>JAEIFK010000678.1:27970000-29170000 GCA_018901825.1 Drosophila funebris
GTAGTTGTAATTGTTGTTGTATTAGTTGTTGTTTGTGTTAATTGAACGGCATTTGGTTGTTGTTGTTATTAAGCTGTTGTGTAGTACTTGGCTGGCGAAAATTTCTATTTTATGTAGGTAATTCATTAATTCGGTATTTGCGAACTATTTAAGTTATGTCCTATATGCAATTTGCTTTGCTTTGTGTCCATTTGATTTGTTAAATTGAAAATAAATCAATTACGACTGCTAAACTATGAGTAGAAATTTATATTGATTTTTAATTTTTTGTTTAATTTTTGTTAAGTATGTAATTTAGTTTAATGTACGCTTACTTTTCATACTTATGCTGACATTGACTTTAGTTTCTGCGTGTCTATGTGAAAGTGAAGTGTTTGTGTGTGTGTGTGTGTGTGTGTGTGTTTATGTGCGTGTATGTTGTATACCTAGAGGCGGCGCCTCTAAATGTCTATGTTTTTGTATACATTTTGTTTATAAGTGTAAGTAAAAAAGCATACAAATATCATACGTATTTTTTTTATATTGAGCTTTGAGTTTTGGTGTTCTTGGTATTTCGTTTTTGTATTTGGATTGGAACATATTTGACTTTTGACTAGTTGTTTTAGTTGCTTCTGTAGCTTCAGTTGTCTGCTGTTATTGTTTTTGGGTCTGCTTGGTTTGTGGTTCCTGCTTAACATTTATTTCATACTCTGCTGCATATTTGTTGATCGTGTTTTGCTTTTTTTTTATATTTTTCTTGTAATACATATTTAAAATAGCAACTACCGTTATTATTATAATTTTTTTTTAAATAATTTTTTTTCTGTTTACTTCTTATATAGGTAATAAGTTATATATATTTATAGGGGATATGACATGATGCATATATGTGGGATAAGTGTGCGTATGTGTTTGGGTTGGGCTAATGGCTTGTAGGGCTCTTAGGAGCATGGGGCTGTTAGGCAATCTTTATATCTCGCTTGTCATCCATACACTGAAAACTGTGCGCAAATGAATTCTCAGTATGTTTTTCGTCTGTTGCTTGGCTGTGACTTAATTATTCAGTGTAGATTTTGAACATTAGTTATCTATGATGAAATACGGTTTACGACGTCTAGAATATGTATTTTATCTATGTATATTGTATACATGTATGTATATCTATGTATTTGTATAGTTACTTATATCATTAATATTACCGGCACTATTGTTCAGAACTTAAATTCTTTGTAATTTCCATAAGCGCAAAATTATAGCAAATGTATCCAAAATGTTTGTTGTTGTTTTGTTATAATACCTATATCCCTCTGTTTTCACTGGATGTTTCTACTTGAAACAAAAACTGAACTGAAATAATTCATATTTCTTTCATTATTTATTTATGTAGGCTTAAAATTGTTTTTGTTTTTGCTTTTGAATTTGTCATTCGTGACTCCTGACTCCTCAGTCATCACTTACCATATTCGTTTTCTTTTTTTGTCCTCTTTCTCCTACTGAAACTGAATAGAACCTTTGTATGAATCTTTAACTAAATGCAACTGCCGCATTGTTGCAGCTGTTGGTGTTCTTCTTGCTGGTTGTTGTATCTAATAAACTGAAGTAATTGTCAACTGAAAGCTGGTTTAAAACTTGGCTACATTCTTTGTATGGAGTGTCGCCATTTTGTTTTGTTTCTATTTCACTATTTGTAACTTAAATGGTAAATTGTTTCTGTGAAAGGCAACTGTTGCGCAAGAAACTGCAGCCTGCTTTTAGGGGGTTGTCGGGCACGGCTGCGGCTCTCGCATGGTTTCTTTGTCGTTTGCTATATATTTAGAGATTGTTTTGTATATGCTATTGTAAAAAATATTATTATAAATATTTTTTGGTTTTGGTTTTCTTACTTCTTAATATTGACTTACATTTTGCTTACAAGGTTGCTGTTACTGTTGCTGTTGCTGTTGCTGTTACTGTTACTGTTGTTCTGTTTGCTGTGGTGTTCTCGATTTTGATTCGTTTCGCTATTGCAATAAATACTTGTGTTTTGGGTTTTGGTTTTGGCTTTCTTATTACTTCATTATAGCGGTTTCTTGTAAACTTATATTATTATAAAATATCTGATCACATTTGTTTGCAGTCTCTGTATAAATATTGTTGTTGCTTTTAATTCTTTTTTGTATTTGCTTTGTTTTTTTAATATTTTTATTTTGTGTTTTTTATTTTTTTTTTTTTTTTTTTATACATATTTTACACACGCAACAAGGGTGCGTGTCATCTACGTTTTGTGTCGGTTTCGCTTTTGTTAAAAGTAAAAGCGAAAAACAACAAAACTAAGATTGAACTCAAAATAGGAAACTAAAAATCAATTATCATTATGGCATTTGATAAAATTGCGTTTTTCGTTTGCTCCTACAGTTTTTTACAAAAAATCTTTGTAGAATTTTGACAAACGTCTGAGGCGATCTCTGACAAGGGACGTGCTCGTAAGACTAACTATAATTAATACATAGAGCATATTTCACGGCGTAACTGGGGCAACAGAATAATATTGTTCGATATCAATGCATTGATCGATTAGTGGTGCCAATGGTTTGTTTTATTTGATTGTACTTCTGTATTACGGCGGTTTGTGGTGCCCCTTTAATTCTCGGAGAATTACAAAGAGGGCACCCTGAGAAAATAAGAATAATATTACTGGGCTATTGTCTGTGGCTCATTGAGGTGCACATTTTGAATTGCTTGATCAATTTTTGCGCTTGTTTATTGTTGCGTTATGTATTTATGTGAGAGTAAACCAAAGTAGATTGCAGTTATTTTTTTCTTCATCAACTTCTTGTTGTTCTTTGAATTGATCTGTTGCCGCAGTTAGTTCTGGTTTGGTGTCCCTGTCAAAAGATTGCAACAGTTTAACGCACGCAAAGGCTTGTGATTCATATCAATAGATTGATTGAGTTTTCGTAAGAGAATTGTAAAACAAAGGTTTTGTTTCTTTTTATCACTTATTTTGTTGTTGTCTTGTTTGTGCTGCTGAAGTCTTGATATTCTGAAGGCTTAGAAATGGTGGCAAGAGGCACACGGGCTCTGCCACATAATCTGCACAGATTCCAGTACTGTTCCACATGCTCACGGGCTGGGCGAAACATTTGTTGTATGTTTTTTTTTTTTTTTTTTTTTGTAGCAGGCAGGCATCTTTGGGTCTTCCAGTCTTCTAGTCTTTCTACTTGTTGTAAAGCTTGAGGTTACTATTGTTAATTTCGTGTGGTTTACATGTCATGTGCTTGTGTGCTCTCTGCTGCAGCTGTGGCATGCCGCAACACCTCTTTGATCCATCATCATTTCTAAGTCCAACTGGCAGTCAGCTCTATTCTTGTCGTTTTAACTAAAATCATAAATGTTGCTGTTGTTTAATTGTTAACTCAAGAGTTGTGAATGTGAACTAAAAGTTTTGGCTTATTATACTAATTGGCTATTGTTAATTAATCTTTCGATTTAGTTTGTTCTTTAGTATAAAAATATAAATAGTTTTATAAAAATTTATTGGTATGTATTTTGTTTGCTTTGATTTTTTTGTTTGTGGTTGTTGTTGTATTGTACTATAAATTATCCCGGTTCGCGCGGTTGGCACGTTTTGACTATTGCAAAATAAAACTAACCTTTGGTTAAGTCATCGATATTCAAAATTCAACTATGAACACTTATAATATTTATATATTTTATATATTTATTTATATTTGTATTTATATATTATATAAAATTTGAACTTAGGATGGCTTAAAGATTCAACAGAACAAAACACCTCTCTATACTATTTATTGGGTCTTTTTGTTATATTGTTTGGTTAATGTTTTTGTTTCAGTTTGTTTATGTATTTAACTTCGTTTGATATGGTAGACAACCCAAAAAAAGTTGCTGCTGGAAGTGATGTGTGTGTTTGTTGTTTTTGGTGTTAATTATGTTTGATATTGTCACTTTAAATTGGGCATGTTGTTCAGTATAAATAAATTAGAGATTAACTCAAAAATATCACATACGAGTTGTGTATGTTTCCCTGGCTATTGTTGGCTTTTAAAACTAAATTCTTAGTTATCAATTTTTGTTATTATTATTATTATGTTAGGTTATGCAACTGTTATATATTTTTATACTTTCTTCTTGTTTCGCAAACATGTGCAGTATGTGAGTGTGTGAGTCTTTGTGTGTGTAAGTGTATATCAATCGAATTTGGAATTTTTCACTTAATTTTGTTGTTTTCTTCACGGTTATGATAAGCCAAAAGTTTTAACATCTTTTCGTAATCATCAAAACTGAGGATGGTTAATTGTGACTGTTGTTTCTTAACTGAAAAACTTGCTCAGTAATTGTTAAAGAATTTTTTCATATTTAAACTTAATCCGTTGTTTGCAGTCACAGTGTGCGCCAAAATTTTGCACATTCTGTGCTGCTCTATTGCAGTTTGTTAACTTATAAAGTTAGCGCATCTTTAACGATACACACAAAAAACTTGATCTTCTTTCCTTCCTGAAATAAGTGATAAAAATTTACATTTTTCTCGAAACATTTATAATTTGTTTTTGTTTTTCGGGCCATAAAATTTTATGAATTTTGTGAATCGCGTTTGCTACTAAAAAAACGCAATCAATTTAAGTATTTTGTTTTTCTCGATTTTGAGTTTCATTTTCGTTTTAGTTTTTGTATATCCCTAAACTGCAAATTTTAGTGGTCATTTTGTTTTATACTTACTTCCTTCATTTTTATTCTTTACTTTTGTTATTTATGTGATCAGATGTTTTCCAAAATAAGGATGTTTAACTAACATACTTAAAAATACAATGCAAGTATCATCATCATTATCATTTTGCCAAAATCGTTGTGTTAAATATGATATACAATTGCTACGTATCCAGATACAAATGTATCTGTAACTTGATGTAGTATCTGTAACTGTTTGATTTTTGGCACATGTTCTCGAAACTCGAAAATCATTTGCGCGCACATTTTCAGTGTTGTAAAGCTTTAGTGTATAATTATTGCCTTTGCCCATTTGTGGTTTGTGGGGTTTGTTTGGTATCTTGAGTGGTAATTGGTTGATTTGTTAATGGACATATGGGGCTTAATATGCTGTTTAGGTTTGTTAGCTTATGTTTAAACTGTAGTATTAATTACGTGTATGTAGTTGTATTTAAATGTGATTTTCCTTTTCATTTATGTACAAATTCGCCAATTGCTTTGCTTTGAATTCATTTTTCATTCAGTATATGCGGTAATCGGTATTTTGGTATTTTGCGGTAATAATGCTTTAAAATCTAGTTAAAATTGCATATGGCTGCATCTGCATTTATATTTGATATTTGGTTTACGTGTAGAATATATTTTTTTGCTTTTGTTTTGGCTTTTCCATACATTTTTTTTTTTTTTTTATTAAATACATTTAGTATTTTCGATTATACATTAAGTATAATTTGCTGTGCTTATGCTCACAATCAGTTAATCAGTAAATGAAATTATTTCGCTTTAGATTCGGTCTGTCTGTCGGTATGAGTGCAGTTGATCAGCACTGCTGCTGCTGCACAGTGAGCTTTCCAGAACTGCACTGTGCACTGTGCTTATCGTTATCGGGATGGGGGTTTTACCTTTTTACCTGTCTGGTTGGCTGTTTTTGATGCTGTCACTGATATTACTTTTATTATTATTTCTGATCTGTGTTCTGGAATTTTTCTGTTTCATGGTTTGGCTGGCTTGTTAATCTCTTTGCTGTTTTGTTGATTATTAAAAATAGTCGTTAGCTATGATAATGGTCTGACATTTGTTTTACCCAGATTGTAAACTGTACTTGGCCTTATTGTGTGTTTTGAAGGTTGTGATACCTAAAAGCAGCATACAAATGATTTAAACTGTTAACTAGGCTATTGTTTGCGATATTTCGATATCTCAATATATTTTGGAATTTACCAACACCAAAATCACGTTAATTCGTGTTATCTTTTTGTATCTGTGCAAAACAAAATGTAATTTCATTGCCCCAAAATTTGAACACCAAAAGTGATTGGAATCGTGTTTAAAGTTAGTTGCTGCGTTTAGAGATCGATCGAGAATTAATAGTTGATATAATTTTGCTTACCGTTAGTTGTGCTCGCGTTTTGATTATGTAGTGTAGTGTTGTTGAGGCGCCAATCGATGCCGTTGGTATAAAATTTTTTCTGTGATAAATGCCAAAATTTAAAACGGAATCACAATAAAAAAAAAATTAAAAATCTTGGAAAATGAAATGGAAATATTGCCAAAATTGAAAACAATTTAGTAAAGAATAAATGCAAGCGCCGACATTTTGTTGTTCTCGGTTTTAATGAATTTTGTTTATTAACCAATTAGTAATATGTCTTTTTTTTTTTTTTTTTTTTTTAATTTTTTGTTTCACTTATAGTATAATTATGTATGTAAGTTTAAATGTATGTATTATGTACGTATGTCAATTATATAGTATATGATGTTGTACTCATGTTGTATGTGTATATGAGTTGTGTATTGTTTTCTTGGTACTCGAGCAAATTTGTGTTTAATTTAATTTTAAATTGATCGTCAAGAAATGGTTCGCAATGAATCCATTTTATGTTTATTTTATATTTTAATTGTGTATTTTCTTACTAAATCTACACAAGGAAATCAATGAGAAAAAAAAGAAAACAGAAAATAATTCTAATATTGAAAATTATTTATGCTTTTTCAATTCATTTCCTTCGACGGTTTGTTCATTGGCGAGTTTTTGACTTTTCTCTCGATTGCTTCGCATCTGCCCTCATTTCTTATGAGTATATAAAAATGTGGAATTTTGACTTGACTTGCTTAATTTATAAAATTTTGCCTAAAGTTTTTCTTGATTAGCCAAACGTTTTGTTGCATTTGTTTATTGTTAATACGCCTTAAATTGCCTAAATGGGGTTTTTTTCAATTACCTATTTTGTTTTTATAATCAATATTTTGTATGGCCGCCCGTGTGGCCAATGGGCGTGGCCACCGCCCCACGGCGCAACCATATATGCTTTTACCGAAACAATAATGCTTTTAATTATTTGTTTAAGTTTTCCATTTTTTTGTTTTGTTTGTTTTTATCACAAAATCAGTTACAATTGTATTTAAATCAAATTTTAGCCCACTTCAAAGTGCCAAAAAAGTTTCTTAATAAATTTTGTAAAGGCATTAACAATCAACGAATTTTTAATTTTGAATTTTCAATTTCGGTTTCTGTTCTGCTGCAAATTGTAAAAGGAAACGGATAACCTGAATAAAAATGAAAGGAAATCAACTATTTAAGCAAAAAGATCGTGTTTTTTTTAGTAGTCAATGAATAATGTTCGGTTCTTTCATTTTTATAATTAATTTGTTCGCATTGTAATTCTAATAATTATGAAGTTCTTTATAAAATTTAATTTTTTATAATTTTTTTTTTTTTTTTTTTAAAGGAATTTCCATTTAAATTTCGATTTCGATTTGTTTTTCATTAGATTAGGAAACTCACCGTTTATTCTTGATTAATTTTGTCATATTTATACGCCGAATTGCATACAATTCTGTTAAGTTTATACATTATAAACTTATGTGATTTAGGCCTAAAAGTTAATAGTTCTTTTCAATTTGTTCTTAGCTAAAATTCGACTATTGTTAAAATTTTGTTAAATCATTGGGTTTGCCGAAAGGTTTGCATTGTATTATTATTACGGTGTTCTTCCGACTCTAATCTCTAAACAATTCTCCAGCCAAAAAAGAGCTTCATCTATATTGGCTAATGGGCGTTAGGGGCGTGGTGCCGCCTTCTGATTTATGTACTACTCAAAGCACATGATGGGCCGAAATTTCACTGTTTTTTTTTTTTTTGAATTGAGTTACCGCAAAGTTTTTGAGGAATATTTTAATCTTTATGTATTTAGTTATACTTGCCGAATAATGTTCGATATTTTAGCGATGTGATGTGTTTGCATGCTTTAATGATTGTTGTTGTTGTTGGTGGTGCTCTTGATGTTATAGTTGTTAGTGTACTGCAGTTTGGTGATGATGTTAGGAACTGCAGCCACAGGTTTGCCCGCCCCTGTGACGAGAGCTGAGCAGGCAAACATATCCCTCTTAACCCGCCCACTTTCCATGCTTGGTATGAAATGAGAGTGCATCTTGAGGTACATAATCGGCGGCAAGGAAACGATATTCGATAAACGATAATTGCACAATCGATAGTAAATAAATAAACTCAAATATTTGACAGTGTTGTGTTGTTGTGTATATATTTTTTGTGTTGCAACTTAAGGCCAAGTAAAATTAAACTAAACATAAACTTAAGGCGAAGTTTATTCAACTAAACGTAAAAGTATATACATAAATAACAGACTAGTGTGTGTGTGTGTGTGTGTTTTTGTGTTTGTGTGTGTATATATGTAAGGTATTAAGGAATTAATATGCGTGCACAATTTCGTGCGTTTTTTTTTTTTAAATGAATCAATTAAGATATATAAACTTGAATTGATTTTAAAAATAATTCGCATACAAATTAAGCTCATTAACAATAAACTTTGGTTGTATGTTTTGCATAACATTAAATAAATTTTAGCTACCCTAACGCCCGCTGCAAATACAAATTTCGTATTAATATTTATCATTTCATAATTCTAATCGCAAATTTTTAGTTTGTTTTCTTGAAAATCTTTTTGGTTTCTTTTCTTCATTTTTTACGTGATCGACATCAAAGTTACTTTTTGCTTAGTTTTAAAAGAAATAAAGCAACCTGAACTTAATAATTAAATACGTTTTTCTTCTTCTTGATTTAAGCGACAGAATTACGCGAACTTTTTTAAAGTTTTCGCAAAATTGTCCCTAAAAGACGAACTGAAAAGTTGGTCTCCAATTGAAACTTGATATGTTCCAGCTGAAAAGAACTTTTCAATCGGATTAAAACACACTTTAAATTCACGTGAAAACTGTACCATTGATTGAATGTGTGTGTGTGTGTGTGTGTGTGTGTGTTTGTATGGAATGTGTGTCAACTTTCGGTAGATTATTAGATGGCTCAACTATTTGTAATAAATACGTATTTGTAAAAATATTTTTAAAAAATTTTCAACTAGCAAACCCACAGTCAGAGTACAGTTTACACTCTGTATATACGATTTCATGTATCAGCGTCTGTGTATGTGTGTGTGTGTGTGTGAGAGAGTGGGTATATCTGTTACTGGCTTAGGTTTTAAATTTGCACTATGTTTGTTTGTTTATCCTTGTCTGTTGACAATCAAATAAAGCGCTGCATACTTTTCAGCGCAATAATTTGCCCCGTATGCATCTGTACCTATGTGTATGTGTGTGTGAATTGAATGCAAAATGCAGTTATGTTTGGAATAAAAAATATTTGACGGTTCTATAGAAGTATGTTTTTTTGAATTTAAGATCGACGAGAGGCCTTTTAAAATGCGAATACTTTAGGAAAGTGTTGCCTCTTTTTTTTAGTATTTTGTTGGTGCTTTTCGGTATTTTTCGTGTTTATCTTTTATAATTCAATATTATCATGTGTATCATCATATCCAGTTGTATTTCTTACGTAGATTTAACTTTATAACTTTTGTTTTCGTGACGTGGCTCTCGGCATTGTTGTTGCTCTTGCTCTTGCTGTTGTTGTTGCTGTAGCAATTAGTGTTGTTGTTGTAGTAGTAGTCGTAGCAGGGTTCGTATGATGATGATTCAGGGGCGGTGGCATCGTTGGCAAAGCCAACTCCTCCACTTATTCCAGCTGCTCTAAAAAATTCGGCGACTTGAAGTACTCGGGCACGGGATCGTCCATGCGCGATATTATTTTGTATATGGATTTCTTCCACGATTGCTCGGTGTCTTTGCCACCCTGTATTGCACGGAAAAATTCACGCAGTGTCTGTTCGACCACAAATCGAAAATTTTGGGGTACCTGTGGGCGTGGGGGAAGTCGAAGGCGAACGTATAAAAATTAGCAAAAGGTCACGGCACAAAATGTTGTTCATATAAGAGTGTTAGTGTGTGTGTGTGTGTGTAAGTCAGAGGGTTGTGTGTGAGTGTTTGAGTGTAAAAGTTTGGTAAGAGTTTTTTTTTGGCACACACGCACTAACACTTTGTGTATGTATTTGTTAGTAATGAGCTGTAATTAATCGCCATTACAAGCAATTCCCATTAACAATTCTGAAGTAATTACGGTGTAATTATTTAATAAATATTAGAATTATCTAAGTAACGTATTTGTGACTTAAGTAATGCTAATATTTGTAAGTAATTGTGATTGGAAAATTGCTTTACGCACATTACGCAATGATCGTATTCGATTACAGCTCAGGTTTGTTAGTGTGATTGTTGCATACCTCAATGTGATTATTGCGATTGTAGTGCAAATTGAGCACGCGATATAATTCACTATCTCCAGCAATCAACAGATCATCGGGTGTCTTAATGCCTTCAGTGACAGCTTGTCGTGCATATTTCTCCATTTGTATGTAGTAGAATTCTCTGCAGATGCGTAGATGAGGAATATGTTTGGTTTTGGTCAGTATACTAATAGCTATGCTTTGTATGTGTTTTTTTTTTTTTATTTTTGGTTTTAAATTTTTGGTTTGGATATTGTTTTTTTTGTCAGCATTCAAATTTACGAAATCAGAGTTAATTTCACACAGAAATTAATAATATAAGAGAGATTAACAACATAAAGGGAAAGTAAATAGATAATAGAATAGATAAAGCAAGTAACTCAATTCGAATTCACAAATCAAAAGACTTCTCATGCAAGCACCCAAAGTAAATAAGCTCTCTCTCAATCACTCACTCCTCTCTCTCTCTCTCTCTCTCTCTCTGTCTGTCTTTCTCACTCCTTCTCTTTCATATGGTCTGTTGCTAAGCCTTATTATTGAATCGCCTTTGCAATATGACATTATTAATATATTTGTAGCATACTCTTAGGCGCATTCTAAAAGACCTCAATCATTGCATGTGTTTGTATGTGTATGAGAGTATGTGTGTGTGTGTGCTTCTTTGTTGCAAAGAATTTTTAATAAATCTCAAATGTGCAACAACAGGCCCTGCAGGATAATCCGTGTATGCAATAGAGGAATCGCAAGTCAACGGCCATCGTCTTTGCCTCCTGCCTCCTGCCACCCAATCTGCCTTGCTACATGTTGCCTGTTGCTTGGTTGTTGACTGGTTGGGGACTTAATTAGCAAGTGCAGTGGTGCCTCAGTACTCTGGGTACTCTGGGATGCTGCTGCTCGTGTTGGCTGCTGTGTCGCCGCGTTGTTTAGTCAAGTGATTTGCATTTACCACTGTGGAAAGGGGGCGGCGGGTTGTAAGTGATTGCTTGTCTTTTTCTAATGAACAGTCCCTTATCGTGTAGGCCTGCTGTCGGCTTTTGTAATTGTTGCTGCCCACCCACTTAACAACGCTCTGATAATCGCGCTAATTTCAAGATTTCCCAGCTGTAGACTCCTCTGCGAAATGCATGTGTCTCGTGTTGATTTTTCCGAACAATAAGCGCGAATTGCGCAAGTAGAACTTTGTGAATGTGATTGCAGTTGCCGTTGCAGCTTATAAATCTTTTTGCTCAACAGTCTGTCTCGTCATCATCGTCGCCTGTCCCTGGAGGCAACTGCCAACTGCGAGCGCCTACAATAGGCAACGGAATAAATGAGCTGAGACCGCGCCACAAGAAAAACCAAACAGTACAAATTGTGACAGCATCACACGACACAGCATTGTATTGGGTGTGGTGGCCATTGTTAACTGCTCACTGTTCACTGTTCACTGTTCACTGTTCACTGTTAACTGTCAACTGTATCTAAAACTGTGGCTATGACTGTACCCTGTCCTTTACTTCCCCTCCCACTCACTTCGTTTCTCTTCCTCTGTACAGTTATTAGGCGTTTGGCAACAAAGCGTTGCATACTTGTAGGCGCACGTGTGAAATGCACAATTTTTGTGTGTGATGATGCAATTAGCTTGCTGCTTGCTGCTTGCCGCTTTCTGTTGTTGTTGTTTAGCTTGAGGCATGCATTCAACTGCCACATTAAGTGTGTGTGTGTGTGTGAGAATGTATGTGCTTGTGTGTGTGTGTGTGTTGAGGGCCAGGAAAAGGAAGTTTAGCTAACTGCCTGTCAGAAGTGTGTGCGCTGCACCACTTAATTTAGATAATACACACACTTACACACACACACACACACTCACACACTGCAAGTCATTCAAAATGGCATCAACGGAAGTGCAGCCGCTTCTATAACTAATTAGTTTATATAATTTTCGTAGCCTATTTTATATGATTCACAGTTTTCACATATTCACATATTATGTACGTTGGACGCCTATTTCATTTTTTTTTTTGCTTGGGGGCGTGACCTGGGCTGCTTCTTCAGAGCCATTTATGGCCAGGCAAGCGTGCACAGTAGTCCCTAGCTGTTACTGTGTGTTTGTGTCGCTGTTTGTCTCTGTGTGTGTAGTTGGGAAGAGGGGGTGTGTGTTGTGGTATGGAGTGGTGTTGTTTAGTGGGAGGGGGCGGTCTTGTGTCTGCTTCTTTTGCTACTTCTTCAGCTTTCTTCAGAAGTGCCATTGACTTATGGTATGAATAGAATATAAGAGTACATTAATAAGCTCACACATACTCACCCACACATATGCAGACATCTCTACCTCATACATTAATGAAGTAATTGGCAACACTTTACATATACATATATATATATATATACTGAAATATCTCTGAATGTGTGTGTGTGTGTCTGTGTGTGTGTGTGAGTGTCCTTTATACGTATTTTATATGTGCTGTATATTTTATTTATTTATTTTATTTTTTTTATCATTTTGCATTTTTCATAGTATTCCTTATGTGTAATTTCAGCAAGATCTTTTCACGCCACGAAGGGGGGGGTAGGGGTAACGGGGGGCAAAGGGGTAGAAGGGTAAAATGTTAGCTGCTCTCTAAGCGCCAAAAGGACACTTAACCTCAAAAATGCTTGATGAAAAATATAAAATATCGTGAAAAAAAAGAAACAGAAAGAAAAGTAGAAAAAGCAAACACATGGGTTAAGAGTGTGTGTGTGAAAGAGAGAGAGAGAGAGACGATATGAGATTGCTTTCCCTATATTCTTGAGCGCCTTTTGCCTGTTGGCAGCGATAAAAAATGTGGGGGGGGGCTGGTGCTGGCATTATGCGCGACTCTCCAGGCGCAACTCTCAAGTAGCTGCCCCCTTGGAAAAAAAGAGGGGGAGGGGGACGCGTCAGCCCAAAGAAACGCGGCTGCACTTGCTGCTTCACTCAAACAAACTAATTAGCCAACGCATGTCTCTGTATGTGTGTGTGTGTGAGTGTGTAGGGGGTGTATGGGGTATATGGGGTGTAGGGGCTGTGTCTAGGGGATGCAGCAGGACATGCATGGTCCTTTGGCTGTGTTTGCTTTCTTTCCTTTCATATTATTTGTATTTGCATTTGTATATGGCATAAAAGTAAGAGCTTGGCAGATAATGCAATTATATAAGTGGCAAGCACTTTGGCTAATTAGCCAACACAAAGGCGGCCAAACAGTGGCAAGAAATGGCGCCGCAACGCACTCAAGTATGTGCAACATCCGAAGTAGTATGTGGTACAGCAGCTTGCACTCGGTCTGCCGACATTCTTTGCCATTAAGCACTTTTAACACTTTCTCAAGTGGCATGCAACATGTCATGTGAAAGTGTATGTGTGTGTGGGAAAACTCATATAGTTAAAGTACTAATTTCAACATAAAAAAAAAAGTACGATCTACCCTTAGAGATAGTTATGATAATGCGAGTCAGCGAAATCAACAAAAATATTCCCACCCATTTTAACCTCAGTTGTCGCAAGTCGATGGAAACGTCAAGAGAACGTTAACAAATTCCCATGCAAAAGTCGCAACCCCTTAAATAAAAATATCAAATCAAAAAAAAAAAAAAAAAAAAATAAAAAAAAACAAAAAGGAAAAGGAAAAGAATAAGAATAAGAATACGTATGCAACGTATCTTAAGCTAAGCACAACAAAAGGTGCACGAAGTTCCGACAAACCGGTAAGAAACTAAACATAAAAGGCGAATTCGTTCAAGAGGGGAAACCCGGAACGTGCTGTGATTTGTGGGCAGGTAAAATAAAGAAAATAAAGAACAAATTCCCTAAGACGTTGCGCATGTCTTGAGACACTTCGATTGAGGATTTAGGGGTTGCTTTCTTGGCTCAACGGACAGCTGCTAAGCCCTGAGTATGCTAGGGTGTTTTCTTCTTAGGGGCTGCAAATCAAAATCCAGGTGAACTATTCTATTGTCGCGTGGATAGTTTTTGCAGATGTGCCTCGCTTTTTGGCGCGAAAATTAAAGTGCCCTAAATCCTTTTTCCAGCTGTCGTTTATACGTTTTTCCTCTGTTTTTTTTTTTTTTTTTTTTATTTTTTGGCTACTTCTTGCATAGACAACGCTGACAGGCAAATTTAGTCAAAATGCATTCGCTGGCTGTCAGACAACAGTGGTGTGATGGTTGGTAAGGGGCAGGGGGTACTGGGTACTGGTGTAAGGGGGTTAAAGATATAGTTGATGGGAATTGCATGTGTGGGCGTCAGTTGTGCCATTTCTTGAGTGCAAGTCAAGGGTTCGACAGCAATCGAATTGAATTTGAATGAGAATTCGAATTCGAATTTTGAATTGCAAGACAGCATAAAGTACTCGTACTGCTTCTTCTTCTTCATGTTCTATGGACACTCAAACCATTCGTCATGAATAACCCAAACGAAATACAAAAAAAAAAAAAAATATCAAGAAATAAGAGAACAATAAACACGAACTTAAAATGAAATCATAAAAATGAATGCTGCTTGAAGAAGTAATAATACATTTGACAGATAGTTATTGTTAATGGTACAGTTCTAGAGCTTAGATAGATAGATATGTGTTTAACGTGTATTCTGGTTACTTACCGAAAGTTCGAGAACCATTTAACCAATTGTGCTGTGTTGTTCTTGTTGAACTTAATGTCCGGAAAGTACATCTTGAGAACCGCTGAGCTCGGGTAACGCACCCAGAAGAACATCAGCTTCGCCTTGCGCAGGTGCATCGGTGTCAATGTTGAAGAGTGCAGAGGAGTCAAGGATTCACAATGTTTGCTAGATTTATATTATATACGTTTGATTTTTGTTTCTGTTAAGTCAAAGTAGTTTTCCTCTTCTTCTTTTCGAAAAGAAGAAGAATTTCCATGTTCGTGCTGAGGCAGAGCAAAGAGGTGGGCGGATAGCAGTAACTAGAGAGGGGATGGCAGGAGGTGGGGGGGGTGTGCAACGTCTAACGTTGCTACTGTTGCACTTTCGAGTGTGTGGCAAAAAGGCAGCAATAAATGCCAATAATGAACGTCTACGTGCTGCAAGGGGTTGAGTCTGCCACTGCGACTGCCACTTGGCGTTGACTGATTGAAAACAGAACTGCGAGATTGAGAAATAACAAGCATGAACCTACAACGATTTCCATATACCCTACCAGCTGACTTGACTAACTTTTTTTCGCATAAATATACTTAATTATTTGTATTAATTACTTGCAATTATTTTTATCTAATTACTTTTAATTATTAAATTAAATGTTTATTGTATCAAATGCAAGCTAACTTAATTACTTTTAATTACTGTAAGTAATGCATTGGGGAACTACAAATTCAACGATTGCAACGATTGATAATTAAATTTAAAATAATGTTGCACTGAATTAACACAACTGATATGCCTAAGTGTAGGGTATATTGAGAATGAATGCAGGCAGTTCTGTGCTGCTTAGGGGTTAAGTTGTGTAGGAGAAAACGGGTGGGGATTTACAAGGGGGGGAAGAGGGGCTTACACTTGGAGCTCATTGCAATTGGCTGCGCCGATTGGGCATTGATTTTTTCGATTGCAAATGCAACTCAAGCCAAGAGTCGGAGACGACGACAGCGATGATGACTTGAGGAGGGTAGGGTTCACTGTTTGGGGGTTGGGTGTCTTTTGGGGCGTTCCAATAAATAAGGTTTTGATTACATTTTATAAAAGAATTTAGTTGAAATGGGAAATAAATAAAACTGAAGAAGACACTTGATTGGTTTCGTTTTGTAAGCAAGGCCCCCTCCCTGTCCCTTTAGGTAAAGGTGCTTAAGTTCCCTCCCTCCCATTCCTTCCCTTCTCAACCACAGCCTAAACCCTAACCCCATTTGCTCTGCACCAGTAGGCACATTCTATTAACTGGGTAAACTCACTTGACCATTTGATGGTGTTGTTGCTGTTGTTGTTTTAAAAAGGATATAGTAGGCTGCATGCCATCGAACTGCATGTCGGCCGAGTTGCACTCGGACTGTCGATCCTGGGCATCCATGACGGCTCGCAGGCAGGTCTTGTAGTCGGGTGAGCCACCATGATGGGCGGCTGCCAATAACGCGGGATGGAGCATCGTTGGCGGATGTGGCAATGGTGGCGAGTCACGTGAGTCCATGAGGGCGCCGAGGCTGCCGGGTGGACTCGATGAGAGCTGCAGCTGGTGATGGTGCTGGTGGTGCATCTGTGCAGCGGTGGGTTGACCCCCATGTGGCGGACCGTGTGGACCCGGCGCCGCATGGGGATTAAAGAACGGACTGTATGGTGAAAAGACCTTGGACTCGTGCAGCGATGGATTTGGTATGGCCACCGATGTGGGCAAGGACACTGGCATCATGGGTGGTGGTGGTGGTGGTGGCGGATGATACGTTCCCGTCGATTGACCGCGACCCGTGGGGCTTTGTGTGGGCGTTGCATTGCTGTTATTATTGCTGCCATTGTTGCTCTGCTGCTGCTGTTGCTGCTGCTGCTGCTGTTGTTGTGCGGCAGCAACTGCTGCTGCTGCAGCGGCTGCCTGTCCACTGGGCGGCACAACCCCATCTTGAGCCAATATACGACTAACGGTGCGCGGTGTGATGCGTGTATCTGTGACCTTGTGACGCTTTTTCTTTGGTGTCACCACCAGGCTCAAGGCCTCATTCTGCTCCAGTTGCTGTTGCGTATGTTGGGCATTCGGTTGCTGTTGTTGCTGCTGCTGCTGCTGTGCGGCCTGTTGCTGCTGTGCTGCCTGCTGTTGCTGCTGTTGGGCGGCTTGTTGCTGTTGCTGATCGGACGGTAGACAGAATGGACCCGTCATCGAGTTGTAGAGCGCTGCTGCTGCCACAGGATTCATGCCTTGTGGCGTTTTGGGCGCCTGAAACATGGCCGCCGCTGTGGGCGAGGGACGTATGTGAGGTGGTGGTATATTAAGTGAACTTAAGCTATTGTTAGTTGCATTCGATTGGTTAACATTGTTCGCCCCATTGCTGCCAGCAACAGCTGCATCGCTTGCCTGCTGTTGCTGTGCTGCCTGTTGCTGCTGCTGCTGCTGCTGCTGTTGTTGCTGCTGTTGCTGTTGCATTGCAGCTGCGGCGGCAGCATGATGCATTTGCAATCCCATTGCGGCGGCAGCAGCTGCCGCTGGTGAGGCAAATGACAATTGATTGCCATTCAGACGTGGCGCTGCAATTAGTTGTTGGCAATTCGGCAATTGCTGTTGGGCAGCAGCCATGGCAGACATGACTTGCGATTGTTGTTGCTGCTGTACAGCCTGTTGTTGCTGCTGCTGATGCTGTGCAAGTTGTTGTTGCTGCTGATGCTGCTGTTGCTGTGCATTGTTGCTGTTGCCCTGACTGCTACCCTGCAACTGTGGCTGCTGTTGCTGTTGCTGCGAGGGCATTTGACTATTAGCTAGGAGAAGTGAACCATTATTACCTGATTGTGTTGCTGGCGTGGGACCATTCTGGGCGCCCGCATTGCCACGATCGGCGACAACTTTGGTGCGTGGCGATTTTCGATCGAGAATTTGGGACGCCAGCATCAGATCCTTGTTGAGTTGCTCCGCTGCTGCCGTCACCGAGTCCGCTTGCTTGCTGAACAGACGACGCTGGTGCACGAACCTTGTGACAATGGTGTCCACCAATGCGGATAGAGATGTGGTTATCTCCGATTTGAGGACATCGGCGAGTCCTTCCAAGTCTGTGCCCGACATCCGCATCATTGAGATGTTATTGTTGCTGTTGCTGCTGTTGTTGTTGTTGTTGTTGCTGCTGCTCTGCTGTCGCAGCATTTGGAACTTCTCGGACAACTCCGATTTGAGGGCACTGTGTGCAGCAGCTGCCCCGCCCATTCGTGTGGGCAGGCGGGCGGGTGGATGCAACTGAACGCGTGGTGCCGCAGCAGCAACATGTTGCTCCAACTGCTGTTGCTGTTGCAATTGCTGCAAGTGTTGCTGCTGGCGTTGCAACTGCTGTTGTTGCTCCTCTTTGCGTCGTTGTTGCTCCTGTTCCTGCTCAAAGCGACGTTGTTGTTCTTGCTGCTGTTGTTGTTGCTGCTGCTGCTGTTGCTGTTGTTGCTGCTGCTGCTCGACTGCTTCTTTGGCCATGCGTGCCTCCTGCTCGAAGAAGAACTGTTGATACATTGCTGCCGCATGCGACATGTCGCCCATGTGCTGCAACAGTGGCGGGAATCCTTGTGGCAAGGCAGGATGCGATACACCCACAAGGGGATTGTGCTGTTGCAACTTGCTGGACATCATCTTGCTCATCATCTGGGTGAGCACGTTGGGTGTGTTTGCTGCCGCATTATCGTTGGTGCTCTTGCTGCTGCTGCTGATCTGCACCTTCAACGTGGGCGAACTTGACCCCGCCCTCTCCACCGACTCCTTGGGCATGGACTCACTGAGCGTTGGGGAATGTGACAACTCGATGTCATCGTTCTGATGTTCCTGCTCTGGCTCCTGCTCTGGTTCTGGCTCCAAGCTCTCAATGTCCTGCTCATGATCATTGTCGAGATCCTGGCACTCGGATTCCTGCTCCATGCGGGTGCAAAGTTGCACATACTTCTGTTGCATCTCTGCTAGCTGCTCCTGCATGGATCGCAGCTGAGACTTGAGGGCATTCTTTTCCACACGCTTCTGCTGTATCTGTGGCGATTCCAGCTCATTGGACTCGCTGTCCTCTTGGTCGAGCATCATGCTCTGCAGATTGAGACCAAAATTGAGGCCAGCGGCAGCTGCCACATAACGTTCCATGGCATGTTGCTGCGGCTGATAAAGCTTGCGCTTCTTGCAGCCGTTCACTTGAAGTTGACCGGCCTGGGGCGTGGCAGTGGGGCTGCATCGCATGCTGGACACAATGTGCTCCACACGGGCACGTTTTAGATCCATACCAGGTTTCTTGAGGCAGCCAGAGCTGGGATTTGACTCACGTTTTGTCTCAATGCAATCATCATCGTCCTCGTCATCATCGTCCTCATCCTCAATGATGTCATCGTTGTCCAGCACCTCATCCTTACTGTTGTCCAGCAGCAATATGTCCGAGTGACTCGGCGATGCCAGCGATTCCAGATCCGAATTGCGTGAGTGTCCCAATCCCAACATCTCCACCTCATCGAGCATATCGTCAACAGCCTCCTTTTTGTTTGGCAACGTCTCGTTTGCCAGTTGCGGCTCCGTTGTTGCCGCAAGTGAGGCACGTTCCTCACGTTGCATGCTGTCGAGGGAATCGGAGGACTTGCGTCGCAGACTCTCGTTGCTGGCAATGCTGTTGCTGCCGCTGTTGCGACTGTTGCTGTTGCTGTGACTGTGACTGTGGCTGTGGCTGTGGCTGCTGTTGTTACTGCTGCTGCTGCTGCTGTGACTGTGGCTGCTGCCGCCGTGTGGCGAGTGTGGCGCTTGCGGCGTTGCTTGCATCAGTTCCGGCTCACTTTTGATTTTAATCTCTGACATCTCACTATCCTCAATCAAATCGATGCTCTCAGTGACAACGTTATTGTTGTTGTTGTTATTGTTGTTGGTAGCTGCAACGCTATTGTTGTTGTTTAGCTTGGAATGAAGCTCCTGTTGCTGCTTCTCCTGATGTTGCTGTTGCTGTTGCTGCTGCTGCTGCTGCTGTTGTTGTTGCATGGCTGTGCGCAATTCCTGATCAAGTTGCATTAGCTCCTTTTTGCCTTGCAATATGTTGCGCAGCATGTGATGTGCCACCAAATCATGTTGCAACAACTGCTGCTGCTGCTGTTGCTCATGGGTGTTGCTGGCACCGCCATTCAACGAACTTACTGAGGCCGCTCGAGGCGGTGACCCGCCAACAACATCGGCTGCCGCCAAGTTGCCATCGAGCGATCGATCACTGCAATTGGAGACACGGCGACTGCTGCTTCCTTTGGGCGTGGAGGAGTGTGCGGAGCCGGGTGAGATTGAGGCATTATTGCCGCCATTGCTGAGCGCTGTGTTGTTGTTATTGTTGTTGTTATTATTGAGCAATTTGCTGGTATTTAAACTGTTAACCAGGCCAGCAGCACTGAGCAACTCGGCACTGGTTGCAGTTTCCATGGCTGCCGCCAACATGGCGTTATCCAGACTCTGTGGCAAACCACTGGTGGCATCCTGCGCCTGTTTCATTTGTCGACCGAACAATTCGTTTAACATCTTTGCGGAGGAGCCGCCAAATAGATTGCCAAAGGCGGCTGTCAACAACGAGGAGGCGGAATTCACTGAGCCCGGCGAACTTGAGCCGGATAAAGCAGTTGCTGCTGCTGTTGTGGTTGTTGTTGCCGCTCCGGTTGCTCCTATTGCTGGACTTGAATTTGAATTGTTGGCGTTGCTGTTGTTGTTGTTGTTGATGATGTTGATGTTGTTATTGTAGAGTGCACCACCAACGGCACTCGCAGCAGCCGCAGCAGCGCTACTCATGAAGGCAGCGGTTGCCGTTGCGCCGCCGTTGCTGCAGCCGTTATTATGAACACTATTACCAACACTGCTACCGATTAAATTACTAATAGTATTGCTGTTATTGTGAATGATATTGTTACTGTCTTTGCTCAAGGATCGCGTGCGCGTGCGACGATTTCTCACTAAGTTCGAGTTGTTGTTACAATTGCTAGTTACTTTTAGTGTTGTTGTTGGCGTTGGCGTTGACGTTGACGCTAAAGCCGATGGTTTTTTAGCCGCGCACGTTGTTGTCTTGCCGACGGCCGTAGACTGACTGATTTGCCGTTTGTGCGCGTTACGGCGACTACTACGACTGCGACTGCGACAGTTACTGTTGGCTGGCGCTGCTGCTGCTGCCGTCGCCTTGTTGTTGCCTTCAATAACGACGACGTCGTCCGAGTCAGAATCGCCCTCGTCGTTACCGTGGTCGTTGTCGTTTTCGTTCTCGTTGTCGACGTCGTCGTTGTTGTCGCTGCTCTTGCCCTTGCTATGTTTCTCCGCCTCGCTTAAGTTTTCGCCGCAATTCGCCACGCCGTCGTTGGTACCGTTTATTGTTGCTTGTATTGGTGTTGGTGTCGTTCGGCCGTTGCTTGCCTGCAACGGCTGCGGTGCTGGCGGTAGCAGCACAATTGCTGCGCTCTTTGCCTGCTGTGGGGGTTGCTGCTTAGATTCAGCCTCTGTCTCTGATGCTATTGTTGTTGTTGTTGCTAATGTTGTTGATTTTAGCAGCACATCATTCTCATCGCTGTACAAACCAAAACAGTCCGCGTCGTACTCCTCTGATGACATCATAAGATGATGCCAAACAGCAGCAGCAGCGCGCGCTCTTCTCTCCACGTTGTCTCTCCCTTGCCTTTGCCGTAGCCTTTGCCGCGTTACTCTCTTGCACTTTCGGTTGCGCTCTCACAGCGATAGGCACACACATGCAGGCAAATTCTCCTGCCAGCGATTTAGATGAGAGCGTTTACTTCGCCTTTACTTCGATTGGTTGTCGTCTTTCGGCGTTATTGTTACCGTTTTCCCCTGTTCCCCCTCTTTGTTTTTAGACTAACCGAATTCGCTGCAACAGCTCTCTGAGGCGTCGTCGTATGCGCAATTTCAAGTTTAAGTTCCTTTAGCTGGACGATCTTTTGTAATCTTAATCCTATGTTATTATTCTGGTTATTTTGTATGTCCGAGTTTTCGTTATATGTGTGCGTTAGTTTCTCTTCTTCGTTTTCTTCTACTTCTGCTTGTATGGTTCAAAACTTTGTTTTAGCTGGCCCGAAGTTTGACTTGTTATTATAATAGTTATCCTTGGGTCCGGCTTTCAATCTCTTTCTGTCTTCGTTTAGTTGCGCCAAACGTTGAAATTTTGCTTTCGCTCAACTTGTTTGTCGAAATGTTACAATTCAAAATTGTTCGCGTTGTTGACAGTTTCTTGCAGTTGTCGCTGTTGCTTTTGCTGTTGCTGTTGTTGTTGTTGCTGTTGCTGTCGAGTTTGCGTTTACGTTTTCTACGTTTTTTTCTGCGTTTTCTAATTGTGAATTTTGTTTTGAATTTTCTTTCCACCACCACACACATGCGAATGTCCTTTGCATTTAATATTATTTAAATTTGTTTTGATTTTGCTTTCTCTTCTTGTTTAGGTCTTCGTTTAATATTTTTTTACTTTTACTTTTTGTCGTTTTGTTTCGTTTAGTTTTGCTTTGATATAGAATTCTCTAAAAGTGTATTTCGGCTTCTTTTATCAAGAACTTTGCGTTTGAATTTGATCGTTTTCGTTTAATTTTAAGTTTTATTTTTGTTTTGGTTTTTTTTCTTTTGTAGTTGTTTGGAATAATCCTTGCTTGCGCTCAAAAAATGTTTCTGGGAATAAAGAAATGAAGTCACATAACTTTGCTTAATCAAAAAATACCCAAAATATTATATTTTATTTAAATTTAAATGAGCAATTTTATTGCACAAGACGGAGTCATGGGCAAAGGGATTGCATGGGGTCTGGGGGGCAAGGAGGGTTGCTTAAATGGAAAGTAAAAGTGGCGCGCCAAAAGCTTTTGGTTTGGGTGGCCACTTGATTGGTTGGTACTCGGTTTCAGTTTGGGGGTTGACTCTGCTCGTCTGACCTTTGCCTTTGCCTTTGCCTCGCTTCCTCACGTTGAGGGAGGGAAGAATCTGGAGGCTGTTTACTTCTATGTGTGTGTGCGTGTGTGTGCTATGCTGTGCTTAGTGCTTAATTCAGCTGTAAGCCAACCCTTTGCCTTTGCTTATAAAGCGACAGGTTTTTATCTAATTTCTCCACTTGAGCTTATTTAACTGGGAACATCTTTTTTTTTTTTTATCTGTCTGTATGTATGGTTGTGTGTATGTGTTTGTGTCTCACTTCCTTTAACCTCCCACCCTGCCGTATATGAACAACCATATGAACGCGAACAATAAATGGAGATAATGTGTGTTATATTTTGCTGATAAACAAGTTTGACTTACTTTCTATAACTAGAGATACATACTATACTTTGTATGTATATGTATGCAGATACACAGATACTTTCCCATATGACCAGCCGTAGGGAATGCGTAAGCACTCAAAATAATCAATAAGAGAACTTTGGGACTTTGGAACTGGGAAACTTTCTGTCTGTAAAAAATGCGTTAAACTGTCGTTGATTAAAGGGGCGTTTCTAGTTTCGACTTTTGGTTAACACCATGCGGATTCTGTTTACATCAATAATATGTGCATTAAATATACTATTCATAAACGTTTATCTTCGAGTTAGTTTCTTAGTAATAAATGAATTCTCATATCTTTTGTTAATGTCCATCGCATCCATATTGTTTTCCCTATTTTTCCAAGCCGCCCCTACTAACTCAATAAGAACTGAGAACTTATCCTATTGTATAAATGCCATATGCACTTTTCCAAGAACCGAATCCTCCCCTGGGTAAAGCGACGGTTTTAAAGCATTGCCATGACAACAAAGTCGCATTCGACATCTAATTGCATCGGAATGCAGTTCTCGAGGTTTACGGGCAATGCAACCAACCCGCCCGTGGCCCAAGTCAATGTCAACAAAAACTGTATCCACCCCACCCCTATGAGTTGTCCTGTTCCCTTCTTGCCTGTTCCAGGTTGCGCCTCTGTTCAGGTCCTTTTTGAGGACTGTACTTGGCAAGCGTGCAGCTTGCAGGGCAATGGTAGGAGCAACCCCTATGTTTATCGAGTAAGAAACTTAGGCTTGGGATTGAAGCAATAACAATTATGAGGATCCTTAACTAGCAAATGCTCTGAGTAATCATTTATATACAGATTTTTGTAAATAAATTTACCACAAACAAAGTGTTATTTTTCTCCATCGTTCATCATAGATCCTCCTGCAATAGATAGTGAGAATGAGAACATTGATTAACAAGAATTCAAGTGGCAAGTATCTTAATAAAATAGGCAATGTCTATGGCCAAGTTCAATGCACCTAGACTGAATCGACGCCGTCTTTGGAGAGTTATCAACCCTCAAAGAGTGACCCGAAAGTAACATATGGCCCATTTCATAGTTTAGTAGTAGTAGTATAGTACACTAAGGATCAAAGAAAGCATTCAGACTTCTATACAAACTTCCCACCTACATGTCAGACGACAGCAGCGCACGTAATTACAGCCTTAACAAAATTCAGCAGATACCCTTTAGCATGATATATGGAATATGGCAGAAAAGGAATTTTCAAGCAGAGTACATCAATAAGCAATATACTTAAATAAACATAGTAGAGGGATATAACATTGTAATATTGTACTTTCACATAAATAAAATTAATGTAACAAAAAAACAATTTAAGAATAAAATATAAAATATAATAAATATTCTCATTTGATAATTACTTTGCAGGGCATCTGTGTGTCATTATACCTTAGAGTTGCAATACAAAATCGGACACTATAAAGTGCGCTTACTTTGCATGCTCACATATGTATGTGGATGCATCTATATTGGTAAGTATGTGTGTGAGCGTGTATCTGCCTAGCAGGGCGAATGTATCTCAAAGTGTGCTGTGGAATGTGCCTTCACAGATCGCGGCACACGGTAATGTACCGACTACGCTGACTACCTACAAATGTGCTACTACATTTGAAGTGTGGCATAACCATGTGTGCTACGCTCCTCTCCTCTGCTCTTCCCTCTACTCATCCTAAGCATTTTTGCCTCTCTTTTCCTCCTTGTTGCTGCTTTTAGCCGGGTGCCATCATTAAAATATGCTTTAGGTCAACTTGCTGGCCGGCTGGCTGGCTGGCTGGCTGGCTGGTTGGCCGGCTGGCTGGCTCTGTTGGCTAGCTGGCGACACTTGGGCCAAAAAAAGTGGACGCGTTTGCGTTACGGTCAAGTAACTTTGAAATCCGTTAAAAAGTTTATTACATTTGATGGCCTTAAAAACATATACACACTCCTAAATGACAGTGAATAGACTAATTGACGCAAATACAATTTGTCAATTACATGCCGAGTCTTGTATTAAATTTTAGTTGAAGTTCGAGAGTTCTATACTCGCCTTTCAAAGAAATAGAACTTTAATTATTGTAAGTATTTAATATGGACAAAAATCACCGCTGGCAATGCCGCTTAACCCCCAGAGTAGGTCGACCCGTATATTATATGTGAGGTACATCACAGCTGATGATCATGATGACGATCGCAATCGTGATCGCATGCCAACAGCAACAGCAACAGCAACTACAACAGCAATAAGGGGGAAGGTACGTGCCATAACTTGTAGACACGAGCACAGTGCACACCTGGACACAAAGTGGGACTCGGAGCTCGGAGCTCAGAGTTAGGAACTCGGAACTCGGAACTCGGAACTCGACTCGGTTTCGACTCGGTCTGACGATCGAGAAGCGATCAGCGAGACAAGGCAACTGCATCAGCCCGAAAGGGGCGTTTTGCCTTTTGTCTGGTGGTGGTTGACATCTACAAGAGAAGGGCGAGAAGGAGAGCTAGAAACAAGGAGAGAGGAACAGAACAGAAAGGCAGCTAGTAGCTCTGGGTTCCGATTTCGATTTCGATGCGTTACCTGAATAAAATTCTCTTGTTTTGTTGGGTTTTTACGGAAGTCGCCGTCGATCGTCAGAAAGTTGGTAAAACACCTTTCAACTTGTTTGTGACAATTTTCACAACAACAAAGACAACAACGCTAAGACCCCCGCGTTCCCCGCGTTCCCCCCTCTTAACCCATTCCGTTCAGTCGACAGTCTGCAATTGTTAATCCTAAAACACATTAGAATTTAGCTCGAAAAGTTTTCTGGCATTTGTTTCCAGGAGAATTGGCAACAACTTTGTGGGCACAATTCAAGCGAAAATTATGCCATAAGAAAATGTCCTTTATGTCCTTATGTGCGTCGCCAAAGATTTTAATGTTTATGTGAAAAGTTTTACACAAAATTGGGCAAAAGGTTGCGCCTGTCTGCGAAATGGAAATGGAAATTACAATAAAATGCAGCTATTATGACAGAACGTGTATTATGATTATGTTTATTACAGTGTAGAATCTGTCTCTCTATGTGACTCACTCTGCTTTCTGCTTTCTGCATATAAGTGCATATTATGTATGGGTCTTGACTTGCAGCTAAGCCCAAAAAAACAGTCTGATAAGATACCTATGCGCATACTATATGCATACTATTTGCAGATAGTGTAGCCTACATGGAAATACTTTTATAGTCCCCGATACCGATTTAGTCGCCATATGGTGGATCTATAGATATCAATAACTTCCAACTGCTTTCAAGTGGATCAGCACTACCAGCAGCTCCAGTTTGAGTTGCCTGGCTACACTGAGAGAAATATGTGTAAATATTTACTATTTGTGAACGTAAATAGATGAATTATTAAAAAAATATAATTAATTTCTTATGTTTTTAATTATTTTTTATTTATTTTCATTATTAAATTATTTATTTATTTAATTATATATTTATTTGTTTAAATAACTTAAGCAATCGACAAACATTTTAATTGTTTAAATTAAATATAAGTATAATATATATATAAATATTTATATATCAATATAAATATATTTTTTCTCAGTGTACCCACTGCACTTAGCGAACTCAAAGTTGCTGGCTCCAGCTTACTCCTCCTTCCCCCTAAACTGTGTATCAATATCTACTAAGTTTTTGTTGTTGTTGTTGTTTTAGACATGAGCACTTTTTGTGGTCGCTGTTTGTCGTGTGGCTGTGTGTGTGTGTGTGTGTGTGTTGTTAGCTTTTATTGTCTTTCAGTGCTTGATTAGATAGCAAGCACATACACACACTGATACACACTGACACACACTCGCACACACGCAATGTTGGCCTGTAAAAATGGCCATATGTGGCCAAGTTGTTGGCCATTGTGTGTTGTTTGCAAAGGCCTGACAGAGAGAGTGAGAGAGAGAGAGAGAGAGAGTCCAGCAGCGTCTACTTTGGCATTCTGCTTCTTGTCTGAATATTGTTTTTGTTGCATATTGGCAGGCGCCGTGGCGAGGCTTTTGTCTGTTACCTGATGTCCGTCCATCTGTCTTTCCGTCTGTCAGTCGGTTCGTTCGTGTCTGCTGCTTATCGCGCTTTTAATATCAAAAAAAAAAGAAAAAAATGAAAAAATGCACGTCAAACGTATGTATGTGTGTGTGTCCAAGTCCACACTCTCTTGGTCTCATGGTCTCACACACGGTTAGTAGTTTATACCTTTGCCGTTGCTATCTATGCAGATATCTGTGTATATGTGTGTGTGTGTGTGTGTGTGTGTGTGTGTGTGGGTGTGTGTGTGTGTGTGCGGGGCATTAAAAACATGTTCATTGTAATCAAGCGTACTTTCTTTTATTATTATTATTTGCCTCTCTGTCTAATTCTAACGACGCAAATTACTCAAATGTATCTGCCAGATACTTTTTATTTTCTACTGTCGCCGCTGTCGTGTGTGTGGCAAACTCGCTTGCTTGCTTTATTTTTTTTTTCTGCTCATATATTATTTATTGATCGCGATAAGCGTCACGAAGCCAATTTCAAGCGTCCACCAAATGATATAGAAGCACTTCTACACCTAACTCCCGCTCCACAGCCCCTTAGAGCTCCTCCATTCCGCACAGAAACCTGCAGCTCTCCCTTGGTCCCTTTCGCACTCTCTGGCTCTCCCTATCTACCATTAGAAGTCATAATTTCCAAAGCTAAGTACAGTCACTGGCTCCCTGATTTCTCTACATCCGCTTTGGTGCGTGGCAGTCGGTCCCCTCGTCCCCTCGTCCACTCGTCCCCTTTCCCTTTCCCTTGCCCTTCCCAACATCAATTGCCCGTCGCATCGCTTCCCTCAATTAACTCACAATCAAAGGTGAGTCCTACCTTCGTATACTATTGCCAGCTGCCAGATGTCGCTTCAGTAAGTAAGCCACCCCACTCTGTAAACGTCTTCCAAGACGCTATGGGAAACCAACTGTCGTTGTCGTAGTCGTCATCAGAGTCTTTCAATTTCAGCCGTTACGTGGGCCACGTGCTGTATGAGAACGCAGCGTAAAGGAAAAGCCGAAGACGAGGCGCATTCAATGCAACTGTAAGGCACACACCACCAACACCACCATCACCACCATCATACTACAAAACTCACATTCACAACTCAGTAGGAATTTATCGCCACCTTTTGCCTTAGCTCTGCTATCTTTTGTAACGTATTTTCAAGCCCTTGAAAAGGAAAACATGAAGAAAAAAAACTTAAAGTTATGAAAGTAAAGAATCGACGCTTCGTTATAAGTTTTAACTGAAGTACAAAAATTGTTTAAGAAAAAAAGAAGATTCAATATCAACAGTTTCGGTTATTTATAATCAATTGAGAACAAGAAAATGCTTTCAAATATCTCCTAAGTATTTGTCTCTCATATATTTCAGGGTCGATATATTTCGAAATATTCTTTCCATTTTAAAATAAAAAAATAAATAATAAAATAACAAAAATAAAAGAGTCATATATATAAGAGAAATACAGCTGTTTCTAAACCGAAGCTATGCTAGATTTTTTCCGACTTTTCAGAGTTACAATTACGCGCAAAAACAGTTTTCAATCTACTTTCATCTGCATTAATTTCACATATTATTATTATTTTTAATGGTGAGCAAGATCTTAGTGTCAAAAGTTGTATTCTCTATAATATATAGTTCTTTTTTTCAAACATACATATTTAAGGCTTTGTAACAGCTAAAGTTTGGTCAAAGAAATTCCTTCCACACGCAATTCCATTTGTTAACTTAAGAGGAGAGCCAACGCCTCTGGGAAGGTGCCTTAATAATTCAATTTTCGTGTGTTGCGGCCGTAATATGTTCATTTAGTGTAATTACGTACGCATATGACCGGAGTATAATATGCATAAACATTTCCTTTCCATGTCTATTTACGAATTTCTTTAACAAAACGCCTCCAGCTAGAAGGGGACAATTGGGACTACACCTGGCGGGTTGCGTAAGCAGCCAAAAGAGCTCCATGGGGCATTGATGGGGTCTAGGGTCTAACTGTGGGTGGGATTTGACTTATTTCTATGACAAATGTGAGATATGTTAATGTGATAGGCTGTGGGTTATTAAGGAAATTACCCACAACAACTGTTGGGCAGGTCGATGTCTCCGCCTGGTTTATGGGAGCGAAGGTGCAAGGCGGCGGGGGTAAAGGCGTATCCAAGTATCCAAGTTGCGCTCTTGACCAGAACAAATATTTGCAGTTTCAATTTCATGTGTGTAGGACGAGTTGAGCATTAATAGATACGGAGAAATGACTTTATGACATGCCTTGAAATAATTAGAGGTTGTTGCTGCTCCTTCCCCCCTTTCGCTCCCTCACCTTCTTAGCCCATTCTGTACTCCAATGCGCTTATCGTTTAGCACACATCAGCTTGGCCAATACGTAAGTGTTCCATTTTCATAAAAAGGTTAAAGGCAATTTGATTGCGTGTCCAGTTGCCTTGCAGGAGTTGGATCGATGCAGTTGGTGTCATTAATGACTCGCAACTGAGTAAAGTCATCATCAGAGCACAGAAAGCACTGCAAAAAGCGTTGACTCATCGTGGGAAGGGAATAAGTATGAGACGGGGACACTGCAATTGTTAAATTGTTTGTGAGACTTGAAACTTGAAAATTTATTTAAATATATTTGCGTATAAACAAATTGATTGCATTTAATTTAATTTAATTCGTTTGCGACTTGGAACACTGAATTAAATTCAATTGACAGCTAATAAAGGTTTCCATTGCAGCCACAGAGCTTGTACATTCCATAACAGAATTAGCTCTCAGTTCGAGTCGAAAAGTCGCAATAAAATCTTGTAAATGCAGGAAATTCAATTTCAATTGAATCTCATCCTCATCCTCAACGTTATCGTTGTCCTGTTACTTGCTGGCATTTAATGAAAAGATTTTCTTGACCAAACAATGGCAATGCTCTGTCAGCTCTGCTATTTGTATAGTTGGCAAATTGTTGATTTATGCAATGAGTCAGAGAATTCTTGGGGTCTTTTTCGTTTTGGTTTTAAAGTTTTTGCCAATGACCGAAGCATTTAAGGATTCTGCTCGGTCTAGGAGCTGCTTTCAAGGACTTGCTGTCCCTATTGAAAAGAGGCGCTTGAAAGCAACTGACGCTGGTCAGCGCTGTTGCAGAAAATCAATGGCATTACAGTTGGAGTGTCCTGGCAAGAGGACATTAGCAAAACTTGCACTAGCCCTGCGGATTGAAAATAAAAATACTCTCGGCTATAAGTGACATTTTCATTAAAAAGAAAAACTGTCGGCCAAAAGTGGAAAGAGATACAGTGTAGAACAGAACGAGGACATTTACTCGTAGTCCAATCTGTGGAGCAACTTGTGGCCAGGGTTTCGCGGTGGCATAAGAAGTGGAGCTCAAGTAGTTGGATGAGCAGCAAAGTCGCCCAGTCGGATTCATTATGATAATTTACTTGCGCCGACGTTGATGAGGACGGCAAAACATTACGCGAATGCATTGACATTTCAAGAACTTTGAAGAGCCGCAAAAAAAGAGAAGAAATTTATGGAAAAAGAAGGGAAGCAAAGAAAAGGATTACGAGAACATTAATGAAATTAAATTTGTGGAAAATGGTTTAGCATTTTGGACACTGGACAGCTGAAGAGGGGAATAATGTGAGAGACTGTTTAACACGTGCTATAAACCGAGACTCATAATCAAGTTCAATATGGGGGCAGACTCAGATTCTCTGCAATGAATCAACTTGCCTTCCATCTGAGTATCGACTCTGACAGCTCGTCAGCTGGCATCATAACTCAACTGGCAACTGGCAACTGCCCCGAATGAGTTTAGGTTCGAGGTCCGCTTGTTGCAGGCTTTGCACTTAATGAGTGCATCCGGTGATGTGGCAGGGAGGTTACCCCTGGCCAGCCACTGCCTCCCTCACAAAGCAACACAACACAAGAGAACACAACACAACACATTTGGCCTTGCATTGCTTCATTGCACTTTACATTAAAGTCGCGACATTACTCATTACACAAATGCATTAATGTTCATTAGTCTTTGAGGGGTCGATCGACAGGTCATCATCGCGACTTGGACAATGGACACGTTGAGGCAAAGGTGTCGCTTCACGCCAAATTACTTAGTTCGAAATGATCCTCTTCCTTAAAGTTTGAGAAATCTTCGTTGTGTAATTGAAACGCCTTGTTGATTTTAGTTTCTTCATTCTCTTTCTCATTCTTTCTCAGTCTTTTGCACTTCTTGCTCCTCTATACACACATTGCGGCTGCTGTTTCTCGCCAGGAAGTGCAGGCAACCGCCGTGACGCTTCCTTTTGGGCAGCTTTGTTGACACAGTTAACTCTAGGCTTTGTTTTCACTTTACGCTATACATTTGATTGTGGCGACTTCTCTTTCATTTCTTAGACTTGACCTTTTGTCTCTGTAGCTGTCTTTGCGGTTCATTAAGGCAACTTGAAACCCTTTCCTGAGCCTGGGAACCTTTTATTTGTACAGTTTGGTAGCATCATCACGTTGACTGCACTTTCTGTATTGTTTTGTGTTTTCATTTGATTTTTCAAAACCTGCCATTAAGAAGAAGTTCCTTCAAAGCTATTTGTGACTATTTCTGCCAGCACAACTTTCAGTGACTTCAGAATTAGTTGATTTATGAATTATGACAATGTGGAGCGAACCATTGCAGACATGCTGTCTGCCCCTGTCTCTGTCTCTAAGCTGCCGGATATTCTAATAAAGCCACAGCAGCAACAGCAACAGCAACAGCAACAGCAACAGCAACGGCAATAGCAAGAGCAGCTCACAATTGCAGTTAAATTATGTAGCGCAGTGCAGATTTAACACTTCTTGTCAGAAATTGATTGAAGTAACCCCTAGCAGAGCAGTTGAGCTCAGCTTCGAACTGCGACTGCTTGTCTGTCTGTCCCTCTGTCTGTCCCAATAGCACCAGCCGCTGCTGATGCTGCTGCTGCTGCAGAAGAAGGAACCAGCAATTTTCCAATGCGGAACTAGACTTTTACTACTTGCAACACCCTCACTTTAAAGGGGAGCAACAGCTATTTGAAGTGATTAGTGTAGCGAGATGAGCTTTGAATAGAATAAACATCTATTTATCTTGGGATCTAAGCTCTTTGAATGCCTGATGATATTTAAATGGAAACCTTTTAAATTTTCAAATAGAACCAGAAAATTACTTTATTGTATATCCGTATATATTATAAGAAATTACTCGACTTTAGCTCGACTGTGCATAGAAAGATCTGAGTCTTACATTTCTCTTGTTAGTCTTAATGCAGATTTAAAATCAATTACATAGATATTTTGAGATTGCTAAAAGCTAGGGCAACTAATGTTCGGTGAGAAGATAGTTTCTGTTTCTTTCTTTCATATTAGCTGCAACATGAGGATCTTTGAATGTTTTGGTATCTCTCAGATATATTCCCCCAACCCCACAGGTCACCCCAAGTAGTTGACAGTTGTCGCTCTAAATAGCACTGGGCATGGGAACTATTTGAGCTGATGCTGTGCATGTAGTTGCTCTGCATTCAAATTAGTGCAATCAAGTTATCTTGTATCTGCAACTGCAACTGCGACTGCAACTGCAACAGCGAGTGCGACCACTTGCTGTCAATTGTATCTTTGTATCTAACACTTCAATTGTGTTCACTCTGGTCACTTTGTGGGAATTTGTATGCATGCGCAATTGTTGTGATCAAGTAAAAGGAAAAACTATTTAACCAAAGGAAATTATTAAAAATTATTGCCGACCCTTGGGTTGCCTACCCCCTCCACCCACAATCTTCACAGGGTGAGGCGGGTGTACCGTGTGAAAAGTGCACCCTCGCTGAATAGCAAATGAGATCGGGAGACCAAGTGGTAAGCAGTTTCCTTTCTCAGCGCTATTTTGTGATATTACTTTTTGGTGGTTAGTTGCTCGCATTGGTTATGCTTCAAGGCGCTTTCCAAGTCAACAGAAAAGGTGCTCTATGGATATGGACACGCAAATAACCTTACATGATTCGTAAGTTTTGGTCAGGAGTTCTAGCAGCTGGTAGGTTCCTGGTGAGAAAACGTTAGCGGAGCGTGATGTACTGTTGAGTTCCTTTAAAGGGTTCTACACGACGGTCGCCTATCAGGATTTCGATAAGTGATGAAAGTTGCTGGCAATGCAAGTTCATTGCCGCCGCCTTGTGAGCGTCCTCGGGCACAATTCATTATGCTCTTTAATTGTAGCTTGTATGCGCCTAAAAGTAGACAATGTGCAACCCCAAAGTGCTGCGGCACAAACACTCCCCGAAATAAAATGAATGTCAAAGCCAAGAAAAGCCCAAAGAAAAAGTCTTAAAAATATTGCAGAAACAACTCGAGCAGCAACTTGGTGTGGCAAATGCAATGCCCACCCGAAGACATCCCATTCCAGTACAACTCTGGCTAGGTCCCTCCCTCCTTCGTCCCCACACGAGGCATAAAGGGTGGCTGCTTGCCACTGCTAAGGACATTTTGGGCTCGTTGCAGCCCACTTGATGATGCCTCACAGCGAGCGGGTTTTTAATTTTACAAAAATCTGTGGCAGGCGCTGGCAAAAACGCATTTCTTATACACTTTAACTGGGATTTTAGGCTCGCGACTCGAAATTGAAGATGGTTGCGTGATTGGGGAACTACGTTTCGAGTGAGAAGGTAAATAGTTTCTTTGTCAACCAACAACATTATGGAAATACGTAAATTTTAATTTATTTTAAATTAAATACTAATATGTAATTGATGAAAATTATAAAACAATTGCAAAAAAAAAAGAAAATGAAATTATTATTTTTTCAAGTAATTATAAAAATATAATACTCTTTCTACTAGAAAGCTGAAAAGCATTTGCAATATTTTTGGCAAATGATGTTTCTTTAATAGATCAGTAAACTTTGCTTCGCGTGCGCGTGACTGATGCGTGTCACGCGCTCAGCTCTAGCTAAAGATTTAGCTCGATGCTTGAGACAAAAGAAATTAAAAAGTGCATAATATGAATCTATAATACATAATAAAAAAGCTTAACGGCAGCAGCGACCTCATCATCATCATCACCATTATGAACATCATCATTATCATCATCATCATCAACATCAGCATCATCATCTCCTCATCAGCATCCTCGACACAGCTGGCAAATAAAAGGGTTGGCTTGCTTCTGGTCGCTTTTTCTTTTCGCATTTCGGTTTTTGTTTTTGTCTTTGTCTTTTTTTTCTGGCATTCGCGAACAACAAGAAATGCAAACAGAAAATAAAATTTTCGTTGAAAAGAAATTAAAAATCTGCAAGATTTGCATTTTGACTCAGACCCAGACGAGTACAGTGAAGTCCCTAACCCAATGCACAGCCCAAAAGTAATATATGTATAATTATTATTATTTATTTATTTTTATTACTTTTTTTTTTAAGTTGGTTCTTCTGCGCTTTTAAGTGCTCACCTCAAGGTGCATTGGCGTGGACACTGAGAACTTGCGTGGGCGGCAACTTTGTGCATTGCTGTTGCATTGCATTGAGGAGGATGCTGGGCAGATGGAATGAATTGTTAGGTACCTCGAGTAGGTACTGGTCTTAAATTAGTTCAATTTTAATTAATGAGCACACAATTCCAAGCATAATATGAATTCAACACTCAGACCCTATCTCCACTTCTACTTCTACTCTCTCCACTCTTCTGTCTACCTTCAATCTTTGGCATTGCCGTTATCTAAGCATAATGGATCTGTGACTTGCGTCCGCTTAATTAAAAGAGAGGAACTCAGCTTAACTCGGCCTGTAGCTGTATCTGTGTCTGCATTTGTATCTGTATCTGTTGGGCTTAGAATAAACACAATATGCAAAAGTTTTCTCTGCTTTTATTTGTGCCTAGCAGCTGCAGCTGCTTTGCCATTGAGTTTGCAGTTCATTGAAATCGCAGCACAAGCACAAGAAATTTCGCAAAGAAAAAGTGCAATTCATTTATTTGCATTTCCTTCTTCAGTAAAAATATTTTTCAACTTCTTTTCAGTCGTTCTCTTTATTTTATTTCTGCACCATTTTTCCCCGTTTTGGCCGGCAAATCCTTTTGGCCAAGGAGTCAACTCAGTCTGCCATCTGCATACCCCCTTCCTCATCAACATTCATATTTATGGGCTTTGCGGATTCTTTTTTTTTTTTTTGACAGGGCTGCGTCTTCTGTTCTCCCTTTCACTGCCCGTATGCAATGCACTTGTCAAAGCTTAATTGAAGGCAAGATTGTAGCCTAACTCTCTCTCTCTCTCTCTCTCTCTCTCTCTCTCTCTCTCTCTTACTCACTCACTCTCACTCTCTCTCTCATTCCTTCGTTCTATCTCTCGCAGGTTAGCCCTCTTTCTTCTGCTGCTGCATGAATGCGACATATTTTCCCGACGACTTGGCAAAAGTAACTGCAATGTCGCTGCACCGTTGCTCAAACAAAGTGAAAGCCAAAGAAAAGAAATTATTTATACCCTGAGCAAGTACACTGAGCGAAATAGGGTGGCTACTAACTAAGCTAACTAACTGCAACGTATTTTAAGAACAGATCATTTCAACCAACTCAATTCAAATCAAGAATATTATACATGAAAAAAGCATAATAGAAATTATTCCAATAAAGATGCTAGAATATTTAAATATTATTTAATTTAACACTATTTTAAATATTATGCAAATATTTAATAATCTATTATATATATATATTTAATTATGAATAATACAAATTTCAATAATTAATCATCCGTTCTATTTATAATACATATCTTAAATTATGAATGATAGATTGATACGCATATATGTATGTGAAATTAGGGCATTTCTGCATTTGCAGCCTTTGCTTTGATAGAAAAAGAAACCAACATTTAGACAAGAGTCGAAATGGACTGAGAACGATGCAAGAATAATGCTAAGGCTGGTTGAGCGACTCAGCAACAGTCGAAGTCAAATAAGAAAAGTCAACGACAAGGATGACGACGACGACGACGCTGTCAAAGGAATACAGTTAAGCACACAATTGACATTTGAAACGTCAACTTGGGCAACCACTCGAGCTGAAGAAGTTGCATAAAAAAGTGCCTCCGTTAGGGGTTTCCTACTTCGGTTTGCAAGGCAAAGGCACAGGCAGGCTAAGACCAACGGAGGGACACACGAGGACGACGAAGCCTTCCTGGCACACACACATACACACAGAGGCACACACGACAAACGGCTGCAGTTTATTTGCTGAGCAAATAAATTTCTATATGTGCGTCGGCAACGGAGCGTATGAGTTATCTTTCTTGTCGTGTGCTCTCCATTCTAAGATAATCAACAAACGGCGGCTGATGCTGAAGACTAACGATGTGCGCATATCTGATTGCAGTTTACTGTTGCATGCATCATTAAAATGTGTCTGCCTCTCCATTTTTCCCTCTCTTGCTCCCCCTCACTGACTCTTTCTATTTCTCTCTACTGCTTCTCATGTCGCCCAGATTCTATTTCCCCTGCTGCAGAGCATTGCTTCAATTTCTTTTTATCCCACATACTTTGCTCAAGGTGCATCATCGAGTTGTGGGCGCAGTATTTGCATATGGGACAGTTGCATTGCATACGTTGCTCGGGAAAAGGACAGGGTGCGGGTTTTGGGGGGTGGGATGGGGTTGAAATGCACTGAGACTGACACTGAATGGAAAGACGCGCGAGAAGCCTTTTGAGCTGCGTGTCGCTGAACCGTTAGCCAGGAGTAAAGGCAGCAGAAAGATTGCAGGACACTGATACAGCTGGCATTCCCTAAGAATATTCACATTTCAATTAACCGCGTGTAGCAGGTCTTTAATTAATAACTAAAAAGATAAGGATTAGCTTAAGACGAGTGTTGGAAATGTATTAGAATTTAATTGAAGTGATTATTAAATAAATAAACAATTAAAATAAATTATTATATAAGTGGCTAAATATTTGTATAATTCAATATATTATTCATATTTCACAAATTAGATAATTTAATTAACATTAATACTTATATAATAAAATAATTATACAAAATATTTATGTCTTGAAATTGGTTAATAATCCATTAAGAATATTATTAATTTATAGATATATAACAAATTGAGATTGAGCTACACAGAATATTCATATTACTTTTTTAAAGGGTATTTAACAGAACGTCATGCCCAGGCTCACTGGGTAGACTCCACATATATGTGTGAGTTACCGATTAACTAACCTGGAGACTACTTTGCCGACAAGCTTTTCACACACACATCCACACACACACACACACACGGACGAAACAAGTTTTGCTACATTTTTCAGGGCGACCGAAAAAAGTGAAAAAATCTGTATAAAGATATAGAGAAGTCAGCGAAACGAATGCTGCAAAGGGTCATGGGGCTGCTACAATGGCAATATCAAGAAGAGGACGAGGAGGGAGGAGGAGGAGGAGGAGGAGGAGTAGGTGGAGGAGGAGGCGCCGAAGCAGGAGAAGGAGACCACTAGGAACTACAGCGAAAAGTGCAAAGTTTTCAACTGCCTCTCTCTCACACACACACACACACACACATAAATCTAATGTGTAAGAGTACGTGAGATTAACTTAGAGATACCCTGTAGACACTATTAATTCGCCTTCTGAAGTGCCTTGCGCACTGTGTGCGCCTTTTTTCACTTATGATTTTCATACACTCCATTTCCATGTGCTGTGCTTACAGGGTATCAAAAGTGGTGACGTCGTACGCAACTCTGCCCCAGTTTGCACCCGGCAATGCTAACGCTTTTTGACCTCCCGCTCCTCTGCTGTCTCTGCTGCCTCCTGCGGCAGGTAGGTAGGCGCAAGTACTAACTAAATTTTCCAACGGCAGGGAAGAGAGCAAAACAAGAAGGAAAATAAAGGAAAGGAATTTTCTGTTGCATACATTACGGCGTGCACACTAAAACAAAAGAAACTGCAGGGCAACTTTCTGTAGCTGCAACATATTTCTTGCTGCCTGCCACAGCCTGTAGCCTACAGCTGCTTCTTCAGTCTGCCAACCCAACCTATCGTCCCCCTCTTATCGTCTACCCGTTAGCCACATGCCACCACCCTTCAGGGCGCTTGAGGCAACGCTACAACTGAGTAAATTAACTGCATTTCTTTAGTGGTGCATGGTGCACCTCTCGTGGCGCATATTTGGAGGCTCGACTGTTGCCTGGCTGCAGGTTCAGGTCTCATTTATGTTTCCGTTTGGGCGCCAAGGCGTGTTGGCTTCCACTACGTGTGGCAGGAGCACGAGCACGAGCTGGAGCAGCAGCAGGAGCAGGAGCAGGTGGGCAGGGGTGCAAGGGGAGTGCGCCCAAAGGGTTGGCTCTGCCAGTTGCAAAACAAGTTTTACTTGTAGAAAATGTACTTTACATTCACATTAATTAATTAAAAATAAAATATAGAGAGAAACCAAAAAAAAAAAAGAAGAAAAAAAAAAAAAAAATAAAAGTGTATAGTATAAATAAAGGGTGGCACTGCAGTCAGACGAAGGAGCTGAACAAGACGAGCACCACCATGGATAGGGGGCAGGGAGGGGGCGGGAAGCTGGTGTGGAAGTAGCGGAGAGGGGATTGCCCAAAGTGAATGCAACGGATGCGAAGACATGGCAAAGAAGCATGGGCAAGCGGAAGTGCCAGGGGTTGGGTCTGACTCAAAAAAACTTGATGACTGCAAAACTGGACTTTGGGGGCGTGCGCATAATGCCAGCGACCAGCAACAACATCAACAGCAACAGCAACAACAACAGCAGCGGGAGAACAAAGGCAACAAAAGCTCTTGGAGCAGGAGGCGAAGCTGGACAGCCTGAACGTAACTAACGGAGATGGGGCAGGCGATTTTATTTTGTTGATTGTTTGATTTTTGCTTCACTCTCCTCGCTCCTCACTTCTCACTTCAAGTCGCCGACGCAGACGTCGCCGTCGTTCTCGTTGTCGCTGTCGTTGTCGCTGTCGCTGGCGACGTCGACGTCGCTGCCGCGTGGGCATTGCATTTTTGCCGCAGTCGCCTGTTGGTCATTGAAGGGTCTTCAGCGTAGCCTCAAGACTTTCTCTGTGTGGGCTGACGGGCTAAACGGAAATGTGCGGTGTGGTGTGGTGTGGTGTGGTGTGGTGCGGCAGGTTTGCAACCGTCGCCTCCACCGCCGTCGTCGTCGTCCAGGCTGTTGATGAAAAACGCACTCGAATTAAAACGACGTCGAGCGACGTCGCAAGGGGGAGCGTGGGCGGGGCGGCTTATGCCGGCCAAGCATTGGGTTTGGGTATCTAGTACTGGACTCGGTTCAACTTTTCTGTGGCATGAAGTGCGTTTTGACGAAGGAGTTGCATGAAGGGGGGAATGGGGTATCTCTGTAGCAACCCTCAGTCAACTTAGCGCCAATATTTGCATTGCGTTTGAGATAAAGCTACGAGAGGAGAGATAGGAGACTGGGAGGCGGATGAGGAACTTGAAAATTAAATTAATGAGAAGTTAAAAATTTATAAAATTCAAGAAAAAGTAACAACATTTAAAGAATAAAATGTATTTAAACAATATTTTGAAGTTATTAAATATTTAAGTTCGTTGAATGTAAAAAATAAATTTATTCATCAAATCAAATGCTAATAATTGAACTTTAATATTGATAAATAATAAAATATGTAAATTTAAATTTTTAGTTGCAGTCTTATTTATTTTTGAAATTGTATAAAATAAATATTTAATATTAAAATTTCGCAGAATATCAAAATTTTGTATTTATTCAATTTGTAAGCCTTAAGTATCGTTAACTTCTATAGAAGCTGGTACAACCCAAATGGGCATTTCGGCCAGATTGCTGATAAGGGCTTTAAGATCCCATCTAGCTGGTTATCGAGACTGGAGTTGGCTTAAGCTGGAATTAGTTCTAACTTGGGCAATGCAGTCTGACTGCTGTTGCACCACAAATAATGCACACAAATGCAGTCTGAGCAGAGGTGGGGCAGCTGCAAAAGCAATAAGGTGTGTGGGTGGTGGCAAGGGGGCGTTGAAGGGGGACAGTCAAATCGTTCTGGGCTGCCCAGCATATTGCATTTTACAAATCAAACAAAAGGCAAGTTGGAAAAAACAGAAACAAAAAACGATGCCATAAAATGCGGAAGAATGACTGAGGCACAGTGTCTGCAGATCGACCAAAAGGACAATGCACACACTCACACACATTCACACACATGTGCATGCTCTGAGGATGGCACAGGCCACAGGCTCAGGCTAATATGCATTGCACATGCAGCCGAGTAAGAGCTGAAGGAGTGGGTGGGGCAACAACGAGAGGGGGGAAAGCGTAACGAAACTTTATTCATGACTGTTTGTCTGTTGTTTGGATTTGACTCGGACTGGAGTCCCCGGGTTGGTCCTCTTGTTTACCAAGCCAAATGCAGCCGATGCAATTTTTTCGGCGCAATATAGACGTAAGTCCTTGCTGCAATCAACTTTGCCAGCAAAGGCACGGGCGGAGTGGTGAAGGAGAAGGGATATGAGTGGAGGGAGGAGGCGCTTCGGCAAGTCAATCAGTCCAAAAAGTCGCAAAAGCCAAGCTCGTCTCGCTAAAGTACTTATTATCCTTGCATGTTGTACTGCCAGCGAACAAAATTCAAAAATGCAATATCGAATGCATTCGGAGGCAACCATACCACGCCCGCCTCCCCTGCCCCCGCAGCGGCGCAACTAAACGCACAGAACTGCAGGCGCAAAGAAATGTTGGCAACAGAATAAAAAAAAAATAAAAAATAATAAATAAAAAGAAGCAAAGTGGAAATGATTTGCAACGGCAAACGGAGGCGTCTCTCAGATGGGGGCAGGCAACAACAACTGAAAGCCGAGAGATTTTCAATTAAAAGGAATTGCTGCTCTATGTGGATTTTTGTGCTTATTAGGCGCTCATGCTACATACCTAGAACCCGAACCCGAACCCGAATCCGTATCCAAACCCCAGCCTAACCCTCCTTCGACCCCCTCTCCCACACACACACACACACACTCGAAATGGCTGTCGCATTTGGTAATCAATTTCAGTTGTTGTCTGTCGACTGTTGTGTAGACAATCTTTGCTAATAAGCTGCCATCCTCCAACTCACTTCCCACCTCATAAACATCGCAGATGCAATTCACAATACATAACAACAACAACATCAACAGCGACAACAGCGACAACAACGACAACAACACGAATATTTCTGCATTCGGAATATTCTGCTTTGCGCTGCCAAAATGCATTCCCTGCTCGTTGTTCGTTGGTCGTTGTTCGTTGTTTGTGGTTCACACCAATGTGCTTAGAATGCCGCATTTCAATTAGGCCAAGCTATCGCGAGCTCTGCTTGCCACAAGGATTAGTTTCCTGATTATCTCTGGCAACAATACAAAAAAAAAAAAATATACAGAAAAGGGTAAAATCGAGTCTCACTCTGATCAAAATATTGCTGACAATCATTTGCCCAGACGATGCATTTGTTGACTACTTAAGAGAATGCACAAACGTAATACGTAATATTCATATGCGACGCATAACTATTGTCATTTGTTAAGACCTAATAACATTTTTGCGAAGTTCAACTATTTTCTTAATAATGATAATAAACATATATATATATATTTATTTATATTTATATAGATATATATAGTTACTTGCTTTTAATTAATTTTTAATTATATAAACTACTTTTCTTGAATAATATTACAGTTCAGTTATATATGTATATAATTATTACATTTGTTTATTTATTTCAAATAACAATTATTCGAAATTATATATATATATATATTAATATATATAAGATAATATATATAAAATAAAAAGTTAATAATTCAAAGTTTATTTATTATTTAATTATTTATTTTTATTATTTTATTATTTTACCATTTATTTATAAAATAAAAAGTTAATAATTCAAAGTTTATTTATTATTTAACTTTGAATTATTAACTTTTTATTTTATATATATTATCTTATATAATTAATATAATAATATATAATATATAATAATATATAAATTAATAATAAAATAAATTTAAATAAATAACAATTATTATTAATTTGAATAATATCTGTTCAAAATCAAGTCAAAATGCTTTGATCTGCTATATTCAAATAATATCGATCAGCTAAATAGCTCTCTTTCTCGCTCTCTCTCTCACGCTCTCTCTTTCTCAGTCTCTCTCTCTCACTCTCTCTCTGTCTATCTGTAAGATATAATGCAGCTAGTAAATGTTTTGGTTCATCGAAATATATTTTTTCTCTCAGTTTCTCAGCTAATTCCCTGAGCCTTAACAGCATTGAAAATTGCGTTAAAGTTGTTGTAGTGTCGGGACAGGCCTCGATAAACACACAACAACGAAACAAACAAAGCCCAAGGAAAACTCACAAAAACTATGCAAAAATGTAACAAAAACAGGCTAAAACTAAAATTAAAGTCGGGGAAAAACTCTTTGACAAAAGGCAGGTAGCAGGCCAAAGAATTGAACCAAACCGAACCGAATACAACCCAACTGAAGAAGCATGAATGCTGGTGATACACCTGAATAGTCGGTCAAATATTGGAGCAAAGGATTTGCATTGGTTGTAATGCAAAATAAGCGCAAAGGCTTAAACAATGCAAAGGATTTTCTCAATGCCCAAGAGCAGCCCTTCAGTACTCCGCATTCCGCATTCCGCATTCGGCATTCGGCACTCGAATGACAAATGATTGACAAAACCATTTGAATGTGTGAGAAATTCTGCTGTTTTTCCAACATTTTCCTTAGGAAAAGTGCAGACTTTTACTTTCAGATCCTTGTGGCAGCTGACAATTGAATTCCTCTTGCTGCGATTTTATTGATATGCATTGAGTTCATTTCTGCGTTTATTGTTTGGCTTTTGAATGCTGCATCTTTCAGATCTTTTGACACATTTCAAGACTCGCAACGGGTTCATTGTTTGAATGGGTTAATTTGTATATTTAGCTGAGAGTGGGTTTCGTTTGTCACGGTGGTGTGGTGGTTAGATGGCTTGAAATCGCCAGCTGCTGCTTGATATCTTGAGGCAATCTCACCTGGCTGACGATTGGTACCTCTCACCAATAAATGCTCTCTCTTATAGATGCAAAGTAGCTGGCAATGATTTGTGGCAGCATTATTGAAGCATTATTGAGGCACTGTCTGCCAGCATTAAAACATAAATCGAATTAATCGTTAAGTCGCCGCAGACAATATGTGGCACGTTCGTCCTGCTCGATTTTGCACCTTTTGCGGTGGAGAAAAAGAGAAACGCAAATCATACGCCAAAGTCGGCGGCATCATCGTAATCGATATGCGCCCGCATCCCTAAGATGTCCATAACTCATGGCAATGTGCAAAAGTGCATGTATCGCATATCCTGCCGTCGTCCTTTGTTTGCCAAAATGAAAGATGCGGCCCGAATGCTTCCCTGTCTGCCCAGCCACGTTCCTCCTTTTAACCTTTGGCCTTTGTTTGCTTCAACATCATCTGGTGCTGCAATCTGTTTTCCACATCCTCCACGATTAAACATTGCCAAATGCAGCCAATGCATGCAGACAGTGAAGTCAGAGAAGACATTGCATCGTTATCAGGTGCTCATTTTTGGCTCCTGCTGCCTCATTCTGCTTCTGCTCCTGCTCCTGCTCCTGCTCCTGCTCCTGCTGTTGCTGTTGCTGCTGCTGTTGCTGCTGAAATCGGCGCGTGTCTATTTGTGGCCAACTGTGATTTGTCGACTGTTGCTTTGTCTGCCTAGGGCCAAGGTCTGTGCGTCAGCTGTGGCACCGCCATATGCCACGTGTGCCTAACCCAATTATTAGCCACAAAGACGTATTTTTTTGTTGCTCTATTTAGATGTATATACCCTAGCAACGAAGAAGCAGTGCAATGCAGTCAGCTAAACTCCAAACTAGAACGAATACAAATGCCACATTATCGCTATACATTGAGGAGAGTGAGTGCTTAAATTTAGAGATTCTACTAGTTTCTTTAAAAGAATCAAAGCGCTCTGTTTCAAGTTAAAAAGTTAAAAAATAAACAAAGTTAAAAAAAAAACAAATGTTTGACAATGACAGGGTAACTGCTAGTCTATACAACTTTATCTTACTATTCTTAGGCATAACTTTAGCGTCTGTTGTTGCTGCATTTTAAATTACCCGCTTGATTATTAACATGTTACTTTGGCCCAAATACACAGCCTGAGCTTCTTCTGAGTTACACTACGAGTAAATGCAAATGCGACGATTTCAATTGAAAGTGGAGCATTAAAAACTGAGTGGAAACCGGAGGCATAGGTTCATATCAAAGTAATTTCAATCAAAAAGAAAACTGTTATAGTAAATGGAAAAGGCAGGAAAAGCAAAAAGCTTTTTTAATTAAGCGCCTCAAAGTCGCCGCGACGATGTCCAAAGAAAACATGCAAAAATAAGCAGAAAAAAAAAACGACAAAAATGGAATGTGAATTAAGTAAAATCACAAAACTGTTATTATAATCATGAACATCTGCAACAACGTCATCTATGAATCCCTCAGAGTAGGGAGTAGGCAACGCCTTTGTGGCGCCCCTTCTGACTCTTGTCGCCTTCTTTGTGATTATAATTCTTCTTTTCATTTAAATGCGAAAAAGAAAATAATAATTAAAAGAAAAGCCAAACAGAAAAGCAAATGCATTTTATCATTTATTTGTAATGTTTACTTTTGCTTGGGCTTTTTAATCAAACTGCTTTCTCTGTGCCGACGACAATGGAAACGGTTGACGGTTGGTCAGACGAGTCGAAGCGGAACTCACTTTAAGATTGCTACGTTCTTATTGGTCCCCAGGCCCGGACACCCACACCAGCAACAACAAGTGTGCATTGAACGATGGCAACAAGATAAGATACAAATTACAACTACAATGAAACGAAACGCAGCGACAACCAACGGCGAATAAGAAAACTTCACACGCACACACACACACACACTCGCACATTTAGAAAGAGTCGGCAATAGTGGAACGAACTAACACATTGAAAAGAAAGTGAGTAAGTAGCATTGAAGAAAACTCACACCAACAAAGTTTGAGGAGAAGAAGTTGAGGCGAGCCACTACAAAGGCAAATCGACGATAAATTCGCCGCAGCGACCAAGACCGAGACCGAAAACGAATATGAAATCCGAAAAACGAAGCCATGGTGTTGCCGAAGAGAAGCATTGTTGTGGCGAGCGTGTTTCCCCTGTCCATCGAAGTCGTCATCGTTGACTGCCTGCCTGTGACGTCACGTCTCAAGAGACGCTCAAGGAAACGCAACGACCTTCAACGATTGAGCCAAAGTAATGCGAAAGAAGCAGGAAAACGAATGAGCGTATAATGAGCATAAATAACGATGAGCATAAGAAGACGCTCAAGACTCTCGCGCTCAGTCACTCTTAAGTTCTCCCGTGCGCTCTCACTGCTGCTCGCTGCTCGCTGCACTCTCTCTATTTCTTTTAGTTCGTTTAGCACTGCTCAAGACACGCTCTCTTCGTCTAAGACCTGTATGGATCTGGAACTCGGTCTAGATCTGGGTCTTGCTCTTGCTCTGTCTCTGGCTCTGGGCATTGGTACTCGAGTTGTGCGTTTAGTACAACGAAGCGCTCTGTATCTTGTAGTTCGTCGCGCAGAGTCGTAGATACATTTCGGAATATCGTTGCTGTGGATTAACTCTAATTTATTTTTGATTGCTGCCAAGGGAACGACTAAACGTGGAGCGTAAGTAAAATGTGCAATAATTATCTTGGGCGATGCTTTGGTCTTTCGATTTGGATTTCTGTTTCGAGTATCGGAATCGTAAGATAAGCATGTTCCCATGGGGAGCTGCGATGATACGACGGCTCAGTTGGCAAAATATCTTCAATCTCTCAGACAGTCTGTCCGTCTGTCTGTCTGTCTGTCTGTCTGTCTTTGTCCATCTGCTGTTGAAGTGGGCGTATTTCTTTGCAATTAAAGAGGCGTTTTATTAATAAACCAAGTGGGAATTGTGATTTCAAGAGCTGGCAATCAACCAAAAAAGACACAAACGAAAAGAAATAGAGTCAAAGCAGAAACAATAAAACAATTAACTGATGCTAGGCTGCTAATGAAGCGTAAGTATGTATGTGTGTACATATGTAGCTGCGTGTGTGAGTGTGAAGCCAAGGGCAAAGATCGATGGAAAACTAAAGAACTATGATAAAAAAAAAAACAACAGTGAAACGAAGATCAAGTGGGAAAACGAAGACCAAGCGCCGCCACTGGCGTCTCAAGCTGCGGGCACTTTCCTGGCCATAGCGATGACTCAGTGGGAAGCGATAAATATCAAGAAGAGGCAACAGGAGTAAAACAAGCCTGAGAGCAAGCGAGTGATCGTAGCAACCGGCAGAGGTAGAGGGAGAGAGAGAGTGCGAGTGCGAGAGTGTTTGTGTGACGATTGCGAGTACATGCAATGTGTGCATGTGTGCATGTGTGTGTGCGGCAGAGGGGAATCGCTAAGAAACGCATATCAGAATGAGAATCAAAATAGAATGAGCAAAAAGCGGGCGCTTATGACGAAACACGATAACAAAGGGGACACTTCAATATTCAGATCTCTACTAAAAGAAACCCATTACAGTTTACACATGCTTATTGTGGGGATAACTGAGAACAAAGTAGGAGAAGGAACGGGCGGAGTGGATTAAAGGGGAGTAGGGCATGTGCAACTCTTTGCGGTACATTGAACTTGGCAACTGCAGCTGCAGTTGCAGTTGTATAAATCAGTTAATACCTTATGAGAGCATTCGTTTGACCAACAAAACTCTTTATTGTTGCCAATTCTAGGAATTTATAAGGGCAAGTGTTTGTTTAAATGTTGTTATTATTTTTCACAAATCGCCGCTTGCTAAAAGATGGAGAGGGAGATGCAGAGGTAGAGGAAGAGGAAGAGAAAGAGCATATGCGTACTGCAAAAAGAATAATAAGAGAAATAAAAGCATAAAAGCGGCAGCTGCAATTAAATTACGAATCAACAACAAGACATACAAACACACACACACACACACACACACACACACCGTCAAAGAAAGGAGCACAGGCAGACGAGCAGGGTAAGAAGTGGAAGCATAAAAAGGAGACGACAAAACGGACAAGGCAACTCAGGGTTGTGGCTGAGGGAATGAGGCAATGCGAATGACGATGGCAAAATCGAGAGAAAAATGTTGCAAGGCACAACAATAACAAAAAAAAAAAAAATAAAACAAGTAAGCAGGATCAAGGACACTGACAGGCCACAGCTACAGCCACAGTAACTGCCACATGTGGCGAGTTCAAAGCGAGAAACGAGAAATTGTTACACGTCGCACGCATGCAAGAGAAGAGAAGAGAAGAGTAGAGCAGAGCAGAGTAGAGTAGAGTAGAGAAAAGAAAAGCCAGATTAAGGACCAGTTTTCAATTCCTTTGTTGTAGTTGTAGTTGTTATATGAGTTAATTTCTTTTGCCCTCTCTCTTTTCATTTTATTTTATTTTAGGTAGGTTTTGGTAGGTTGTCATTAGGGTTGTTTGGTTAGGTAGCTACAGATCGCACGATACACAGGCAATGCAATACAGCAATGCTAGCGAAATGTAAGTGCAAAACGTGAGGGAATCAAGAAATATGGTAAAAGAACGACGAATGGATGAAGGATGCAAGGATGAATGGATGGAAATTACTTATTGAGCCAACTTCATGGCTGAGGGTACAGTGGTGCAAGAGTACGCAAAAAAACAGCACAACTGATCGTAGATTATGAACTTGAAAATATCTAGAAAATGTCAAAAAGGATCAGATATTTACTATTGCAAATTCTGCGAATTTAGATGGCAAGAGATTACTACATAGTTTAGATTAAGAAAGATCTGATCTTTGCGATTGGAGTGATTAGATATGCAAGGAATTATTGGGATCTATACAAAAACTGATCAGAATAGATTGTGATGAAAAATAATAATAAATAAATTCAGATTATATCACATTACATCATCATTTTCATTTTCTCTTTATAAATCAGTTATATATTTGAACTTGGATCAAAATGGAAAGGCAAAGTATATATTCAAGTTTTACTTTGGATACGATTAATTTTAGAAATGTTAATATGTTGCGGATAAATTTATAGGACTCTAAATGATTAATTAATAATGTTGACACGTGTTAGCTCTACATTACATTTGTCTTTACAGACGTCTGTTGATATTTGGATATTTACAACGCTCAGCTGGATAATAAATGTGACACCAAAGCGAGCCACACACGATCGTTACAGGAACTTTATCAACGAGGGGGAAAGGGGAAGAAGAAGGACAGAAATACTCGACTCTGACTACGGCTTGAATTGCGACTCCTACTGCGACTGACAAGGGGGTTGAAATATTGAAAGAAGAAGTGCAGCTGAAATGCTCGAGTAAAGGGCGATCCTGCGAGGACGAGGACGAGGACGTGGACGAGAACGTGTCCCTGCCTTATCAGCCATGCGTTGCCAGCACCGCCAGCTGAACCGCTGAGGGTTAGAATCGAACCACGCGCCAGTCCTTGTTCCCCCTTTGTGCGGTTCTTATCTTAAAGCTTACGAGGCTCGAGGGTGTCGATCAAAAGAGCAGATGTGCAGAGACGAACCAAAGAGCCAACGAGTCAACAATTAGAGCTCGATAGTCGTTAAGGAGAGAGGGAGTAGGGTAACTGGAGAAGGGAGAAAACGGGGAATGAAACGCGTGCTCGGCATGCGCAATTGAAAGTGAATTGGAAGCGAACCTAGATATGAACCCTCCACATCCTCCTCCTCTTCCTTAAAACAGATATACTTAGCTTTCAGTTTCGTGTTTGAAACTCAACAAAATTTTGTTAGTTTAGAATGTCGGCGGATAAACATTTAGAAATTGTAGAATTGAGCTTGGCAGATGAGAGTGTGGCTAAAACAAAAGCAGCAGCGGCAGCAGTTGACGAGAAAGCAGCAAAAACATTTAAAACATCGGAAAAAGAGAACTGTTATCACAAGTCGCCGACAGGTGGAGCCACAGCAACAGCGACAGCGACAACAACAGCCGCTGGACCAATCACCAGTGGTGCACAGGCTGAACCAGCCACGCCCACAACCAAATCGACATTGCGATCCCAGGATGCCATTGATGGGATGGGCAATGGGACGGAACTTAAGTTACAGTCGTATGTGAATGGCAATGGGAATGGCGTCTATAAGATCATCAAGACGCTGGGCAAGGGCAACTTTGCGAAGGTTAAGCTGGCCCTCCATGTGCCGACGGGCCGTGAGGTGGCCATCAAGGTGATTGACAAGACGCAACTGAACACGAGCGCCAGACAGAAGCTATACCGGGAAGTGAGGATCATGAAGCTGTTGGATCACCCGAATATTGTGCGGCTTTTCCAGGTGATCGAATCTGAGCGCACGCTCTACCTAATCATGGAATATGCCAGCCGGGGTGAGCTATTCGATCATCTGGTGAAGAACGGACGGATGAGGGAACGGGAAGCTCGTGTCATCTTTCGTCAGCTCGTTTCGGCCATCCAATATTGTCATAGTAAATTTGTTGTCCATCGGGATCTGAAGGCGGAGAATCTATTGCTCGATCAGCATATGAATATCAAGATCGCCGACTTTGGATTCGGCAACACGTTCAATCCGAATGCCCAGCTGGAAACCTTTTGCGGTAGTCCTCCCTATGCTGCTCCAGAACTGTTCATGGGTCGCAAGTATGCGGGTCCCGAGGTGGATGCCTGGTCTTTGGGCGTGGTCCTATACACCTTGGTCAGCGGCTCGCTGCCCTTTGATGGCGGCACACTGAAGGAGCTCAGGGAACGTGTGCTCCGTGGCAAGTATCGAGTTCCCTACTACATCTCCATGGACTGTGAGAATCTTATGCGCAAGTTTCTCGTTCTCAATCCTTCCAAGCGTGCCACACTGAGTGCTGTGATGAGCGACAAGTGGATCAATCTGGGACACGAGGAAACAGATCGCCTGCGCCCTTATCGAGAGATGCCACTGGAACTGCAGGATGTTGTACGACTGGATCTGCTGGTCACCATGGGCTACAAGCGTCGCGATGTGGAAACGTCTCTCAAGACGCAGGCCTTCGATGACATCTACTGCACCTATATGCTGCTGGGCGTGGCAAAGCCTCGCGGCTCTCGCCATGCGACGACAGAGTCTGTTGCTCTGGGAAGTTCCTCGTCCACTTCACAGCCTGCTGCCAGTTGTGTCCAGGAGAAGAGCCTAACGACATCGAATCGACCACTGCCGCCTCGTGTTGCCAACGCTCTTGCCACATCAAGCCCTGTCCCTGCCCCTGCCCCTGCCTCAGCACCTGCCAGTACTCCTGCCACTGTCACTATTCCTGTTCCTGCTTGCTCTTCTGTGAGTTCTGCACCTGCCAAGCCCACGCGTCGCACGCCCGCCCGAAAGGTTACCTCGTCCTCCTCCAGCAGCTCTAGCCATACCCCCGGACGCAATCGCTCCCCGCAGACGCCGCAGAGCAAACGTGCCATTAGCTCCAATGGAGCTGGAGCTGGAGTCGGAGTCGGAGGCGTCGATGTGAAGCCAACGCTGCTGAGCGCTCAGCGTCAACTGGCCCAGGCTCAAAAGTTGGCCAATACGCCACAGCGTTTCTTCTACCAAGGCTCAGGGAGACGACCTACAACGCTCTACGAGAAGGCTGAGCCGACCACGCCCACATCCTCGAGTATGGCGCGAAAGTCACCTCCTACAGATGGACGAATGCTGGAGCGTCTGCAGATTGTCAATGGCCAGGCGGCGGCAGCTCAAGCGGCACAAGCAGTTGCCACGCCCACGCCCACGCACCGCTCCATTGCAGTTGATAAGTCTGCCGACAAACACTTTACGCGCAGCAACGTGACTCGGGCGACCTTCCACTTTGGCCAGGGACGCAGCGTTAAGCATGGAAGAAGCTCCACGAACAGCGAGGAGGATGCCGGTTACCAGGTGCCTCCTCTGTCGGCAGATGACACAAAACCCGCTTCCCGAATCGGTTTCTTCTCAAAGCTGACGGCGCGTTTTGGTCGCCGCGTGATTCATCTAAATGAGAAGGATTCCTCCGAGCAGCGCAAGAATCTAACCAAGTAGCATTATCACACATACACACCCACACACCCACACACTCACACACCCACACACTCACACATATATATCTATATATCTCTATATATCGTTCAGAATGGAAATTGCTTCTCGCTGTACGCTGTTCAAATGGAAAGTACAAAAAAAAAAAAAAAAAAAATGAAAATAGAAATAGAAATAGAAATGAATGAAAATAATATGTAAGCATGAACATCAACTGGAAAAACTCTTCGTGGAAAAACTGCTGTTAACTGCTCTTTAGAACAATAAGTGATAGTAGAGTATATACTTAGTTGGTATATTTTTTAAATGGTTAAATGATAAATACGTGCACCTATACATATAAATATACATATACATAAACGTATGCACATATACACGTAACATGTAAGTGACGACTTTGCAATAAACGTTTATTTCAATTCAAATGATTCACGATCAGTCCCTCTCCAACTGTGTTTTCATACTGTCATGTGCGATAGAGTATTTACAGTTTGACACTCCTGTATTCTAATAACAATTTAAGAATTAGTTTGACAGCCATTTGTGTATTCCAATTGGAGCTAGCTCGCATCAATTGGAAAAAAAGTTTCTTATTAGCATATGCATGCAAGCTGCAAGTTGTATCAAACTGTATGGTGACCTCTAAACTGTGTGTTCGCACACCAATTTCTTGCGTGTTGCCCTCACATTAAATTGACTGTGGGAATAGGTGAAAGGGTGAGTTAAGGCATGAAACCGCAATCATTTTGCACTATTTGAAATTTGTTAATTAGCAATCGCAGCAACAACAACGACAACACGAAGTGAACTACTTGGGCTCCTTGGCTTAATCGAGGCGTAGGCGTTGTGCAACGGAAGGAAAAGGCGTTCACATTGCCATTAACAACAACAGCAACAACAACAACAACAACAATCGCTGGCACATAACAATATCCGGGAAATTGCACTTTATGGTGGGAACGACGCTTGGAAACTAACTAAACTTAACTTAAGGGTGGACTAAGGACTTTGGACTTATTGGACACCCATTGAAAGCGGAAGTAGAGTGTTTAAATTGTTAGCGGAAGCCAACAGGTAACATAAATTATGAAATTATATTCATGAAATGCATAAACATGTATTTTCAATATGGAACCAGATGTGTACGCTCTATTTGTCTTTCATTAAGGAGGGGGAGAATTAGGAGGATCAATTGTTTACCCAAAGGGGAACTGATAAAGCATTCGAAAGCAAATAATAATGTAATAAATAGACATAGAAATAGAAATAGAAGTGGTATTGCCAACAGTGTGCGTAAATATTGATTAGATACTGTAGCTACGAGTTGAATAGATACAAATACATACTACTAGCTGCAATCGGGGTTTATGAGGCACTGAAGTGTGCACAAGATTTGTCTCTGCTGATATGATAAATAAGCGACCATATAACGATTAGATAAATCAAAAAAGAACTATAACTTCACTCTGAAATAAACTTTTCCAAAGTCCTTTGCCTAAACCCTAGAAATATGCTACGTAAATTTGGAAAGCGGAAGTGCCAATAAGAAGGCGTCTACGTAATCAGGCACGTCTTTTATGGCCGTTCAAAACAAAGGCTAATTTGCGGCAAAACTCTGGCAAAACGAGCATGTAAATGAAACCGAACAATAAAGAAGTCAAAATAAAGAAAACAAATATTAACAAAAGAACATTTCGGATAACATTTCAACTCACAAGAGGGCAACGTCTTTGGCAAAAGGACTACCGGATTGCAGGACTCTCGAACAACTAATTGAGGGTGGATTTCTGTCTTTAGCATTGGCCCTCAAGTGTCTGGCCAACGCCTTGAGTGTGACTTGTGGGTCGCTCGCCCACAAAAATTATGTCAATAGCCTCCAAGCAAAAGTTTCTTGTGAACACGATTTTGTAGTGTTGTGCATTTTGAGTCTGTCCATGGTCTGGGGTGTCTATGACAAAAGGTTGCCTCAACACTAGAGTTGGGAGCGTGACGTGTTGCTTTTTAGATGCGACACCAAAACGTATTACTCTCTGGAATGTCCTTCGCTTAAAATTTGTAACATTTAAATTGCTGATATTAGAAAAGATTTATGAATAATGAAAATACAAATAATTAAAAAAAATAAATAATTATATAAATAATTGCAAAAATGTACCTTGACTACATTTTTAATTTCATTATTACAATTTTGATGAAGAAATAAATAAATATTTTTTATTATTATCAAAATACTTGTTTAATATTTAATTATTTTAAGAATTTTTAATTTTTATACCCTTTAATATATGTTTTTAATTAAATATTTATATATAAATAAATGTATTTAATAATTTAAATAAAATAAGAACATTATGAAAGTCGTGCCTATCGCCTTAATACTGTAGCCTTGTCACGCGCACATATCTAAAGTAAATGCTGAACTGTCACCGCGTTTTACCTTTTTTTCTTGGCGCTTTTCAATTGTTTGGCCTGGACAAATATTTGAAGAAATGCAAGAAGAAAGCATAAATAAGTGTGGCCAGCTTAAGCGGTTATTAATGTCAAGTGGGGGAGGTCGACAATGCCTGATGATGATGCTGAGATTCGCTTTGATTTCTTTTGATACACTCATACTTCAGCTTGTTTTGCGGTCACTTAAGACGAACATTTTCTAGCAACTTGGCCCAAAGGGTCGCATTTGCAATGTGCTTTTCTCGCCAGCCAATTAGCCGCATTTAATTTTCAGTTTTTCTGTTTTTTCCTGTACTTTGTACCTTACTCAAGCTACGCTTAATTAAGGCTGAGCATATTTGGCGCTTCTTTGGTACGCTTTAGTTTCGAAACTATTTTGTCTCATTTTCCGCATGAACTAAGCGTTTAATAGTTTACAGCTATCAGTTTTGCCCTCTACAGTTTTAAGAGTATCAGTAGTTTCCTACATTCACCTAGGTCGATTGCGTAGTTTTCTTGCTCAAGTTGCAAAAGTTTTTCTTATTGGAATGGGCTGAACGTCCTGGGGCCCTAAAGTTGACTTACAGTTTTTTTGTGGTCTTCTGCCAGTTAATCAATTTTTCTTCTCCTTTTTTGTGTGTGTTTTATTTTTCTTTTTGTCTATGGGTTGTTGAAAAGTTTATTATTAGAGTGAAAGAGAGACAAGGGAGAGTCTGTGGTTTGTTGTTGGCCAAAAACTTTTAATTAAGAAAACCTTGAAGTGATTTATTGATTAGCTTTCCCCTGCCCCCCCACCGATTACAAAAAGATGCCAAAGCTAAGGAAATGCCAGCCTCTCTCCACCCCTAGCGCCTTCCCAGCCCTAGCCCCTTCCCGGTGCCATTCCCAGTCTCAGTAAAACCCCACAGAAAGTGAACAGCCAATGAAATGTCGTCTCGCCTTGCAAGTTAATCAGTGCTCTGAACGGCGGCCAATGCGTTTAATGAAAGATAATGTACTGGGCGAGCGTAGGGGAACTAAATCGTAGCAAGCATGCGAGTAGCGGTCAGAAGAAGGTGGGGGAGGGGGCAGCTAAGAGGCAGCCAAGCGACGACAAACGGCAAATACGAAACGCGGCGAAATGAATTCGAGAGTTCAAAGAAGACGAGCGAATTGACGCGACGTTGACTGAAGAGCGAGAAGAGATCTAAGCGAAGCGTGGGTGTGCAAGGGAGGGGGGGTAGGGAGATGGATCCACTTTGGTCTCGTTTCGCTAGTGATTCGTCTAGGCGCGCTGCTTATGGAAGCGCAAAGAAATACACCCACAACACACACAGACACGCTCAGCGTCACAGTCTGCTCGTATAGCGTAACGCTAAACTTTGTTGGAGCAACAAAAACAACAAAAGCCACAACTTTTATACATAACGAATTGTTGAGTATTATTATAATTTGAATTTCTGTCTCTTTTTGTCGTGGCCAATACGCGGCAAGAAGTAAAACGGGGTCCACAAAATGGCGCCTATTTCCTGTGTGGCCAACAAGTTATCAGTTCCTCGTATTTCCCCCATCTTTTGGCCTGTGTCGCCCATTACATGGCCAATACCCCGCTCTGTACCGTCGAACTTTGTTTTAATTGTGATTATTATACAAAGTTAATCAGCACCCGGAGTCAGTGCGTAGTTCTCCCTCACATGTGTACAGTTCTTCATGACAGTTGAGCTCAGCTCGTGAGGCAAGCTGGCAAGCTGGCAAGCCGGCAACTTGAAGCGGATGTGTTGCTACTGCGGCTGCAACACAGGGAGTGGGAGCTGAACAAAAGAGCGGAACTACTCTTGAAAGATTTGCAGTTGTCCAGTTGGGACACCTTCGCTTGAACATTTGGTCACTTTGCCCCGTGCTACATGCCTCTCTATCTGTCTGTCTGTCTGTCTGTCTATCTGTCTCTCTGCGGCTTTTCAGCAGCATCGGAACTTTGCTTCATGGGCGACGATTTTTACCTTTTGTCGCTGTTGTTGTTGCCGCTTTCTCGCATATTATTAACTTTCCTCTTGTTTTCGTTCTTGCTGTTGCTTTTTATTATAAATATGTATTTATGTTGCATTACCCCTTTTGGTGCGTGCTATATGCCGCATTGCCTTTATGACCTGTTGTGTCCCCTTTTGTCTGGGTGTCAGCATGGGCTAAGGGTGTGTCACTTGTTGGTGTTGCTGCACGTGGGAACCGACTTGTTGTTGCCACTTGCAGCCAGCTCTGATAGCTATGAAACGAAGCTTCCGCCTTATTGCTTATGCAACAACAATACCCACATATATGGAAACGAATCTATATATTTCAAAATATTGATCAGAGTGTGAGACTCTAACGAGTTAACGCCAAATTGTTCCAGAATTGGCCAGTGTAATGCGATGCTTCAATGATTTTGTTACGTGAGTCACGAACATGGACAGTGAACAATGAACATAGAGATCGAGACTAGAACCTCGAAATCGAGAAACTGAGCTCGCCGGGCTTGAGGGGTGATTTTTCCCATTGGTCTTGGTTTCAACTAGTTAAATAATGAGTTGCTTGAGGGGAAGAGAATGTTTGCAACAAGTCTAAAAAATGTGTGAAGTGAATGAAATAATTTCAGAAACTTTAAAGAGTTTTGAATATTTTTTAACAAATTAAATAATAAGTTCAAATATTTTGTTAAATAATAATTCTAGATAAATGTGTAATCAAAATTAGTATTAATTTATTTTATTTATCGTTTATTTTAACCTTTTTCAAATAATTATTATTCATAAATAACAGGCATTTATTTATATTTATAGTAAAAGAAACAACAATTTTGTTTTTTGGCGTATATTGAATTAACATTATTAATGTCTATAAACATGATGATATGGCCAAACCGTTTATCATTTAATTCAAAATTTCATAATATAAAATGTTGTATAAAAGATAAATGTTGTATATTGAAATTTATTTGAAAAGTTTATTATTTTTTGGGGAATTTAGAAAATAGAATTAAACTTATCCCATAGAATTGTGAAAATGTGAAACATTCTTAGCAGTTAATTAAATAAATTAAAGAATATAAATTTTACTTCAAGAAGAAGCCGAAGATTGATTTAAGAATGAAATCATATATTTTATTAACATTTTTAAAATTGTTTTGTATAAATATTTCAGAGTATTTGGTAAATATTAATTAACAGTTAACAGATCTTTCTGGCTTTCAGTAATTAGAGTACATAATCATGTGATCGTGTGTAAATATCTAAGCATGAGGTTGGGTTTTGTAGATACTAGATAGTCACTTGGTTGGATGGTCATATTTGTAGTCGTAGTCGTAGTTGTAGTTGTAGTAGTTGTACTTAGTCGTAACTAGTCGTACTCATGCATAGCGCGTACTAAATACGAAATAAATTACACTTGATTATCTTGTTGCTCAGTTACTCGGATGCTCGGCATGTTCGCTGTTGTCGCCCAGTCTGTGTCCGAAATAGAAAACAACAAAAAACAATCTCACAGATACACAGATACTCATGCAAGCTCTGGCGGCAAGTGCTGGGCAGTCGATGAGCATGTGTTGATATTCTACAAGTCATTTGCTGACTTAATTTCCAAAGCGAATAGCGCGCGCGATCGTTTGGGGACTTTGCCAGGGAACTGGAATGGGGTGAAGGCAGAGGAGGAAAGATGATGGAGATCAGAACGGGGCACGGGCTTCTGCTCAGCGAGGCGTGCAACTTGCCCGAACGCTCAAGTGAACGATTGCCATTGGCCATTGGTCAGAGTCCGAGCTAGACCCAGAATTGTGCTTGATGTCTGTCTCTATATAACAAATATACAGATATATGTATATCTCTGCGAGTATGTGTATGTATGTGTGTGCTTTATTTAATTCTAGATAATCATAACGACTTGTTGCTGTAGTTCGCTTTTGTAGATGCCTCTGTCAGTGTCTGTGTCTGTGTCTGTGTCTGTGTCTGCGTCGATGTTCTCGTTTTTTAGGGTAATTTTCTTTTTGCAATTGAATGAATTTGCGTTGTAGTCGCGTTTGTTATTGTTTAGTTTCAATAAAAGATTATTCGGGCTTCAGATGGACGATGTTAGATGTTTATTTAGATGGTTGCGCTCAGCTAGCTGCAGCTGCCAGAATTTTCACTTCCGTTCTTAAAACGATTTCCGGTCAGAGGCAACTGCTATTTAAGAGTTGTCAGTGCATGGCGAACAGTTCACATGACTTTCCACATCATATTTTCAGCAAAATGCGACATGAAATGGAGGGAAAAGTAGGCGGGCCACGGGTCGCTCTACTAAATATTTTATGAGCAAAACTTTCTTAACGCCGCACTCTGACTCAAATTTTCCAAGGAGCCCGAACAAGAACTCAGGACGCGTCATTGTAGCTGGCCTGGGGCTGGGGCTGATGTAGAGACTGGGCATTGTGCGCCTAAAAGTCAACTTAAATTTGCATTTTTCATAAGTAGCCTTAGGTGCACTTACTTAGGCCGACATAAGAGCAGCCCAAGCAGCAGCAGCAACAGCAGCAAAATGAGAAGTTGTTTTTGTTGCTGTTGCACATGGCAAATATGAAAAGAAATGGCAAAGTGGCGACAGCAAGAGTCGCATGGCCCACACAAAGCTTAGGGAGCAGAAGTGGCAGCACACACACACACACACACACACACACACACACACACACACACACACACACACACACACACACACACACACACACACACTGACTCACATGTGTTTGAGAACCAAGCGCCAGCAATGGGACCAGGATTCATTACTCAAGCAGCAGGGCCAAAGCTGGTTGCTCGCTGTTAAAATTAAACAAAAAACAAAAACACACACAGAGCTCTATGTTAAGGCAATGGAAAACGAAGAGGCTCGCAAAAGTTTGCAATAACAAAGAAGACATTTAGATTGATCGACTATAAGATACCGTTGATTTGAGACGCTTTATAGCAAATGTTTTAAATTAAATTTAAATTCATTAATTAGTTAAAGTATTTTGTGTACATTATATTAATGTAGCATAAGGAAAATGTTATTTATTTAAATGTTATTGAGTTTAAATTGAGTCAATGTAAATTTTAAATAAATCAAGTTAAGAAATTAATGTTTTTTTGGAAGAGTTAAATAAAAGAAATGATAATAAAGGATTTTTTTTTTTTATTATTTTATATCTATATCAAGTATATCTGTATTTATTTAATATTTAAATTCATATGTATTTAGATTTCTAAAAATGTATACGACACTTAATAGGGTGTAATAGAAGATTAATTTTTTATGATTACAGGGTATAATACATACTCGATTAGTCAAAAAATGTAATTAAATGTACAAAAATGAAATTAGATTCAAGCATCAGAATTTTGAATCTCAATGAATTTGAATTAGCTGATATTTCAGGCGATATTCGATGTTTTGGTACACTATATCTTTCATTTATATGATTATTTATGTTTTAGTATATTCCAATTATAAGGTTGTTTTTATTACAACCTGAATCAACTTTACTTTGTGTTGAACAAAGAGCAGAAGAATGCAATCAAATGCTATAAAAATATTCATATTCGCATATTCAACGTGATTGTAGAATGAGCAGATGTTGACTGCCAGCAGCAAACAATACAAAAACAACAAGTATAATAATAACGAGGTCTCTAGCCTGGGTCTGGGTCTGGAAAATAGGTGGAAAATGCTTAAGACTTGTTTCCTTGTATTTTGTCATTTAAGCTGAAAATAATTGCAACTGCTTGTAAATTGTTGCAACGCGGCAGAGGCAACAACAACTAACTGCGTTTGCTGTCAGCAGCGGATCATTACACACACACACACACTCACACTCACATAGACATAGGCATGCACTCATACAGTTGCGACTTCAGCAATTTCCGCTTCCGTAGCTGTTGAGTCTACCTCAAGAGGAGCCACCTCCCCAAATCCCAATCCCAATCCTGCACCTAAATGAGGCGTTTGCCTTCTTAGTCAGCGTCAATATTGCAATGGAAAGAGAAAGAACGAGAGGACGAGTGAGCGAGAGAGAAGAGGAGGAGAAGAGCAGGTAAAGGAGAGAAATGAAAAGAAATAGCAGTCAACGTTGCGTTAAGAGTACCTAAAATTAAAACGGACACAGGGCATTGCTAGCCATGCATATGATAAACTTCCCTCTCATACCCACTGCAACCTCCTTTTGCTCATTGCTCATCCAAGGCCTGCTCTGCATCAACGTCACTTTTCTTTGCCATTTCATCTTAAGTAGCACACAAATAAAAGTAAACAAAGGCAAACAAAACTGGCCAAAAGTGAGGGAACTGACAAAGGCGCCATATACGAGTCTCATACTGGTTAGAGCAGCTACCGCCCTCTATTCTGTCTGACTCTGCTCATGTGTAAGTCTGTATGTGTGTGTGAGAATGTGAGTTGACTTTCTAATTAAAAAATGAAGTCCACTCGGGCACAAAGGAGTGTCATTTGTAGTATAATTTGCATCTTTGGCCAATATCTCCTTAAAGACAGTCAACTGATTTGGGGAGTACTTACCAAAATTTAAGCGGCTTTCTCATTGGATAACTTCTCGATATGGTGTAACCTGTAATCAGAAAGCAAACAATTGCACATGGCGCAAGAGAAATGTTGTGATTAGTAATTTAATCTTTTAATTGGTGATTTTAAAGCTGCGAATCAAAAAGATGTGTTAAATAGGGAGAGAGAGAGACATTCAGTTCTATGACAGGTCAAGATAACTAAGCGGCCTCAACTAGAATTATTGCTAAATTCTTAGATAAACTAATTAGTTAATTCTTTTGTTTTAGTTATTAATATGCATTTGATATGTTAATATTTATATGCTATTCTTTTTCTACAGTCATTTAAAGCAGCAAGCTAAAGAAAATATACAAAATAAAAAAGGAATATTAATCCAACAAAATGTTTTTAAATCCATAAACTATTTAAGAATTTCAAGTGCTAATAAAAATGTTCACATAACAATAATAAATAAAAATTATCGAAATTTTGCTTGCTTTTCTATTGTGATTATTGCGATTGCAAATGCAAATTTCTAATTTGTTCATGTGTGTCTTGTTGGAATGTTTTTCTTAACTTTATTTATTATTCACAATAAATTGAATAAAATGCCTATTTGGAGCTTGTCTCTTATATAATTTGTTTGGGCTCTTTAGTTGTCTTATTTTTTTTTTTTTTTGTTTTTTGCTTTGTTTTTACACCAATACCATTTGCGATATTTTACCCTTAATTAAAGATTACATAGCCATAGGCGTATTCGATGAGAATTCAGGGCAGTGAGAACTGCATCTCGCTTCAACGATGGCAGCCGGCGAGGCAAGTGGCGCTGCTTGGATGCCGCCTTGTTGCCGCCAAGCGCAGTGGCAGTGGCAGTGGCAGTGGCAACAGCTTTGGACGTGCCCTTGCCATTGGCTGTGCCTGTGCATTTGCCTGGACTTGAAGCGAACGTTGTTGATGTTGTTGATGGCACATATTGTAGCCGTCTCGTTAGAACACAAGATTTGCAAATTGAATATTTTTGGGAAGGTCAGCAGGCACACGAAACACACGTTTTGTTTTGTGGTCAGGGGTAAAACACCAAAGCACTGCAGCGCTGCGGTCAACTCAGGGGTCAAGAGCGGGCGTTCACTAAACACTTTTCGTTTTTTTGGTTGTTGTTAATTTGTAGCAACAAATATTTAATTTAAGGCACAGCCGCGTTATATGCTACATTTTAATTCTCACTTCATGTACTGCCAAAAGTTGGACTACATATTTATTTTTTTTGTTAATTCAAATTTAATGAAATTTCTGGCATTTTTCTTTTGTTTTGTTTATTATTCAATGCACTTATTTACTCATTTTTAGCACATTTTATTTAATTTTTGGTTTTGAATTTTATTCTGTTGCCGCAGCGCTTTTAAAAACGTTATGTTGAATTTTCGATTTGTTGTTTGAATTGTTAATTATTGAGCTTAATTTGGAATTTCTATTGAAAACGAGAAATAATAATGAATTATAAATAAAATATTTATATTACTTTCTGATTGAAAACAATATAAATTAAATTTTCAGAAAAAACCGAAGCGGTAAATTAAAATATTAAAAAAGAAATAAATAACATTTTTCTATATGGAAGCATATCTATAAATTGTTATAAAATTGTCAAGAAATTTATTTTATAAGAGTATATTTTTTTATCACGGATATGCAATGTTAGTTTATTTGATAACATTTTATTTTTACACTGAGAACAAATATTAGAATTAATTAATCAGAATTAATATTATTAATTATAATTATAAAATGTTTTTAGTTATTTATATTTCGGCACTGTTTAATTTCTGCACAATTATATTTAGAATTAACTCAAAAAATGTAAGTTTTTTTTTTAAAATATTATAGCTCTTTATAAATCTACATATAACCTATTTAAGCCTAAGAAATCGTTTTAATGACAAGTGCCCTTTTCACTCACAATGTGGATACTGTATGGATGTCGAACTACAACTGACTACCTGACTTGACTGACCAACTGTCCAAGGGTTAGAGAGGCCACGACGCTGACGCTGCGAGCCAAGACGATCGAATGTCTCACAAGAAACGAAGGCCAAGTGCTTTTATAATCGTCTCTGAAACCCACTTTCTATATGTCTTTGTATGTGTGAGTATATTTAAATATGTATAGTTAGCCGTATCAACTTGTGTGTATGCGTTTATGTGAATCTGAACTCTATAAGTATTCGTGTGAGAATTGAAACCGCAGCCAGTTGCTGACAAAGTTGAGCTGAGTTGCGGCGAATCGAAGGCGCTCCGCTTCATGCTTGCCTGTTTCTCTGTCTGTCTGCTGGGTAAACTTTGCTTCGAGAGTTTTAGATAATTTCCAGCCAAGTTTTTACCCCAAGAAAGTCAAGACACAGTTGCTGCAAATGCGCAGCAAGCGAAACTGCGTGACAACGCGTCGTATGCGCAATGCTGGCTACCACCAATGCCAGCAACAGCTACAACAGATTGCCTGCGTGTGTTTTTATTTGTTTGCATGTGTGTGAGGTTGCCGCGTTGGTTGGCTAATCGAGCGTCTAACTGCCGACCGCCTTAGTGAATGCAACAAATAAACTCAACCTGATTTAGACTTTAATTCACGTACCACAAACAGCAGCGAAACATTTGCATTAATTACGAAGTGCATTCTTTAAGCAGCGGTGAACATGTCTCAACTTATTTATGTACTTAATTTGTTTTAATTTATTTAATTTATTATTTTTTTTTTTAATATATATTATTTTGTATTTATTTAGACAACTATATAGAAATTATTTAATTAATTAATTTGTAATTTTATGCTTTTATTATGCAGTTGCTTATGAACTGTATATGCTTCCATAGAAATTTGAATTATATTTTATGTTTTATTATTATATTTATTACATTTTTGAATACTTTGATTGAATAATTGATTTAAATAATTGTATGGCTTTTTACACAATTGAATATTGCGTTCGTCAACGTCGTGGGTCTGAAGACAGAAAAACCAAGTAAAACTTCTGCCAACGCGCGTGACTAGGAACGTACTGAATTTTGTATTCTAGAATATACAAGTAAAATGCTTGGCTTGGCCAAATGCCGAAAATCCAAAGACCAAGGCGCTGCTACTGCCTTCGCTGCTGCTGCTGCTGCTACGGCGACGTCAACGTTGTGCCCACATAAGTATGCAACACTTTCTTGCAAGCAGGCAGCAACGTCATCGCCATCGCCATCGTCGTAGTCATAGTCGTTGTCGTTGCTTACTTGCTGGCTTGCTTGCTCCTACCTAACGACGCCTGCTTGCTTGTTTTTTCTATATACACAGAGAGACAAACACATAGACGTAGGCGAAGAGCGTATTTAAATATATATATATATAAATATATATATATCTATATAATAATATATATTATTTATATATGTATTAGACATCGCAGTGGACGTCGCAGTGGCAGCAGCAGTAGCAGAAGCAGCAGATAATTTCCTATACGCAGTCGGCATTTCAAGTAAGTGTGCGCTTGCTCACACACACACACACATACTCACATATACACAGACACACTTACACATACCTAGACGAAGAAACTCAGCAAGGAAAAAAGCCGATATAAAAGCGTCCTCACGAACGAGGCGACGAGTAAAGAACCGACGAGCACGAACGGCGAGGCGAACCGTACGCGCGCGTAGCTTAAGATGAACTAGAAGAAGCAGGCAGCAAGCAAGCAGCAGGCCTGTTACCGAGAGTCGCACATAAACAGTGAGACACCCACACAAGCCGAAGGCCGAAGGACGAAGTGTGATGACGATGTGTTGCTGCCTCTGCTGCTGTTGCTGTAGTTGCTGTTTTTGCTTCTGTTGCAGGCTAATGTAATGCACTCACACACACGCACACACAGATAAAGGCATACGGAGAGAGAACGCAATTAGAAAGCAGCAGTGCACGAAGCAACCGAAAATGTTGCTGTGCAGTCTTCGTGTGCTGCCGACGATGTGCAAAAAGTAAAGAGTGGCGAGCGAAGAGAGAGAGGAGATGGCCAACGTGTTAGGAAGTGAGATGTCTGAATCTGAAAGGAGAAGTCAAGAGTAGACGGGACAGCAGGGAGCAACAGGGGGGATAGGGAGTTTATACCTTGTTGCTGCTCTGCTTTCTCGCTTCTCCTAATGTCCCCCTTTTTATGTTGATATATTTTAACACACATTTCGCACGCTCTTGCATTTCGCTTTTCGCTTACCAGTTTCGTGGAGTCTCAGAGCATCACGTGTGTGTAATTTGTTGTATTGTAGAAAATGCGTGTGGTTCGCGTTGTTGTTGTTGTTGTTGTTGTTGTGGTCGTATAAAAAATAGTTACATATATACAAATAATAATAATACCTATATAATTATAAAAATGTTGCCAACAATCTTTTTTGCTTTGTACTTTTGATTTTACATTTGAATTTCGTTTTCTTGTAGTTTTATACTTTGTATTCTTGTTTTTTTTTTTTCTTCTTCTTCTTCTTCTTTTTTTTTATTTAAACAAAATTAGTTTATGATTACTTTTTGAGCGTTCAACGTAAAGACAAAGAGAGTCAAAATGATAGATACTTGGGAACTTGTTTGAGAGTTTCTTCCGGTAGCTTGTCGAGATCGAGTTTCAGAGAGTTCTTCGAAATATCACTTGAAAATTGTAACGACTTTTTTCTTTTTCGCTTTTTCAAAACTGGCAAAATATTTGCAATTTTCTTTTTTGTATCCAATTTGTTTTTTTTTTTTCTGAAAAGTGTTTTGACTTTTGCTTATTGTTGCTTTTGTTCGAGGATAGTGTTCGATACTTTTTGTTTATATATGTATATGTATGTGCCTTTACAATGTACACACACACATATGAATAATTTTTTGTAAGATTTTGTTGTTGATTTTTTTGTATTTTTGAGTGCACGCAAACTTAATACTTAAAAATAAATGAAAACGTAATTGAAAAATCCGAAAATAAAAATTTGTTTGTACGACGACGTTGATGTGAAGCTTTGTACTAAAAATGCGAAAAATTATTTCGCCGCGAATAGGCCGAGGACGACGCCGTTGCCGCGTCGAAACAACACAGTGTGTGCATGGGCGTGTGAGTATGTGTGTGTGTGAGTGTGAGTGGGCATACGTGTATTGGCCGGCAGCCCCAACAACAAAAACAGCAAAAACAACGATTACAAAAAAATTGTTTTTCCCGCAGCAGCCGCGAAAAAATACGCGAGCGCAGGACATTGGCAGGACATCGAGCAGCAGCTGTGGGTTTTGCAAAGCCAACAACTGCAGAGAAAGCAGCAGCAGAGGTGGTAGCAGTGGCAGCAACAGCAACAGCAACAGCAATCAAACACAAAGCGTGGCGTCCCCTTCGAGTTTTTTGCAAATAAAATCGTTAGCAGAGCCTGCCTCTCCCACAGGCAATAAAATAAATACAAAAAACAGGATACACATATACATATACACACATATTAGGGGGAGCACACGCATATACATATATACATACACAGCTCTCTCTCTCTTTGAGCTAGAGTTAGTGCGCATTTCAAATACATGGAGGGGCAGGCAGCAGCAGCAGCAGCAGCGACGCCGACAGAGACTGCGAGTTGGGGCAATGGAACAAAATGGAGTATGAGCAATGTACTGTGTGTGTATGTGTGCTTGTGTATGTGTGATTGCTTGTGTCTAAGTTGTGGGGGGCAGTTCAAGCGACCCCTGAAAGAACAGCAACTTCTTTTTTTTGGCAAAGCAACTCTTGCCGTTAAGATAAATGTAAGCACCATTGACTATTACTATTAAGCTATGCTGTGTTCCCTACTTATATTTGAGATACATTTCCTAGATAATTTCTGGCTTCCCTGCGGCTGTGAGTGAGTGGGCTTGTCTTTGAGTTTTCCGTCGGCTGACAAGAAATATGCGGCGAAGGTTGCATTGGGGAAATTCTCAAAATATATTCATTTAAAAAATAATACAATATACTTGCAAGTGTGTGTGTGTGTGTGTGTGTGTGTGTTTTGTTGTCGCTTTCTCATTTGGCGGCAATCACATTTTTACGGACTTGCCTTGCACACTTTTGCACGCGACGAGCACGTGCAAAAATGAGAGATGAGGCAGCTAACAAGTAGTTTTTGGAATTGCAAAGAAAATTATATGACAATTATTTATTTTCACTTTTAATGACAAATAAAATATAAGAAAATTGTCTACATTTTCAGAGCAACTTTTTGGCAAATGAAAAAGAAAATTAAAATAATATATTATTAAACAAGAAACATGTAATATATAAAGATAATAATATGATATATTACCAATTTGTATTAAATAATTAAAATAAAATAAAAATATATCTGTAATATGCTTGAGATTTTTTTAATATATTCATAATTTTTTAAAAAATATATATTCAAATGAGCTAAATACAAGAAATTGGACTGGTATCAAAAAAGGACTCAAAGGGCATTTCAAAAGAGATTAGGGAAGACTTTTGGTAATTTTGATAGTATTGTTTGGATCTATTTATTTTATTTTCATTTTTTTTTTGATGATAACCTACAGGACAATTTACTGATGTTATTTATCCATGGTAATGTTGTGGTTTTCTCTCGTATCCACAGCTAATACTGACAGTCTCCAGCGGCAGGTCGTTGATTGCGTCGCGCAGCGCGTTGCCAATTTAGGCATTTTTGTCTGCGTCGCCGTCGCCGTTAACGAAATGCGATTCGAATCGGAATCAGAATATGATACTGAATCTATGTCGGAGTGATCCAAATAATCCAAAGTTTTGGGCTTTGGCAATTGCAATGTATCAAAGTATCTGTCGGTGTGCCGCAGCTTTAAGTTGATTGCGCACATGGAAACGTAAAAAGATATGAATAATCTTTTGTTGTTTAATTTATAATATATATAATTATTATAATTTATTCTTTTTTTTTTGATTAATTACACTTTTTTAATGCTTGAATTTGTTTAGTTCTTGATTTAGAAGCAGCCATTTGGAAGGTTTGGTTTAAACGCAAAAGGGGGAGCAGACGACGACGCAGACGTTGAAGTGGATAAACGCGAGTTAAATTGAAGGTGAATGTCTAAAAAAATCGTCGATATGTTGCAATTTGATTTGTTGATTTGATTTTAAATAATTTATATTGATTTATCTTGCTTTGTTTCGATTTGCTTTCTTTTTTATTTTTATTTTTTGTTTGATTGTGGCTGTTATCATTCATAAAGCGCAATTAAATATTAAAAATCAATTTTACGATTATGTTGGGATTTATTTATTTTTCATTTATTTGTTTTTATTGGTTGCATTTCGAGTTATTGTGCTAGATATCAACACGCACACTCACTCGCGCTATAGATATAGATTTATATATATATATATTTAGATACATATAATTTGATTTCATTTCACATTTATTGTACATATATATATATATATGAATAGTATTTGATGGCACTCGAAATTCGACCACTTCGAGGGTGGCTTCGGGGGCGTTAAACGCGCGCGCACTTTGCAACCAACTACACAAACTCAGACATATATCTATATAGATATATATATATATACATAAAATATATATATATATATATATATATATATATTATATATAATAATATGGGTTTTTCTATATGCGAGAATGCGGAGTGTGCGTGTATCAGTATTTTAGAAAATAAGCAAGTCCGAAAATGTACCGAACCGTCGACGACTTGGACCAGCTCTGTCTCTGCCAGGACTTCTCCACGGAACGTACGTGCGAGCGAGCGTTGACGTTGCCCGTAACCGTTTACCGTTAGCCACTCGGCAACTGCTGCTGCTGCCGATGCGTGCAACTGCGTTTTGTGTCCTTTTGCTCGGTGCGTCGAGGCGAGAATATAAAAAAGCAATGTGTTGGTACTCAAAAGACGTCCAAAAGCCGTATGCCAACTACCCGCACGCCCGATGCCGATAGATCTGCGATGCGTTCGGCGTTCCATCAACTAGCGACCAGCAACCAACAACCAGCAACCAGCGTCCAGCGACGCAACGCAACACAACACGGCGTGGCACAAAACATCACATGGACGAGTGCGAGGAGGAGGGGCGAATACGACGCGTACCCCTCTTCAACATTGGCGACCGCCAAAAAAAAATACAAAATTCCCACGCCACGCTAGATGTGCACACTGCAGCGGACAGAGGTTCTCAGGTTCCCTTACCCCGCCTAGTTATACAACTCCTATGTAAAAGTATCTCCGATAAGTTTTTTTTCTTGCTAAAAGTTCGCGCGCGCGAATCTCACACACATACACTGAGATTGAAAGAGCTCTATATAAGTCGTGTCTATGTACAAAATGACGTCGCTGCATTGAACGCACATTGAGCGAGTGGGTGGGTAACCCCATCAGCCCCACTTTGCCAAAAGCTGAGCATCAAGAAATAGAAAAAACTTGGCGCTGCCTCTACGCAATGTCTACGCGACCACACTTCCGTTGGGTGAGCCCACTCAACCCACTCAATGGCAACTCGGCATGCACATTGACCTACCCACACATCCATTCACCCACTCAACCACTCACCAACACACCCACACCTGGGCATTTGAGTCGACCAACCACGTACCACATACAGATGCAATTGCAACCTCTGTGCGTGCCAAACTACCTGCCACCCATCCGGTCCAGACAGCCCCATCATCATCATCATCATCATCTTCATCATTATCAGCATACATGATGGTCATCATCAACGCACCATATCATGGCCTGAGCGGGGTGTGAGGTCTGAGAGCTGTTCAACCTTCTTTTGGGCATTTGCTTGCTGCACGTGCTGAGCCTCCACGAACAGCTGCTGCAGCCATGTAAAAGTTACGAGCCTGGCCAAGTAAATAAACGACTGTCACTATACATGTGTGCGTATGTGCATGTCTGCCTGTGTTGGGGATTGGGCTATTGGGGAGTAGGCATAACTTCTAAAAATAAGCCGAAAAGAGACAACAAAACAAAAAAGAAGCAACGACTACAACGATTTCTCTGTGTGTGTCTGCTGCCTACACTTCAAGTGCATTTCCATTGCATACTTTCGGGGCTGCACTCTCTTTCTTTCTCTCTCACTCTCACTCACTCTCAGTCCAACTCGTTCCCTTCCTCTCTGTCGCGCACTGTCGTGCTGGCTCTCTCACTAGCCAGAGAGCGAGAGGCTGGCCGGCTGACGAAGTTGGCTTGTTGCAGTTCCTTTTTGGCTATCTAAATTGTGGCAAGTTAACGTCGACAGCGACGTTGACGTCGCTGTCATGTACTACACACACGCACACACACGATGGTAAATGTTGCCCGCCAACGCCCCCACCCCTGTCTCCCCTTATCCACTATCTTCTAGTTGGCAGTTGCATTTCACGCATTGCAACATTTCTCCAGTAGGGGAAATGCAAATGACGCCGCCGTTGCCACTGTCCGATGTTGCCTGTTGCACTGCGCATGTCCTTGTTTACATTATGTGCCTCTGCCTCTGTTTGTGCCCCCAAACTTGGCGGCATTGCAGACAACCCGCCGATTGCATCTGTATGCATGTGCATCTGTCCGCATGTGAGAATGTAGAAAAGCAAAAAGTCTACTACTACAACTAAACCTCCTGCTCGGGAGTCGTTCAAACATGCACACGTATGTGTATATACCTCCCGCCAGAGTATCCTCTTTCCTGCTGCACTTTGTGTGTTGCTGCTGCAGCTGAGCGCCGCCACCACCAACAACGACGAGTACGTCGCGAACGACGACTCCGAGAATGAGAATGAACACAACTTGAGTCGATTCGATCAATTTTCTGAGTATTACTTGTGATTTGGTAAGCTTCTTTTTCGGTATTTTCAAAATTTTGAAATAGTTACAATTAACTTAAGAATATATTAATTTATTAACAATAAAGAGGAGAGTCTAAAAGAAGTTTTCCTTAAAGAATGAGCCTTTCTTGGGTGAACTTTTTATTTCTGTTCCTTCTAAGAACGTTGGAAAGTTTTTAGAAACTTTATATCTATAGAATTTTAACTTAATAAAATTAATTTTTAAGTTCAAATTATAATATTTCAGATTGTTAAATATGAAAAATTATTAATCCTTTTTTTTGTATATTTAATTTGCAATTAATAATGTAGAATGCTTTAAATAACAAAGCTTGTGATTTTAAATTACTTGTATTGTTAATTTATAACGAATTTATTAAGCCCTAAATGCTTCAATATTGCAATTATTGGGTAGTTAAATAAAAATATATGGGAGACTAAAAAAATGGATCTTAGTAATTAATTAATTGCATTTGATAAAAAAAATAAAAGAACAAGTATATATTGAGCAGATAAAACAATCAGAAAATATATTTCTGATTTCCAATTTTAAATAGTTAATAATAATAAATGTATATTATTTGTATTAGATTGATATTAGAGATTTAATATTTGATGTAGAATTACTCTATTTAAATAAAAATTAATTCTCAAAGTCCTTTTTACTTACCCGTAAATTGAAAATATATCAAAAAAATATCACATCACAACAATTTTTCGATTATTTATTTTTTTGAATTTTGTTGATAAATTTTTTAAGTTCCTAAATATTTTTCCTAAACGATCAAGTTCAGTTTTCGTTCTTCTTTTTCCGTAATGGTTTCTATAAATTTTTGCGCGTTTCTTTTTTTTTATTTTAATTTTTTTTTTTGTAAATAATTATAATAAAATTTTTGAACTTGTCAAATTTTTGCCTAAATTGCCTCTGCTCTCGTAGATTTTTTTTTTTTAAATTTTCAGGTAATTTCGTAGGTTGTTTTTGATTATAATTTATGTTTTTATTCAGTTTTAGCTACACTCGTCCAAAGATTCGATGCCAAAATTTCGCAATATAAAGTGTTAATCAACTAAAGAGTTACGTCTGAATTTGTAGAAAACCAAAATTTGCCGTTACGTTTGGACCGAGACGAACTTGTTTTGACCGAAAATTGGAAACTCAACTCGAGACGAGAATCAAATTCAGACGCTTGAATTTTGCTTCAAATCGGAATGGGATGCGGAACTGAAACTGGAAGTTGCTTCCTGTGACTTGATTGATTTACTGACTGGCTGATTGACTGATTAACTGATTGACTGACTGATTAACTGACTGTTTGTTAATTACTTAATTAGTAATATTTTGTAATTATTTGCTTTTATTTAAATATTGATTTTTTAAGTTTGCTTTTGTTGTTGTTGTTGTTGTTGTTGACGAACAAAATGTTGCATTAACTTGCGTTGAATTGCTGTTGTTGTTGTTGTTGTTGTTGATTTATCGTATTGGTAAAAATGTAACTTTGTCTATTTTGTTATTTGTAGTTGGCTGGCCGGTCTGTTGTTGCTGGTTTGATTGAAAATGAGGAGAGAAAAACTGCCTACATGCTAAATGCCGGCGTTTACATTGTCTTGGATCGGGGGGCGGTCGTCAAGGGGCATTCAAGATGGGGTCGAGGCGCTCAGAAATGGCATCGGTGCCGGCACCAATCGTTGCGCCTTCAACACCAATGTGCAGCGCCTTAAATCGTCCTCGACTGGTGGCGGCGGCATTTCGACAAACACACAAGCAAAAGCAATCCCCAGTCTACGTATTGTTGTTGCTATTCTTGTGAGGGGGCGTGTTTTGCTTTCTCCACTTGCACTTCAAGTCATCTTTGCCCACATTCACATTCACTTTCACTTTTTTTTTTCAATCACACACGATGCAGAGAGTGAGAAGCTCTTTCTTTGTTTTTCTTTTCTTTTACTGCTTCACTTTCTTGTCGAGTTGCATTCACATTGAGCTGAGTTAAGTTTTGAGTATTGAGCCAGGAGTCTATGGTTGCGTCTCGGCTTTGCTGTGAGATTGTGATTTATGCGCTGCGAAGACCTGCCTGCCGACTGCCTGCCTGGCACTGTCTAGCAATTTGCCTGCCTGCCTGCCTGCCTGCCTGCCTGCTTGCTCAACTGTCTGTCTGTCTCTCGGTCTGTCTGCCTGTCCGACTGTGTTGTAGTAAGCCAGCAGCGTTGACAGGACCCGAGGAGCTGAAAAAACGCCGCAACTTGTTTCGCGTTTAGCAGATTTCTGTTGCAATGTTTTGCAAAAATTGTTAACGATGACGGCCAGCGTCGCTTTGGTCGCGTTTGTTGGCGTCGCTGTCGCTGCCTTCGATGACGTCGCTGCAGCGCGCGATTTTGATTGTAAGCACCGCACCGATCCGCACCCCACCGCACCGCACAGTTTCAATCTAAAGTTGGCGTTGATGAAAGTGGCCGCTGGTCGGGAGACACCAAAAAAAAAAAAAAAAACAACAAGGAAATCAACGGCAGAGCGCAGCGAATTGTCCGCGTCGTTTTTGGTTTTGGCGTTTGGTGCAAAAAAATGTTGCTGCGAAGGCATCGGCGGCGTCGCTTTGCTAATGTACATACATGTGCAGCACTCGCGCACATATGCACAATCCAAAACACAGTCATACATATACACATACACAAACACACAAACACACACACATATATGTATACAATGACAGAAAAGGACGTGAAAAGGACGCGCGCTCAGTCGCGAAAAATCAAAACAAAGCGCGACGACGACAACGATGGCGACTGCAGCAGCGAAAACACACACACACACACACACACACACATACAAATTCATGTACAGATACAGCCACAGTCACAGACACAGAGATACAGTTCGAGCAATGCACATACCTCTCACAAACACACACTCACACACACACACATCTATCCCCAATCAAGCGTCGAACGCATTTTCAGTTTGCTGCGCCTAAAATCAAACAATGCCAAAAAGTATGCAACTCAAAACGAGTCCTGTCAAGCGCATAGGTGGAGGCATGAGGGGTTGCCAATGGGTAAGGGTAAGGGGCAAGCCGCGGACAGCGCTGCCCCGTGATGCAGTTGCGTATGGACAGTTCAAAATGGGCCTAAAACGTACCTAAAATACTCAAACTCTTCCACCACATTCCATTCGCCCGCACACCTACACCCACATAAGCACATACGCAGACACACACACACACACACACATGGTACAGCCAACACATAAAAGTACAACAGGATGAAGGGGTGTATGTAGCGCTGTTGCTGTTGCTGTTGCTCCTAGTTGCGCCATTTCGCGCTCAATTCGATTGCCCCGCCAGCGACTCCCTCACTAGAGAATCCAATCTTCAGCTCCAATTCCCTGCACTTTCCTCTCCCATCGCTCAATCGTATAGACTGTGTGCCATGTGGCAGTTTTTGTTTTGAATACGTATTTTTTTCCCCTCCCATTTTGCACATAGAAAATGCAATTTTTCGTTTTCATTTGCCACGAACAACAACAAATGCAAAAGCAACAGCAAAAGCAACAACTGGCAAACCGGAGCAAAAGTGTTGAATCTTTTTCTTTTTTACCTCTGCGCATATGCAACACTTTTTTCTGTGGCGTGACTTTTGTCTACTCTTTGGTCTTAGTATGGGTTAAAGCAAAGCCAGTGTTGCCAACACCATGTGCAGAACGTAACTCTAAAACAACAAAAAGTATAGTAAAGCCGCGCCAGCATAAATCTGACAGAAATGAAATGCATGACACACGCACATACGCTTGCATTTGAATGTGTAGAGAACACACACATGCAAGAAAGCGCATCGGAAAAGCGGAGAAAATTCAGCCCCTGCAACGGGATGGATGTGGGTGTGTGTGTGTGTGAGGTGCATGCAGAGGATGCAAACTAAACAGAGAATGCATTTGATCCTGGCAGGCGCACGCATATCGCATATAACTCATACGCTGCGTGGGCGGCTGGTCAGCTTAGGTCAGCTTATAGCGGGCATAACTATATATATACATATTTATACATATATATATATATATATATATATATATGTATATATAAATACATATACATATACATATGTACTTGGCTGGTATGTATGTGTTGTAGTATATGGCCATTTATAGCCTTATCGATGGCATTGGTTATTGACTTTGATTCTGGTTTTGCTTTTGGTGAAAAGCTAGAGATTAGCCGTCATTGCGAGTGGGCTGCATCTGAAAACGTGCGTGGCCCTTGGCTGAGGTGTCCTTCATTCGTGCCGTACTCGTAAAAGAATCGCCGATAGCTTATGGATTAATAATTTGCCCCCCCCCACACACACACACACACACACCTATGCCAGAAAGGTATATCAAATAAGAACTTATATTCAGGTTTCACATTGTGAACCGGGACTTTCTATCAACTATTTGTCTGCCACGGCGATTAACCAACCCATAGACTCCATGTAACCACGATTTCTCCGTCCTTCGTCCGTTTAGCCATTTGTTGCTTATTAATTATTTACCTCATGCCACAATGCGGAGCATCAAAGGTAAAATTGCTCTCAAATCGATTGGTAATTGCATTGCAAAGAATGATGGCATTATCATACAATATGCCAACTTTCTAAATATTTTCATTTTATTAGTATATTATAATATATGTTATGTTATGAATTTGTTCTTAATGTAAAAATATATTCTTAACATTAAAAATTAAATCTATATATAAACAATAATAAATTAAACATATGGATAAACATATACTGATTGATACATATCTTAAATATCTTAATATTGTTATAATAACATAAAAATATTATTGGTAATACATAAGTTATACAAAATATTTGATTTATAATTTTTAGAAACTTCAATTGAAGAACATTTGCATTATTTATTCCTTATGTAACGGATGTCATTCAGATTCAGAGAAGATAAATTGTAATATATTAAGTTAATTAATGATTATTTTATATTAAATAAATATTTCTATAAGTCAATGAAAACGTTATTAAGTTATTATAAGATCTTAATGCAATTTTCAATTCAATGTTAATTCAAACAAGCGGATCAGTCGAGGCGCATGCGACAGTTTAGTACCCTGCATCAGTATTTACAACTGAAAGAGGCTAAGGCTACAGTCGACCGCAGACGACAGTGGGAGACCCTGTAATTTTCGTGAGGACCATGGCGTAGGCGTGGCAAAAATTAAAAATAGAAAATTTTATGTTGACGGTGTAGTTTCGAGCCCCAGACCTCTCGCTTGCAAATCCTACGTCTTCTAGGTTGAGCCACTGATTTATAACGTTCACAGGCAGCAATCTCAATACTTATGCAGCACGTGTTTTAGCATTTGACAAATATGTACATTAATTCGAATTTCGAACCAAATTTTTGTATTTCTATTTCTTAAAGATTTTGCTACTTTCTGACAAATTATGCACAGTTTATAATATATATTTAAATACAATAACAATAATTAATTAATAATTGAATAATTGAAAAATAAAACTCAAATTTTAAATTGTTTGCAGCGAGATTTGAACCCGCGTACTCGTAGCGAGTCTTATTGTTGTTGTTCTTCTAATGCTGCTCAGCCCTTATGAACTTGTTGGTCATTCACTCGATGTGTACCAAATCTGCCAAGTGTGGCAAGTCTGTTGCTCTTATAATACGTTTTTTTTTGATTTGCGGGGGTGGAAGGGGGCGTGTCAAAAATCTAAAACAAACTTGATCTGCCTGCACACTATAAGAGTGTTGTCACCAAATTTGCTAGCTCTAGCTCTTATAGTCTCTGAGATCTAGGTGTTCATACAAATGGACAGACGGACAGACTGACAGACGGACAGACGGACATGGCTATATCGTCTCGGCTGTTGATGCTGATCAAGAATATATACACTTTATAGGGTCGGAGATGACTCCTTCTGCCTGTTACGCACAAATCGCTTTCGTCAAACTTAGAAGACTAGATACTTTTAGTACAGAGTCTAAGTATGTACTTTTAGTACAGAGTCTCATAATATTTCTTTATATTGATGTATATATGTACATCTATATCTATCAATGTATCAATATAAATATATACAAAGGAGAATACTATATATGACAGAAGAGAGAATTCAAAATACAATTAACTAGAAACTCTTTAAATGTAATAATCACTCCTTAGGTGATTTAATTCAAATAGATTTAATGATAACATAAAAGATTAATCCAGTTTGGACTTATTGATAATTGAGCTGATAGGATGCTGAGGAATTTTGATTAACAAATGTTTTAAAAAAACGGATCCAAAAATGCATCAATCAAGCACAGTCCCGAGGGCAGTAGGGAATGAAGAGTTGAAAATGGAAAAGAATTCCTGGTAGCACACACACACACACACACACACACACACACACACACACACACACACACACACACACACACACACACACACACACACACATCTGACCAGTGGCCAAAATACATTTTTAGTTTGATGATGTTGATTTTTGTGATTTTGAGATTGGACGCCTGAATGCAGTTCATGTTAATGCGACCGGTTGATGGTAACGTTGATGTTGATGCTGATGTGGTCTTTGTTGGCGCTGCTGCTGCAGCTGCAGCTGCAGCTGCAGAGATGCAGTTGCTGTTGGCTGATTTGCATATTCCCCAAAGCGCTATGCGCTGCAGTTGCAATTCGTTGCCTAAAAGCATTAAACACGGCCTGGAATCGTGTACATGTTCATCGAGGGAAGCGGCGCGAGGAGGCTGCTCAGTATATAACGAATATTTTGCGAGGGGAACAACAACAGCAACAGCAACAGCAACAAAAATGACAAAGGCAGCGCGGAAAACTGCGCAAAAAACTAAACACGCGACAAGCGCAAAGGGAGGCGACCAAATAGGAGGTGGGTGCCGGCAGGAAAGAAGTTAGTCGGGGGCATGCGACCGCTGCACTGCCAATAACACAAGTCCCTTCGAGTTTTTCGCCCAATGCACCAAAGCTGCAGCTGCTGCAGTTGCAACAGCCCATCAAAAAAAAAAAAAAATCAACAAAATAGGATCTGAAATTGCAATAAGGGAAGTTTTCACTGAAAGATCTTTTGGGGCAAGGGAAAGTGTGAAGAGGATACTTTTCGACATATGGATGGGTATTGAAAGTAAATCAGAAACAGGTCCACATAACTGATTCCCGACTCCCCCGACACTCCCAACCCGCCTGATTGACTCAGCTGCCCTTTCCCAATTCACAGAAGTTCTGCATAATTCATTAGGTTCATTTTTTTGCCCATCGGTCCCCAAAGATTGGCCGGCCATAAACATATTTTGCTTTTAATTAATCAAGCGAATGAAATGCAATTGAATGCAGCACAAAGGATGAGCGAGAAACCGAACTTTGAACTTTCGATATGCGATATTTTTTATTTTTTATTCTGCAATGCTATGTGCAATGCTAGCACTTAACCTGACGGGCTGTCGTGAATGTTGGGGCTGTCAGGCAGGCAAAAACAAATTGCTAAGCCCCTATTTGGCATGCAGTAGGCGTGTTCCCTCCTCTGTCTTAGTTGTTGTTGTTACATTAAAAATGCGCGCTTGCGTTTGAAAAAAAAAAAAACAAAAAATCAACACAAAAATGCTCCGCCTACCGACGAGGGGGTGACAGGAGGATGAAGCGTGGCAAAAGGAATCTGTCGGCCATCGTTGCAATGGCAGAAATTGAATGCAACTGCGTTGGCTGCTGCTACGCTGCTGGCGTCTGCGTGCACTGCTCATCCGCCCCGTGAGCCGCCATCGTAAACATACGCCAAATGCACTTTCGCGACAACAACAATAACATCAACGACAGCAACAACACAGAAAGCAACATCAACTGTCGCGTTTTGTTGTTGTTGTTGTTGTATTTGTTGCTGCGGCTGCTGCAGCTCCTCACTGACTTTTGTTCCAGCTGCTGCGGGCGTTGAACAATTCTAAGGGTAAGGGAGCTTGGGTTTTGGATTTGGAACCTGTGCATGTGGCATGAGGTAAGGACAGGGGCTGATACGAGTAGACAGGCAACATGGCTGGGCTTTTACACTGCAGCTGCTTTGTCAATCCGCGGACTTGTTCATATATATGAATTTGTTGTCTGTTGCCATTGTCATTGTTGTTGGCAGTTGCAATTTCTGTCTATGAGGCTGCGACAGCTACTTTTAACGGTTGCGTTGCTCTGGCTGCTCCCGATTTGACAATTTATTTTGAAGCCAACAAAAACCTGCATTAAGGTGAGATATCAAACCGATTGATTAACCTGTATATTTTCAAATTACCTTATGCTAATTATGCAGAAGACGATCAGTCTATAATTTAGTTAATCAACTTGTGAACCAAGAAATTTGTAATGAAGACATTAATAGAGGAAGACGAATAGCAAAAGAAAAAAGATATAAATTACTTATTTCAATTAAAAACACGAGACTTCGGTTGTCGTGACGGCGAGCACAGTAATTACCTATACAAGCACAAGGGAGCACAATACAGGACGACGTCATCTTTATCGCAAGAAAGCAACAATGATATAAACAGAAATAAAACTAAAATACCACGAAACTGAAATACTCTATCAATTGAGAATATAATATATATAATTGCGCTTACTTCATATAATTAATAAACACAAATAATATATTAAAATTTCATTGTGACTGGAAAATATTGAAAAAATATTATTTTTACTATTAGTTAATAATAATTTAATATAAAATAAAAATAAAAATAAAAAACAAGAGTCTGCCCCGCATCCTATTGTATATTGATCTTTATTTACCAATTATATATAATTAAATACTTATGAAAGAAGTCAAAACTAACAGCTGTTACTAACTGATTGATCAAGCTGTGATATCCTTTGCAAGGAACAGCAATTTGCAAGGCGACAACGACATTACGTTATAAACATGCAAATAGTTAAGTGCAAAACCGCCGTTAAGTATAAACATAAAAGGGCCAAAGGAGTGTCACACACATGACACACACTAATACAACACACTCACACACGCACACGCACACGCAGTGGTGGGACGGCATGAAATATCTCAGGAGACAGCGCATAAACCACAACAACGGAGACGACAACAACAACAGCAACAAAGAACGGTACATAAGCAGTGAGACAACAACGGCATATTGTAATTAACGTAGAACCGCTTAAAGGACATTCACACAAGAATAGCTAAGGATAGTTGCCTAGGATAGTTAAGTTTGTAAGTTTACTTGACTGGCGCCTGACAGACGATTCACAACGACAGCGACGACAGCGACGACAACTTTCGCCTTTTTGCGCATTTTTACTGAAAATGCCGCTAGTCATGTGATAAGGATAATGAAATCCTTGACTCAGAAAATATTTGCCTTTGCCACTATTTACACGCGTGTTAGTCTGTGTGTCGCCACGTGTAAGTAAGCAAAGGTGTGGTCAAGTTGGCTTCGTCTTTAAGTCCTTTGGGGCAAACTGACCCACAACTGACTGCTATTTTTGTTCGTTTTAGTATCAATTTGGTCGCAAGTGTTGTCAACACACTCACACATGTATTTGCACTTATGTGTATCTGTGTGTCTGCAAACTCTTAAGTCATCAGCGGTTTGAATGGGCGCACCTTTTATTGCACATACTCGTACATATGTATGTGGACTGGTCTGTGCGCTGTTTTGAGGTCAAGGAAATGGCTTCATGTTGCCGCTGCTGGTTATGCAATACGGATGAGCAGAACTCTGCACTCAGCTGGCGTCCAAACTAATTGCATACTTTTGTGCGCTTCCCATTTTAATCTTAAAGGCAATTTCGCCTTTTCTTGCCATGCTCAACCACCACACGATATGCAATTTGCAAAAGTTTTAGACCCGAAATTGCATGCAATTGCAAACATTTACATGATCTCAACTCCCTCTATGAGTTGCCCCTGCCTTGGTTACCAAAAGAAACCGACCTGACTGCATTTGGCCCGGCTGATAGGCATAGGCAAGACGGCGATTTCGTTTCGGGTAATTGCGTTTTGGGCGTCTGCATCGGTGTCTGCATTTGTGTCTGCTTTTAATAGACAACAAGTTGGAAAACCTTTAACCAACCCCAAAAAAAAAAAGGGACGAAGTCGAGGCAAAGTGCATATTATGCAGGCCAAAAGTGCAGTTCATCGGAGGAACGGCAGGCTTGCAGGGCAACAAATTAAAAACATTCATTGATGGGTAACAAACAATACCGCAGACTGTCTATCATCATCGACAGTATCATCATCATCATCATCATCATCATCGTCGTTGATTCTTTGGCGTAATTTTGTTGATATATATACAAACGATAGTGTGGGTTTGGTTTAACAACCTTCTGATAACAATTAGGGTTATTCACGTGCTTACAAATAAGGGAGACGGCTCAACAATGCTACTGCAAGCTGAACACAGCTTGATGGTGCAACATATTCTGACAACAAGATATCGCAATGTGAAATACATGAATGCATGAATAGGGAGAACATAACGAAATAATATATTTAAGATCGGAAAGAGTAAATATATAGATTGAATATATAGATATAGATAGATTAGTATTAAATTGTAATAATTATTCTATAATAATTATAATAATTATATTATATAATTTTAATTATATTTTTTCATACATTACTATGCACAATTTCACATTCAAAACAATTTCTTTATTAGTATTTAATTTTGTTCATTAAACGTGTTTTAAAATTTCTATTGTAAAATTAAACCGATATCGTTATTTGTTCAAATCGTTTATATGTTCTTATTATTTAATTTAACCGACATTCCACATCCCACGAGAAATTTATATTAAATACATTTTTCTTGTTACCTAAAGAGTTTTGTTTTGAATACGCTTTGGATGAACACAATTTAATTAAACTCTGCAGCTTGGAACTGAAAGTGAACTAAGTCTTTTCTTAAATAACGAACAACAGTATCTAAAGGTTGTCAGTCCCTCAGGATAACTCAGTACAACTCAGGACACCTTTACTAAGACCTGACTATTTTATTGTGGCGCCTAATTTTTTGTTGCTTTTGTTGTTGAGGTGGCAGCTGCCAGCTGTTGCATGACGTGTTGCTCTTTAACACACATAAATACACTCTCACATATAGACAAAGAGAAAGAAAGGGCAAAAGAAAGAGAAGGAGAAAGAGAAAGAGAGAGAGAGAGAGAGGGAGTGAGAGTGTGTGTGTGTATATGGGTAAATGCACATGTATGTCTCTGTCATATATGTATAATGAGTTTGACCGGCATTATTTTGCAATTTTAAAAATTTCACGTGATTTTTACAAGCCGGCAAAAAAGGCACAATACAACACGAAAAATGCACGGTAGAAGAGCGAATGAGCAGCACGATAAGAGAGGGTGGATGGTAGGGAGGAGAATGGCGGAGAAGGGGGTCGTATTGAGGGGAACCGAGCGGGAGAATTGAGCGTCGCGTTAACGCTCGGCAGCAGTGTGAGAGCTCACACAGGACATGCCTCGCTCACAATACGACTGTGTGTGTGTGTGTGTGTGTGTGTGTGTGTGTATGGGGTGTCGAAAAAAAATACAAAAAAAGGTGTAGCAAAAAGCAGTGCAAGGTAATGAGCGCAAATAAAATGAAATATCCGAGTGAAAGTTGAAGTTGTGCCTTTTTGGTGATTCCTTTTTTGGTCAGCTGAAGCAACACATGGTTGCCGAGTGACTCCACTGCGGTGCTTAAGCTGATTGTCATGGCCAAGGCAGAACCAACAACGACAACGGTTATAGTTAACCAGGTGAAAAGCATAATAAACACGTAAGAGTTTAATAAGAACAGCTGTGCATTTCTGTAGCAAAAAGTATTTTTTACTTATTTTTAACTCGAATTAATTTGCTTTTGTATCTATTCACTTCAACAAAACACCTTGCCACAACAAGCACAACTCAAGTTGCAGCTGCTGATTACATGGGGCAATATATGATTTTACTTTTTTCGACACTTTGTTTTCTTTATTTTAATTCCGTTTTGCCGCTGTAACAATCCAGCAACAGTTTTACTGCTCATTGGCGGTCACAACAGAACATATACACACACACATACGGAGTTACCAAAATACACACACAAACACACACATATATAGGCACAAAATTCATTCACACACTTACAGACGAATCGTGGACTTTACTCGCCTGCTGACCGGCGTTTTTTATATACTTTTCTCTTTGTTTTATCCCCATTTTTTTTATGTTTTTTATATTTTTGTCGATTTTTGCGCTGAGTTTCACATTCGCGCGCATTTTTTCCATCGTTTTGTACAAATAAAAAATAAATTAAAAAACCATCAAAAAATAAATGGCAGTCAAAGAAAAAAAAAAAAAAAAAAAAAAAAAAGCCTGATGGAAAAAAATAAAACAAAACCAAAAAAATGCAAATAAAAATAAAAAATTAAGTGCATGCTGCTGCGCGCTTTTAATGTGAAAAATCTGGTTATTGTCACACCTCCTGTCTGCCCCGTGGCCTTTATCAATTTGTGTGCCATTGATTTTTAATTATGTTGCATACTTTTGGGCGCGTGCATTTTTGCTCTCTTTTTTTTGGCAATTATTTGCCGAATGAGACAGCAAGAGGTCGGCCAGGGCGGGCAAAGGGGTGTCTGTGGAAAATATATTAAATAAAAATTAAAGAAAAACAAGTGACAAAAATATATATGAGAAACGAGACCATTAAAATGTTCACGACCTCAACAAAAAATGAAAAAAAATATATATAAGAGAGAGAGAAATAATTTTCATTATCAACGATTATGGTTTGACCTTGAACGGCAATGGAACACAGTTGTTGGTTGGTTATTGTTGCTGTGCTTGTTGTTATTATTATGTATTGCATTGTAATGGTGTGAGTAAGCGAAAAAAAAAGAAAGCGAAGTGTGCACCGGCTCCGTGCCCGATGAATGAGTTAAAAGCGTTGAACGCGGGGCCGCCACGCACAACGCGGCACAGTGTGAGTATGTTTACGTATATGCGAGTGTAAGTGTGTGTGCGAGCAAGTGTTGGTTAATACAGCAAGTAGCACGCACCCCATTGGAATGAGACCAAGGCTTACACGGATCTCCGGCCGTGGCACTGACTACCATTCCGGCTCTGGCCACGGGTCACAACATTGTCCTAGAGGACATGTATATAGTAATTATGTGTGTGTGCGTGTGTATATGTATATATAGGTATGAGTAGTTTGTTTGACATGCGTAGCGTATTTCATTTAATTTCGCTGTTTTCGGTTAATTTTAATTGATTTCTCAATGTGCGAACATTATGCGCTCGCCCCCTTTCGTTATATTTTTTCGCCCGCTTTCACTTTCAATGGCAACTGTTTTTCTCCAAATTTACGAAAGTTCATTCATGATTTCCAAATGTTTTCATGGTCAATTATTTATTTCCAGTTTAATGCGAATATCAGCATGTTCAACTAATTAAAGAGAGGCATATATTTTTGGTCAGTTTATTGACTGAATGAAACTTTAGTCATAATTCAGTGGTAAGCCGGCAAGATGTTAATCTTCAAGAAACAATAAACGCAGCCAGACGGGTAACTTTCTAAACAAAAGAGATGCCCCTACCATTGGAAATAGTTCTTTCAACTTTTATCGCCTACTGTCCTTCGTCCTGCAACACTGTGTCACGTAGCGTAAATTAAGAAATGCCAGGGCAGGAGGAAGGATCTCAGGTGGAGGAGAAAACCTTTTGTTGCTCCCAAAACTGTTAAAGGGTTGGCCGCTTAAACTATGTAAGTGTTTATGAATTTAGTGCCGAGCTGAGCCTGTAATTATTGCCGTGTGTGTATCCAACCGGTTATCCCTGCCACACCCGTCAAGCGACGGAGGATAGTCGACAGTCGACAGCCCGTGGGGCATGCTAACCTAATGAGCAGCCGAGGAAAACGCATATTATGCTTATCGTCGCACTTGCATCTAACGTCCTTTTGTCCGTGCACCCTTACAGGGCATTGAAAGGGCTTCGATAAGCAAACGAGTTGGGCCAAAATGTCAGGGAGGTAGTTCCTATTTGGGTTAGTTTTCGGTGTTTTAAGTCAACTTTTCCTGCTTTCTCGCTTAAATCAAAGACAATAGCTGTAGAATTTCAACTTTTGAATCTTGAGGCAAGTGTATGTAACTGAAAATGCTGCAACTTTTACACTGTCATCGTTAAGATAGCCATCTTTATGAAGGTCGCTTTGCCTGGCTCAGCCTATTGAATGTGGTCATAAAACGTGGCAAAACTTCAGATACGTGATATTTACCTTTTGCCCAAATAATGAAAATAAGAAATACACAAAGCAATGCTTGTTCTGCTTCTTGTTCGATCTCGACCCACTTGTAAGCCTCGGGTTTTCATTTTGGGGTTTGCTCGACTTTTCTTGTCGTAAATTTGTGACAGAAGTAATTTGCGTACGGTCAAGCACACACACACACACACACACACACACACACACACACACACACACACACACACACGCATACACGCATACAGTCAACCACGAAAAGATTCAGAGACAAATGAACTTTCATAACCACACATATCAGCCAGGGCATGTATCTGTATCTGTGTATCTGTTTCTATTCCTGGTCGGGGCATGTGTCTAATTAGATGTGCGTCTTCACCAGCTGAGCTGAAATGAGGTCAAATTGTATGTTACTTGGCGTGTGTCATGGATTTGTCTTACCCAAGTTTATGGCCAGCCGTTTGCTAAGCGTTTTTGAGGTGCGTCGGGTTAATTGAAATGCCCGCCACACTATTTTGGGGGCATTCAAATATAGATTAGTCCGGTATTAGATAACATTCTCTTGACCTAACCCCAGGCAGGAAGTCTCCTTGTCCAGTTGCCAACTTGCAGTTCCCAGGCGAACCCACTGACCAATCATTGTCAGGGCTAATTGAAGCTAATGCGTGAAATCTTCATCTATGATTGGGGCGTTGCGCAGACAAACCAGGAACAATAGGAGGAGAACGATGGAGCAAAAGGGTTAAGCAGTCAACCCATCAGTTCGTCTTTATGTTGACAGAAATTATGCAAATTTAAAGCAATTAAAAATTCTTGCTAATTGACTCAAGCGTCGCTGAAACATGCAGCTTCAGCCACGTTAACGGATTGGCAAACAACAAAAAAAAAAAGAAAGAAAAAAAAAAAAACAACAGAAAACAAAAATGCAAAAGAGAGTCGGGTCTGCTTGTGTATCGGGATATGGGCAGGGCTGGACAAGGCAGCACAGGACAGGACACGGCTGAGGGCAGGGACACATGTGACAGGCAGTCGAATAGGCAGGCACACAGAAGGACGACGACGTCGACTAATTAAATTAAACACTGACACTGAAGCGGACTGAAGCGGACGGCAAACTGCAGACCGGCAACGACGGCAACGGCATGAAACTGGGTATTAACTTATTTTTCGTGCAATTAACTTTTTAGTAGCGCTATACATCGCACAAACAGCCAAATAAAAATCAAATCAAAGAATTCCCATTTCCATGTCCATGTCCACACCCATGTCCACATCCACATGTGTGCCCAGCACCAACTCCAGCCAAAAGAACTCAACCCAAACCAATTCAAATGATTCGCACAAAGAACGCAAAGTAGCTCGTACCCACACTCAAACTCAACTGCCCACGAGTCATTCATTCTGCATTATGCAAAAGTCGACAAGTGCATGCGTGCAAAGTTCCTTTTTGGCGAGCTCTTTGGCCCCGTGGCTATTTGTATGGCCATAAAATTCACATGTTTATAAAGACCATCATCATCATCATCAGCATCCGAATCGGCATCAATCATTAGCACGGCTTCAGTCTAGTACAGTCAATGTAGTTACAGCCAAGTCTACACAATTCAATCTATGTTAACTGCTTGCCTTAATGCTTATTACTCGTTTGTTTCGTCTGTTTCCCATTCGATTGCATTGAATGCCAAATGTTCAACGAGATTTTCCATTTTCCTATTTATATTAGACGAGAGAAAAACATGAAACGTATATTGTCAGAAATATGACATTTTATATTCGAAATGTTTGTATTACATCTGAAATTTTATATTTTTATATTTTTTCAGTTGATGAAGTATTTTTAAAAGAAGAGAATATTTGCCAAGTCTTAGTAATCTTTTGATTAAAAATTGTATTACATATAAAATATATATAAAATTAAAATGGCTTTTTTAATAAACAAAATATGTTTATCATTTTATTAACTATTTTGAATTTACAGTTACAATCTTCAAATATAAGTAAGTCAATTTCGAAGTCCAATATATGGATTAATAATTTCATTCATTCCATAGTAAATGTGAAGAGTTATATGAAGTGTAATAAAGCAGACAGAGAAAACGTATCGAGATGTGCTTTTAATATTGAATAGGTATGTTGCTCAGTATTTCAATGCGATTTTAATGTTTCAGCACTCGACCAACACATGGGATTCTTTGGGCTTCCCTTATGGCTTTTTAATTATCCTGGGACAGCGTAAGAGAGGATATTCCAGTTAGGCCAATAAAGAGTCTACAGTGAAAGTTATATATTTATTTTACATTTTCTTCTAATTATTATTTTGTATTATTTAAATAATTTTATTTGAAATTGTGAGTAACGCATAAATATTAAGTTAAATTACAACTTACTGATTAGTTTTCTATATATTAAAAATGAATACCCCCTTTGTTGAGTCAAAAAATATAAGCCACTGCTTGCTGCTCAATAATTAAGATGAGAGAGTCAGAAATCGAATCGCCTCGGGGTAGCTGACAGTGCGGACTGTCTGCTTGCCTGGTCAAGAGGGAAGTTTAAGTTTTGAAGTTCAGTTGGTCATTGAAGGCAGCTCGTTTCCGCTTGTTTTACATGTTTATGCCTAAAGACAAGGCACAAAGGATTAACGTGCACCGTCTCCCACTGATGACTGACGACTCAATAACGGACTTTGTCGACGTCATCGTCGTCGCACGCACATGTTGTAATCAAAGAAATTAGCGGCACGATACGTTCAACGGGCCGTGGCGAGTGTGAATGGAAGGTTGGTTGAATTGAGCTGAGTTGAGCCGAGCTGAGCTCCAAGAAGGGTTGCGAGTGACCATCATTCAACATTTCCATTTCCATTTCGTCCTTTTCTGTAGGATATTCAAATTCAACGCAGCGTGCGACCATTTCCAGCACCCTTACCAATGTGACGATGCTTAAAGCTTGTTTGTACATTGTCTTAAACAGTTTGACTTTTAATTTGAAGCGATATTAATCAAGCAACAGAGCCAGACCATCAAGCTGCTCTAACTGTGCTAAGACCAGTCACAATTGAATTACAACAAAAAATATTGAAATTCTATTAGAAAGATTCTATTTTTTCATAAGTAATTGAATCTTACTTTAAGAATCTTTCGCTTGGTAAGGCTCAGGCCCTGCACGCTCTTGGTTGCGACACATGTGCAATTAACCCGGGGCGTTGAGGTGTAAAATATTTATTAATAAATAGCGCACACGCCTACTAATTGCCACAAAGGCAACCGGCACCGTCGCATCGTTGCCTCAAAGAGATTGTGTTTAACTCAAAGAGACGACGCACAGGAACTTAACAAGGTCCAGGCCTAAGTTCAAAGTGGCCAACGTTAACACACGTGGTTTTTTATACTTTTTTTTTTTAATATTTTTTATGTCTGCTACCTCAAAATATTAATGGAAAATCAATAATTACGCATCTTGGAAATATTTATAGGTCCGCTTCATAGGCATTGGCTGAAGAGAGCGAAATAAACAGTTTATTAAGAATGTAATTGCACTTTGAACGTAACTGAAATGAAAGTGTCACATATATTTATTTATATTAATTAAATGTAATAGATTAAATACAAGTTTACTTCAATAGAAATACTAATTAGACCATACGTAAGGTACCAAGCGTACGTAAGGGGTATAAGGGTTTCACTTATAAGGGTAGTAATAAGTAATAATAGTAGCCAATGTATTCTGTATTCAATTTCAGAGTTTATGACGCTATCTTGTCTAGTTGCCCAAAGAGAATTCTAGAGGTTATTAAATTGCAACTTTATGTTTTTATACCCTGTACAGGGATATATTAACTTTGTGAAAAAAATTTTTGTAACAGGCAGAAGGAGTCATCTCCGACCCTATAAAGTATATATATTCTTGATCAGCATCAACAGCCGAGTCGATTGAGCCATGTCCGTCTGTCTGTCCGTCCGTCTGTCCGTCTGTATGAACGCGTCGATCTCAGCAACTATAAGAGCTAGAGACACCAAATTTGGCATCAAGGTTCCTGTATACCATACGCAGATCAAGTTTATTTTAAATTTTGGATACCTCCCCCCCTTCCCCCGCAAATCGAAAAAAACGAATAATAGCCACATTTTTCAACGTAGACACTTCTAACTTAACAGGTGCATTAAGAATGATATGTAGAAGGAACGCTGAAAGTTTCATCAAGATCGGTTTGTAAATAAGACAGATAATCAGCAATAAAAGTTATTTTTCCACGGAATCGTAGAGCAGCAGGCAGCACATGTGTGCGAGCGAGACAGCGAACGACTGTGACACATGCGTCTGCTTACCATGTGTGCATATTTGTGCGAGCGAGATAGGGAACTACTGCGACACAAGCATAAGTAAACTAAGTATCGTAACACTCAGCTTTTGATTGAATATGTATAAATATGTGAAAGTGAGCTGCTATAAGCAAGCAAAGAATTCATATGCAAAATGAGAGTTTCAAAGGGGTTTTCTTTAAACACCTGTTATGTTCTTACTTTTATTTTAATCAAAGTATCTATTATCAAAATACTCTTAATATAGAAGCCTGTACAGGGTATTATACTGTCGAATGCGGTCGACTGTAGCCTTTTCGACTGGTTTATCAACATAAACTTAGAAAAGATTCTCGTAATCCAAGAAAGGACTTTATATCAATAGCATCCAATATTATTCAAATAAATTAAATTGAATCTCAAACTTATTAGGTAAAACAAAATGCCAAGGGAATTTTAATATTGTATATTTTAATATTGATTAATAAAATTATTTTCATAATTTATAAGCTATATTTATAAAATATTATAACTCATACTCAAAATACTTTTTATGTTTTTGAAATTGAAATAAAGTAAAATATAAAATATAAACACTGAATATGAAGTATTTAGTTATTGTGTAATTTTTGTTAATGAAATACACTAAGTATTATTACATTTCCTCTATGGATTCGATTGACTATTTTTTTACGCATTTAATAATATTATTTCTAAGTTGTTGATGTTTCTTTTGATACGAAATAAAGCCTTTGCGTTATACACACTCATTCATTTCATTAATTTAATTAGTTACGCTGTCTAACGTATTTTACACTATCACTCACTGTAAATTGGCTTTCCTTTGAATTCATGTCGCTGTTTCAAACGAAATGTTGCGAATACATTTTATTTTGCACTTTGATTTTACCTTTGTTTGTAGCCTTTGGCAGCATAAAAAAATTGTTTTTTTATTTCTATTATATAAATATATAAATATTTTTCATGTATTTGCAGCAAAAATAATTGCACTGACGCATGAGTTGCAGTTGCCTGAATGCATCGCTGCATTTGGGAGCTACAGAGGGTGATTAAAAGAGGGGTGGGGCATTGCCACTACTTGACAATAAACCACACGCACTTACCATATACAAGAAAGACGCGACTGTCGGCCCAAATACAGCTAAGCTTCGAGTGGTTGACGAGTTTGGGACTCGCGATCCGCTGGCAAAGGCAAATAATTTTAATTAAATGAAAAAGAAGCGAAACGAGGAAGTCCATTGCATGTGGCGTATAGAATGGGGCATGGCCAGCAGGCTAGAGCAGTTGCACTTAAGCGCCACTCCAGCGCTTCAATCCGACATCCCAGTGAATTGGCACTTGTTCGTCAACGAACCAAGGGCCGCACCAAAATGCAATGCCTGACCTCGACTTCCTCATCTCCTCCTTCTTTTTGCATATTTGTATGTGAATGCACCCAACTGGGCATATGAGTGGGTGTGTGTGTATATGGGTAACTGTGGGTGGGCGTCTGTCCTTTGTAAGAATTCATTTGCAACGCGAAACTTTTTTTTCCGAATTTCTAACGCCGCACACTGAAAGTCGCCAAAGAGCCGCAGCTGAGGGGGCAGTCAAATATTGAGCAGACATGCAAAGGGGGGGGCTTGGAGTAACGCTTAAAGAGGGGAGAGGGTAACCAAACATAGCAAAGAGGTAAACTGCACTTAAAGTGCAACGAGAAAAAATGCCAGTCGCGAGCTGAAACTGACCAAAAATGCACTCTGCGCCCAAGGCGGGGTTCGTATTTGTTAGGACAAAGTGCCAGAAGGAGGCAGGGAGTAGGCAGTGACGTTTATATGCAAAAAGATAAAGAGCAAGTGCATACACATACAACTGCCTAACTGTTTGTTTTATGCGCACATGAGCACCGCGAGAGTTTGCCAGTTTGGCCAAAATGCTGCTGAGTGCAATTTTGTGAAGTTCGCTTGTTGTTTTTGCCCCACGTTGTTGTTGCTGCCACTGCAGTTGCTGCTGTTGAGCGATTCTGATTGAAAATGCTCTCACACCCCAAGCAACAACCGGACAGAGAATGCGTTCCGTATCCCTCAGCAATGCGCTTTTCCCGAAGCCTCTGAGGCAATTGTCGCAGCTGTGACTCGGGCACCGACTCCGACTCCGCCTCCACCTCATTTTTGGATTCAGACTCTGAATTTTATTCTTAGATTGCAGCTGCATTTGGCTAAAATAAAAGTGCGTATTAATTTACAATTTATGCGTTACGTTGTTGTGTAAAGCAACAAAGTAATTCTTGATTAACAGAGTCCGGTGAACAATATTGGCACAAACGGCAGAACTGAATTTGATTACTTATTATAGGCAATAATAATCTCACTCAAAGGTACAAATCTTCCTTTAGTTGTTATATTTGGCAAAAGCAAAGATACATTTTTAACACTTTAATCAAAACTTTGCAGAAAGCCAAAGGTATTGTAATTTCCAAATTAACAATTGCTTAATTAAATAGTATTTTAATTTATTTATTCTATATAGCTATAAACATGTAAGACTGAGAAATAGCTGATTAGCGAGCTTAACCGATAAATCATTAACGAAGGGAACGAAGATGATACACTTTGAATATTTTGCTGGATTATGTAGAAAATGATTAGGTATGAATTAGGTAGAGTTGAATTAAAAGATAGGAAATAATCCAGCATAAAGGGAAGTTGGAACAACAATACATCAAGGAATTAAGATCACAGATAGCTCTATATCCACATGGAAAGCTTCGATGGTAGAATCAAATATGCCTGCTACGATGAATTTAACATAGATAGTGAAGATAATGACTGTGAAAAGATCAGTGAGTGCTTGGGTTTCAATGCGTAAAGATCTCATGTAGACAAGGAATTCTCAACTTATGAATGTAATATAATATAATATGAATTCAAAATTATATTTGCAAACAAGTGGATCAGTCGAGGCGCATGCGACAGTATAGTACCTTGCATCAGTATTTTCAACTGAAGGTGGGTAAGACTACAGTCGACCGCAGTCGACAGTGGGAGACTCTGTACTAATCGTGAATAACAAAATCTACGCATTCAAAAAATATTGTACAGATAGCAAAACGAATCTTCCGAGCCTCGAACTCGCGATCCCTTGATTCACAGTCTAATGCTCTACGCCCTGTGCCACCGGCAAATCGACCCGCAAACCGACAACATCAAAATAACTGAATTCGTATTTCCCATTCATTGCCGCCTTGAAAGTTTCTTAGAAAGTATTTTCTAATGCAAAGCAATCAATAGTGAACAATACAAGTGCTTATGTATTGCTTTTATTAAATTGTAAGTACATTAAAGAATGCCTGCATTTGCAAAAAAAAAAAAAAATTTCAAAAATTGTTCGCGATCTGAGGAGTAAGCTTCGAACCCCAGATCTCTCGAGCGCAAATCCTAGGTCCTCTAAGCTAAGCTACTGCTTCATAAAATTCGAAGATGGCAATCTCTATACTTATGTAGAACGAATTTTAGCATTTGACATATATGTACATTAATTTGAATTTCTAACTAAATTTTGTTATTTCTATTTTTTAAGATTTTGCTACTTTCTGACAAATGAGGCAGAATTTATAATATATATTTAAAAAAAAGCAATAATTATTAATAATTGTAATTGTCAGCAGCGAGATTTGAACCCGCGCACTCGTAGCGAGTCTTGCTGTTGTTGTTGCTGTAATGCTGCTCAGCCCTCATGAATTTGTAGGTCATTCAATCCTTAAAATCTCCTTTGGAAAACGTCCGCACAAGGGCACACTCGATGTGTGCCAAATCTGCCATGTGTGCCAAGTCTGTAGCTCTTATAATACGTTTTTTTCGATTTGCGGGGGCGGAAGGGGGCGTGGCAAAAATCTAAAACAAACTTGATCTGCCTGCACACCATAAGAGTGTTGTCACCAAATTTGGTAGCTCTAGCTCTTATAGTCTCTGTGATCTAGGTGTTCATACGGACGGTCAGACGGACAGACGGACAGACAGACGGAAAGACGGACATGGGTCAATCGACTCGGCTATTGATGCTGATCAAGAATATATACACTTTATAGGGTCGGAGATGACTCCTTGACCCATGTCCGTCTTTCCGTCTGTATGAACGCGTCGATCTCAGCAACTATAAGAGCTAGAGACACCAATTTTGGCATCAAGGTTCCTGTATACCATACGCAGATCAAGTATATTTTAAATTTTGGATACCTCCCCCCCATCCCCCGCAATTTGAAAAAAAACGAATAATTGCCACATTTTTCAACGTAGACACTTCTAACTTAACAGGTGCGTTAAGAATGATATATAGAAGGAACTCTGAAAGTTTCATCAAGATCGGTTTATAAATAAGACAGATAATCAGCAATAAAAGTTATTTTTCCACGGAATCGTAGAGCAGCAGGCAGCACATGTGTGCGAGCGAGACAGCGTACGACTGTGATACATGCGTCTGCTTACCATGTATGCATATTTGTGCGAGCGAGATAGCGAACTACTGCGACACAAGCTTAAGTAAATTAAGTGTCGTAACACTCAGCTTTTGATTGAATGTGTATAAATATGTGAAAGTTAGCTGCTATAAGCATGCAAAGAATTCATATGCAAAAACTTGAGAGTTTCAAAAGGGTATTCTTTAAACACCTGTTATGTTCTTACTTTTATTTTAATCAAAGTACCTATTATCAACATAATTTTAATATAGAAGCCTGTACAGGGTATTATACTGTCGAATGCGGTCGACTGTAGTCTTTTCGACTGGTTTTTATTAAATAAAATTAATTTTTCTATTCTTTCTGCTAGTAGCATCTTTACTCCTCTTGCTCTTAACACATGTACTACTAACTCGCTTTGCATAAACCTTTTGGAGTATTCTGTGCTGATTACAACAGACTTTTTCGGATTTTCAACTTAGAGTCCTAATCTCTACTATCAAGTTTCACATTCTAAGCTCTTTAGCTAGTATAAACTAAAACTCATTTCAATACATCTTGATCTGATTGGGTTTTTCTGGGGTTTCCCCAATCCTTGCAACAAATGTTGGATCAATTAAATACATTTTTTTGACTTCCCCACACTTATGCTTAAACTCGAATTTAAGTTAAATCTAATTTTAATCTAAATTAATAATTGTAACCTTGATTATACATAATTGAATCCTTTAAACTTTATTGTTATATTGGGTCGACTGCCATTAGTAGACGTTAAAATAAAAATAAATAAATACTATGACGTAATTTATTGCTGACGTTATTAATTGTAATTTTTTTTATTTTTTTATCGTATAGTTTATTTCAACTTGTATTATAATATTGGCACAATTTGTTCTTAAATTGTTGTTTCGCTCCATATCTTTGATATGTATATCAATCCAACTAGCATTTAATCATTCGCTAAAGAATTTCCTGCTTGTGTGATATGCATCGATTCCATGCAATTCGCAAAATGTTTATCATTGTCCACTTTTTTGGGAACTTTCTTCTTTGTTTTGTAATTCATGCTTTTGCTTTGATACTATTGACGTTGTCATCGTGTTCGTATTTGTATTTGTATTTGAGTTTTGCCTTTTTACGATTAGCTACCTTCCCAACAAACAATTGTTTGTTTTTGTTATAACTCAATCCAGTCAATCCAGTTGAACTTCCATGTTGTTGTTGATATTGCTATTGCGGCTGCTGCTGTTTTTTTTGTGATGTTTTCCCAATTGTTGTTGTTTTATTTTGCGATTAATCCTCGGGAATCGTAGCCACTTTGGCGCACATAATTGAGGTTGCGTTCGGCTGCACAAATTGCCGGCATTAATTGATTATAGACGGAGAGGGGAGCAAAGATTGGGATGATGTCATCAGCATCATGGGTTCATTCGAATAAAAAATTTAATAATCGGATTTCATGGGTGCATTTTGTACCGTATGTGGCACATTTATTGTTTGCTACACAACCCCCAAAAGACATTCCTCTAGATTGCATGGTATGGCACGGCAGCGTCCGAAAGTTTTATACTGTCCATTGACGGAACTGACCTTCTCAACAGAGAAGGCAATATCAAAACGCGACACTTGCGGCACGCACAGACCACAAAAAGTGCGACACCTCCCACCCCCCCGTCACAGGCAACAATAACAACGCTTGGAGTTCATCCATTCGACAGCAGGGAATCCACCACCAAATAAAAAAAAAGAAAAAAAAAAAGAAAGAAACTCAAACAGAACTGCGACGCATCTACTGTAACATGTGTTTCACTTTTTATGCTACTTTTCTACTGCAGAAAGCTCGTCTCATCTTTTTTAACACCTCAGATTTATGGCTCGCCAGTTAATTGTCTCTCAATTGTAAATTGTTCATCTTGTTCGAGTTTGTCGGCCCTTAAGGCGTCACTTGGCTCCGACATAAACATGAAAACCAATTTCGGAACTCGGAGTTTTTATGGCAAAGATGATGTCCAATTGCTCAATTTAACTTTTTTCATATTTGTTTCGCTTTGTTTTCTTACAAGTTAATGACAAATGTTTGTCTTTTTATTAGGTCGCCGTGCCGCAAATAATTCCCACATTTAATTGTGTCTAAAGATTTGTGACAATTGCTTGACACGCTGGCGATAATAATATAGCTAAGAGGGAATAAATAGGATTATTTTAAATGTCAAATTCCATAGAAATATGTGAATTTATGAGCTTTTTTTAATATTGAATAAGCAATAAAGCTTAAAGGGAAAATAGAAATGGACTTATATTGTTTTGTATTTAATATAGTAATTTATCTTCTGTACAAATAATTGATCAAAAGAATCTATGTATCCAAATATTTTGTATACTTATCAAGAGCGACCAAGGAAATGCAGTTTAGTGAGTAAATGTATTTATATTTGTAATTTTGTAATTTAAAGTTTCATAAAATATTTTCGAAAATAGTCCGTTTTTGTCAAATTTTCCCAACTTATACAAGAAAGAATAATCTGGCAGCGGAAACTTCCCCTTGCCCAAATGTAACAACCCTTGAAAGTAGATAATGCTCGCATTATTTTCTAATCAGCACATTTGCGACAGCTATACTAGCGCCATCTATTGGTAGTTAGACGACTTAAAACAATTGTCGGTAAAGTAGTTGCCATAAAGCGGATAATTTAAGAGAAACTACGCTGTAGCTCTTAAGCCATCACTCGTGGGGAGGATTGGCAAAAGTGAAGCACCCCTTAGCTAGCTCTCAATAGGGTGGAGGGTGGTAGGACTGCCAATCTATTGCAATTCCTACGCATAAAGTGGGCGGCAGAAAGCAGGAGGCGTGGGCCGGGCCGCTCAGGACGATGTAGTCGAGGACGACTAAACGCCATGGCCGACGTTGGCAAAATGGAAGCCTGGCTACGGAATGGCCGACGAGGCAGTGTCGGATTTTCATTGTTTAGCTACAGCATACACACACAATTGCAGATACATAGGCACAAATACAGATACATATACATAACTACTATATCTACACACAGATGTAGATAAATGTTTCTGTATTGCGCATGAGCATTGTGGCATGTGGCATGTGGCATGTGGAATGCGGCATGCGGCATGCGGCAAGCGACTGGCAGCGGGCAGTGAGGCCGCAAGGTAGCTGCCGACGGCAGAGCAGCAGCTTAATGTTGAAAGCCCTTAGTAGATACAGTTATAAGCATAAATTGGAAAATTTTCCAATGCAGCAAACACTTTAGCTAACATTCGATTTATACAAGTAATGAAGCGGGTGGAGGGGATTTAGTGGGTGGTACAGAGAGGCCAGGATGCATGTATATTCTGTGGTTCGATTTGGGTTGTGGCCATGTATTGATAGACAGAACAGTAGACAAAGCCCGTTACCCACACAGGTTTGCAGTAATTAATCATTATTATGTATTATTAATGGATTTGCATGTGTTTTTTCTTCAACATTTGTATTCATTGTTGTTTTTGTTCAACTGACATCGCCTCATTTAGTTATTTAAATTGTACAATGCTGGCGATTTGCTTTAGAGAACGGATTAGTGGCATTTATTGAATTTCGCTGAGGAGCATATCATGCAATGCCAGATTTGATTTATAGCCACAAGATGCTGCCGGACAATCCCGTGAATCGTTCATGTTCCTGCCACAAGCCAAACACGCGTTAAACGTCCTCAAGCGGGACCTTATGAAAGGGTAATAGCAAGAGGCAAGAGGCAAGAGGCGCAATAGGCAAGAGACAAGGACAAGGACGTGCTACCAGACTGACAACAATGCCACTGATAGGCCATAAACGGGGCAATAGAGTTGCAAACAAAGCAGAGACAGTAAAAATGCTAGAAGTACGTAAACAAGAACCATAAGAACCGAGAACATGCACAAGACTTAGATACCCTAAGAAGTTATCTTTTTAGTAGTACTACCAAGAATATCATAAATTCCATATTGTAACTAAAATTACACAAAGCAAAACTAACTGAATATTAAGAATGTTAATAATATATATATACAAAATATACTATAATAAATTCTATATAAAATTATATGACAACGAATATAATGAAAATACTCGTATCTGCATTATTATTCCCGATTTAATAATTTGCATTAAAATTGTACTCCAGTTACAAAAATATGGGTAAGGACTCAATCTACATTTGCTGAAAAACTAAATGGACAAAACAAGCAAATGATACCCTAGAATGTAAATAAATACACAAGATTCGGAAACACGTAAAAAAAAAGAAGATAAACATTTGCCTAGTCTGCACGAAGTGTAAATACCCTGTCTGTTTAAATTGCTTTTCTGCATATACTAATATTATGATTGAAGAGGTAGTTAAATTAAGTTGGATATGGATCAATTGCAATTATTATTAATGTTATAAATATATATGTTTTGTTCAATAAAGCATACATTAAATATAGAACTTAGATTATTTTATATACCGAACATTGCAACATCTCCCGATTGTTGCATGCATAATACACAACTGTTGCTCTATCTTCTTCATAGGGTATAAAAAACCCGTTGCAATCTCAACCCTCTTCCATCTTCCACAGTGTCTTTCAAATAGTTTCTTTTTTTGATTCTCTGTCTAGCCGGATAGCGTATTTGCCTCTATATACCTAACTGTTTGTCTGGCTTAGCTGCTGCCGCTTCTTGTGAGTTTATTCGACTGTCTGAGACAATATTTGTGCGATGCATACATTAGGTAAGGAAAAGGAAACTCAAACTGGAGTTAAAGGGTAGCACGAAGATAAAAAATGGGAAATAAAAAACCTTTTTTCTTTTCTGCTTGATTTTAACTTAAGTTGAAAGGCATTCTCAAGGCGAAACCCGAAATGAAATTAACACCGCAATTTAAACTCGAGTTAAATGAGAAGTGCATGAATATATTTAAGATTTCAACTGACAAAATCATTCAATATGCTTGACTTATTCCATAACTCATGCCAAGGCAAGTGTAAATATTCGTAACTAGCATGAAAATGCAAATTGAATTCCCAATCGAAGACTCGACTCCAATCTAACACGGCGTCTTCAGTTAGTAGCCATGGGCAAAAAGTCGCAGCTGCTAAGGGTTGGGGTTGCGGCGAAAGTTGAGTTGGGGTTGTAGTTGGAGGTGAAGATGGGATTGGGTTAAACGAAATCCGAACCCGAAACGTCACCCGCATGCTAACATGGGATAGTTCTGACTTTTGTCTGCGCTCGGATGTTGGCTTTACTTCTGGTCAGGAAGAGAGGGAGATAGAGAGATTGGAATGAGTGGGATGGCAGGTGCTTGGCAGGACCACCCTTGTTCTGCAATGTCCTGCGTCCCTCAGCCTTTAAGTCTGTGTGCAATAAAACTTATTTCCTTTGCTCGAACGCCAAAACCCTCCGAAATATCTATTGCTCTTAAAGGGCATCTCTCAGTGTGTAATTTTGTATAATTGAATGTTTAGGAAATTGAATAGTTTTAGTTGTTAGTTTGGCAAATAATTTGGTCCCGAAAGGGGAATTAAGTCTGGCATGCAAAACATGAATAAACAGAAGAAGAAACTTTTCAATTTTCTCGCTTATGTTGGTTTTCATACTTTTATTTGCGTCACTCAAATGTTGCTGGCCCCGCCTTTGTTCGTCAAAGTAATTAGTAAAACTCTGAAGGACTTTCTCATTTCTGCATTTCTGGTAGTCCTGGCTTTTGTTTCCCATCATCATGTTGAGTAGAGGCCCGGGAGTTTTTTATTTTCATTATGTGTACATGGAGCTTATTTGATTTCTGCATGTAAATTAGTCGGCTGAGGCCATTTGTTGAATAAATTCAAGTTCGCTCTTAGAGAATGGACAACGTACGACCCGAAGAAGCCGAAAAAAACTGAAAGCTATTTACACAAAAACATGGTACACACACTCCGCACTCCACGCACTCTACTCCCACCACAAACATATATACAAGCACCCGGAGAACTCGAACAGGAATCCAAGCGATGATGCTAAGCGTGTAAGCCAAGCGCAGGTCCTTAAACAGGCGAAGCATGATGCAAAGTTGTCAACGTTCGGGAGAAGGCAGAACGGCAATGCTGACGACGCGTCGTTGACGGCGATGACGACGACAAGGAGCACAACGATGGCGCCATGGCGCAGATTATAATTTCAGAAACGATGAGCGGAGGGAACAGGACTACACACAGGGGGGAAAGACCTTCATTATGAAAGTTGCTGTTTTCATTATATTCTTGCTTTGGCTGGACAATGGAGGAGTATAGAGACGTACAGGGGGATGCCACATCCTGGCAGCAGCAGCAGCAGCAGCAGCCCAAACAACTAATCTACATTTAAAGCGGGAAGAGTGGCAAGTGGTGTTGCCAGTAAGGGAGTTGGGGAGGAGGTACTCTTGTAGCTGTCGTTGCACGTTTTATTTTTGCACCCTGAAGGCATTTGCCGAAAGGATTCATCTTACGACATTAGTGACCTCAGCAACTGCGCACAAAACATGCGGCAGGAACTGGAACTGGAACTGGAGCTGAAGCTGAAGCGTTGGGTAATCATGTATGTGTCTGTGAGATGAATGAGATCTGGGAAATGGGATATGGGAAGTGGGAAATGGTAACTGGGGGAATGCTGCTTTGTTCTGTTTCTCTAGTGCAAATATAAGTTTGCCATAATGGCTGCCAACAACAGTTGCAAAAGGCGACGGCGGCGACAAAGGGGAAGCAGTTTTGCTTGTACCTTGGGGTACAATCTGCCACAAATACAACAAGCAACCAACCCCAGACCAAAACGTAACCAACTGTTTCTCCCCCGCTTGTTGTCGTCAGTCCACATGTTTTCAGGGTGTCAAAGTTGCGGGCGACGAGTATGTTGAGAGCAGCCTGAACTCGCACATCTCCGGAATCTCTCTGAACTCGCATCTTCTGCTGGACAACACCGTCACGTAGCCAGCGCCGAGAGCTTCTCATTTATTTTACTTAATTGTCAACTTTAAATTTTGAAGGGGTTGTCAGCGAACCCTTCCAACCAACCATCCATCCAGCCATCCACCTTACCGAGCATCGTCCACTTCGTTCGTTGGACTAAAAATTTCGTTACGCTTTTGCTTCACTGCGTCGTTGGGTTGTCAGGAGCTGATTAAGAAAGGGCATGGTGTTACGATTAATGAAAATCTATACAAAGATTAAGGCAACTGAAAAGTATAATTCGAACTGTATTGAAGCAGTCTAAAAAAAGGTTGAAATTATAGTTAGTTAGTTCTTAAAGGATGCATTAAGTTATCGTATTAATTGTAAACTAAGCTAGTTATTAGAATTGAAACTATTTTCTTTGCCTTAAGAGCTTTCGAACTCAATGTATGATACAAAGAAAAGAGTTTCAAGTTATTCATTCTAATGAAATATAATACCCAGCAAATTTGTGGATAGATCTTTCAAAATGGTTCAACTATATGTACACTTTTCATAATATATAGTATACAAAATAGAAAAAAAAAGGAATAGAAATGTGATTTAGAATATTTCATATTGATCATTTCCGATATAATCTGTTCCGATGAAGTACCAAATGAACTGGAATTCAATTTCAAACACTTTAAAATTCTGTCAGTCAGGCAGCACAATGTGTATTATTTATAAGGAAAGGGTTTTAGTGACGCTCAAATTAAATATGTGTAACTTATAGTATATCAGACTACTGCTTAGTGTATTTTTAAGCAATAAAGCACATTCCATTAGTGCTTTTAGCCCGCAGCAAACATCTACATCTGCATCTACATCTGCTCCTGCACCTGCACCTGCAATTGCCCCAGCGAAAAGTTCTAACAAAAAAAAAACAAAATCAGTGCACGCATTTCAACTAGTTTTCCATTTTGTTAGCCTTGCTCGAAATGTTGGCCCAAAATGCGCTGGCGAACTAAACCGACACCGCGAACGAACATATGAGGCACACACACACACACACACCCACACATACACACACACATAATAACAAATTTACAAAGCGACAGAGAGACAGACAGACAAAGTTTGAAAACATCTGCCCGACGAGCAATATAAATGTGGTTTTCATATTTTTGTGGTTCACTTCAGTGCAGAGATTCTCCAGTTGCCGCTGCCACTACATAGCTGTAGTTTTCAGTGGCAAAAGTACAGTCAAGCATACACACCCGCACACACACACACAGTCGCACACTGGACCATAATGAACGCCATTCATAAAACTTTAGCTAAATACGAACATTCATTATAAAATAATTTCGCCCAAAAGCGAACGAAAGGTGAAATGCAAGGGGTGGCAACTCTGGCACTGTAACTCGCCATGGCTTTGGTTGCAAAGCGTTGCAAAAATTTACATGTAGAGTGAAAAAGTTATGCACTGAACTAAAAGATAATAACCAATCTATGGAGCAGGCGTCGTGGTTGGTGCCATTGTGGCGCTCGGTTTTTCCGACGTGGTACTAACTGAATATTCGCATGGCTGACAATAACACTACCCTCCAACTCACTATGCCATCTATGGTTTGTGGCAATGGTTGCTTCATTAAATTTCTGTTTTCCTGAGCAGTTGAAACAGCCCAACCAACAGCCAAGTACTTGAGCTATCCCCATCGGAGAGTTTAGATATACCCTTCACGAATGCGTTGGGGTCTCAAAATGGCAACTTGAATGCTGTTTGGACAGTTTGCCATTCTCTAAACTGTCCAACACATTTGCGTATTTCAAGAAAATGTCACTATAAATCTTCAACTCTGTGCTGGCACCCACAGAACAGAGCGAACCTTGAACGAACCATACCTAAGTCCGGCTACGTGACTTAACATAATGAACAGCAGTCCGGGGGCCAACTGGCTCTCCTCACTAATCCATTACTAAATTAAACATTATACTAAATATATAAATAAATAGCTGGACAGCGTGACGGCAAACAGAGAGATGGAGGTACAGATAGACGTAGAGAGCTGTTGGGTGCCTAGGTAGCATAAATGGCATCAACCTTAAACCCATCAGACATTTAAGAACCCTTTCTAATTTGGTCGACTAATGCGTGGGCTTGGAAAACTTTTTGTCTGTCAAACAATAAATCATCAAGGATCTGGGGAGAAAGAGCGCCAAAGATATATATATATATATATATATAGAGAGAGAGAGAGAGAGATTTAATTATGGGTAGGCTCAAGCTCAACATCAACATCAAACTCAAACTCAAGTATGTGTGAGTATTTTGGGGAAACTAAAGCAAACGCAGCTGAATACCCAAAGCAATTAAGCCCTTTTCCCTTTTGCCAATCAATTTCGTGATGGTCTGCCATTCTTATTTGTGCCTGGTCGAAAATTCCAAGTAAGCTTAAAAAATTAATGACATCAAGAAGCTGATGGCAGCTTTCAAAGGGTTCCCAGTTCAAGTTCCATTTGGAGTCCTTGGGGTGCGTCGACCAGATCAAATTGCAGTGTAAACTAGAAAAGTATTTAACTTTCTAAAGGGTGAAGCACTTCTTATTAATGGTCTTTGTTTAACGGCACTTTACAATAACACCTTCGTTGACATATCTGACATTTGAGACTCTCGGTTTATAAAGCCTTAAAGCAATACCAAGCCCAAGTTAGACTCCAACTCATCTCAGTGTGTGCGTTCGCTTTGAGCGCACATATTATAATTGCACTAATTGCAAAGCAAATTTTCTAGTAAATTACCTTTTGCCAAAACTATGACAGGACATGCAGGATAACCATGATAACCAGCAGCTCCAAGCTCAAATTATATTTTTAGAATTTTAATAACATGGAAAATAAAGGACGCAGCGAGTTCGGTACATAAAATATGACTAGCTCTTATGCTAAGGACAGACGCTAGAGGGCGCTTTATGGGGAGGAAAGAGTTGGCTGAGAGGAAGCTGACAGCTCTTCTACGAGTAATTTCTAAAAATGTATATGCATGATTATTATTTTAGCCAGCGTAAACTAAAAGTTGATTTTGCAGCATAGCCAAACGCCAAACGACAGAGTTTTAGGGTTTTGGAGTTTAGAGTTTTCCTCGGTCCTTTAACTCCCAGCACTGCATCATGCAGTTGTGTATCCGTCGAGTTATTGCAGCACTTGGAAAATTCGACGAATCCAGTTGAATTCATTTAAATGCTAAGCAACAAATGAATATATAATTTGCATAATGCGAAACGTTTAAAAACTGAAAATCAAATGTATGTAATGAACGGGGTCCTATTTTGGAATGCCTTACGCGTGTTGGTCACACTTAAGGGTTGTCTATGCATGGCCTATCCTATCCTGAGGGGAGATAATAAAACCAAGTATGAATGGCCGGGATCAATTAACCCTTGACTTTGAACACGCGTCGCCATCCTGAAATGGGACAACCACTAAATCGAAACCACCCCAATTCACCACCTCAATTAACAATTGAAGTAGCATGGATATATTATGGATATGTTTGAATATTAAGAAATATTGGATATTAAGTTCTTGGTTATAATATGTACTAAATAGTTTCTATTTAGTCTGATTACTTCATGAGGCTGTAGAATTGAGAGTTCAGCGTGATTAGTTTTTGGAATAGAAACTCGTTTGACAGCATTTCGGTTCCCATGCAACAGCAGCTGACGAACGACCCTCATCTAAAATCTAAGCAACCCCAACCCTTGTCGTTATTATTATTTGAAAATGTTTTGGTGTGAACCTTTGCCGAAGCGAGTGAAAAACGAGTGGAAAAAGGGGTGAAAAGGGTGAAAAAGGTGAGGAGCTTTGTTATGGTCAGAAACAAGTTTGAAGACATCAAAAGGCAGCCCAAGATCTTCTTCTTTTATTAATTGTCGAAATAAACAAAAGAAAATCTAAAGTTAGAAAACTGGTTGATGCTCGGCAAAAAAAGGACATATAGATTCTCTAAACTTTTGGCCGCATTCACTGATCAGTTTTATTTTGCCCGCCAACGTGTCGTGATCGTATTTAGAAGCGGAAATTCGACTACATCAGAAATGTGTTGACCATAATGAAATTGCAAAAGCCTTTCATATGGAGCTAAAACGGGAGATGGAAACGGGAGACTGAGACTTGAGCTATAGTTGGAGCTGCAGCTGATGGTAAGGATCACATACATGTATGCATGGCATTTGAAATGCTTTGGGGCAGCTTTAGAGCTGACCAGGTTTAAAGGGCACACTTTTGGTCTGCCACAGTGCTAAAACCAAAAAAAAAAAGTTAGCGGCGGCAAAAAAAAAAAAAGGTTACAAGGTTATTGAAACGGCCTTCGCCTTGGTCTGAAGTGGCGCAAAAAAGGCAGCGTATGAGCAAAGCAAAACACAAAATGTTGCATAGGAAACAGACAGGGAGAATAAAAGGAAAACAGGAAAAAATGATGATGAAAATGAAAATAGAAAAACGGTTGCCACTTTTCTTTTACTTGTGCGCACATTTCACATATTTTTTTCCACTTTTGCTTTTCGTTTGCTTTCTATACTTCTCCACTCTTCCTTTCTTCATCCTTTTTCTACCCTAGCATGCTGAAAATTTCGCAAAAAATAAATTTTCTAACAACCCAAACAAACAAACGACAAAAAAATATATCAAATCCTAGCCAGACCCCCGAAAGTCACGCGGAAAAAATACAGCAACCTGTGCGAGTGTATGAATATGTGTGCCTGTGTGTGCGCTGTGTGTGTGTTAGTGGGAGATTTTTTCTATGTTATAGAAAAATGAAGTTATAAACAAAATAAAGCAAGCATTATTTATTGGCAACTGAATACAAAATAATTGCCCTCCTTTCATCTTTGACCTCCCCCACATTTAAGTAATTTGATTAGAAACTGATGTCGATTACCAGCAGCACTTTTAATTTGTTATTAATTGTCGACAATTTATGTTACCACTTGTTCACACATATTCTGCCATTATATAACATGCTCAATTATTATTTGAAAATTGTTTGATTGAATTTCCGGTATACAACAAATTATTTATGTCGGTCAGAACGTTACAAAGGGGTAAACTGCAAAAATAATTAAATGTTTTTAAATAATAAAGGACCTGGTTAATAACATGTTTTCAGAATTAATATCAAAGTTGATAACTTTCTGGTTCTTCTGAGTTCATCTTTAAAGTTTTAAGGAAAATGAATTGAGTAGAACTAGATTGATGTTCAGAAATCAAACATTAGATTTTTATACCCGTGCCCATTAAAAGTGAGCGAAAAGGGTATAATAGCTTTGTGCAAATGTATATATCAGGCAGAAGGAGGCGTGGCAGACCCCATAAAGTACATATATTCTCGAGCAGTATCAATAGCCGAGTCGATTGAGCCATGTCCGTCTGTCTGTCCGTCTGTATGAATGCTTCGATCTCAACAACTATAAGAGCTAGAGACACCAAATTTGGTATGAAGGTTCTTGTATACGCAGATCAAGTTTATTTTAAATATTGGATATCACCTCCCCATTTCCCGCAAATCCAAAATAAATTATGGCCACATTTCTTAACGTAGACACTTCCAACTTAACAGGCGCTTGAAGAGGAATGGTTTATAAATAAGACAGATAATCAAAAAATAAATAAAAGTTATTTTTTGATTGACTGCACAGGGTATTATACTGTCGCACGCGATCGACTGATCCGCTTGTAATATTTGAAGATTCATATATTTCATCGAGACATTTCAACATTTGTTTTCGATAGTTCAAATGAAATGAAAAGATATTTATAAAAAAATTTAAATTTACATAAAAAATTCACAAAAAAAGAAAATATTCATTGTCAAGAAACTTGACAATTGTGTTAATTATGAAATTTGCATAAATAATTGGGGTAAATAAGAAATACATTATAAATACTAATGACTCGATGATTTCTTAAAATATTTTAAAATTTGTGTGAACTAATTTTAGTAAGTGTTAAAGTAAAGGATGTTTCTAACTATCCATTTTTTTTTTATTTTTAGAAATGTAAGTAGATAGAGGGCTGGGAATGGTAGTTGGGTAGTTTAGCGAGGTGGGTGTCATAACCGAGTTTGGGGCACATGAAAAAGAAGCAGTGATGCAGCAGGCTCCCGATTGGCTTTTGCCACGCACACAAAATGTGCACATAGAGTGCAACTTTTAGCACCAACCGAATGCAGTTGCATGCAGACGCATGCGAACACATGCACACAAAAACACATAAAGACAGTCAAACACATACGTACACTAAAAGCGAAGAGCAATGCAAAAAGAGTAGCATGTGAATATTTGTAGTACATAGGCGAAAAGTAAAGCAACAACATCAAAACGGAAACAAAAAAAAATAAAAGCAAAAACAAAACAAAATCCAAAAGCAAAAAACCAAACCAAAAATCCAAAAATGCTTGTAGAAAAATGCAGTTTTTCTGGGTGTGGCAGCGTCAACGTCGACGTCAAAAACGACGCATAATGCATTTGCATTAGAGCCCCAGCCAGAGCTTGAGCCCAAACCTTTCAAGTCAAAATGGCTGCCTAAAATGTGGAGAAAGCAACTCGAAAGCTTTCACTGTAGTTGTGCGTGTAGGGAGCGAGAGCACGAATGCAAATGCATTTTCAAACACAAACACACACAGAAGTATATGCACTTACAGAAGCTCATTTTTAGTTGGTGCAAGCAACACAACAAAACGCAAATGCATTTTTCACTCCCTTTATTCCTGACTGTATATAGGGCCCAGCCTCTTTTTTTTTGTGCTTCTCATTTGTATGTGTGTGTGTGTGTTTTGTATCCCTATTTTATATCCTAAAAAAGTACACAAAATTGGTGCGCAAGCAGCGCAGCATACGCTGGCAGCGAGCAGCGACGCTGACAGCACAAACACGCCCATGTTTTATGTACAAGCCGAGACACTTTTTACATGCGCAGCTTCATTCTCTATGCATGTGTTAGTGTACTTGGAGTGCAAAAAAGCAACCAAAAAAGCGAGATGCAAAACACTAAAACTAATGCGCGAGAAAGAGAAACAGACATTAGAAAACGAAAAGCGTCGCTCGTTCGCATGGCCCACTCTTATGTGTATTGGTGAGCGAGCGCAGCTGCCATGATTGTTCACAGCCCGAGAGAGGCGAGGATAGAGCGAGCGACAGAGAGCGAGCAAGCGAGAGCGCAGCGAACGAAGGCAATGACAACGTCGACTGCTGTTAGTTGCTGTGGGCGGGAGAGCGGGTATAGAAATGGTGTGTAGAAGTTGTCGAATGGTTGAGTCGGTCATAAGTGGGGGGAAGCTGACTTAATACTGAGAGCGCAACCCTGTGAGAGCAGAGAGTAAAAACAGCATTTGAACCTAACTGTTAAGCTGTTAAAAGTCTTAAGAAATCAAATGGATCGTAAGTTGACTTTCTTATGCCGCTTAATATATTTTTTCAAAAACAATTGCTTAAGTCCCAGCGACTAAATCTTTGCTCTCTTCGGCAATGCATCATCGTTATATTTTTTCACATTTCATTATACAAGACAGCCATGACGACGACGAGAACGAGACCGACAAAATCACAGAATTGTTTTTGCTGAGTCTCTCCTCTTTTTGAGTACTTGTGGCTTGCTCTCCAGCATCTTAAGCAGCTGACACTGAGTGCGTGAGTGAGACAAATGTAGTTTTGAATGCATCAAACGTAATCTAAAGAGATTAAGTATACGTTACAACAATGTTATTATAATAAAATAACGCCTACTTGTTATTTATGGAGTAAATGTACATATATATACTACATACTATATACAGCTTTATAATTCTTTATAAATCTCTCTAAAGTCCTTATGTTTGTAAATATGTTATATATGTTATATATGTTATATATGTTATATATGTTATATATGTTATATATGTTATATATGTTATATATGTTATATATGTTATATATGTTATATATGTTATATATGTTATATATGTTATATATTTATATATGTTATATATGTTATATATGTTATATATGTTATATATGTTATATATGTTATATATGTTATATATGTTATATATAAACTATAATTATTTCCTTTTTTTACAAAGGGATATTGAATGAAGAAAACAAACTTATCCATATTCAGGCATTATATTTTGAAAATTAATCAAGCAATTACACATTTTAGATGACTTTCCTCAAGAGATCAGAAAGCTAAAATGATTGATTCAGTCCTCACTTGAAGCTGTTCTCTATCCTGAAATTCATTTATATACGAATACATATGTTTATACAATTGTAATTGTATAAATATGTATTCCGTATCTCCCTGGAAAGTCGCTAATAAATTTGGATAAGCAATAGAGTATATATATATATATATATATTAAATATTTTGTTAAAATAAATATATTCACTATGATATAATTAGTATGTTGGCTTAAGTTTCTAACAACTGTGCGAAATGGGCTTGACTACTCGCTGTATTTCTATGCTAAGTTACGAGATCCGCATCAAATGTGATTCAATCAAGAAATATAAACAACATTAAATGAAAATTTGAAATAAATGAAAGGATATTTCATAAGGTCAGATTAATAGTTGCACATTCAAACGCACTTCACACACAAACAGGCTCACATACACAAAGAGACAGCCACGTTGACTATGGTCTGCATTGTTTTTGGGCAACTGTCGAACGTCGACATCATTCAGATGGTTACATGGTTCGGTGAAGCAGTTTCATAATAAACGTAACTATAATACAAAATAAACACATAACCGAAACAATCTAAATATGGCAAAAATTTATGAATTGATTTTCATGAAAATTATGCTGCTTGTTTTGGTTTTAAACGGTCTGTTCTCTGCTCCAGCTGGGCATATGTTCCCGCTTCTCTATTCATCTTTCTCCATTCTCGACGGGTTGTGGCGATTTTCCAATTTTGGCCACCGTTGGGCGTCCGGCAAATTGATAATTTTGCAAAACAAAACAATGCAGTCAGCTGCAGTTGCAGTTGTGGTCAGAGTGGAGTAGAGTGGAGTAGAGTGGAGCAGAGTGGAACAGTGGTACAGGGCAGGGTAACAGCAGTCGCCGACGAGTGCATCATTTTTCATCTAAAAATAGGGTGGGTTAGGAGTTGGTGCAAGGGGAAAGAGCAAACAAACAGCAACCATTTGGACTGGCTATAGCCAAAGGAGCCACAGTTTAGCTTTCGGTTATGCATCATAACTATATGTCTGTACGCGGAAAGAGAGACAGAGAGACAGAGCGAGAGAAGAGAGGAGCAAGAGGAATTGCATAAATCTATAGATTGCAGCAGCAGCAGCAGCAGCAGCAGCAGAAACAGCAGACTGAATGCAGCGTTCGTTGTTGCTGCTGCTGCTGCCGCTCCTGATGCACCTTTCAAATGCAATTTATGCATGTCATCTGCGCTGGGCTGAAACCCATTGTGAAGACCCCACACACACCCACATACATCCCAACAGGCCAGTGTCTAAACACAGCCCACACACACATACGCACACACACACACACACACGCATACACACATTCAAATAGCATACTTTTTCCAGGCAATTTATAGGCTTTGGTTCAAGCCAGTTGATATTGCCCCAGAGCGGGTAGCTTAACTTTCTCATGCATTTAGAAACATTTCCAATGATCACAATATTCACCATTTCATACCACAAGAATGTAATTGAAATATTTCCTTAAACTGTATAAATAGAGTATTAAATGTTCGTCATGATTATTTAAAATTCATTGTGTATTTGATACTTTATACTATGGATGTGTGTGAGTTGGATTTTTCGAGCTCTCGAGGCGTCGACGCTGACGACGGCAACGGCAACGGCAACAGCAACGGCAGCGGGAAGTGAGTGGGATGTTTGGTGTGGGGCGTGGGTCGTGGGTAGTGGACTGTATACAGTGTTTGCCCTTCTGGTTTTGTTGTGCATTGGGCCCTGTGCATCGTACATTGAGTTCCTGGTTCCATGACAGAATCATGTTTTTGCCAAAAATGCATTTTCATACGCCACGTAAGCCGGCAGAGTCATGTACATTGTGCATGTATGCAGGCCACTGGACTCCCAGTATACATAGATCACTCACACCAGCGTCAGGATCAAATTCAGGTTCAGGCCACCATGCATCCAATACATGGATGTGTAAATGCATCCAATGCATGATTCACTACTCCTATGTGCAGTGCAATGCACTTTTATCTAATCAAACCAGGGAGAGATGGGCGGACTATCTCTGATCAAGAGCGATGGCTTTAAATTTAATTGATGCATTTTCCGGTTTCGATGACCGACACCGACACCCTGTGGCCACCCTCATTTGTCAGTTGATATGTTTGACTGCTTATACTAAAACTAACTAAGTTTGATTTGAATATTTCTGAGTTACACGCATTAATTTTTCAACTGTAATTCCAGAAGATATTTCACATTTATTTAAATTTAAATTGTATAAAAATAAGTATATTGCGTTTAGTGAAAACAATATTGCAAAATCTTATAAAAAGAATCTGAATCAAACGCAAACAAAAATTTAAAAAAATATCAGAACTTAGACATTTTAGAGATAAGTCAATATACAAACTTTGTGAATTTGAGAATGAAATTTGCTGTTGAATATAAATAACAAAGAAATATAATTTCTGCTCTACTTAATATTTGCATTATATGAACAGACTACTACATAGTTCGAATATGACATTAGTTACATGGTTGATTCTAAGGTTGATTTGGGTAACAAAGTAAAAAAAAAAATCTTGAAAATATGGCAACAAAAATAACAACAACGAACATCATGGTGCAAATCCTGGGCAAAAAGGATGCACTGCCCGCAGCAAGAACAGCGTCAGGGGAAAGGGAAGCAATAGGTGCAGGCGCAGCATCAGATGCAGACTCTCATATTTTTTCACAAAACTCCCCAACCCAATGCAATTTTCCGCGAAATACTAATAAGAGTAGGAGGTGAACATAGTAGCTGCTGGCACTAGTTAGGCATGGACTCGGCCTAAGCATCGCATTGGGTTTGGCTTTAGCATCAGCTTTAGCTTTGACTCTGTTAACGAACCAGTTTCAGATCTGCGAACTCATGTCCATTAGAGTTGTTTCAATGGCGAATGGGAATACTTTGAAATTCAAGTTATACACTTAATACTAATCTAGTGATAAGTATGATCAGCTTAAAAATTTACTTACAGTTTGTACTCTAAGAATATTTTGAAATATTTAACAACATTTGAAAAGAATTCTAGTAAGACCAGCTGTCTCGCTCGGACCGTAAAGAGCAATGCATAATATCTTTTCTTTTCTTTTGTATTTCTTTCCGGAATATCTTCCTTTTTTGTTGACAGATCCTTATGAATCTTTCAGTATTGTTTGACAATGCCATTCTTCAAGCACGTGTTAAGTTAAAAGTATGTACGCTCACTCAGATTAAATGGTCGTTCTAGTTGTTTGCGAAGCATTAACTTGCTCTGATGTTGAGATGTCCTATTGGTAAGTTCCATTCCATGCAAAGTGCAGTATGCCTGCACTACAAATACTTCACATCCGTTCTACTCGCACATGCATGTGTATAACTGCATTTTTTGTGCTAAAGCCTGGCTGCTGATCCTACTCTCCTGCTGCTTCTCCTCCTGCTGCTCCTGCTGCTGCTGCTCCTCCTCCTCCTTCTCGTCGTTCTCCTCCTCTGTTGTGTCGCTGCAATTCTTTTTCCAAAACAACAAACTAAGAGCAAACAGTGCTGGCAGCCATAGCAACAAACTGAAAAATAAGCAAAAATCAAAATGCATGGCAACCATTTTGAATAACAAGTGCGCAGCGTCAGCACCACCAACACCACCAACACCACCGACACTACGAACACCCCCCTCCCATCCAGTCAGCACCACCCATTTGCCCATCCATTTGCAGTGTCCGTTGCAAAAAGAAAGCAGCAGAGCAGCAGAGAATTCTATAGAAAAATGCATTTGCGAGTGCAGCACAAGAAAAAATGCAGCCAACGGCTTCCTGCAACCGACTCTGACTCCTGCCCTGCCTCGCACTGTGGCTCAAAAACAAAACAGCGACAGTTGCAGCCCAACTGGGCAGGCAACCCTCAACTAACTGCAGTTGCATTCTGCGCACAGGATAAACGCCTCCTCCTGCGCCCATCACAAAAGGATCAAATCAAATGCCGAGAAATAAAATTTCATGCAGAACCAAAACCTAAAAAACACAAGACGAGTTCAGTTCAATTTTTTCAACACTTGGCGGTTTCACGGCACAAGGATGTAGAGGAGGATGAGAGCAACAAGGACAACGGCAAAGCTGCAGATGTGCCAATGTCAATGTGTGTGTGTGTGAGTGTGTGTGTGTGTGTTTGGTTTGGTCTGAGTGGGCGTGGCAGGGAGAAGCCTATTTCAAAAAATTGAAAATGCAAAATTTCATTTGTGCAGCGTGAGAGCCGTTTGGCACCCAACGTGGGGTCCCCGAACCTCACCTCCTACCCTTACCCTTACCCTTACCCCTGCCCCTGCCCCTATTTATACCCGAGCCCAGTTTGCATCCCGGTTTTGTTGCTGTTTGTTATTTTTGGTGGTGAGGCCAAGGCACAACGACAAAGCAATTCTTCAGAAATGAAATGTCCTGCGCCGGCTTTGCTTGCAGTGCATTCGCCCTGATGCTGATGCCAATGCTGATGCAGTGAATTGGGGCTCTTTTGGGTGAAACTGGGCGCCAACTGTCAGCATCATAAGACTACACAACATAGCTGAATAAAGTCGCCATCTACCCGCCAGTTGGTGGGCCCTGGTCAGCACAAAACGTAAACATCAAGTTTGCTGCACATAGAAAGTAGAAATTGAAGGTGAATTCTATTGGAGTGGCAGACAAAGCAAATGCAATCTGTATTGAGTTTTGTTTTTATGCTAATTGTGCTTGTTTTTCAGCTGAATAAATGGACAGAGGGTATCAAACAACGTTAAGTAAATGAAAGGTCCTTAGCCCTGAAGTTTCTCTGCTGTAAATTTCCTTTGTCTATTTAATCATCAAAAAATGACAACAACAACAACAAAATATACATTTAAGAGCCAAAGAGCATATGCGTTGCATGCTGTCAAAGTGTAGAATAAACCCCTGGATACCCTTTCCCCCATACAGTCCCACTCCTTACCCATACCCCCACTGCCCCTTGCAACACTCAGCCAAATGAAAAACAGTGCTGCCATCGAAGGCATCTGACAAAAAGTGAAATCAAAAACTGCAACTGCGGTGCGTTGCGTTGCGTTGCGTTGCGTTAAGGGGTGATAGGGGGGATAAAGAGGGGGTTATGTGCTGATGCCGCTGATGCGGTGCCATCTACTTCAGTTCAAGTGAAAAGCGGCAAGAAAAAATGCAAGCCAAAGGCTGCAGTAAAAATGGCACAAAACAAACCAAAAACGCAATTGCAAAACAAAAGCGCAAAACACAAAACTGCAAAAGGAGGCACAAGGAGCAACATTGGACATTGGAATGGGGCTAAAAGTGGAGGTATGACGATGACGACGACGACGACGACGACGACGACTACGACGAATCAGTGGCCATGTTGCAGTGTACAGTGCACACTCCACGTTCCATCGTCAGGCGGATGCACATTGTTAGGGCACAGGCCGTGGAATTGGATTGGACGTCGTAGTCGTGGCAATGTCGCTACTGCAACGTTGCCATCTGCTGGAGAACGGGATACCAAATCAACAGAGCCGTCGTCGAGACGCCTTATGGGCCTCAGTGGCAGCCAAGGATGAGGGGCTGTAACACACAATTTCGCAAATAAAAAGGGAAAACTGCGATAAGGCGAATGGGAAAGTGGGCGAATGGGCGAATGGGCGAGTTGGCCGTCGGGTAGCAAATGGGAACTTGAAGATGTGCGCGGCTGGAATTCTGCATTTTGTATTTATTGCAACTGAATACTGAATGGGGTTGTGCACGGGGATCGGGTTGTGGCAACACCAGGATTGGGCTGAGTGTGAGACAAAGCCCAGGCTGCATTTTGCTGGCTAGTTCGGACTGTGAACAATAAGGCGACTTGGGCACGTACAACACAGTTCAGATAAAAAACACGCGAAATGTTAAGCTTGGCAATTTTTTGCAACGTCTGGCGGGGCGGGCCGGTGCAGTGTGTTGTAGTGCAGCAAGGGGTGTGGCAAGGCTTAATACTGTCGCATTTGTCTTGGAACTGAAACAACAGACGTCACTGCCACCATCGTCATCAGCGCCGTCGCCGTCGCCGTTACCATCGTCGTCCCAGTCACAGACGCAGACGCTGAAAAAATGCATAAAACGTTGCAACAAAAGTGCCGCAGTGGCATGAGCTTGAGGCAAGAGGTAGCAGTTGAGTCAGCGCAGCTGCTGCAACGTTGATTTGATGAACATTTCGCAGAATGTGGCAGGACAGCGTCTGCTAGTCGCTAACGTGCCGATGTCTAGCCTGTAATATGCAAAAATGCGTTGTTCAGACTTGTGCCTTGAAGGATTTTAGAGCAAACCTCCACTCCAATTCCTCACACACTCACACACACACACACACACACACACTACCCCCTCTGCCGTGAAGTCCAATGTTGCAATTTTTCTTCATTGTAATTTGACTGTGGAGCTGTGTTGGCACCACAGCCATTGCACTGATTCCTCCAGCCAGACTTAGGAGACCCTCGAACAGGGACAGAATTCAAATTATGAGCGCTGTGGGAGTGAGAGGGTTGCGAGGGGAAGAGGTTTTTGGAGGATTGCCACAGAGTCATCATGCGTTGCATGCTTTCTGTTTCCAGTGTCCATTGTATATTTGCAATTTTCGTCGAGTGCTGCGTCGTTGCTTTGTTTCAGATTGGTTTCCAAGGGGGAAGCTTTGGTTAGAAATTGCAGGAGGATGAATACAAAACAACTACGCGGAATCGCGCAATTTTTGGGTAGAATGCATTTTGATGTAGTCGACCGTCGGCGCACTGAGAGTCTAACAGAAATCGCATCCACAAAAAATGTTGTATACTTTTTCACTGCGTTTTGGACTGGCCCAGACTTAAGTATTGGCAATTCACTTTGGCAAGTCTTTTGTTGTCTGACTAATCTGGGATGGATTCTCTAGCCAAAGTGGTGGCAACAATTCCTTTGGTGGGGTAGTTGCGGTGGGCACTTCAAATTTCCATTATGCTCACTCAATCAAAACTGCAACATAACAAAAGTTATGTGAGTGCACACGCAAATCTATATAAATATGAGTTTAGTTTGCAAAACTTTACCTTGCCAGTTCTCCCTCTACTTCTGCTTCTCTTCACACTTTTCCTACTATCTATCCGTGTATCTCTCTCTCTCACTCTCCCCTCTCTCTCTCTCTCTCTCTCTCTGTCCCTTTTGCCGAGGATTTACTTAAGCTCTTTTATCATATACAACTGAAAGTTATTCAATTATTTTAATGGAATATGTGCTTTGCCTTAGCAAATATGATCAAGCTCTCTCTCTCTTTCTACGTTTAATACAAATGCAAATTCAATTTAGCTGATTTTCTCAAATGTGAGATGCAGTTTGAGCAGAAAATTTGAGAAATGCAGAAAAGTTTCTTTACATTGCTTGCAATAATATAATTATTTTTATACCCTGTACAGGGATATATTAATTTTGTGAAAAAAATTTTTTGTAACAGGCAGAAGGAGGCATCTCCGACCCAATAGAGTATATATATTCTTGATCAGCATCAACAACCGAGTCAATTGAGCCATGTCCGTCTGTCTGTCTGTCCGTCTGTATGAACGCGTCGATCTCAGCAACTATAAGAGCTAGAGACACCAAATTTGGCATCAAGGTTCCTGTATACCATACGCAGATCAAGTTTATTTTAAATTTGGATACCTCCCCCCCTTCCCCCGCAATTTGAAAAAAACGAATAATAGCCACATTTTTCAACGTAGACACTTCTAACTTAACAGGTGCGTTAAGAATGATATATAGAAGGAACGCTGAAAGTTTCATCAAGATCGGTTTGTAAATAAGACAAATAATCAGCAATAAAAGTTATTTTTCCACGGAATCGTTGAGCAGCAGGCAGCACATGTGTGCGAGCGAGACAGCGAACGACTGTGATACATGCGTCTGCTTAGTGTCTGAGTGTCGTAACACTCAGCTTTTGATTGAATGTGTATAAATATCTGAAAGTTAGCTGCTATAAGCATGCAAAGAATTCGTATGCAAAAAATGAGAGTTTCAAAAGGGTATTCTTTAAACACCTGTTATGTTCTTACTTTTATTTTAATCAAAGTACCTATTGTCAACATCATTTTAATATAGAAGCCTGTACAGGGTATTATATTGTCGAATGCGGTCGACTGTAGCCTTTTCGACTGGTTTGAAATGAACATTTAATTAAATTATTATTTATTTGTGTATTTATTGTCATGCGACGCTCACAAAGCAAGTTCATATTTCCATTGATTTTCCATTGGAAAATGTTTCTAGGTTCGTTTGGAATTAAAACAGTTTCAAACTAGAATATTAATTATTTTTTCATTTACATTTGGATATTGAAAATATTTGGTTTTATTATGTTATTCGACTACAATCTATCTGCTGAAAGTTCTCCAACTTGCGATCAATTGTTATTTTGCATAGTTTATAATTATTATGTAGTCGTATTAATCTTGTTGTGTTTGACATATTGCAATTAATTATCAGCTTTATGTTACCATTGATGGCTTACATTTTCAAATAATTAAGTAAAACCCAAAATACATTTTTCATTTCAAAATGCCTAATGAAAAGTGAATACCACAAATATATTTTTGTAACTTTCTTGTCACCATCTTTTTGATGGAACAAAAATAGTTTTTTCTTGAAAGGTTTAATGTTTTTGTTGAAACTTGTTTTTCTGAAATGCTTTGACAGCAATTAACTAAAGCCATGCAAATGCTGCAAGTATTAGGAAGTAACTGAAATTGGGGGGGAAACTTAAATGTGCGATTAATCGAACTAAGAGAAAAGTAAACAAGCGAATGCAAAATGCATGGACTGCACGGACACCGGATAGGAGTAGGCCAAAAGATACACAGGAAGTGCGATGGCCGCCCGTCTGTCTGGTCATTAGCCATTGATGGTGATGGCGAACGTGGTGGGGGGAGGGGGGGGATCATTGAGCTGTGGGCTTGAGTTGAGTATCTCTTTGGCAAAATGCAAAATTGTCAAATATTTGCAAAGGCAATTTAGCATGCGGCAGGAGTGCAAATAATTACAAAAACGTACAGAAAACAAATAACTAATAGAAATGAATGAATGGAAGTCGTGGCCATCCACGCGATGCACGGCCATTCTATGGCCACATTGCAATGAAAATAAATACGATATAAAAAGCAAAAACGCCGCAATGGCGAACAATTGCACAAGCGTAAAGTAAACAATGCTCCGAAAATAAATATATGTGCAATACTGCAGGCCATGAAAAGAAATAAAACAATTGCATTTAGTAGCCATTCAAAGTAAATTGAATGCGTAATGCTAATAATAATATAGTCGTAATAATCATTATGAGAATCATTTGAAATCAACAGGAAAAAGAGGAAAGTGCTGAGTACAGTTTTAAAGAGCATAATATTGAAATATAAAAATATAAAAATGAATAATAATTCGTAAACATTTGGAAATGTGTTTCGCACTTCACTTAATATAATTAAAATTCTATCAATTCAAAATATTCGCAAGAAACGTAATCATTTTTTTGGCGACTGCAAAAGCTCTAGTCACATTTTGCTAATATAACTGTAAGAGTACGAGGAAATAGTCCTATTCTGGGAAATCTGAGACTAATGCGCAGTTCAAAGTGCGACTGTTCAAAGTGGACCCCATTTGCGGTACAGAATTTGCAGTTGCAAATTTGTTTTTGTTTTTGCTTTTTCCCAAAAATCAGTGCCAAGTAATTTGCATGTCATTTAGCCAGAAATGCCATTGCTCTACTCAGTGCATCCAGCTCATCTTGAGGCTGCAACCCACCGAGCGACCAGCACTACTTGCAAATACATTTGCATCAAAATGGTCTGCCCATCGAACGGGAGGCAATTGCAAGTTGGGGAGGCTCTCGCTTCGCTCTGCTAGTCATGCATGACTCCCACATATATATTTACACACACACACATGCACAGAGGCACATGCATGTATATAGGGGCTCATCCACACATCACATAGTTCCAGGAGATTGTCCTGGCAACGTCGTATATCGTCGCACATCCGTTGTCCAATAGGATTTTTTGGGACAACATAAACGAACCCACCATGATAGCTCCGGGTTTAGCCGGAGCAGCTCTGTGGCTGCAGCTCTGACCCTGGCTCCGGCTATATTTCTGGTTCTGGCAACTGGCTCCAGGTCCTGGTGCGTTTCGTAACTGCGCTCTTCCCACTCGTCGCCCGTCTATACATTTGAAATGCAATTTCAAAATTTTTTCCACAACTTCTTCTGCAACTCAAACTATCCACTCTACCTCCGTCCTCCGCCCCGACCCGTTGCATACGAAAAAGTGCATTTTAGGCACCGGCTCCCCACAGCAACGACAGTTGCATGGGCATTGTATCCATGGTCGTAGCCAGACCCGAACCTGAGCTACCAGGCCCGACATTTGATGAACAATATTTTTAGTGGCAGAGCCCGGCCCGGGCTCTCCGAGTTTTTGCCGATGCCGTTTCAAATGGGTTGCAAAAAATTGCAATCTAGGCAAAAATGCAACAAAGCCAAAGTGCTGGGCGTACTCGTGTACATATTCACAGCGCCGCTTTGTCTGATCCAAATCGATGTGCACTGCGCCTGGACTTGGTGCTTCCACTCGTATCTATCTATATTTATACCCAGCACAGATATCAACATCGAGCATACTTACTAATTGCGCAAATCCATATACAAACTAAGGGTATACCATCACTGAATTACTGTAATTTATTAAATTATAAATGGGTAATTAATTAAATGGTAAAATGTATTAAACAAATTGATTGGCCTGATTTGCTTATAATCAAGTAAATTGAATTAATCAATTAAATTAGAGAATGAATATGATAAATAAAATAAAATTCGCCAAATAATTTGATATATAGCTAAATAAATTATAATAAATACATAAATCACATAAAAAATAAATGAATATAATGAATATATATATAAAACTTATATATGAATACATAGTTCGTCTAAAAGTGTATTTAACATAATTACAGGGTATATTTGAACAGTTCTTTTCATATTTTTGATGGTTTATATGGCTGTATGCCTGCATGTGCATTCATTTAGCGCTTGTTCTAGCAAAAATGCAAATTTTTTATAGCCAACGAAAAAGGGAAAATTGCATTTTCAAAGCCTGGAAATTCTGTTTTGTTTCGGAAAATGCATTCTTGCCCCCGCTGCATAATGCCTGTCTGCTCGATGGATTGGCAGCTGTGACATTACAATATAAAAGACGGAGGCGGGGAAGGGAATCTGCTTCTAACACATATTGGCATTAAAGATTTAAGCTTTGTTATTACATTAGCTTTAGGAAGGAGACATCGAAAACCGTAAGCAATCAGACACAGCTTCCTTGGGGCCGTCTCGCATTTACCCCACGGTAAACACTCTCCCAAAAAAAAGGGATAAGTGACAATTCCTACAATTAATTGACCGGAACAATTTCATAAAACTAAAAAATTCGAAAATTTACATTTGTGGCATATAATAAATTAACCGATCCCAGCCATGTCACGTACCCGGCGAATCAGCGCAAAACCAAATTTACGCAAAATGTCAAAAAGGGTCGCAAAATTTGTTGGTAGCATACAAACGGAGCCGGAGATCAGGAAGAACATCCTAAGGCTGCTGTAAATTGCAGCAAGTAGAATTAATGATGTTTAAGAAAAGTTAAACAGGCTGGGGGGCATTATAAGGGCAAAGATAGGGAAGGGAGGAAAACTTGTGCAACCCTTAAAATAATTTGAATCTTTCTAATTAAGAAATATTTTCTTCTAAGCCCAGTTGACCATCATTTGCCCTAGCATCCACAGATGAAGCTGTGTTGAACCCTTGGTACAGACATCCAAACCCAAACCTAAGTCACAGACTCACACACAATCTGGGCAAATCTTGTGGTCCTTCGTTCAGCTGGACTCTGGTATTGTATGCATTGAAATAAAATAATAGTAAAAAGTTAAAATTCTATTCAAATTGTTTGCCAGCTGAAAACAATGTAATTTCATTTTATTTGAATATAAAATAGCTGACCAGCAGTCGCCGCAGTCTTCACACAGAAGTCCCCTCTATGCTCCCCTCCTCCTCGACAGTCCCTCATTCCCCTCGCTAAAACCCAACTAACCACTACAATGCCCATGCCAGGCATATTCTCCATCTTATGTCAGAAAGTGCACAAAGTCGTCTTTTGTCTGCAGTGGAAAGGGACACACACTTGCATACATGTACAAATATTTATATATATATATATAGTCGGAATAATAGGGAGGAAAAGCTCACACTCTCGCAGAGGACAAGTCCATGTCCAATGGCAACCTCAAACCACCCACCACCTAAACAGAACAAGGTTTCATATGATTACGTTGGAAACTTTACCACAGTTCCTCAACTGAACTCAAACTCAGTTTAGATAGTTCGCAAATGTTGCAGGTTGTTCCCTCTCTCTCCCCTCACCTATTATTCCCCTAACCCTCTCCTTTTGCCATGTAACGAATGCGGTTGCTATGGGTGTTTTGCAGTGAACTGGCTATCAGATGGTTGGTCCGAAGGCCAACTTGTGCTTAGCGGGGTTATATGCTTGGTTTTTATTGAAACTTTTGTTTGCCCTAAGCGGAGCAAGGAATTTTTAAAATTTTCCATTATGGGAGAGTAGAACTGTCGACTGAGGATAGATTTTGTACAGTTAAAGTTCTAAGAAGCATCGCATCATTGTTATATTAAGTTTTTAAATGATTTCTTTCAATGTTTCTTCTTAAATTAATCGATGCTTTAAGGCCATTGGATTCCTTATAACACTGTCTAGTCCGGCAGTGCCTGAACAACCCTTGTCGCTTTCTGAAGCACGCCCAAAGGCAGAGGGTTAGTGCTTGCTCCTCGAGCACACAGCGCAAATTGCACTCCAAACATTTTACGTTTAATGGACGAGAAGGCATCCACGTCGTCTATGTTATTATGCCAAAACCAGAGATGGACACACGCACACATATGGCTCAAATTTCCATATATGCACAAAGAAGTGCACGTTCTTTGCATCGCTCAATGGGGAAAGAGAAAGAGAAAGGAAAAGGGGGCGACGTGTATAAAGTCATTTGAATTTGAATTCAAAATTTTCTAATAACATTTCAGGCGAAACAATCTAATAACATACATGCATACATACATGCTCGTACATACATACATGTGGAGAAGGCGACACACTCAGTCTGACAAAGACCACAGAAATGTACAAAAAGGACGAAAACGAAAGGTGCCACCCACGTGACGTGACGATATTCCTTTGCTTATGGGTTTCCCCCTCATACCCGCACTACATTTGCAACCACTTCCACTCTAAATGGAAAAGCAAAAGTGTTGTTGGTTATGCTGGGCATTCGGGCTTCTTTTGCCTCTTCATATGTCCTTCAACATTGTCATCGTGAGTCGACGCAGACCAAGCTCTCCCAGTCTCGTCCTTGTGTCTTGGCAATAAAATAATGACTCAACTGAACTGAAAACTAGGAATGTGAATTGTAAATGGCGCACAGGACTCTCCCTCACTCACACACACCTACACACACTAAACACGTTACTCTTGGGTGGCCAGCCTCTTGCACGTAACCAGCTTCCTGTCACACCCCTGTCACACCCCTTTCTCACCCCCTGTGTGCGCTTTTAAATTGTGCAATTTTATATTTGCAAGTTTCTATGTGGCCAGACTTGCCCTCTCTCTCCGCAACGTTATTCTCATTCCTGAGCTGTCGTAATTGCTTCATGACGGCCACTGGCCTTCTACTCTGTTCCCTCCCCCCCCCACACGTTCTTCTCTCCCACATTACCACCTCAGCCATCACATTGCACCACTGCGTAAGTTAGACCAGTGCTTTGTTTTTAACTGCCCCAACAGTTTGCCCATATATACAAGCAGTTATTTTTGTAGTGCCAGAAACTTAACAGATTTATATACTTAACTCTGAAATCTCTTTCGCTGCGGTTTCGCCAACTTTTAAATCAACAAATTACACTATTCCTTTTTATTACATAATATAACTTAAATGTATAAGTTAACATCTGTAAATTAAAGAGTGTAATTTGTATTAACACAAGTTAAATATTTGTCTTTAGTTATAACTACATCTTTTTAAGAAGCTTTAAATGTTTTTTCTTTCTACTCTTAAGACTGTCTTTGTTTGAACAAGACTTAACTGTGAGCTAAGTCGTATAAATTTGTCATTTATTGTGAAAAGGATATGCGGAACACATGAGCGAAGAACTCACATCTTGCTCTGTTGTCATGTCATGTGCAACTGCAGGAACAACAACTCAGTATATAATGCATTAAAAGTGTCTGAAGGCAATAACAACAGAGCATGGCGATTTGGTAGATAGTTCTTCTTGTCAGAAAAATTGATAAGCTATCAAATGCAATTGTTGTAGCACTTTGCATAAGTTTTCCATTCGCATTGGTTATTGCTGGTTCCATATTTGTTACTTCAAGAGCTTCAAGCTACGAGCAAAAGTCATTTTTATTTGCTATAATAAGCTAATTAATTAATGCGTGAAAGTGCAAATTTGCGAAAAGGATGAAAAAGTAAAAGAAAACAACAAAAATATTAACCAGGCAAAAATTACATTTAGGAGATATACAATTAATGCTTGCGATTGTGAGAAGAGTGTGTAAAAGTAAATTGCTTGGAAAATAAAAGCTGGGTCTAAATTAACTTTTGTTTGCATTTCATAAATGTTTTGGGGACGTCGAGGCCATGGCAGGGGCACATAATTATATACAGCGTTGTCTTATGCTCGAACCTTTGCCACCAGGCAAGCAAACGCGAGACGCAGCACGAAGGACATATAATAAATATGTAAATGACGCATTTAAATACAACGCGGAGAGGGTCGCGCTGCGCTATTGAGAGGGGGATTTCTGTCGTTTTATTCCCTTTTTAATGTCATTTCTTAATAGCTACAAATATAAAATCACACTCGGGCGAACAGAGGAGGCTGAGCCGGCGGACGCGGTAGCATGGCGGCGACTAAGCAAAAGATGTACTTCAGCTGATAAAATGCGCATACGCCGCGTAAGCCGACCAAGCTGAGCCTGAACACGCCGCACGTGGTGCACAGCTTTGACGGTCACATAGTCATTAAAATATACTCGCATATAATCAAACGAGGGTAGCTCTTGTAGTAAACAAAATGAATTTATTCGTTTGGAATAGGGCTCTGAATGTATCTACTTTAATCAATAACGTAGTATTTGATTATTTTAATCATCTCAGAAATTGAATTAGCGCAATTTTAAAATACGATAATCGATAATCGATAAGCGAACCCATTGGTTCCTTCTAATTTGCTTGTATATATTTCATTAATAAAATATTATTTACTAAAATTTTTATCCACATATTTCGAAACATTGTTTGATGAAAGAATAAAAAAAGGAATTAAGCTAAGAAAAATGTTGAGATAGCAAAAAAAAATTATAATATATATTATAGAATTAATTCTTGTGGCTAATAACATAATAGAAACATCGAGCATGTTTAATTCAATATTTCATTTTATAAGCAACTCTCGTTTAAGTATACATTTATACGTAAGCACACGCGAAGGACAACTGACTCCTCCTTTGACCCATCCCCTGCCACACTCACACCATCGTTGGGATATTTTATGAACGTTGGAACCGCGCGGGTTTACTGTTGCCCTGAATTAGATGTAGGTGGACAGTATTACGTTTACGTATACGTATTCGTATCTACCAACTGCCTTGCTTTTAACCCTCTCGAAAGCTGCAAATCCTTGAGATCCTTGTCAGCCTGGGCCGCTCCCAGCTCCAGCTCATTTATGGCGCCAGCGCCAGGGCCAGGGCCAGCGTAAGCATTTGTATGTGTGTGTGTATGTGTATGTGAGTGTGGCCTCTGTAAATATGAAAATAAATAAATCCTAAGCGTAAGCCAAAGTTTTGATGTATGCCCCCAAGCAGTTAAAATGTTGCCTTTCGAGCGGATTTCAAATCCTAGGAGTAGTGTTCGCTCTTTCTACCACACGTATATATGTGTGCGTGTATATTTGGGTTTGTTTGGCCGTTTGTGTGTGTTTGTGTGTGTGTGTGTGAGTGGGCTCCTGACAGGATCTGGAAGGGCAGTCAAAGTTATTTTAGGGCCACATTTTAAGCTCTTTGGCAACGTGTCCTGCGCATACTGACCGGTACGTGATGCTTCTCCACTTACTCCCGCTTCATAGTGCTGTTGCTTCGCCTTATCTGTGGCTGCTCCTCCAGTTGGCTCCCCAATGGGGTGGTTGTCTGAGTATTTGAGGTGGTTTTAATATTTTAGGTGCTTTAAAGTTACATAACACATTTCTCTGTAAGCTCCTATCACTATCTCCCTCTCTTTCTCTCTCTCTCTCCATCTGTGTGTGTGTGTGTACTTGTATGTATGGGTCGAATTATTTATCAGCAAACAGGAAATTAAAAAGGCACTTTTTGCTTATCTTGGCGCTTAGCTAGAATTTGATGCATTTGCGAGGCGACATCACAAAAGCGATTTTAATTAATTAGACGAGGCCGAGGACGAGCTTGAGAAGAGCTAGGAGAAAACACTGCGGCAACTCTGAGAGCTCGCTCGTTACCCGAATACAAACTTTTTTACATTTGCTGTGGTCCCATATGTGTGGAGGTCCCATATCAAATCCACCGCAGCAACAGCGTCGGCCAAAGTTACACAACTATTAACTAAAATTTTCTATTAAAACTTTTTACGGCCAGGAGCAATAAGTAGGAGCTAAACAAAAAGAAGGTCCACTGTAAACTCAAATATTCGGTTAGAGAGAAGCTCTATATGACGATCCTTTGATTCGAAACTCAAGAGTTTCTTTAATAATAGAATAAATTCATGAATTTGATCAATTCAGATTTTCCAAAAGACTATTCAAAAATATGTTTAAGATACCTTATCGAATTTACTACAGGGTATTCAAATTATACAAACTTTGCTTTTTGCTTCTGTTTTTATAGTTACTTGTTTGTCCTGTTTAATTTGTTTTCAACTTTTACGTTCAAAGGAGTACAAGCAATGCAGCAAAGGTCCTTTGGGGTCCTGCCAACTTTAGTCTCTCTTATCTTTGTTGTAAGAAAAATAAAATTATAACTTTCATAATTGTGTTTTTTCTTCTCTTTACAGATTTCCCAGAAGCTCAACCTAAATGCCGCCTCTAGTTAATATCATTAAATAGACGCTAACTAACCAATTAGTTTATAAGAAACGCTTTGTATTGTATGCCCAGTCGGCTAATAGTAGTTTACATTTTGTTTAGCTTCCAGTAGTTGGCTTTAATAAATGCTTTTTGTCGTTGTAAATGCTTTAAATAAAAATTCTTTTAAATTCATCAAATTTTCATTGGAGTCCAAGAGATTTCCCGCGAAGGAAACTCATGCAAATGGAATGCCAAAAAATATTCTCACAAAAGGTTGGTTCTCTAACAAGTAACAAATCTAATCGTAAGCAAACTGCTATCACCTTAAAACGGTTTGGCGCCATCTGTCGGCAGTTGGTCGCACTAAGCACAAAACAACCCTTGTCTGAAAAACGAACGCCTGACAAATACTTTCTAACACTTCAAATCAGAAAGCTTTGCACAGAGCTTTCAACATTTTCAAAAAGTAAATTAGTACACAGATTCTTATATGAAATATTGTGAACACGATAATTAATCAAATTCAAGGACATTTAATTAATGACAGTTAATTTAATTTTATTGTACAATTTACCTAATTTTTAATGTTTGCTTTGATTATTTTCTTAAAATTTATTGGATAGGTAGACTTTACGAAAATGTATTCCAGCCCGGTATACTCATGTGTTTTATTGACATTGCAAATAATAAATGATATAATACAGTTAATTTTTTTGCTGTCTGTTTATCCTATATTCAAATTTGAAATAAATTGTTAATATTATTTAAATCTTTTTTAATTTTTAATTTTAAATCTTAATCTGATATATAATAAATTATATCGCATTTAAACTTTAAAGAAAAGAAAATGGAAAATTTACAGAGAGAATTAGAAATTTGTCATTGAAATATCTAAAATTAGGTTTTCTAAGGAAAAGAATTTACTAAATGAAAGTAGAATTGGAATCAAATCATCGGTGTTCCAATCATATCTTTACTTTCTGGTTTCAGTTAATGGGTATACGGAATATACGAAAAAGGGTGCATAGCGAAAGGTAATAGCCCCAATCTCAACGCTGGTCTTGCATAAACATTTACAACCACCACGACCAACTCACAAGCGTTAGCCAAAGACAATCTGACTGGTGGCTGACCGCCCAAAAAAAGGTAGACAGTCAGGCATTTTGGACCTTATCAACGACAAAGCCAGGTCGTTAGGCTTGCATTCAAATTTCACTTGCCGACGACCATGCAGAGTCATTGGTTGTGGCCATATGAAGTCAAAAAAGTCTCCGGGGAATGGCTAGGTAGAGTTTTGGCTTGAAGCGCAGGTGGAGATGGCCAAGTTCAGGCTAGACATGAGTCGCACCCGAAGAGTACATGATGGTTTTAATTTTATGACACGAGAGGGTTAAAAACTTTTGTGCGGAAAACACTAATAAAATGAGATGACGGCACATTTTTTGCAAGCAGTGTAAAAGATAGAGAGTGTCTACTTTTAGGCCAGACAGCATCAATGATTTGTAACACAGTTGCCAGATTCGCGTCAGCGGGCTAACGGCTCAATTTAACTGTCAGCCAAGCGTAGGGACAAGCTCAAGTCTCGTAACAATAGAAAGGAGCTCGGGAAAGGCAAAAGATATAGAAAGCAAGGGAATGTGAGAATGCGAGAGTGAGAGAAAGAGAATGAGAATGAGAGGAGAATGCACCTGAAGCAGCGAATATTAATGGATATGTGCAATAACGACGACAGCTGGCAGACATGAAATAGGAACAAAGCAACGATTAAGTCGACCAGAATAAAATATGTACAACCAGGTGCCTGGATTATGAGGTGAGGGGTGAAAGGGCGAAACAAATTTGTAGCCAAAAGTATGCGACAACAAAAGGCAATAGTTAAACTGACAGCAGAAAAAAACAATAGAAAACTTTAGACGACCAACAAAAGAAAAAGGCATCAAATGCTGCCAAAGTGATAGCGGGGAAAGCGAGTAAAACGGGGAAGCGACGATGGCGGCCATTGTGGAAAAACTGTAAATACAGGCACTCAGCTTTCCAAAAGGGAGTACGAGGGTTGCTTGGTTCGCCAAGAGGGTTGTTTGGCCGAAACCCAAAAAGGGTTGGCCACATTTCCCTTTGCATACTTCTAGGCTTGCGCCTTAAATATTCTAATATACAATGCAACTGCCGAGCCGTGTCCTTTTGTGTGTATGTATGTATGTGTGTATGCGTGTCTGCCCGTGTGCGTTGTGTCTGAAATGAATTTTAATTTCTTGTCTGCAGTGCTGGTCCAGCAAACAACCACACACAGCTCCAACCTCTCCATGTTGGAGCGTAGTCAGCATCGCCATTCACAGGCAAAAACAACAAGCAAGAAAACAAAATCAAGTTGAATTAATTTCGAAAATCATGGCCGCTGCCAAGGGTGTTGGCCATGTTGAGAAGAGCAGGGAAAACAGGAAGCCACTGACTGTCAATGACAGCAAGGACACAGCGAGGACTCTGGCCGGGCACATTAATCTGCTAGCAGACTTGCTTGCCTCATGCGTGTCTCTGGCTCGTTTAGATTCAACGAAGTGGAGTGGCAACTGCTCGAGCTGCATGCAAAGTGCTTGCTCCTTGCAGCCTTGGGCACATCATCAACAGCAAACGGGAGCAATGGGTGTGGCAGTCGCAACCGCAGGCGAACGTTGGAATGGCGGCAACACTGGCTCCGTGTCACGTAGACGAAAGTAAATCCACTTTCACCCCTTATTTCTCTTTGGTTTCTGGCCTTTTGCAAAATGGCTGCTGTAATTTGTTTAGCCTTTCATTCATTTCATTCAGCGAGTATTTGGCATTTGCTTTGTTGTCTTTCATGCGATTCACTTTCACTTCTTTTCCTTTATTCAACTCTTTTTTACGTCCTACTACTACGCCCTACACCCTTGTCACTCTGCCATTCATTGGGTTTTCAGTTTTTGGTCTTATTGTTTTGTTCTGTATGTCAAAAAGGTTTTTTTTTTTTTTTGTTCTGCTGCCTTTTCATAATTAATGCGCTGGAAGTTTTATACAATTTATAAAATTAAAATTTGGCTCATTAATTTTACTTTTTGTATTTTTTTTTTTTTTTTGCCGTCAATTTGTTTTGAAGACCAACATGGTATCTAGCATATTTTTTACATCACATCAGCGAAAGCTCCTCCATTTGATCTATGTGCAGGGTCAGACAGCTGATAAATGGCAGGGGCGTATTGGGGGAGTCGCCAATAAATTATGCTCCTACTGCCTTTACACTTCCCGTGAGGCTATGCAATTATCAACATTAACAAATAGTCAAAAGATATTGAAATTTCAGCATGAAAAAGTGAATTTATTATTACAGCATTATTAATCTAAGCATAAGACAATATGGGATAAACAGGATAGGTGCAATACAAACAACCGAATGTAGAGAAAGCTTCTCTAAAACATAGAATTTACGTACTAATTAACTTACTAAATACCAACATTTTTTAAGTGTTGGTAAAGTTGAGTAAAGGCTATTTTTTTGTTAACAACAAATTTATATAGAAACTGCATAGTTTATACTTTATTAAAGTCATTATCTTTGTTTAGAAATGGTTATAAATATGGGATAGTTACAAATATATACGAATTTTATTGCATTCCCTTTGGGAATACTAGACTATTTAATAAACAATTTATTATTGAATTTAATTAACTTAAAGGGTCATTATATGACCCCTTTATATACTTTGCTTTAAATGTTGCATTAATATCCATCGTATTATTGGATAAAGTATAAGAATTGTAATAAATTTTCTTGGACCCTTTTGATTGAGAAAACTGCAAATAAATAAGCCAACTCAACTATTTTATAGATAACAAATTGTACTAACTGTAATTAAGTAACTATAGTCCACAACATATACAAGGCATTCTGATCTATTCTATTACAAAAAAAATTATGTAATAAATTTTTAAATCGTTTAGCCAGTCAATGAATACGCCAAACACTCTCCTTTGAGACAGAAAGTGGCCATAAATCTTTTATCCTGTTAGAAGCCAAGAAACATTTGAAGGAATAAAAGTAATAATTGCATGTCCCGCACAACGAATTACGTTTAGGTTATCCACAAGTAACTCCTTGGGGTATGCAACGATTTGAAACTAAGAATTGGATATGACACATGACGGTTGCATATCCGCAGGGTGATTAGTTGTTAAATGCAATTTCCAGTTCAGATATTCAATTGCATTTAATTCTCGGACAAATGCAGAGCAGCTGCTGAAAATTACTTAAATTTCCCAGCGACATTTGTCGATAAATGAAATGCTGCTATTTATTAAATAGAGAATTTTTGGGAACCGCAATGGGCAGCACGAAGCGTCGCGACGTCCAAAACGATAAAGAGGATGACGACGACGCAGCGACCACTCGTGCTAATTAAACAAATATTTAATTATAAAATATTTTACTGCAAAATGCAAGCAGACGTAGAAAATTTATAGCTAAACTATTATGCGACACACACACGAACACACACACACGCAGACACGCACACATGGCCAAATATTGTGCCAACTCAGCATCAGGAATCGGGCATGGGTCCCACATGATACCATATATTCTAACTAAAAACGCGCAAAAGTTTTTTTTTAATTTAATTAAATTAGAAGCAATTAGTAGAAAAGCTAATAAAAGTTGGCTAAAACTGCAAGCTGGCGCACAAAGTGGGCGTGTCCTCTGCTGGGAGTAGTCACAACTTTTGGTTAGAACAGGGTTTTGTTTTCTTCTTTTTTTTTTTGTTACCACCCTGATAAACTGGGAAATATATATTTTCTGCGGCAAGCAAAACTTTCCAAATTACATTTCAAAGAGGGAGATAGAGTCGAAATTTTGGGGCTAACCAAATTGCTAGAGACTCTGAGCTGTAATATTTAATTTTATAATTTTTAGTTGCACTCAACGAAAAAGAAATTAAAAATTATAAAAACACAAAGAAGCTTAGTTTCATAAATGACTTATGTAATTATTGCCAAGATATTGACATCTGTAAGATAGATAATGGGAATGACAGACTATTAGTATAACAAACTATAAATCAAAAAGTCAACCAGAGATTTTAAAATAGCTTGATCTATATACCAAATTTATTTCTAACTCTTATTTAAAGGATAAATTGATTCTGATATCGTTATGGGTTTAGAATATATGTAAATACATAAAACTTTAAAGTTCTTAGAATCGTTTACTCTTCAAAGCTGTTTTACACATTTTTAATGAGTATAGGATATTAAAGCATATATAAATAAAAAAAAAATACATAAATTAGAATTATTAGAACAACTGAGATCTATCCTACACACAAGCGTATTTTCTGCAAGTGTAAAGTAGCCCATCAAGTAATTAAGCAAAGAGCTGCAGTGATAATTGAGTATCACTAAGTGTCATCAAGTGCTTCGGCAGCAAAAGCATGCAATGGCCGGTTGGCCTCTAAGCCCAAGCACAAAGGACCAATTCAGACGTGAGGAGATGAGAGATGGGAAGCTCGACACTCTACTCTCTACATTCGATGCTAGTTCAGAGTCAGTGCGTAGCAAAAGAATTCCTTCAACTATCTGCGTGTGTGTGAACATGGATGTGGGTGTGTGAGTGTGTGTGGAAGTGTATGTGGTCAGCGGTTAGCAAATAACTAAATGTGTTTACTAAACCACTTACTAAACACTCGACCACTGCCACGACTACTCCTGCTGCTGTTGCTGCTGCTGCTGCTGCTGCTGCTTCTGCTGTTGCATCAGGACGCTAGTCAGCAGACTACCACGTGACCAAGTGCGCCAGACGACAGTTACCACGAACAGTGTAAAATAAAAAGCAGAAGAAGAATGAACCAAATGTATAAAAAGTGCAATAGTAACCAAAGCAAAGCAAGGAGTCTAACAACCAAATCGAAGTAGACATAGATACTCGGCTGGAACCGCAGACGCATCAAGGAAGGAGAATGAAAAACCCATAAAGCAGAGCATATACGAACAGTTTTTATTTTTCATAACTTTGCTAACCGTACATATACATACATATATGTATATGTGTATGTGTATGTGTGTATGAGTATAATATGCACACATAACGTCACGAAGCACGCACACAAAATATAAATGTTAAAAATAAAATGTGAAAAGGCAAATAACACAAAATCAAAGACAGCAAAAAACCCCAACACAACTACACTCTCACACACTCACACACATACAATAGTGTGGGTTTTTTTTGTTGCCGAGTTAGCCTTTTTCCCCCTTTTAACTTGTTTTTGTTTGCTGGCTCGGCAACTGCTGCTGCAGCCACTGTCGCTGCTACGCTGACGTCGACGCGCAACGATGCCAAGCAGAGCAAAGCAACAGCCAATCCGATGGCAGCAAGTAGGTGGAGCTTAAAAAAAGACAAAAAATTCAGAATTTTACTGTGGAAAAAACGAGAAAAATACACACATATTTGGCCAAACTGGGTGGCATGCAACCTTTTTTGCAACGTTTTTCTATACTGAGATGCGACAGAAGAGAACGAGCAACAGCAAAAGTGCCGAGTGCCGTTGTACTGAGACAACAGCAGCTCTGTGTGTATGTGTGTGTGTGTGTGCGTGTGTGTGTTTATGTGTATTTATGAGTATTGGTGAGAGCAAAGTCGTCGTCATCTCCATCTGCCTGTCGTTATGCTCAGAGTAGCGGCAAGTTTTTCTTGCTTTACTTTTGGGCTGCGTATTTTATTTGATTTTATTTTGTTCTGTTCTTTCTCTCCAACGCTTTTGTGTGTTTAGTTTTGTTGTGGATAATGCAGAGGAAAGGGAGGCAGAATGAAGGAAAGGAAAAAAAGGGACTCAGAGAGAGTGTGAGATAGAGAGAGAGAGAGAGAGACAGAGAGAGACAATGGCTTGTGTTGTGTGGGTGACGTTGCACTGGCAGATTGCGTAAATTGTTTGCTTCCTGGCCATGCGGCGGTTCAAAATGCACACGCAGAAATAGACTCAACCCAACAGACAGACAGACCAACTAACAGCGAGAAACAAAATGAGAGAAAGATAGAGATAAATAGAGAGAGAGAGATAGCGACTAATGGAGAGTTAAGTTATTGATATGCATATGGTTATTGATTAGACCAAGAATTGAACGGATTTCCAATCGATATGTTGACAATAGAAATCGTTTGAGAGCTTTTCACTTAGTTGGAAGAGGTGACCTTAAGAAGAGTCTATAGATTCGCAGAAGGTGACTTTAAAAAAGTACGAACAGAACTAAATTAATTTATAATTATTATACCCAGGGTATAAGGTACAGGTACAGGTATACTGGGAATAAAAAACTATATTATTCAGTGACTTTTTGTCATAATAAATATTATTATATTTTGTCATAATATATATTATATATTTATTTTTTTGTACCTTTACTTTAATTTTTTTTAATTTTATTAAACCCTGTACAGGGCTATAGTAAGTTTGTGCAAAAAATGTCCGTCTCTCTGTCTGTCCATCTGTATGAACGCGTCGATCTCAGCAACTATAACAGCTAGTTTATTTCAAATTTTTAATACCTTCCCGCGCTCCCCCGTAAATCGATCTTGTTCTGAAACACATATTCCAGGAATAAGGAAGTCATTCAAAAAAGAAAATAGAAAGAAAAGACTTTAACATTTTGAAATTAATCGCACTGCTTTGCCAACAATTAGAATTCATTGGTCGCTCATAGCTGCTAGCTTTTGCAAGTGTACACATTCTCGCCGAAAAACAGAGTGTTCTGTCACTTAATTTATCATACTTGCCGAGCTTAAACGTAACGAATGCAGAGTTTTCTAAAAATAATCATTTATTATGATATTTGAAATATTAGAAAGAGTTTGTGCTTCAAGATTTATGATTATTCTAATAATCATTTGCATTTCAAACATTGGCGAGCAAGTGAACTCCATGAAAAAACTGAGATGTACTGAAAGAGTTGAAAGACTATATATAGAGTTCTTTTACTGTACAGGGTATATTCTTATGTCTTACCATAGGAGCATAGAAAATATGTCTAGCTTATTTATTATTATATCAATTATTATATCAATCTTCTTTGGAATTCAGGATTCGAGTAAGGTTCACTGGAATCTGTGGAGCATACTTTCTAAAACTGAATAAAATGAAATTCATATATTTTATTATCACTCTCTACGCTTAACGAACAACAAACGCCACATTTTGTGTCTACCCAGCCACTTCATTCCCTTCCACTGAAACGGGTTCAATTATTAACGGGCGCAAATAAATAAGGCTTTCTTCACATTCTACCTATCTATGTCTCTTTCTCTGTCTCTGGTAATCTGTCCACCAATTCGCCGTCTCTCATCGCCTCAGCAAACAATCTCCAAATGCTGAGTAAATGCGAAATGTAACGAGAGAAAAGTAAAAATCCCATTTTGTCGTAACTGTACTTATTTCAGTGCTGTTTTTCACTGTTTTTCTCGTTTTTCGTTAATTTTGTGCACACACACACACACATTCTTGCATTCACTCACACATACACTTACACACACACACTCACACACACACACACACAGACACACTAACAACCTTTTCACTCGACTCCAACTCGCTGTCTGACGTGTCGGTGGCGGCAACTCCAAGTCATCCTTAAATGTTAATTTTGAATTACGAAATTTTTCATGTCAGACCCCTGCTGGCAGAATGTGAAAAGCAAAAACATTGGGGTCCGAGGGCTGTAGTCGGTGGGGTAGGTGGAGCTTCTCAATGGTAACGCGTGAATAATTTAAGAGCCAAACACAACTTTGGCAAATGCCCAAAACAAGGCAACCGAAAAGCAAAAAGGAATACGAGGAGTAGCGAAAATCCCAGAAAACCCTTAATGCCCAATAGAGCTTAAGCTGGACGGGGGGGCTTTACGTGGTAAACCCACCTATCTGGGCGTTACAATAAATGAGTCGTGCGAGACGTTCACAACGCAAAGTGCTTTGTTGTTGTGAAAGTTGCGGCATTTTATTTTCTATATGCGAACAGAGCGAAAATGAGAAAATAAGATAAAAACAAAATGGCGGCCGATTTACTCTTTTTGTGCGTACTAAAAAGCGCCCCAGATGCGACGCCAACAGACGCGACAGCCCGGCGAAGAAAAATGCGAACAAATAAAATGCAGCAAAATAAGGCAGGCAAACAAAAATGAGCAAAAATTGTGCAAAAAAAGAGAGAGAGAAAGAGAGACAAAAATCGCGAAAGGAGAAGTGGGGGGAAATGGACGAAATAAAAGCATGAAAAATGCTGAGGAGGAAAAGCTCATGATTTATGATTTAAATTCCGTGCGCGTGGTGCGAAGACCAAGAGTCCTGCCAGTCCAGAAAGTCCTGTCTGTCCCCTCAGTCCTTTGGCTTGCCGTTAACCTGAATCTATATACATATATACATATATACGTATATATATATATATATATATATATATAAATATATATGTGTGTGTGAGCATGAATATCTGCCTGGGAAGACCAAGAGTATCTCAGATGTATCTGGAAGTCGCCTCTGTTGCTTTCGAAGCGTGTCGCCAACAGACCGTAGACAAAGGACAATCGTGCATCCTTCTTTAATTGTTCTCTCATCGCCAGTCTACCTTCTGTTCTGTCGCAGACATTTTATTTCATTTTTGTCATTCAATTAAATCTGATTTTTTTATTTAATTACATTAATAAGTTTCCATATTTGGGCTTGTTATTTTGATGCGTTCTTCATTCCCTTTTACTTTGCCGTATCTCGGAATCTAATAGATTCATACTGTGAGCTTAGAGTCGATATGAAATAAAAATGTTTATATTTTTATATAAAAATATATTAGATATTTGGACGAAACTCGAAACTCTTCGTTACCCATACAGCTGTCATCCATCATGCCCCACTATAAAGTCTATTTTGGTGTAAGGTAAATAGAATATCCATTAGGTTTAACTCCGTTGGACAACAGCATTAGCTGAACCCGGTACCCTTTATATGTATATCGGCTTGTTTATGGATAGGTGCGAATGGCGCGACATTGAAACAGTTTTTAGGGACAGTTTTCTGGTTAGACATTTGAATACATAGCCAACAAAATTTGCAAACGCTGCAGCTGCGGCTAGCGAATCTAACGCACAGTCTGCATCCTTTTTTCAGTTTATTTCATTCGGATTGTGTACTTTTAAACACACAGATACCCAAATACATCCACACATAACAACAGCAATAACTGCATTTATAATTATATATAAAAATGAGCAAAAAAGTTATATTTCGATTCGTTGTGCCTGTTTCTTTCGAGCTAACAATACGTAAAAATAAGAAAAATAAATAAAATGGCCGACGATCAGAACTTACCCTCATTTTGTGTGCAAACAGCTTAAGGGTTGAGAGTTTGAGTTCAATTTGAACTATCGGTCGTTAGGGTGTGTAGTCTTATGAGGCCATAGCAACAGCTGTCCCCTTTGGGATAGACAGAGCATTGAAAGAATTCCATTGAAGAGGCAGCCGTATCAAATGAAAAAATTCTGCTTTCGTTTTACTGAAAATAACGGAATCGGATTCCTTTAATAGCGACAGTTTTATATGAAGTGAATAAGTATATGTATATACATACTTGCATTTATATATATGTATTTATTGTATATACCCCTGCGCCTAAGTGAATACATTTACATATTCATTTAAAATGCACACTGCGTTCGCCAACCTCAAATTACAGACAACATTACATGAAATGCCCCAAAACACACACATACCCTGCGGGCTGCTTTTGTGCGTATATGTGGTATGTGTATAGGTGTGTGTGGTTTGTATTTGCAAGTGGCAACTTGTCGTTAATTTAAAATTTGCAATTTTTAGTTTAAGCTGCACACAAAAGCTAACTGGAAAAAATACGGCAGCCATGCAAACAGCAATATACATTTTTTTAAATATTTATAAATTGTGTGTTACAATTATTACAATTTTAATTTTAAAACCTTTTTCAATTTTATTTCAACGGATTTGGTCCCAAGTTATATTGGCCCTGTATGAACCTCTTACGAATATCATTGAAGTCGTTATTCTCTTTAATAACAATATATATTCTTAGTGTGGAAATATTCAATTACTGAAAGTTGTCATCATCCAAGTTTTTTGTGTATAATGTTGAAATATCAAGGTAAACAACGTATCATTGTTTTCTCTATACAAACAAAATCGTTAACAAGAAAAAATTGCACAAGCCTTCTTTTAAAATTGAAGAATTCGACATATATATTTATATATTTTATTAATTTTATTCGAATTTAATTGATAAATATATCAATAGGTATATTAAAATTTGTCATATCCCATGGCCCAATTGGTGTGAAAACTAACTCAAAGTAGACGCTACTGACATGTTTCAATCTCAACTCCCAGAACGAACAAAGTGGCCATATACGCACACAATGGCAAACCCATACCGTAGCATGAAAAATTAACTGACATACACACATACACACATATTTTGTTGCCATGGCTACAGGTTAGAGTTGTGGATCTGGTAGCAGGCAGGGAAATGAAAAGCCGCATAGGAAAAAAACGCCAACCCACAAAATCCAAAAACAGTTGAGTAAATTATATACACCAACAACAGTAACGGCAATAACGACGCACACGTACATACACTCGCACACATACACACTCACACACACCCATGCATAGAGGCTACATAAAAAGGTCTATGTACAGTAAATTATATTATATACTACCAAGTGTGTACTAAATAAGGTAATTTGTGTGTACACCAGCCGACGACTGCGAACAGCAAAAACAACAATCAGCAACAAAGCGCGCAGCCAAAGCCAAAAACAAAAATTCATTAAAATGAAAAATGAAATTCAACAATTTTTGAAGTGCTTTTACTGGGGCTCGTTTGGCAGTTGGTTAAATTTTCGCAATTTTCCCCGAACGTCAAATAATTTTTCCACTTGATGTATGCGCCTGACGCCAACGTCACCCTGTCAGAGTTCTCTATATAAATACCAACACATATGCCATGTACATACATACGTATATAGCCAAAAGGATGAAATAAAATTGATGAAGGGCAGTAGAAGCCGACCACTAAAACCGAAAAACAAAATTCTCAGAATTATATCAATATCTAAAATTTGCCATGAGAATGAAATACGGTTAAGTAGCTTTTCCTACTAAATTATATTATGTTATATAAAACCAAAAACCAATCTTTAAACGGAAATAAGTTGAATAGGGCTTTCGGCTTGCTTAGCCAATTGTGAGGCATTCAGCGAATTTATAATTTTGTTTACTGCACTGGAAAGTATGCTATATATTTAAGTGTGTCATTGATTCTAACGAGGAATATACAATAGGAATTAGTTGTAAATATATGAACCCAATAACAGCCCCTTTTTCAAGTGTTAAATAACAAGAGAGTTCCCCATCTCCGTACCTCGAACTTCCTCAATAAACACATATTTAAAACTTATTTGAAATTGCATAAATCAAATGTACATAATATTCAACTGTTGCTATTACGAGCTGCTGATAAATGTATAAAGTTCATCGAATATATGTCATTTAAGCCGAAAATCAGCTGATTTTCGACCAATGACCAACGACAACACATTTCCCACTATGACGTCATAATGTAAACATCATAAAAATGCCGAAAAAATAAAATTAAAAACCAAAAGTAAAGTGTGATATGTGAAAAGCTCGAAAAATGAGTAAAAAAAGTTAAACAGCTGTGAAAATGACACGCGCCAACAAAAGCAAATTGCAATTAAATAAAAATAAAAATAATATAAAAAAATATTTCAAAAAAAAAGAACAGACAACGGGTATATGGTATGGAAACAATGACATTGACAATGTCAATGAACGCCCGAAAAAAAAAGAACAACAAAAACAAAGCAGGCATGCCAAATGGGAACAACAAGAACGAGTGAGAGGCCACCGAAAACGAGGCGAATGCCACGTGCCGGAAAATGCAGACGCAGTGCAGCCGGCAATTATCATAAGCAGCAACAGTCTCCACACACATTCATATACACATATGTACGTATCCATCTGTGTGACTGTGTGTGTGACAGCCGAAAAAGAATAAACTAACAAAAAATATCGGACTGCATGTGAGGGACTCCTGCGAGAGGACCTGCCTCTGGTCCAGACTCTCGGGCGGTCACTTTTCGCACTGGTTTGTTGTTGTTGTTGTTGTTGTTGTTGTTGCATTGGGTTGATGGGGTGAAGGGACCGCCAGGCATTTTATTTAATGCCAATTACGTGTGTGTGCCGCATTAACCAACTCGCACACGCCCCCTTTCACGCGCACATGCAAACAAACACTTTCACCATCGTAAAATGTTAAAAAAAAATAAATAAAAAAAATGGCGAGCGTAGTGAATTTATCGTCATCGTATGCAATGGCAGCCGGATGGTCATCATAGACGTAGATCTGGTACAAGGGATGCCGATGATTCATGCCAAACATGTTGCAACTAAGTTAAACAATTAATTAAATATAATAATAATTTTAAATATATATAAATACACAAGATATATAACAATAAAGTTAGATCTTAGCCTTATTATGGTAAGATCCAAGTTAAAAAAAAAAAAACAGAAAAAAGCAAACCTTTGTCTCGGTTCGTGGACCTCTTGAACTTTATGAAATCAAATTAACTTATTTTAAATATTTTACATTTTTAATTCCTAATATCTTTTACAATTGTATATAAATATTTGATATATTTTTTCGATCATTTTAATAGTTTGAACTCAATTATAATTTATTTGTACATATTCTATTTATGATACAATGAACAATTTCTACATTCCATTAATTTACATTTAATTTATAAATTAGATTACTTCTAACTTAGATTACCTTCAATATCCTTAATATAAATATATATAAATAAATATAAATCTATTAAAATTGTTTAGAATAAATCTAGAACGCAAGAGAACTATAATAGTGTACATTAAGGTCCATCGCTAACTGGATGGGAACTTAATTAACTTTTTTTTTGATGCACAGTTTATTGCACTTAATGAAACACAAGAGCAGCCAGTCGACATGTGTGAGGGAGGTAACGGGTCGTTTGTCCTGTCTCAGGACTGTCTACCAGCTGTGATGATGTATGTGGACGCGTTTGCCACAATGCCAACGTCAGTGTGGTCATTCCTTCTTTCCCTCCACCGTCTCACTCATTGCATCAAGCAAAATTCATGCTGGATATACAATGCGAACGAAAAAAGAGAAAATAAAAAAATTGCACATACGCCATGTTGAGCGGTGGCAGGAAGAGCAACATCCAATATGGCAGTGTTCTCGTCCTTCACCTAGAATTATTTTTGTGAATTTTATTTTTTTGCTGAAACAACAACGCGCTCTTTACATAATATGCAATTTTCATTTGGTTGCCAAAAAAATAAAACCAAAACAAAGGAACCGCCTGCATTACGCATGTCTCAATGTAAAAGTGAATGAGTGTCTGTCTGTGCATGTGAGTGTGTATATTTGTGTGCGTATGTGTGTGTGTGTATATATGAGTATGGATGTGTGTGCATAAGTGCGTATTTCATCAATATACGCATTAATAAGCCGCCCAATACTGGCACGCATCTGGAATCTGGAATCTCTGAACGTCGGGCGCCCACGTCGATGTGGTTGTGGATGTGGATGCCGGTGCCAATGCCACTGCCAATGATGCTGATGAAAGTGAAAGTGCGTTGCAAGTGCCAAAAAATAATAAAAAGAAGGAGAAAAATAAGTATAATTGCAGCCAAAAATAAAACAGAGTGACGTAATGGAAATGAAATCCCACGAAGAGACGACCGAAAAACGAAAAAAAGTAAAATCGTCCACATTAATCGACTCGAAATTGGTTTAATTCATATTTAAATGCCTGACTCTGCACCGACACAAGTGGTCGAATGTTTGAGTTGAGGCCGAAATGGTATTGGAATGAGGTCCAATTGTGGCTGGCATGAATCTCTTGATTCCTGGAAGGAGAACGGAAGCAACAGATGCTATTACATGTATTGAGCTAATAGTTCACTGTGGCTTTTGCTGCTCAATCACTTAATTAAATGTTATTTATAGCAAATCAAATCAGCTACAGCGACATGGCCAATGCTGTTGGCATACAAAATCCATAAATCAACCCTTATGCAATAATAAGTCGATTCCTGGCTCACCTTTCTACACACACATACACACGTGTGTATAACTTAATTAATAATAATTATTATTATTATTATTATTATTAATAACATAAGGTTCAATAGTCTGCAAGCGACAGGTTTAATTTATGAGTTAACTCAGCACAGAATTTAGATTGCGTTTAGGCTTTAAATTATTTGATCACTTTTCTATTCATTTAATAGTTGTGTACAATTATTATTGCTGCAACTACAAATCATTTAAATTAATATTTTCTTGAGGTGCTCACGTAGACTTAAAAAGCTAAGCACATATAATTAATGAAAACCAGTCGAAAATGCTACAGTCGACCGCATTCGACAGTATAATACCCTGTACAGGCTTCTACATTAAAATTATGTTGATAATAGGTACTTTGATTAAAATAAAAGTAAGAACATAACAGGTGTTTAAAGAATACCCTTTTGAAACTCTCAAGTTTTTGCATATTATTTTGCATATATTACATACTTTCACATACTCAATTAAAAGCTGAGTGTTACGACACTTAATTTACTTATGCTTGTGTCGCAGTCGTTTGCTTTCCCGCTCGCACACATATGCTGCCTGCGGCTCTACGATTCAATGGAATAATGGAATAACTTTTATTGCTGAGTATCTGTCTTATTTATAAACCGATCTTGATGAAACTTTCAGCATTGCTTCTATATGATATTCTTCAAGCACCTGTTAAGTGCTTGAAATGTGGCTATCATTAGTTTTTTTTCAAATTGCGGGGGGATCTGCGTATGGTATACAGGATACAGGAATCATGCCAAATTTGGTGTCTCTAGCTCTTATAGTTGCTGAGATCGACGCGTTCATACAGACGAACAGACGGACAGACGAACGGACGGACAGACATACAGACGGACATGGCTCAATCGACTCGGCTGATCAAGAATATATATACTTTATAGGGTGGGAGATGCCTCCTTCCGCCTGTTACATACATTTCCACAAAATTATTATACCCCTGTACAGGGTATAAATATGTAAATCCTTACCATGAAATGTTGTATATTTTTTCTTGGCATCTTGTAATAAATATTGTGTTTCATGTTTTATATTGGATATTTAAAGAAATAAATATATATTAAATAAATTACAAATATTATTATATTAAACATATTATTATTAAATATATATTTATAATTTAACTAATAAATTTGCTTAAATTTTTCTCTTTTCAGATAGAACTTCTGAACAATTTAGAAAGACGTATACATCAAGTTAAGCTAAAAATAAACTAGCTAGCTAACAAACTCAAAAGAAGATTTGAGCAGAAAATAATTTTGTGTATATCTTACTTGTCTGAATAAATAGAACTACAAAAACTAATGCTGTAAATAATGTAATTAATTAAATAGAATGTTAGAGAGAAGGGATAGTTGGAGGGTTTGCTTTGACGCAAAGTAGTAATCAATTTTATATCTGTCCAGTCATATCAGCATTAGAATGGGGAATGTCCTTTGGTACCGGCATGTCTTTCAAGTTGTGAGACGAGGAGTTATGTGTATGTATTTATATGTATGTACAGATATAGATATAAATCATATATATGTGATGTGAATGCATTCGCTGGTCCCCAAAGAAAGAAAGTTAGAATATATATATATATATATATATATATATATATATATATATATATACATATGTATAGAAATAGAGCAAAAGAATACAAAACCTTTAAACACACTCGCCCTTAGCTCGTTGGAGACAGCAGCAGCAGCAAATGTAGAAGTGGAGGGCGTAGACGTGTAGATGAAGCAGCAGCTGCATTTGCTGCCCTCGCACTCGCAATTATTTAACTAACAGTAAAAAATTACTTTTGCTTACTAAAAATGCAGAGTGAAAATGAGAAGGAGAGTTTCCAAGGGAATAACTGGACAGCAGATGCTGGCTACCCAGGCAACGGTCCAGGCAAATGGAAAAAGGACATTCGTTATGCTTAAGCAGAAGAATACGAAACTGTACTTGACAGCGCTCAGGATACAGCACCCACACGGCCAAAGCTCTGCTAAACTAATAGCAAAAAGGAGCAATGCTTTTATATGCGCCCACACACAAATTCACGCATACATATACATATATCCTTATATTGTATATAAATGTACAAAAAGGAGATAAAAATAATAAAAAGCAAAATGCCCGAGCAAGCACAAAAGGTAATGGCCAACTGTACGAAGCAAGCAACTTCTTGGCCAGCCAAAGGGTTTGTCCTTCTCTGTCTCAGTGTGTGTGTGTATGTGTGTGTGTGTGTGTGTGTGTATTGCTGTTGGCGTTGACTCGTTGGCTCGTTTGGCTTTGCAGAGGGGTTGTTTGCTGCTGGGCAAAAGTAAAATGGCGTCGCCTTAATTTATTTTAAGTGGTTGATGGTTTTAACTTGGCTTGCCGAACGTTTGCCAAAGCAAATGCCTTTAAAGCTAACTATTTCTAGATGTTCGTGAGTCAGAAAGAGATAGCATGAAAGAGAAAGATGGAGAAAGAATGTGCTAGTTGACCACAAAACCTCTACGTGTGTCACCCACATTCCAGCACATTATCCAGCCGTTCAGCCCTTCAGGCTTTGTCTTTTCTGTAAACCATTATGCAAATAGCTTCAATGGTTACTCCACAAAGGAAGCAGCTCGGCACCGAGTACAAGTCAAATTTATAGCCGACTTAACAATTTGCACAACCTTGTTGGGCCACAATTCAGTCTCAGTCTGCCGGCGGCGGCTCGAGCAAAACAAATCCATACAAGAACTAAAGCAGAACTCTCGAAAAATTGCAAAAACGATTAAGTATAGGCAAGCAAAAACAACAATGCCCAGCACACGAAATGAAAGCAAACGAATGCAAATTAAAATCGTCCCCTTAAGTTGGCCTGAACTGGCTCGATGGCGCCATAAAAAGACTACGACTGGTCTGGTTGAGTCTGGCTTGCCCTGGTCTGGTCTTCCGGACTCAGTCCAGTGCCCACTCCAGACCCATGCAAACCGAAACCAGCCGCCCCTTTCTTGTCCTTCATCAACCATTTTATGCATAGGGGAGTCATTATATTGAATTGAACGTTAAAGCGCAGATAAAATGTGCAACAAAAAAGGCCAAAAGGAAACAATCGAGCCAAGTATGTTGACTCCCATGCTCATTTCACCCAAGCAGTTAACGCTGCCCAGCCCCAGTAACCAGCCAACAGCCGAGCGAGTTGCCATCGTCGTCGAGGAGAAGGACGACGTCACCAACCTCGATACCAGTCGAAAAGCCAGTAAAGCAATTGAGGCCTCAGACACTTAAAATGTAAGCCAAAGGCCGAACCATGTGCATATGTAAAACAGAGTATGAGCATGCATGTATGTATGTATGTATGTATGTATGTATGTATGTGCTTATGTATGCCTACCCGGTGTTCATAGCTGTCAACTATAAGACACACGGCTGAGCGCCCTACACCAGCGATTGAGTTGCCAACCTTTTCAGACAACTCAGCCAGGCGGGCAGGCTAGTAGACTGGGCAGGATGCATATAGGCTGGATAACTCCTTGTCTGTCTGGCCGTTAAGCAAAGAAGCAGAAAAGCTTAACAATAGGGCGGCTCATGAAAATTAAGCAGAAAAATATATGAGAAACTAGATATAAATATTGTAACATTTAAAAATACGAAACTATTTATTGTTAATTGATTAACTTAAAATATATTTCGCGTTCCAATTTATACATAAGATATTAATTAAATAATGTTATTTATAAGATTAATTGACAGAGTATTTCTAGAATAACAATAAATTTTATAAACAAATGTTAACAAAACTTATTTTAATTATGTTAAAAAATATTAAGAAAAATATCTAAACTATTTATTATTATTTTGATATTTTACTCTTTAATACTGCATCACCCTACCGTACCTTTTGTAGCATTTTATGCTCTCTTATCCGAACCTGATATGACGAAGTGTGTAACTGCATACTTCCTCTTGATCTCAATACCCCGAAAGACGCCTTCCAGCTGAGCAGTCGCTGCCTTTGCCAACCTGTGCATCATATCCTGCCAAAAACTTCCCTTACCCCCAATCTACCTCTCTCTTGCAATCTCTCTCCCACTTTGTCTGCTTACTTATCTTCATTTAGCTTTTTACCATATAACGCTCGTTATCTTTGGGCTCACTATGTGTGTGTGTGTTTGTGTGTGTGTGTGTGTGTGTGTGTAGTTGTGTTTTTGTCTCTGTTTTCTGTTTGCATTTTTGAGCAAATCAAGTGAAATTACACTTTTCTATACCATGCTCTTAATGTTATTTGCATACGTATCCTGCAGGCTACAATATTTACAAATGAATACGGCAGGGAGTCTGCAGCCATAGCGTCTAATAGACAAGGGGCAGTTACGAGTTCCCCCCGCCCCACACTCTTCCTTTATTCAGAGCAGCCCCAAATGAGTATGGTAACTACGTTTGCAGAAATTCTTTCATATCCTTTTTAAACGTCGTTACATGCCCTAAAAGTACCATTTTGTCACTGCTCCTCCTCCCATTCACACTCGTTGCTCTCTCTCTCTCTCTCTCTCTCTCTCTCTCTTTATTTGCCTGTCATTTGCATTTTCTTCTTCTTTTACTTCTTTGCTTGCTTTTTTTCTACTATTAATATTTGTTTTCGTTTGATAATTTTTCTTTGCTGCCTTTTATACTTTTAAGTGCACATTCTGCCTAGAACCAAACCCTTCCTCTCACTACAAGCAACCACACTGGTTAGTTTCTCGTTTTCTGCAACGTTTATTTGCTATCTCTTTGGCTTTGTCTCCCTCTCTCTCTATCTCTCTCTCTCTCTCTCTCTTTCAACAGCTCCTTTGCCGTTTCGTCTTATTGGATCGTAGAGACGCTACAACAAGGAATAAAAAAGTCACAGAAAAAGGAACGAAAACAGGATGCCTAGCTGCATTTAAATGTGCTCCGCCCCTTTTCTATTTAAAAAATGTAAAGCATTTGCATTGCCTTCGCCAACCGTTATTCCGGTATTCCGTTATACCGTTTCTGGTGTTTGCTCTTTCTTTTAATTTATTTTATATCGCTGCCTCCTTGTTGCGAGAGCAGCAGCAGTTGGATTCTGTCGCCACGAATGCGACTGCTTCACTACGACTTGAGGACGTTCACCGCAGGGTCGTCAAACATTCTCTATCCACGTTTCTACCAATAAGATTGCCGATGCGGAAATACCTGCTTCTGATTGGAATGGGTAGCTGCAGCACATTCAGTTAGTTTCTAATTGAAAGTTTTCACGAAATTGAGAATAAACGCAAATCGTATAATAAGAAATGCATTTCATGTACAGAACATATAACAGTGATGAGTATTGTGGATGGATTGTTAAGTAGCTTAAATTGTAAAGAAGAACTAATTAGTTTACAGAAAGAAATAAGATGAAAGGCTTTTAAACTGACTACTTATCATATTACAAATGTAGAGTATTGTAAACAGTTTCCGCACTTATAATCCAAACAATAAGAGCCAATAATTGACAATGGGAATCACGCAACTGCAATTAACCTCTTATATGCCCCTTCCATTCAACTGAGAGCACAATTAAGAGAACATTTTGCACTGCTTTGCTTATTATCCAATTGAACTGCTTTTGCAGTTAACTTTGCAGCGCCATCTATGGGCCGTTAGTTGTAACAAAATAATTAACTGCTTGCTGGACTGCAGCTTATCCGCAACAGGAGCCACCCCTGAAAGCAGCAGCCGACAATAAAAACGGGTTTGCATGTTTCGGGATTTTTAACCCCTTAAAATGCAAACACTGAAGATGCACGGCAGACAATCCCTTGACCCAAGACTGGACCCACTGCTCTTATCCAGCCTCAAGCATTCTGTATGAAAAAATCATGAGAAAATGCTTAAATTGACTGCAGCATCTTCAGGTTCTTTTACTCGTTTTTCTGCTTAAGTTGCACTTGGTTCAAAGGTTACTGACCAGAAGCCGGAGCTGAAGAATTCAGTAACCAGTTGCCAGTTGCCAGATGCCAGATGCTAGATACGAGATGCTGAACAACTGAGCCTGGGAAAGTAGCGAGATGCGGAGTCTCGACAGGAACAAGTTGTAGACCAATTAAATGACGTGCTAACAAAAGAATACTTTACAGTTATATTTATTTATTTTTTTGGCCGTTATAAATAAATGCATGCCTAACTCAACACTTGCCCACACAGTCTTTCTGCAGCGCTTTCTCTGCATCTCAAGCTGACTGTCTCTTTCACTCCTTAGAATTGAATGTGGAAAAGTTTTTGGGCTCGGTATCAAAAGTTCTGCAGAAAATATTCTAATGAGCTACAAAGTTCCAAACGCAACTCAACGGAGTGTGGACCGTGAGTGGACTGAGAGTGGATTCTGGCGTAGTACCAACATCCTGCCTAGACTAACTGTGTGGGTCTCCTTCCACTCGTTTCGCCGTCGAATCGAATTAACTTTCAAGTGCATTTTTCAAGACAGCTTGAGCGATGTTGCACGAGTATAGACAAGTTGATGGCAATGAGGCATTAATATTAATATGAGTTACACGTTGCGGTTCATCTAAGCTCAACTCACGTGTCTTGGCCGACCCTGCGACGCGACTAATTAGTTTTGGGAGCGTTTGCCTAGGGGCATTTCGAATGACTTGCGCCCCCCCCCACTCCTCCCATGCAGTCGGAGCAACGTTGCTGTCCACTGTTTATCGTCATCATCTTCATCGTCATCAGCATCATTATCATCATCATAGCAGAGGGCCGGACAGAATCAGTAAAGTTTATTATGCAAAATACAGCGTGCTGCTGGCAAAGCCGGCAAATGAAGCTCATTCAAAGCTAACCAAATATGGCAAGGATGTGGCCAAGGCAGCGATGTTGGCCAACTACGCCGTTGCCGTTGCCGTTGCCGTTGCCGTTGACGTTGCCGCTGCCGTTGGATGGCCAATTGCCAGCGAGGAATATTTGATAAGTTGCAGCCCAGTCAACCCAGCCGACAGTCTGAGCCCAAGTAACGCTGCTCTTGCACATAAAGTATCATATTTAATATTTATGGCGACGCAAATGCGCAAAGTGTGGCCCAATTTCACCCCATCCCCTCACCAAATGCTGCTGTTACCAAATCTATTTAGAAGCTGGACACAAGGCGACCACTAATATCGAACTATATTCCAGTCAAGCCAATAAATTCAGCTGGCCGAAACCTGTGAGCGTTGCCAAGGCCCAAAACCTGGCTGCGACTGCTGTTGTTCTTGTTATTCTTGCACATGTTGTTGTCATTATTGTCGCTGTTGTTGCTGCTGCTGTTGCTTGTAGCTGTTGTTTGTTTGTTGGTAATTATAATTCGCCAAACTCATGCGCAAAATAAATTAAGAAAAAGCAAACTTTGATCAACTTTATATACTTTATGGCAGTGTATATGCAACCGGCCAAGTCCTTGTTCATGAACAACAACAAGTTCAACAATAACTAATGTCTGGCAATTGCATTTCTCACCAGCATGCAAATAATATTGCAACAACGCCAACGTCGTGGAAACTTTTATTGAACTTGGGAGTTGAATAATTTGCAGCTCTTGTGGCCAGGCGGACTTTGCTCTCTTCACCCTTCTATCTGTGGTCCCCTCATCTTGCTGTTATATGGAACGACAGTCGCTGCAAATGTTGCCAAGGCACAACATTTTTCCATGCTGGTAAAAGTTAACTATGAAAACCAAAGGAAGTTAACTGCTAAAATTAGTAAAAGTGCTGAAAAGTTGATGAATTTTCAAAAGAAAAAGTAGCGAACTATCTGCAAATGCAGTTTGGGCGCCGCATTTGGGGCACACAAACTGCAACTAACTACAAAAATTGATAATAAATGTTTAAATGTTTTAAATAAATATTCTTTTGCTGATTTATGTTTTCAATACTAATTGACAGCATCAAATAAAAATGTAAACAAATTTATTGGGAAATTAAGTATTACATATATATTAATTTATTAATTATGTATATTATTTAAACATAAATGGTAGCTATTAAATTAATTCAATAATATATTAAATAAATTAAATATATTAAATTAATCAAATAATTTTGAATCCTTTTGAATCCTTTCAGGCGCCCCTGTACTGCGCCTTGCCACAAAATGCCACCCGCTGCTTGCAGGCAGCCCATTGACATTTTGCCAAACTTGATGTTGATGTTGAAATTTTTCATCAAGTTGCATAAAAATAACACTGAAAAACACAATTTTTTTTGTTATTGCAGTTGACGTTGTTATTGTTGTTGTTGCACAACAACGAAAATAGAGATGAAAACAAACTGTGAGGAAAACTCATCTAAAATGCATAAAATTTGAGTTGATGAACTGTCGGGTGTGAGATGGGTAAAAGGAGAAGAAATGGCCAGGCAGGAGATGGTAGAGGGGGAGGAAAATGCATGGCAATCAACTACAAGCTGCTGCAAAAGGATGTGCAGGAGCAATCTCATCAGATGACTTATAGCTGAGACGAGGCAATTTCCAAACGAGGCAGAGAGCCGAAGAGTCATCTAGAGTTGTGAGCAACTTATTGGGTAATGCAACGCTGCCAATTGAAGCAAGAGATGAATAAATGCTTGAATGGTTAAGAAAATGCAATAGCATTTTTTAGTGAATAATTCAAAAATCACACTTAAACACACAGCACACAGGTATAGCAAGGACAATTTGAAATACGAGAGCGATACACAGACAATTGAAAAGTAGCAATATGGCAGCAAAACATGGCAGTTCAACAAGAAGCATTTGCCATATGCAACTGAGAAAGAACCTTAGCTTTATAAATAAATAAAAGCAGTTAAAATAAATGTAAAGGACTTGGCAGGCTGCCAGGAAAGCAGGCAAGCAGGAAGAGCGAAGGATATGTGCATGTTTGAACAATAGAAAAACCAAAAGAATCAAGATATTAAGAGCAAGAAATGGCAACGAATGTCTGAGCCACAGACAGGAACACACACACACACACACACACACACAGTCATCTTTAGTGTATAAAGGACGAAGCGTGCGAAGGACAACATTTGAGCATTGGCAGAAGGAGTGATGCTGTCTCGCCATAAGCAAATATAAATGTACAAGCTTTTATATACACATTCAAGCATACATACGTACGTGTGCTTTTCTGCAAATTTCTTGTTTTATTTCTACAATTGTTCATTGTCGACATACGAGTACATGTATGTATATCTTCCCCGCATTCCTCGCTGAAGATGCGCTTTAGAGAACGTTGCCAAGGGCAGTGACAAGAACAATGCCAAGAAAGATGTAGTCTCAGGCGAAGGCTGAGAGACCGAACTGCCCGTCACCAGCAACTACAGCAACAACAGCAGCAACAACAATGACAACTCCTGTTGCCAAATTAAAGTTTTCAATTAAAATTTTGTCATTGTTGTCATTGGGTTTCTCTTATTTGGTTGGTCGGCGTTAAAGAAGACAGGATTTTGTATTCTGTGATAGAATGTTTGAGCAATGTTTGCCAACGCTTGCCAAATAACAATCGCTATTTGAAGGAGTTGCAGATATGGATAATGCGGAGAGCCCATAAAAAACAGATATTTAAAATGCCTAAAAAACTAAGATAGTTGTAAGATGTAAATACATAATTCTGCGCAGATAAGACATATTTGCCTGTCAAAACTCATATATATAAATTAATAATAGTTATGCAATTGGTCATTTGTTATGTACAAAAAGTATCTTTAAATATATTTTAGTTTTTAGCTTTAAAAATGAAATTAAATAAACGAGTTTACAAAAATATTTGTAAAGAAGACCGACTGTGCACGTTATGACACTAAATATAAAAGAACTAAAATGAAATAATAGTTTATAGAATTAACAGTTGGATTATATGGTATGGTATGATCTGTATGGCCAAGATGGATTTTAATTTATCTCCCTTCAAATAAACATTTCATCTAAATACAATATATAACAAATTGTGATTTAATTCTTAATAATTTAATGTTCGTTTCAGCCATAAATTACTCATTTGGCTTACCATCGTTATATCGTTTCTTTATAATCCAAATGAAATAAAAGTAGCTCATTGATTAACAAATAAAATAGTATGAAATATAAGTCTCAGGCAAAGGAAAAATATAACTTATATTATTATATTTGAGATTATTTCGCAATAATAGCATTACCATTTCAAGTAAGCGCATAGATCTACCGAATCAACTATAATGTATGTGTTTGCCTTAGCATTGCAATATCTTAAATAGTTTCTTTATTTAAAAAATGTTATAAACGTATTTAATTTATATACAAAATAGCAAATATAAGGAACAGAAACTTGTAAAATATAATTATTTATGTGAATTATTGTGTAGTGTAGAATGTGAGACTTGATAAAACATAAAAACTGATCTTAGAAACACAGTGGCACATGCTTATATGAAACGCTGTAAACTATTTGAATAAAACGAAGAAGTCCGCATGAATTTCATATATAATTAATCCAACCCTTCATTAACATTTTGCTTTCCACACGATATGCAAAATGTTCGATATTCCTTATAGTTTCATCCCACTCCCGTCACACTGGCTACCCGCAAACATTGTGAACTACTCAAGCAACTGTTCCCAACCTTTAACGAAGCACGCAAAACTCCAAAAAGCCCCAGCTTAACCCCCGGAAATACGCTTAGAAGTCTCAAATTTGGTGGTGGATTTGAAGCAATCAGCAAAAGGCGTAAGGGAAAGAGTTGAACCGGAGTTGGAGTTTACAGTCAGTGTGCAGGCGATAAGTTTTAATGTCTTGAGCTGATGGCGTAGAAAACTTTTTGTAAAGCACAACATACACACATACACACACACACACACACACACAATCGCACACACAACAATGCTCCCACACGGACTGTTAACAGGGTCAATTTCGCAGAGGGTTGGTTTGGCCCAGAAGAAGTGAAGTGAACGGAGAATATGGCCGCACAACTTTGATACGGACATCTGAGTGAAATTTAATAAATGTTTGTCTGTGTGTGTGTGTGTGTGTGTGTGTATGAGTGTGAGGGTGCGGGTGTGTATATATACATACATATGAAATACATTTAGGGCATTGCTGAAGCCTTGAAGAAACATGCACCGAATACCGAAAGCGAACCCGAAAGACATTCACAAACATTGTCAGAGGCTTTACAGGCTGGGTGGGGTGGCTTGAGGATGTTGGGATCATGGGATGTTGAGTTGGTCTGCATCAAAGATAATGATGTTGCCTTAAACTTTTTGGGAATAAATAATAGTTGTAGTGTGTTTGTTATTTTCTTCTTCATTTTGTTCTTTTTTTTTTGTTTATACATATTGTATATACCATAGCAATTCTCATGCCCATTCCATAGATTTATATCCCTTCGCTCTGGCTGCCTGTAAGCTAAGGTTATTATCTTTCAAGTTGTTTCAACTTGTTGTTGTTGTTGCTGATGCTGGCTCTGCCATGTTGCTTTTTACACGCAACCAGGCACAACAACATGGCCGAGCCGTAAAGGGACCCAAGGCCTTAAGCTTATAATTAATTGCATGTTTGGTCGAGACGAAATAATCCTTTGTACAAAAATAACACCCAACTCTGTCCCCCAGCTCTGGCACGACGAGCACACATCTTATGTGTGACCAAGCTGAGTTTGTGTGTGTGTTCCTGTGTGTGTGTGTGTGTGTGTGTGAGTGTGTGTGTGTGCGTAAGAGAGTGAGTGTGGGCCCTTTGACCATAGTTTTAGCAGCGCCCAAAGTTTTGCTACATGCCTTTTGGGAAATTTACAGGCAAATGAATGTTATCATAACTCAGCCCTTCCCCCTACCCCTCCACAACCTCCTCCCTCACCTACCTCACCATAAGCCTACTCCTCCTTCGGCTTTGGTCATGTGTAAAGAATAACCAACAAAATATATACACATACGTTTATATGCCTATATATCAGTCTGATGAGTTCGTTCAAAAAATTTTCAATTAAAATTGATGAATATGCAGCTAATTAATAGCCCGAATGTAATGTTTAGCCAACATCAAACTGAGGCAAGCAACAAACCATAAAACTGACACGGCCCATCATAACCGAGCTGGCTAATGTAACTTTTGTCTCGCTAACTCGCATTGATTCACGAGCCGTCGCCTTAACAGGCCAACTCCATTCATACTTATTATGAATATTAATGATGTCCCATTGTGCTCTTTAATAAATTGCATAAAAGTTTACTCTTTGACATACCTCGTAATCCGCCAAATGAAATAAATTATTCACAAAATTCGCAATAATATAATAATAAAATAATATAACAAAATGTATACATATATACCTTAAATTAACAAATTAGCAGTTCTTAATTCGATTAATTTATATGATAGGAATATATTACTATATTACTATTATCTAAACAGTCTAATTAATATATATAAAATATTTCGTAACTATACAAAATTGCGGATCTTAAAGTATTATTGAAAAATCATATATAAAACATAGATGATATTATTAGTTAGTTAGTTCGCTAAAAGTTGATTCTGCTATGAAGTTTAAAAGCATTCAATGTATTGCGGATCTTAAAGTATTATTGAAAAATCATATATAAAACATAGATGATATTATTAGTTAGTTAGTTCGCTAAAAGTTGATTCTGCTATGAAGTTTAAAAGCATTCAATGTACTGCAACTTGTTTAATAGTCCTTATTAATAATTTATTCACTTTGTTTAATAATTTTAGTTACTTCATATACCTGTTGTACAGTTGAGTTATATTGTAGTTCAATTTTAAATTGCAATATGAATTGAAATGATATTAAAAGAGCACATTAAAAGGTTTTGAAAACGTTAAGATTTTTGGGATAAGCATCCTTTACTGTCATCAACCCCTTCCGTGGACCTCTACAATCTTCGAGCGCTGGACACTGTCCGGTCAGAGGTCAGTTTCGCCAAGATTTTCTCACACAATTTTGGGCCGTTTTTCAACTCTTTTTTCGTCAACCGGACAAACGGGTAGTACAAGATGTGAAACCGACGCTGAGTGATTTCAGGATGCTGGGAAAGGCTGTGTCCAGTTGTGGAATTATCTTCGTGTGGTAGAGAGCACAACAAATGCAAGTAAATATTTATATAAATATTTTAATACAAATAACATTAATCAGGGATCCAAGGCAAGCCATAAATTAAGTAGAGAGTACACTCAAGCAATCTCTGCTAAGACCTTATCTTATGGCTGAAGCTCCGGGCAACAAAATAAATTGGCAAAAATTTTTCAGGCGCATAAAGAAGCATGTCCCCAAACTTTGCTAGCAAAAAGAGCCAACTTTGGTCAGCAACTATTTCAGTGACCCCCTCTTTTTCTCCTTTTCCCCTTCCCTTCTTTCATCCGTCTCTCCCCACTCTTGCTATTGCACAAGAACTATTCAAACTTTCAGTCATGGCATAATACCTCGAGCAATCCAATGGCCAGGCAAGGACGACGAGTACCCAACACGTACAGGATTTAATGTCCCGCAGTGGTACTTGAGAAAAAGTAGTTGGCAGTTGGAAATGGATGGCAGTAAGGGGACATGCCTACGGGTTTGAGAATTTAGGGGGACTGAAGCTAAGAACTTTTACTTTGCATCAGAAAAGTAACCGGAGCCCAGTCTCCAAAATGCCAACCAACCAAGCCAACTTTTACCAAAGCAAAAAGTTCATTCCAAAAGGAAATATACACACAAATATGTATAAGTTAACGGAGTATATAGGGAAATACAACAAGAAAGTAAATTACTCTTTCTAGCCATGAAAATTACATACTCTTGCAAATTAAACTGAATAAAATCGATCGATATTCAGAAATCAAGTTTACTTAATTTATTTTTTTAGCTACGAATTACTAGAAATGTATTCTAATTAATTTATTGAAATGTTTTCCTTATCCTTTCCTTATCAGCCTTATAAATAAGTGTAGAAGAATTTCATAAAATAAAGACTTTTTTTATTGGGTAAATGAACTCTTAAGAAAGTTTCGCTAAAGAAAATGAAATAGTATGATGGTTACTATCTGCATACCATTTTAAATATGTTGGCTATACCCTGTAAAGTATGTAAGGAAAGGGTATTTGAAAATAGTTGGCCTGACACCCAGTCGAGTTGGCCAACTATCAAGTGTGGGCGATGGGGCGATTTGGCAAGACAACTTTCTCGTGCTGGAACAAAACTGGGCGAGATGGTTAGATGGTTAGATGGTTAGAAAACGAAGGCTAAAATTTAATAGAAAATGTTCTTGTTGGAATTTTCATTTATAAATTTTGCAGCAATGCCATGATGAGAGAATGAGCAGTAGACTTCCGACTAGCCAACATCCAAATACGTCCAGCAAAATTCCAAGAAGTTTTAGTTGAATGAGAGAGATCTGAGTGTCTGTATATACATGGCTTCTGAATGCTTCTCATGTACATGTCGTTTTTGTGCCTTTTGCTTATGATTTATTGTAGAACAGTCGAGCTATGGTTGAGGAGCGCAGCCACATAGGCATCGTCATTTAAGTGGAAAACTATAACAAAAAAGGGAATGAGAGGAATAAGTTCACATTTCATAACTGAATGCTTTTAATGTTTTACTTTTGATGTTGACCACACGCATAATAAATCGACACTGAGTTGGGGATGTAATAGCATTTCTTGTGTTATTGACATGCCATTTGCAACACGAAGCCGAGACCTCCTTCAGCTTAAGGCTTGTAAAAACTTGTAAAAGGCTTTTCCTGGCCAAGTCCCTCATCAAAGTCAACTTAATTAAGGAACAGACTTAACAACAAAAAACCCGGCACCACATCAAAATCAATATTCAAAGGGCAGAAAGAAGGAAGCTCCTTCAGCCATGGCGACATCAATTAGAGCACATCTTGAATGCCTCCGAAAATGCCAACAAAGGAAGTACAGTACACTCACAAACACACACACACACAACCCTTCAGAAGCCCACTGACATAAGAATAGGCGTGGTTGTGCGCGCTCAACACACACTCGTACATACACACACACACACACACACAAGCACACGTAGAAAGGGAACTGGTTTTTGCAAAAAAAAAACTCACCCCCGAAATTATGAAAAGACGATGCTGTTACTACCGCTTGCTCATCGCTGGCAGGGCCGCCTGTTTCTAATAAGAAACTGACGCCATTTTGAATTTTAGAAACAACCCCCATGCTTGGATAAGGGAAGCGGAGCGTAGGTAGGAGTAACATCCAGAGCAAGCATGTTTCTTATTTATGACATTTTTATGCTAATGGAATTAGTATGTGTGTGTGTGTATGTGTGTGTGTAAGGACTATGAGGATGAATGTGGGTTTGTATATGTCCCGGGGGATCGTACGTAGGAAGACGACAAATCTGATAAGAAAATTCTGTGGGTTCCTCACAAAATAAGTACATACATCTATTGCAGATGGCGGCAGGCGCTGAAATAATTTAATGGATGCCAATAAAGAGATTTATAGAATTAATTCAAATAAATTAAATTATTTACAACTATTTATAAAATTCTAACCACAATGTAGTTAGTTTAAATAGGAGAACTATAACTACAAGGCAATAAATGCAAGCTTAGACTTCACTGTTGAGTAAGCAAGGTAATATATATACAATTCTTTAGAAGAGTTTATGACTGAGTTAATCAATAGACTTATACTAAACTAAACCATGATTATATTGCATTAATTTTTCAATATATACTTAATACACATTCTTTATTTGCTGCAATCAACGCATAAATGACAAATTATTTTCATCAGGATTATTCATAGTTTATAGAGTTGAAGAAATCTCGTTTTATAGAATTATATAATGTACTATACTATACATAATATATCAGTAATTCAATTATAAATATTACAATTACTATTTACTTTTTTTCTAGATGTACGTGTCTTAAAATTCAATTCGTATTATTATTTTTAGATTGATGTAAATCCTTTAGTCATATTTTAAATACTGCTAGTGCGGCTTTAAACGCACTCTCAGCGTTTTACAAGCTCAGTTACAGCTTGTTAGAGGCCATCTAACGGGTCTTAGACGAGGGCAACAAATGAACCTTTCGCTTAACCCCAGAATGATACTCAAATGTATCCTTAGCCAGGAGAGTGAGTCCATTTATGGGGCAGAGCAAAGTAGCGCATTCTCCGATAAACTCTTTTAATGCGAATGCGAAATATAAAAAGAATCTTTGTGTTTGACATAATTATGAAAGGAAACAAATGTGCCAGGCACACAGGGACAGGACTTTCATAGAGCACTCAAACAAAAGGACTTTTCTTTTTCTAATGATAAAAGGCAAACAAAAAAATGCAGATACAAATGTGTGACACATAATGCTAAATGTAGGAACAGCACGCACGGTAAAGGACGAAAAAAGGACATACATACACACACATCCATACACTTTAACACACTTTAACACACTCACTCACACTTAACAGATTTCTTTAAAGCCAAAGCTGCTGGCATTTTCCATTTATGGCTCTGCTCCTGGCAGGTTATGTTGAGGGTTTATCATCAGGATGAGCCTGGACCTCAACTAACCAACGCCCCTAGTTAAATGCAGACCCTAGTCACGCTATTTCCCACCCAGAGCAGACCGGAACTCAATTCAAATGACGTCTCCTTGTAGCTCAGCAACAAAAATTTCCAATTAATTTGCCCATCTCAAAACTTGCATATAAATAACAGAGGACACAATCACCAAATTCCTTCCATAGAAATTTCAAATAAATTGCCAAGTCAAGCATCAATAATGGTATAAAAATTGATTACATTTGCTGACAACGACAGAGCGGGAAGCTGGCGCAAGGATTGTAGTTGTAAACACTACTAGTTAACAGTCCCTTCTCTTCCACTTTTAACCCGGCAGGAAATGTATACCAAAAATTATACGAGCGGAGCCCATTAGAATTTGTCTCTCACCATTAACGTTAGATATGCCAACTTTTGACTAAATTCAGATATTTAAGATCCTTAACATTCCGGTTTTTACATTCAAGACTCGGGCCAAATCTAACTGATATCTAATACTCTGATATATTAGCTTATTAACTTGTTATAAAGATTTCAAATGACTTACAATTAAATATAAATGCATTTCATAAAATAATCTTTTTAATCACACTTTTGATTTATAGTATTTCATTCAGTATTCAAAGCTACAATTAACTAAATTCACGTAATTTGCTATTGAAATACTTAAAGACATCAGATATTCCCAGTCTTCAAATTGGAAAGATTTCCAAGACTATTTGAAAAAATGAATGTAAGATATTTTAAGTAAATTTAGCCGCCATCCTGCCTCATTATATAATTATAGTAGAACATATTTATATATTGTCTGCTAAAGTTATCCAAACAAAGACAAAATGCCACTAATCTATTTCATACGTAAGCAAACTTTAAAAAAAGCCAGATTTGGCGGGTAAATGTGTGCGAAACTGTCAGATCTGTTCAGGTCGCAGCTTTGTTAAGGGGTATACGTACACTGAAGACCCTTATCCTTACCCTTACCAACCCAAATCAAGCACACTTTCTTGCAGTAACAACAACAAAAGCAACAACGTTCAATAGCCTTGAAGCTGCTTCAAATGTGCCCAAAACCGAAGTCTGTATGTGGTGTGTATGTATGTGTGTATGTGTATGTGTATGTGTATGTGTATGTGTATGTATATGTATTTATAAGCATATATCCCAATGGGTCTTCTGTGTGTGTTAAGTTCAACTACACATGTTGCAGGATATGGCTCAGAATAGTTTCCACACATATATAGCAGTAAATATGTAGATGTTAACTAATACCAACACACTATTTAGACCTGCACTGATGAGGGTGAAAAAAAGATGTTTCCTTTTGCAGTTGTTGTCCCGCTTGGTTGCTGGGGCATCTTGTTGTCCTGTTTTGATCTGTGCCACTGTCTGTGCCAACTAATAAATATGACCGAAATGAAACTGCCCAAAAATTTCCACACAATCACACATTATGCACACCCAAAGCACTCGCGCATCTATGCAGAGAACAAGACACACACACACACACACACACACACACACACACACACACACACACACACACAGACACGCCTCCACTTCGACTCACACATTAACCGAATATTTTTTGGCAGTTGGCTTTCAAGTTGACTGCAAAATCCGCAAAAGAACGTTAGACATACACACAAACATGCTATCTCCCAGTGTGAGTGTGTGCGTGTGTGTGGGTGTATGTCTGTGAGTGGGTGTGGGTGTATGTGTGTGCGCGCGCACACCCTCACATTATCAACTTGCGCTTCATAAGTGGTCGCCTCTTGTCTCCACATGACCCACACACACACAAACACACACACACATACACACACACGTGTGTCAGCTGAAAAATGAACCCATCATAGCCGAAAAACTACAGCAGGAAATTCGGTTAGCAAGTGTTGGCTCCCAATTCTCTACATGTGTGTGTATGCATGTGTGTGTAACGGGTGTCCTTGCTCTCAAATACTCTTTTCACATTGCATATAACAACTTTGCTATACTGTTTGTAAACAAATCTTTATATTTTAAAATTGTATTTTAATATTATTAACTTATTTATAACATTTAAAATTGTTTAAATATTAATGTTTTTAGATTAAGGTATATACACAAATACTTTCACTTATTTACAAAATGTCATCATCAATTGAAATATTGACAATTTTTTGGAGGCTGAGAGAACATTATTCATGTAATTTCCACACTGAGTAATCAATGAATAAATATATGTAATTATCATTTGACTATCGAGGATTAACTACATACAAATATAAATAAACTGAAATGGAATCAGCGGATGCTAATTATACCCTGTACAGGGATATATTAACTTTGTGAAAAAAATTTTTGTAACAGGCAGAAGGAGACATCTCCGACCCTATAAAGTATATATATTCTTGATCAGCATCAACAGCCGAGTCGATTGAGCCATGTCCGTCTGTCTGTCTGTCCGTCTGTCCGTCTGTATGAACGCGATCTCAGCAACTATAAGAGCTAGAGGCACCAAATTTGGCATCAAGGTTCCTGTATACCATACGCAGATCAAGTTTATTTTAAATTTTGGATACCTCCCCCCCTTCCCCCGCAAATCGAAAAAAACGAATAATAGCCACATTTTTCAACGTAGACACTTCTAACTTAACAGGTGCGTTAAGAATGATATGTAGAAGGAACGCTGAAAGTTTCATCAAGATCGGTTTGTAAATAAGACAGATAATCAGCAATAAAAGTTATTTTTCCACGGAATCGTAGAGCAGCAGGCAGCACATGTGTGCGAGCGAGACAGCGAACGACTGTGACACATGCGTCTGCTTACCATGTGTGCATATTTGTGCAAGCGAGATAGGGAACTATTGCGACACAGGCATAAGTAAATTAAGTGTCAATAATGCCTGCTGAAGCCATAGTTTATAATATTGCAAAGTTTTGCATTTCTTCTTATTAATAAAATCATTTTATGATTTTACTATAGTTGTTGTCATATTTATAATATTAAAAAACTAATTCCGCATTACATTTCTCAATTGTTTGTTAATATGGATATAAGAATATTATATTTTTCCAGTGTATGCAATCTTCGATTATTGTGAGTAAACTTTTCGTTCTTCATTTTTTCCTTAAGTCAAATTATGGTAACATAAATGTGGGCAGCAGCAGCAGCAGCCACATTAGCATTAACAACAATAGCAACAACAAGAGCAGCAACAAGAATAACGGCACATTGAACAGAAAGGCAACAAAAAATGTTTGGCCAACCAAAAATGAGGGTCGGCAGTGCTTCTAGAAGCGAGATAGGAACTTATTTGAGCATTTTTAGGCGCCATTTTTGTGCTGAGAACACATCAGCAAACCCGACTCAAACTTTTCCCCCCTCCGATATACGAATATACAAGTACATACTACATACTACATACTACATATACTGGGAAAAGCCTTTTGTTTAAATTTTATTTTGTGTGTGTATCTTTTGCTGACTCTTACACAAAACACACACCCACACAAGCAAACGCAAACGCACACACACAAACACTACGTTCACATCTTGATACATTCGTACGCACAATCCGTTTCCTTGAAAAGCGGTTCTCTTTTGTGTAGGCACTTTGTGTTTGCCTCTTTGTCTGTCTGTATGTGTGAGTGAGCGTGTCTGTATATGTGTGTGTGTGTGTGTGTGTGAGGGGGGAGGACTTGGGTCCTGGTAATGGCCGACATAGCCATTGCTTGTTGTCCTTCTTGTCCTTGTTGTGCTTTCCCTTGCCAAGTGGCAAGTGCCACCACTGGCTTTCCCCCAAAAACTAAGCCATTTTCTCTGTGTCTGTTTTCACTTGTATTTTATATGAAAACTTTGCAACACACAAATTTGCATATGTATATGCATGTATCTGTCTGAGCGTGTATGTGTGCGAAGCAAATATATGCAAATTTCAAGTGTTTCCTCCTCGTTATGAACTCAACTTCAATGTAAAATTAACAGAAATATGTAAATTTTCTTTTCGTTAAGGCCAGAACCGACGTTCACAGTGCGAGTACGAAAATTATGACAAGGCTTCCAAAGAGCCTAACAAAATGCTCAGCTTATATTTTCTACACAACTGTCACACACACACACACACACACACACACACTCACTCACACGCACATACTCAATTTACACATTCCAAATTGTTAGACCATAAACGACTTGGTCAGAATTTGTGCATCCTCTGCATCTACAATCTAACCCATCTCCTTCATAGGCTCAGACTCTACTCCAAGAGGGAGGCCAATCCGACATGGATACAATCAAATGGGCATCCTATGAGCTGAAGTTTGCAAACATTTTGAATTTATGAAAATTGCTACGTTAGCTAATTAAAAACCTTGCAACAGAATGAATTACTTACAATATGAGAACACTTTGGCAACTTGATGAAGCTCTTCAATGGAATGAAAAACCAATCTAAAATGCCGCAACTCGGGGTAAAGGTGAAGTGCTTAGCAAATATGATATTACAGATAGATAGATGGGTAGATGGATAGAGAGATAGATAAATTAAAATGTAGATAGTTGGAAAGACAGTTAGATAAATAGTTAGATAGATATATAGATAGAAAGATAGAATATAATAATATATATATATAATAATATATAATATAAATATAAAGTTAAAGATGTAAAGATTAATATAATTAATATTATAATTCAACTAAAAGAAGATTTCATAAGGTAAACAAAAGATATATATGATCAAAAAAACAAATAGAGTAATAGTGTTACAAAGAGTGCTAGAATAGGAGCTAATCCGAAAGCAAATTTGTCATATATATAAATATATATATATATATATACATATTGTTTGAGCTCTCATAGAAAAGAAATGCATATTATAAATGAAGAGGCTGAAGTATTTATATAAAACATGCAAGATTATATATTTATGCATAGAATGATTTAGAGTCATTTACTACTGAAAATATACGGCAATATATAATAAATAGATATAATAAAATCAATCAATCCAACTAATTACTGCCAAAAAATAAATATAAAATTATGCAACAAATTTCCCAATTGCAAATGCAGAAAATGTCTTCTCAATTGTCCTTGTCATAATTTCAGCACTCTGGTCACACCTTAATAATACGAAGCATTCACAATAGACAAGCTGCTGCTCTCGCTCTGCCACTCAGTGTCCCATTTGGGAATAGGCCACACAACAAATGGAAATGTCATGATCCCACCTCTAACCCATTGCCCATTGCTCAGCGTAGGTAGAGCAAGGGTTAAAGGCAATTTAAATAATAAAACTGCGTGGCAACAAGAGCAACAACAACAACAACAACAAAAAGAATACAGAATATAAGCCAACCCTTAACTTGTTGATATGCTGTGAAAAGCGCGGCAAACAAAATGAAAACTGAAAATCAAACTAGTAGAGGAAGCCAAGGAGATTGAAAAAAAGAAGTCACCGACCGAGGCTGATGAACATTTGGTTGTATGTATGACGCACAAGTAAAGGATAAAATCTATTTCTGGGAAAAGAACTGGGGACTCGCTTGGGTTGGATGCCCTGCATTGGACCTGTGACCATTTGGTCATAAATTCCGTACAGACAAATTAATGTACAAAGTTTAAAGAACCAGTTACCAAAGAGATCTTATACTGATATTTATACTGTGGATGCGGCAAAACTTGACTGAATGCTGTACAACGAAATGAAAAATGAAATGGGTAAAAAACTAAAGTTTTTCCCATCACAGCGGGCAGACAATTGCAGTTCATAACGGTCAAGGATACTCAAGGATGTTGGACAACAGCAGTCAAACTGGTTTTCGCGGTCCAGCAGCCGTCGTTGCAACTTTCATAGCCAGGTGTGCCTCGATCCAGATGCTGTATGCTGCGAGCATCATCCGTCCATAGACCCACCACCATGAATAGAAAACGCACTTTTTACCAATGATCTGGGCAACGGTTTTTCTACAATAAACTTGCCTAACGGGTTTTTTCTACAGCTCTGTTGCCCATTGTCCTATTGTCCATAGCCGAGCAGACAATGCACAAAGCTTTGCAGCCTCCTGATCCAGATCCAGATCCTCAACCCCGAGAGTATGCGTATATAAACCACGGCTGCTGCGGAGAATCAATCAGTTTCATTTCAATCTTCAACCACTGAGGATCAACAGCAGCAGCAGGAGCAGCAGCAGCTACAGCGGCACAGGGAGCAGCCGAGGACTTTGTGTGGATCAGCAACAGATCCTCCATCCTGCAGCGCCATGCCCAGGCAGCGCTAAGCAGGCTGTTGCATTACCAAACAACAACAACAAAAAACACCTTTCAAGTTTACTTTCAACCGTTCTGAGAACCCAAACCAAACCAAATCAACGAAATCAACAAAGTTATAAACAAAGAAATATAGCGAAAACGAAAAACAAAACCCAAATCACAACACCGAAAGTCAGATTAATTTTAATACTCAATTAAAAAACAAAACTAAAACAGTAAAAGTAAAACATTGATTTTACATATTTGTGCGATAACGTTAAAAATACCATAAAACAAAAAACAATCCAAGGCACAAGCAAAACAATTCCATAATAAATCGAACAAAAATAATTTCAATAGCAAACGAAAAGAATTGAAAAATCACATAACTAAACAAAACATATAATAAATTCAATAAAAATAATACATTTCAACCAAATTCGATTGAAAAGTGCACACACCTTAATACCAATTGGAAAGTTTTCAAAGCAGAACCAACAGACGAGGAAATAGGATTTATCACAGAGATATTAATATTATTTTTTTATATATATTTTACAGGTAAGCTTCACAATGTTTTTCTTATTCATAGTAATTTGAAAGTGATTTACTCATTTATTTTTGTTTGTTTTTTTTTTTTTTTTTTTTTTAATTATATCAATTTATATATATCTTTATAGGACCCCCAAAGAAGTTTAGTCAAACTCAAGCTAAACTAGCATGGATCAAACAACAATATCAAATCCCAAACGATTTCATGAAAATTGTTATGAAACTCAAAGAAATTTTTAAAAGTTTATTGCTCATTTTTTTCATTTACTGCAATGACAATCGAAATCCGAAATTAACCAACAAAAAGACGCCAATACACAAATCAAGCCAAGAACAAAATCAGCAACAAAATTCGAAGCGCCTTAAGAAACTGAAATGCAACTGCCGGCAGCTCAGCTCCATAGCATTGTGCCCCAAACAACAAACCAGGCCAACAAATCATACAGAAGTCCGACAAAAATTGCAAGGAAGGAAACCAAAATTCAAAGTTAGCTATAACAACAAATTCAATACACGCAAAGAAAAGCACAATCGCAGCCCGCTAATGATAATGAAGGATGACGAGGATCGAACATTTGACGGCGAGAAAGGAGCAAGCAGCAGCAGTAGAGGCAGCGACAGCGTCGATGGCAGCAGCAGCAACGTCGACAGACAGTTATCTAAGGCAGCAGCTAAACGGGGAGACAGCATCCCCGCCATAGATATTTGGCTGAATATCTAAGCAGGGGCAGCTGCCCCACAAAGCACTAACAAAAACAGTAGCAGCAGCAACCCCTTGACAGGAAGTAAACTCAAAGCAAATTCAAGAAAACACACACATACACAGCAAACCACCCAAGCTAAGCTACTACGGCGAATTCAAAACACACACACACACTCACAGGCCAAACCGACGAAAGAGCGCAACGAGCGTTGTACAGAGAGTAACAGAGCGCGAGAGAGTGAGAGAACGAGAGTGAGCGACGGCAGCACGAGAGCACCTTTGGCAAGCAAAAAAGCACGCAACAAAAACAACAATTTCGCAAGTATGTTCTAACATTTTCTTAAGTTTATCGTTTTGACAAATGTTTCGATTTCGATTGCATAAAATTCATAAATTCAATTCATAAAAAAAATAGGCAAAAAGAATAGTCGAAAAAAAACATAATAGCCAAAAGGTGTGCTTGTGTTGCAACAACAAATTCAACAAGTTGAAGAAAATTCAATTCAAAACCCAATATTGTACATTTAAGCAGCGATTTTCCACAAACAGTCAAATAAGAAAATTCTAAAAAGAACAAATTCTATATAACAGTACTGCGAACCCAAATCGAAATACTATTCTTCCACGGCATCGCAGAAGCCTTCATTTCCAACCCGTACCTGGGCCCCTGTAATTAACCAAAAATTCCACACACACAATGCAATAGTTTTTCATTTTGTGTATCAAAATGCAAATATCGAATATTGACCAAATTTCAAATTGGCGTTTCGTCATTATTAATCTTTAGTTTTTATCAATAATTTATACGAAAGAACCATGAAGAAAATCAAGTTTCGCATTTCAAGATATTCAGGCCTAAACCAACCACCAATTGGCACACAACTCACTCATACACACACACACATACATACACAACACACACACTTTCGAGCGCAAATACAGGGGCACACAAATACACACACACAAACAAACAAAAACATACACACACACATCAATACAGAAACACATATACCCACACCACTTTGGTAATAAAATGGCTGCAAAGGAAGCTGCTTCTACGATTCCCAAGAAGAAAAGAAATAGCCCGACCCCAAAAATGTATAAATTTTTGATAGACCATTAGAATTAGAACACACGCGAAAATTTACTTTTTGCATTTTTGGCGCTTTCAATATTTTTTTTCGCATTTTCATTAAACTAGAAACAGCAAAGGCGTTGCGGCATACTTTAAATCGAAATTTTTGAAAATTAAAAAAAAAATGTTTAATGCCCAAAAATGCTTAAAATAATTTGAACCAACCAGAAAAAGAGTGTACAAACTTAAAGGTGGCAGAAAATCGTTGTCAAAAATACTGAGCAGTCTAGCAAATCTCTTAAAATGTATACTGGTCGTTGCTAAAAACTTTAAACATAAAACTCCCAAAAATTCTCACATATCCGTTTTGAAAAACATTCTGGGTAAAGCGGCATAAAGTTTTAATATTTCACGACTATTTAAAGATGAGATACGGTTGCAAATAATTAAAAAAAAAAAAAAACAAAAAATAAAACATAATCTATTAAGATCTAAAATGAATTTCAAAATTTGAATTTAAACTCAAATTCATAACTAAAACATAATTTCAAAATTAAAGAATTTCAATGAAAAGTTAAAAAAAAATCCATTAAAATATACAAAATTCATTTCGCAATTAAAATTTATAATCAAAAGTAAAAGACTTAATTAAATTCTAAGAATATATAAATTTCGAAATTTAAAAATTAAAATCAAAACATAGATAAAAATCAAAAATTTTCAAATCTCAAATACAAAAAAAAATCTATTTATAGCCAAAAGTAAAACCATTTAAACAATTCCAATTACGCATTACAAAATTCAATTTATAGACCACAATATCCAAAGTATTCGACGAATATAGTCAGCATAAATAAAAAACAAAAACTAAAATTAAAATAAAGATTCAAATCTAAAATTCACATTACTAACTTCTAATCAAAATCCAAAAAATAGTTAACTTCACTTTAAATCGACATTTTTACGCAATACAAATTACTAAAGTTTTTATTAAAGATATCAAAAAAATAAACCGAATTAAAATTGCAAATGCACATTAAAATATTTTAGTCACAACGGGAAAGAATACTAATTTCATTTTAATCAGCCAGAATAAAATTCAAATAAATTCAATTTAATTAAAGAAGAATCGAGAAGGTACTTTACATATTTCTAGCCAATGCAAAATAAAAAGTTAGCTACCCAAATTCAATTTACTTAAAAATCTTTTTGAAAATTCAAATCATCTCATCTATAGTAAAAATATAATTTTTAATTAAAGCTTTCAAAAACATTCTTAGAATTTCAAATCTAAAGCTAAAAACAGAACAAAAATCCATAAAAAAAAATTTAGAAAATAATTAAATTTTAAATTTGCACAACAAAGCAAACAAATGTAAAATTAATCCAATATATTCAAATTCAAATTCAAATTTTTAACAGAAGCTTAAATTTTATCAAACTTCCAAATCAAATGCAAGATGTTCCAATTTAAAATTACAACATTGAGATTATTAATCATTGAAAGTAATCAAAACTTAAACATATAAATACAAATTATAATCAAAATTAGAACGAAAAATTTAAATTATAAATTTAAAATTTCCTATCGAAATTATCATAAAATTCATAATTAAATATATAGTTCAATTTAAAAATTTATTATCAAAAGCAATTAAAAAAAGAAACAATAATCGACAATTTTCACTCTAAAATCTAAACTTCGAATGAAGATTAATATTCTAAAATTAATTTAAACAAAAAGGCAATTCATATTTCTTCACATTTAAAATAATAATTTATAACAACATATAACATTTCATATCATTTATCATTTTCTTATATCAGAACATAAAAATATAATCGGCTACAAAAGAATCTTTTTAAAATAATTTGAAACTATTGAAATCTTTGCTTTTCCTGGCATATAGTCGTTTAAATATTCAAAAATATAATTTCAAGATTGAGCATAATGACTCAACTTTAGTTTTAACTTTTAGCTTAACAAAGGAATTAGTAAATTAGTACAAAATTAGTCAATTCAGTGCAAAATTTCACACAACATAAAAGTTTTAAAATATTGGGTCTAATAGACTAAACTTTTATTTCATTGAACAGATTGTAGACTTATCTATTATAAAAATTATTTAAATTATCACTTTGACTCGATTAAATCATTTTCAAATCTAATCTTTTCAATATATTGCAATTTTAAAGAAATTTATTTATTTATGACTTCATATTTTTAAAAATTCCAAATAATTTCAAATTATCACTTTTTAATACAATTTTTTAACATATAAAGAGGCAGTATACATATATATGCAAACAAAATTAAATTTACCTATAAAGAATATATATATATAAATCACACAAAATATAACAAAAAGAACAAATTTATTCTTTAAGCTTTTAGCTCAATTTCAATAAATTGATTCGAATATTATATTCATCACATTTCGTTCACTATTTCCAAATTAAAATATTTATTATTATACAATTAAAAACATTGAATAACATTTATTATCAAAATTATTTAATTTTAGAGCTCGAAAACACAATATTCAAATTTTCACCTTTCGGCTACTCTGGCAAGCAACAAAATCCAACCAAATTTTTAAGGCCATCTGGACACAAAATTCAAAAACAATATTAACAAATACAAGCACTCATCATATTTACATAGGTAAATTCAAAAACACAAGATCTTCACAAAATCTACACAAAAGCATATTAAAACAATCATATCAAAGTCGAAAATATTAACAAAAATCTCGTAAGAAAATATAAAATCGCGAGTCAATTCAAAGACAGTAGAATCAAAAATTAAAAAACCAAAAAACACCTCCATAAACATTACAAAAACCCAAAAGCAACACAAAAATGAAGTCAGAAGTAGCAGCATTCGGAAGCCCTTTGGCGCATAATTATTTCACATTAAGATGACAAATTACAACGAAATTGTTCAAAATGCTAGATTATAAATTACAAGAAGTAACGGAAGTTTTAATGCGACAAAAGTCAAGAACAAAAAAAAAACAATATAAAATAAAATAATAATAATAATAATAGAATAAGGGCACCGAATGCAGACGCTGGCAAGACGACAAGGATGCAATTGTCCTGGCAACTTTCTGGCCAAAAATCTTACAAATGGCGAACGACTCACAGGCAGCTAAATAGGACAAGGCAGATAAATCAACGCGAACAAAACAATTCCGAGCAAAAACAACAACCACAGCAGGAACAATAACAACAACAGGCACGCGATTATACTTGTAGTAAAAACTTTTGTATAGAAGAAGGGGTTGAAATTGAAAAGCAGCTCAGCAGCCAAATTCATAAACCAAAACCAAATGAAAACCAAACCAAATCTCACACAAACACACACATCTGTACATACTCGATACAAACAAACACACAGAAGCATAGACAAAGCTAAAGATTTTCTGGATAGCTCAAAATTGTATAAAGCGATTTGAAGAGAGACAAGCAACAAACAAAAAATAGCAGAACCTGCAAGTTGAATCAAAATCCAATTCAAAATCCGAATCAAATTCAAAATCAAAGGCGACAAATGAAAACAGAACCAGCAGAAGCAGAAACAACTTTAAGCAACAACTAGATACTTATGAGAAGGACACACATGTCAGGCACAACAACTACCCATTCCCCAGTGTCCTAACCAACGCCATCTCCCCCCCCCCACACCCCATAAAACTCACCCTGCGACCCCTTCAAATTGTGGTTAGGTTAGTTTTCTTTAGCAAAAGTTCGAACCAACATCAGCAGCATCAAGAGCAACATCATTATCATCTTCAGTTGAAAGCACATCAAACAAAACTGGCAATAGACGGGGTCGAGACATAATTGCTATCAATAAATAAAATATGGCTGTCAGCAGGGGAAAGGGGTTGCAAATGGTAGAATGGAAAGGGGTTGGGGACAGTCAAGCAGCTATTTCAGCCAACTCTCAAACCAACAAACCAATCTACAACCTCCAGCGACCGCTAGACACAGACACAATTTTGATTTATAAATTCATTGCAAAAGTTGCTTGGCCAAGCGGCAGCAGCAACAGACTCGCAACAGCAAAAACAACAGCAACAGCTACAGCAACAGCAACAGCAACAACAACAACACACTATCTAAAGTCTTGGCAACAAAAACAACATTGAGCTAAAATCGTCTTTCTTTATGAAATTACACATTTCCGACTTGTACAACGAGGACATTGAAGCCGAAGCCAAAAAAGCATCAAATACTATGAACATTTTTGCCACCCAAAAGAAAAGTCCAACAAATTTCATACCAACACCATCACACGGGTTGACTGACAAAATTACTTTAGAATCTTATGAAAATGGGAAAATTCTTTAGCTACTTTTGGCACAGAAGCGCAAGAAATACGTTAAATGCATTTTGGAAATCTGCAAAATCATTAAGAAACGCAAGCACGACAACAACAAATGAATTGTAGCAAATGGACACTTGTACAATAGTTCTATTGAAAATCATTCCAAAAACATGAAAAACATTTCAAATAATATTTAAAACTTACGATCTATGCAGAGAGAGATAACAAACAACAAAAGAAAAAGTGGATGAAAAAGAAAATAAACATATTTTGGACACAAGGTTGGGGATACCTAGTGTAATTGCTTAGACTAAAGAGTGTTGTACTTGCAGGAAGACAAGTGCAAGACCCAAGCCAGGGCCAACATAGTTAGAACAAAACAAAATCACAAAACTGAAAAAATCAAATCTGAAAGGTCTCCATCCCAAGTCTTTGACAAAACTCATTAAGATTAACTCATAAATTTAATAATGTAACTACACTCTGTATCCCCTTAGTTAAGCTAACAAAAGAAAGAAAAACATACTTAAACAATTATCAGGAAAGTTGAACCAATTGGGCCAAAAATGTAGATAATGCCAATCGTTTTGTCTAAAATGACAATTCTTCTAATATATTGCATATATTTTAGACGAAACGATTGTTGCATTTTTTATACACATACTTACATAACTAATTAATTAATCATAAATGATTTTTGTATTAATTTCGACATTCCCGCCTCATTATTTTACTCATAATTAAATACTTCAAATAGGATAAATGTTGTCACTTCTTTTGGCATTATGAATTTACATAAAAATGTGATAAGCAAAAGTAAGCAAACAAAAAATGAAATTAAATGAAAATAACTGTGTTATTCAATCTCTTTGATAGATCTACAAAAAAATTAAACAAGTAATCTCTGTTCTTCTTAAGCAAAAACCAAAACAATTTAATTTAAACAAATACAAATACTACATTTACATAAATTACAATCAATCAAGCAATTGTTAAAGCAAGAAAAATATTCGCAGACGCACTTTGTAAACATTAGAAATAGTATTTATATTTCTGTAAAGTAACAAAAAAACATAAAAAAAATCAATAAAATTGTACAAGCCAATTTGCTCAAATAACAAATCCATTAAATGTTTTTATTTTAATCTTTTATATTCTGTTTCAGTAAAACAAAAAATAGTTGCCAACTGTGATTGTCAGATTGAGCGTTATTTTGTTGTGAGAGATCATATATGATGATCATATATAGATCATTAAATACCCATTAGGTGTTTAAAGATACTCATTTAAAGCACTCTCTAAAAATGTATAAATATATATATATATATATATATATATATATTCTTTACACATACACTCTTTACATATGCATGCATCGCAGTCATTCGCTTTCTCGCTCGGACGGGCATTAAGTAATCAAACGATATGGACGAAAGACTTATTGTTTATTTCTTTTTGTACACATTGTAATAAACAAATACATACACAAGTCTTAAGCTTAAAATGAAATTAAGTTTTACAAATTTTTAATGTTCATATACATCAAATAAATACTAGTTACGGTTTATACACGAAATTTAGTCTCTCGTTTCCTTTTGAGCTGTCGATTTAGAGTACTATTGGTTTTACCAACCATTGTCAATCCTATAGAGGAATGGAAAGATCTTCCGGAGTTTCAAGAAAATGTTTAATCTTGCGCAAAAACAATACGGCCTCACGACCATCAATCAGCCGATGATCATAGGTCAAGGCCACATACATCATGGGTCGAACCACAACCTACAAATGATGTAAACAGTATGTTTCAGATGAGCAGCTATTATTGAAGTAAATGCTGCTAATGACTCACCTCACCCGAGATGGCAATGGGGCGCTCAACAATGCCATGCATGCCGAGTATGGCACTCTGAGGTGGATTTATAATGGGTGTGCCCATCAATGAACCGAAGACACCTCCGTTGCTAATGGTAAATGTGCCTCCTTCCATATCCTGAACTGTAATTGCATCACGCTTCGCCTTATCCGCCAAACCGGCAAGCGCCTTCTCGATGTCCGCATAGCTCATGTTCTCCACATTGCGGATGACAGGCACGACCAGTCCACGAGGCGTCGCCACAGCCACTGAAATATCAATAAAGTCGCGATATAGAGTGTCCTGTAAAGATTGAATTTGTTAATATCGAATTGTTTTTTATTTTAATCATCAAGCGGACTTACGTGACCCTCGATGACAGCATTGACTACGGGCTGATCCTGTAACGCAGTGGCGGAAGCTTTCGAGAAGATGGACATGAAACCCAATTTAATTCCATACTTTTTGATAAATGAATCCTGGTTCTCCTTCCGGAAATTCATCACATAACTGTCAAAGTAGAGATGGTAAGTAAGAAGAGTTAACACAGATTGACCAGCTAACCTCATGTCAATCTCATTAAAGGTGGTCAACATGGCGCACGTATTCTGTGCATCCTTCAAGCGGGCCGCAATCTTCTGACGCATGCGGTTCATCTTCACACGCTTTTCGGAGCGTGTACCCGAAATCCTATGTACATCCCCGGCATCAGATGGCTTAGGTGGTGACGATGTAGGTGCCGGTGGTGGCGGTGTAGGTGTAGTTGGGGGCTTAACAGCTGCAGGCGTTGGTGCCGGTGTCGGCGCCGGTGTTGGTGACTTTGCTGCAGCAGGAGCTGGAGCAGGTGGTGCAGGAGTAGCAGGTACTGTTGGCTTGGCAGGAGCGGGTGCAGCTGCAGCCGGAGCAGCAGCTGGCTTGGCTGGAGCGGGACCAGGGGTCATTTTAAACAACTCTTGTCCGGGTTTAACCGTATCACCGTCCTTAACTAGAATGGCAGACAATGTTCCCGCAAAGGGAGCCGGCACTGGCATCGTCGTTTTATCAGTTTCAATTTCCATGACGGCTTGATCCGCGGCAAAAGAGTCGCCCACCTTGCAGGTGAACCTGGCAAGAAAACCAAATTGTTATACAGCAAATTCTCACAACAATGTTGCTGTAGCAAGGTGACACTTACTTAATGTCTCCCTCAGAAATGGAATCAGGAAACGCAGGCACCTTCACCACCTGCTCAGACCACAAGCTGTTGGTAGTATGAAAGTGCTGCAACTTTAAAGAGCTGTAATTGCAAGGAGATTATGAAAAACTAATCAAACTATTCTGCCTCTGACACACTTACCGCAACGCTTCTTGGCGATGGCAATCAAATAATGCAAATGTACCTTGTTGTTGCTGTTGCATTGCCACAATGGCTGCAAGTTGTGAATACTGACGGACGCTAAGTTGTAACTATTGGGAGAAATAAGGAGAGATGGCCCAGGCAACTTATTGAGGAATCCACATTTGAGACATACCTTACGCATTCGCAGGGCTCTGAGGCCAACATGTTGAACGTCTCGACACAGGCGTCTGGTTAATGTCAGCATAATATTCGTCATTGCAAGTGAAGTTTATACAAAATTTACAATTACTATCAATTTGTGTTGCAAATAAGAAAAGCAACCTTGATAAGATCCTTGACATAGGTTTACTTTTACAATATTCAAACACAGTTGAAAATGTTTGATTTCAAGTTGTACTTGTTGCGTATGCACTGCTTGTATAGAATGTGTACACGTTTCACAGCAAGCAGTGCAACCACACAACTACAGAAAACTCCTACAAAGAACGAATAGTTCGTTCAAAGAGCAAAATACTCGATACTCTCTCACAAACTTAACGAAACGCACTCATGGAACGATACGAAGAACGGGCAGCAATTAATTTGAGCAAGTGTACAATTCTTCACGTGGAGTATTACAATGTTGCTTAGTCTGGTCACAAAGACACTACAATTTGTAAAGCCATTCGTACAACGTCCGTAGAGTATCGAACAATTGACAATTTTCAAATCAATTATATGTAAGATACTCAACAAATGCCAGAGTAGCAGTTTCAGGGATTTCACATTTCCCACGACTCTGAGGAAAGCATATCGATCGGGTGAATGCTTGTGTCTAGCGAATCAGCAAAGGATTAACAATATTATTGTTACTGGAATATTTTTTATGAAATTAAAAAAAAAACAGATATTTAACAGTTGGTTGAGTATCGTATTTATTGACGATATTGCATGTCTCGGCAGGTGCTGATTACATTGTTGTTTAGGTGCAGAAAATAAATATACTTAAAATGGATACGTTTTGCAAACATTTCCACGTCGCAATATAATTTTATTAAGTGTCTCGTGTGTTTGTGTTTGCCTGTGTGTTATTCGGTAATATTAAACCAAAATGTTGATCGACTTGTGACACTCTAGAATATTTTGAATTACATTAAATGAAAAATTGGTTCCGATTCTATACAAATAATTTGGCTGTGCTTTCTTAGTTCTTAAGTTGCCGATTAGATAATATCAAATGAACAACGTGGATGCAGCGCTAACAAACTCGACTGTCCTTACAGACCGGCAACAATGATACTTGGATTTTCAACGGCAGCCTTTACCTTCCGCAGGAACAACACCGCCTCACGACCATCGATGATCCGGTGATCGTAGGTCAGGGCAATGTACATCATAGGGCGTATCTTGACCTGCAATTGAAGCCAATTAATTAAATGATCTCTGTATTAAGTGAAGAGAGACTTACCTCGCCCTTGACGGCAATCGGGCGCTCGAAGATGCCGTGCATGCCGAGAATAGCACTCTGGGGTGGATTAATAATGGGTGTGCCCATTAATGATCCAAAGACGCCGCCATTGCTAATGGTAAAGGTGCCACCATCCATGTCTTCCACGGTGATGGCATCCCGCTTAGCCTTATCGGCCAAACCAGCTAACGCTATCTCAATATCTGCATAGTTCATGCCCTCCACGTTACGGATGACAGGAACGACCAGACCACGGGGCGTGGCAACAGCCACTGAGATATCCACATAATCACGATACACAATGTCCTGTAAAGCAAATACAATTTTCATTTAGATTAGTTGGCCAAATATAAATTACTATAATGCAATGCAATGCACAGTCTTATAAATACCCTTAATATATTTTGTTACGATCTTGACCTTACAATAACTCTTTTGTATAATTAAATACAATTTCTGAATCTGTTAAAATACAATTTAAACTAAACCAGTTTCAATCAAAGTTCATATAAAAGTCGATCAAAAGTAAAATCAGAACTGGTTTATCAACTAACAAATTTCGGCATTTTACGCCAGACAATATACAAATAAATAATTGTACATAGAAAGGTGCTCCAAAATTATGAAAATTAATTAAATTTCGCACTGCGTAACTAAACATCTTATCGGTATAGTTTTGGTTGGGTTCCAGATGATAAAAAAAAATTGCATAAACAAATCAAATATTATGTGATAAAGTAATAGACTGTAACGTCACGAGTGACGCAAAGTGGATCGGGTTACCTGGCCATCAATAACAGCATTGACTACAGGCTGATCCTGGAGAGCATAGGCACTGGCTTTACCGAAGATTGACATGAAGCCGAGCTTAATGCCGTACTTCTTGACAAAAGCATCCAGATTCTGTTTCCTGAAATCCATTGCGTAGCTGTCAAAGCAGAGATATCAAAGCGTTATAAGAGAAACCAATTGAAAGATCAGAAAAAGATTTCCCGCTAACCTCATGTCGATTTCATTGAAAGTAGTCAACATGGCGCACGTATTCTGTGCATCCTTCAAGCGGGCCGCAATCTTTTGACGCATGCGGTTCATCTTCACACGCTGCTCGGAGCGTGTGCCCAAAATCTGACGTGAGCCATCTACGGGTGGCATTTTCACCTGGGCCACAGCTGCTGGAGGTGGTGCAGCGGCGCGTGGAGCAGCTGGTGGAGGCCGTGCTGCTGCTGGTGGTGGTGTTGGTGGTGCTGCTCTGGGTGCAGCTGGTGCAGCAGCTGGCGCGGCAGCTGGCTTGGGTGCTGCCGCTGCTGCTGGAGCGGGTGCTGCCTTCGGTGCTGCTGGAGCTGGAGCGGGAGCCCCTGATGCCTTAGCTGGAGCGGCGCCGGGGGTCATTTTGAACAGCTCTTGTCCGGGTTTAACCGTATCGCCGTCGTTAACTAGAATTTCCGTCACTGAACCAGCAAATGGAGCCGGCACCGGCATCGTCGTCTTATCGGTTTCAATTTCCATAACGGCCTCATCAGCGCCAAACGAGTCGCCCACCTTGCAGGTAAATCTGGAGATGATAGTGAAATATAGAGTCGAAACAATGTTAGCTGCCAAGCATGAGATAAGCTATCAACAAAATATACAACATGCAAGAAAACATCAACAATTTCGGACTCCACCCTCCGCTATGGGTTGCACATACTTAATATCACCCTCGGTGATGGAGTCAGCGAACGGAGGCACCTTCACCACCTGCGCCGAGCACAAGTTGGAGGTAGTGTGAAAGCTCTGCCAGCCCAACGACCTGCAAGTAAAGTGGAGTATATTAAGTGATGGTTAAGCATGACTTATGGTGGTACTTACCGCATGGCATCTTGGCATCTCAGAGTCGAAGGCGCCTCCCGATGCAACAATTGCTGCTGCTGCTGAGTTGCCGCAACAATAGCTAGTTGGGAATACTGACGGGCGCTGAGTTGCAACTACAGAATTATAGAGAAAAAAAAGGTGTTAGCATCAAATTTATTTATGATTGCACAATCAAGAGAAAAGCAACCGGTGGGTGGACGGTCGGTTGGTCGGTCGGTCGCTCGATCGTCACGTGAATAGGTGTAGGGGGTGTGGCAATGCCACGCATGTTTGCGATTGAATGCATTGCAAACAATTTTCTATTACATAATCTCTTCGTATACTGCTTAAGCGGCCAGCAAAAACCAAATGATCCGAATACATACAAATTATTGCAGTGTCGCCGTCTCCGGCACTTTCAAATTTGCAGCTTCACCAGTCACTGCTCTGACTATGTAGGTATTTGTGTGGTCTGGTATTACTCCCAATACACTTACTTCATGATTCCGCACGGCTTTGAGACCCACATTTTGCACGCTACGCGGCAAATGTCTTGATAATATCGATATGATGCCCGTCATTGCTGTTATGTTGTCTCGTATTTGCAGCTGCGCCTGTTGTGTGTGAGCACTTTGTGTCGGAAATCTTGTAACTAATCTAGAATTGTGTTGGGGCTACGGCAATTCAACGTCGTTTCTCCCCTCTTGAGGAACATTCGCTTCTTATGTCATGACACAGTATTCAGCTGACTCGCGTAATTTTTCCTTTGCGCTCTGCGGTCACATTGTAATCAGTGTTGGATAATGGCCAGCTTTAAACTGAACTAACTCGGAAACTCTCACTATTTAAATAATGCACTCACAGTTGTTTTTATAAACATATGTTGCGTTATTAACATATATTAGCAATTAAATATTGAATTTAAAGTGTTTGATACACTAATTAGGGCACGTATTAGGCACTGTTATTTATGATTTTAATTAATAAACCTGTTTCGAAATTAGATTTAATAATTTTCTGTCATTTGTTTGACTATGTAATTAAACTAATTTATTAACTAACTTTTCCCTTTTTTTTTGCCAAAATCTGATGTAACAGAGACAATTCTTACGAAATTAAAATAAGGAAGAGCCTTTATTGTGCAATTAAGCAAAAATGAACCATTTAAAGAAACAAGTTCAGCAATTCTGGTTCACTCACTCACGAACAACGTATTCCACAATATCGCATTGTTGAAGTAGATGCTATTGAGCGCAACTGTGTCAACGATAGAAACAGGAAACGCGTAACCATCATGAGTTCAAAATCCTTTTTTGCTGAAGATGACGCGGACCAGGCCAACAAGTTGTCTAAGAAGGCCAAAGAGTCTCCTTTTATGTTAATTGGTAAGTCGAAAGATTCATGGCTTTTGCACACGCATACAGATCGAAGATTTACGAATCACATTCGTATTTGATTCTGTGGAAGGCTGATGCCAATGTTACATTGGCCTTCACTGTGAACTTGTATGTATGGTTTTGACCGCTAGTGACATAACGGATAATAATCTATTTCACCATAACGGCTTTCGTGCGTCTGTGATGTAACTGTAATTACAAACACAGTAAACGATTACATTAATACAAACATATCCGTATATGCCTACTCATGACTAGCACATCATTTAGTACATTACACATGAATTAGCACATCAATGACGTCGACATTGTACCTTGACGCGTGTCTTATGCATGTGTTAGTGAACCAGCTGTTGCCGCCGTCTGCTGATTATCATCGGCCGTATAGCAACAATAACAACAAGAAAGTGAATGTTGCTCATCAAATCTATCACTTATTTGCGTTTTTCTTTTTTTTTTTTACTTAAGGTATTGCCGGTTTCATTGCGGCGGGTGCAATTGGTGCCTACAAATACAGACATAGGGGTACGATGAGCACCAGCGTTTTTCTAATGCAGTTGCGTGTAGCTGCACAGGGGACTGTGGTGGGTTGTCTAACCCTTGGACTGGGTTATCAGATGGCCAAGGAGTACATATTTGACAAGCAGCCAAAGGAAAAGTAATGCAAATACTTCTTAAACTTATGTAGTTCAATTTAGCTGTAAATGGCTTAGTGTAATTGTTGTCACCCACTCACATACACAAAAACAAACACCAACATAAACAAGCTCGATTAATCTGTTATCGATAATTCTCTTATCAACTGGCATTAACAATTTACATTTTTATTTTAGTTTGAAGTCATTGAGTAATTAAAACACATTTGATTGATTTGGCCTGCAATAAGTTTCTCCCGCCCCGCATCAACACCAGCTGACACTTCATACCTAGAAAATTTGAATATTATTTATTGCAATGACCATATGCCATTAACAAAAAAATCAAGTCAACACCCAGATGATAACGAAAACTATGTTAAGTGTTTCGTCCAGACGAGCATTGTTAGCCAAGCTAATGTTTTGTAAAATTGTGATACCATATGTTTGATGAAGCTAACAAACTTAAATATAAATGTAAACTATCGAATTGTTGAAACACTGAAAGATTAATACCTCCTATGCAAATGATATAAGATTAAAAACAAATATTTAACATTAGTCGAAACACTTGTCAAATGTCTCCATGGGGGCGTAAATTGCATACACACGTTCGTGATCTCCATATATCATCTGTCACCTGTTCGTGGAAAATTCGCACAGTTGCCATGCCGCAGTTGTGTGAGATGATTCAATCTAATTTGCAGTTGCCAAAATCAAACAGTAAAACAAGCTCATCTGTCGATCGGAGATTGATCCGTCATTTAATTATCAAGTTATAATAAGTATTTAGAGGGTACACCGGCTGGCCGATAATGTCCGATGTGCCAAAGTTGCTTGTCAGCTCAAAATGATTGTAGAAATCACGAGGAAAACGCACAGCAGAGCAGACCACATGAGTGTTCATCTGGAGTGTTATTATTGGATAGATCATCGGGAAAGCTGGCAAGTATTTCGGGAGCAGCGTTAGTACGTTCGGCGAACCAATCCTCGGTTTGTTCCCTAATGACCTCCGCATCGGTGTATTCCGACTCGGCGACTAACGGAAAATGGCATAGTTTTGTGTGGCGTAAGCGAATTGTTCCGTCCTGCGACACTTATCGGGCAGCGATTAACAAGTCTTCACATTTAACAGCGCCAAATGGGTGAGTTGCAGGTTTTCAAATTTTAGCCCGCTACGTTCTTGCGCAACTCATTAAACAAAGAATGAATCAATTTCTCTTGGGGCTCGATATTAAGTTCGCGCCTATCTTTGACACAATCTTAGCTTAAATTCTAAAATCCAAAAGATTGAAATTTTATATGTACATATGGAGAATGTGGTAAGTATTCAAAGCATACTCCGCCAACAATTTCATACTGATTGCAGTTGCAACTTTCGTTTTCGTTTGAAGTTAAATCCGTAAGTCCCTCTATTAATAGTGCAATATCTGCAATGCTCATGAAACACATAGTATGTGCTGGTAATCTGTGTCCGGGCTTCAGATTTCCTATATTAATGCATTTTTAACGAACATCTTATTTAAATATTTGGCGCCATATTATTGTCAAGAGTTGTCATATTTATTGAATATATATATAATATAAGAATGCTAAGTTCAAGGTTCTGGCAGATATGCTGTACGAAGTTCTTATATGGCTTTAGTGGACTACACATTCCTATGGAACAATTTTAATAGACCATTTCTTATTAACAAAATTATTGAACGGGTAAGCCTATTCGTTAGTGTAAAGCGTTGCCATATTTTAGAATTTCTGTATTTTGTTAATAACAGCACCGACTATGTTAACATTTCTATTGACGATATGTATTTATGTTAGATCAAAGTTAAAACAGCTGAGCGCGGAACAAGGTGGTCGCGGGAGAGCAAAGATATTTTTCGTTAAAATTTTATTATATTCATTTTCTGCTGAAACTCTCCTCCAATATGGAAGGAATAAACAAGGAAAGATCTAGTAACTTGCCCAATGGAGAAGCGGCCACCAACGATGAAGTAAAATCACCATTTCTGATTGGCGTTGCCGGAGGCACGGCAAGCGGTAAGTCGACCGTGTGCAAGAAGATTATGGAACAGCTTGGACAAGCTGAAATGGATGACACACAACGACAGGTGGTGGCCATCAGTCAGGACAGTTTCTATCGCGAGTTGACTGCAGCTGAAAAGCTCAAAGCACAGAAAGGCCTCTTTAACTTCGATCACCCTGATGCGTTCAACGAGGAGCTCATGTACGATACTTTGCAGCGCATTCTGAAAGGTCACAAGGTCGAAATACCCAGCTACGATTATCGTACTAATTCGCTGTGAGTTAATATATGGTTTTAGTTTACATCCATGGTTATCTAATTACAATAATTATGTTTGCAGTAACTTTGAAAAAGTGCTGGTCATTTATCCAGCAGATGTGGTGCTCTTTGAGGGTATATTGGTATTCTATTTTCCTAAAATACGCGATCTGTTCCATATGAAGCTCTTTGTGGACACAGACTCAGACACGCGTCTTGCACGGCGTGGTAAGTTGTTAGTTTAACGGGTACTTCGATCTTCCCAATTAACTCATATTTGTAGTACCACGTGATATCAACGAGCGAGGCAGGGATTTGGATGCAGTTCTCACCCAGTACATGACATTTGTGAAGCCCGCCTTTGAGGAGTTTTGCTCACCTGTAAGCACAATGTTGTATCTCAATTGCCTGTTTGCTAAAGGTCTCCTATACTTTTGCAGACTAAAAAGTTTGCCGACGTCATCATACCTCGCGGTGCCGACAATACAGGTGAGAGCAGCGCACCCAAACATTTTCACGCACACACACACACAAAACTCGCGCTTTGCTTTAGTTTGACTACATTATTTATTATCTATCTATCATTTAAACAAATACATCAAATACCCAACAACATACACACTCACTCGTCTAGTGTTTGTAGTGATTAGTAAAAAATACTTGCGTATATATTGTATATACATATGTATACTTTGTACGTGTGTATAAATAGTTTATGTTATAAATAATTTGAAACCGTTTTGGGTTCTCCGTTTAATGTTTCTGTTGCTGTTTAAATAACCGAACTTAAACAAATCTTTTACAATAGTCTGCTTGATGTTATTACCTTCTTTACACATTTCCTTATTCTCGTTTTTCGTACTCGTTTTCGTTTTTGGTTTCCGTTTCTGTTTCTGTTGTTACAATGTATTTCTTGCAGTTGCCATTGATCTCATTGTACACCATATCGGAGAAATTCTCGCGGCCACCAACATCGCACAGCACAACAACACAGTCAGAACTGCGGCCTCCAGCATGAAGCGCGATCACTAAAAAAATCTTCCTTATTTTATACTCTTAAGTAAAAAAAAGAGACGATTTCTTATTGCTAACCATAACTAAAAAACTAATGCGCCAAGTGAAAAGCTTGCTTGGAGCGCAGGTCGCCGGCAAATCAGCGCCTCCTTTATCATTGTGGTTCTATCCCAACTAACTTAATTGATTAATTTAGTCCTAAGATTAGTATGTTATACATACTTGTATGTATGTTATTGTAAGCTTGTTTTAATTTAACAAACTTAACTGCGCTCCTTTCTGTTGCGTTTTTCAAGTCTAACTCGGGTTATACTTTAAAAAGCTAAAATTACCAAGAGGTATAACATAACTGTTTAATTAGTTATAGAGTTTCAAGTTCCAAGCATATGTATGAAATAAATATACTTATTATTAGATACATCCTAACTTTTCGCCCTAATTGGTCGTTTACACACAAATATATTCACCGAGTCACACATCTAACTATTTAACTTGTGAATATGTTTAGCCATTTAAACCTACATAATAGCTGTTAAATTTTTGTCGCTAATGCCAAAAACAATTTGTTCATTTACGAATATATAAATAAACTTGCTTCAATGCTCAATGCTTCTTAATTTGAGCAAAATGAGCTATAACTCAATATTAAAAACATTTTTTAACTTGGTTTATATTTAGTTACTCTAAGAAACAATTATAATTAATTCGGTGAAAATATTTGAATTTAATTGAACAAAACACTCCGATTTATTATCATATTAACCGATATTTTCTTAAAATATATATTAGTTTGTGTAACTCTTATCTAGCAGTTGCACATATGGGCTCCTCTAATCTCATATTGTAACTTCTCAAATGTTTAACTGATCAACGGACTTGCATACAAGCCAATACTAGTTAGAACTAATTGTTTGATTATTTAATAACAAATGGCTTTCAAATACATATACAGTAAATTAGTTATACTATGATAAGATCATTTGCTATATACACATACGTACACCTATAAGTAGACGCCCAAAAATTAAGTAAACAACTTGCTGCCGGAAATCCTCTTATTGCTATTGTTACTTAGTTTAAATAATTTGCGACAAACATATGGTATAACGAGTCGTTATGTCAAGTGAGTACTGTACAGTTTCAAGTGCTTGCAACACGAGAGGTGCGTTCCCTTGGCTTTCAGCAGTTGGCTCAAGGTAAGTTGCCCAGTTCCAAACACATTAAAACGCTTCCTCTGTTGAGTTGCTATGTTAAATATTATTTGAAAGAACAAATGTAATTTGCTAAATGCCGACTAAATGTAATTAATAATCTCGAATATCTTACATTTAAATCTATTTTGCTTTGCAGTGGCCATCGATTTGATTGTGCAGCACATACGTGACTTTCTCAACAATCGATCGTGTCACGGCTCGACAGGAAACATGGCGTTATATGTTAATCTGGATCTGGGTGGCGGCCCTGGAGACGTCGCCATGGGTTTAGGTAAGGCTCGGCAGCTCTTCAAAGCGCGTCCACACTAACTAACTAAACGATGAAGCTGCGCGGGAGCAACAAATAATTCTAACTCAATTAATACAATACTAGCAAACCCATTAACTCTGCATGCATGTCATAGACATAATAATTAAAGTGTATATATAAATAAGCATATACTTTGTGTGTTTTTTTGCTCAAAAGATGCGGCAAGTGGCAACGGCACTTACAATGCGATTAGACGTTTCTCAACGCTCTGCAAGGAACTGACGATGAAGGGCAACGTATTCTTTGAAACAAATAAGAATCTGCCGCATCACTAAGATGAACTAAGGCAGTCTGCAGTCTGCAGCAGCATAAATGCTAATTTTATAATTTGTATAATTATATTTTTTCAGTAAATATATAATATGAAATCAATTCAAAGTTTGCATTTGTACATGGCATTGATCTTTTTCACATCACTGGATGAAAAGCCACGACGTTGTCCCATCAGACGAGCTTCGTCGTTGCTACGCAAAGCTTTCAAAGTTGGCTTGCCATTCCTGGTAAAGCTGGTGGGAGAGTAGTGCATCACACTGGCGTAGTCATAGTCGACACCAAAACCGGAATGCTGCCGAGCGCTGCCCTTTTCAAAGTTGACCATCATTTTGGGCTTGATGTTTTCGTTTAGCACCTGTACATAGTCATCGCGTTCATGTCGATTCTGTTCATGCAGGAAGCCCAGCGCATGCATAAGTTCATGTATGGGTGTGCCGTAGGTGCGCAGGCAGTTGGGTGACTGTAGGTTAACCTCTTGGCGACCTCCAATGCGTCCAATGCTACTCCAGCATCCACTTTTGCCACTTACTATCGAAATGTAGTCCTTTTCGCTTGTGCGTGACTTGAAACGCACGCAGGTCTTGCTGTGGTACTCTTTGAAGGCGTGCTGAATGTTTTCCAATTCCTGTGGTGAGAATTGACCCTTGATTTCAAAAGGAACTACACCACCGGGCCATTGTTTGCTTAGCGCCAGAATGCCATTGCGTGTGCCTTCGTTGTCAGACTCCTGATTATTCAGCGGTATGAGAATGTCACCCTCGAGATAAGTACCCAGCTCCTCGGGATTCTGCTCTGACTGCTCATCTTGTGTTTCCACCAATAGTCCAGTAGTTTCAGTATCCGGAGAGCCAAATATAGCGTCGCCCATATCCGACAGGTCAATCAAAACGTCGTCTTGATCCGCCTCTTCCCCGATGGGTTGTGCCTTGGTCAAGCAAATAAAAAGCAATGAAAACGTGAATAGTTGCTGAAACTTTGTCATTTTGCAATATTCGCTGACTGTTGTAGTTCAAACGGAGCGGGCGAGTATATATACCGCCAGCTCCTCTTACCTAGACCTTCAAAAATTTGGCGACTTCGAGGCGGCGTTTTGTACTTTTGCTGATAAGACATTTAGGTGAGTGCGTTTCGCATACATTTTATCGCTAGCTTTTGTAGGCATATTAATTTGCATTCCGTACAGCTTTATATGCACGTGCATCGTGATTTATTGGCCCATTTATGTCTCGCTTGTTATGCTTATGTGCATATTTGTGTCAATTGTAGCAAATCGCAAACACATGGTTAATTTTACGATTTAGAGTCTACATATTTGTATAACGGCTTTTGGACTTTGTTGTTTTGATCAATTATTCAAGTGTTGTAAAATACCACCAAAAAATATGAATTCATCGAAAGTCAAACAAAAATACTTTATAGTAAATGTTAAACTTAATTTGAAAACCCTATACTTTATAAACCAATATTTAAACCAATATATACACATATATATCCTTTCATTAAAAAAAACTGAACAACAAGTACAATTAATGTTCTTATTCGGTGTCGGCGGGCTGTTTTGATAATTAATAAAATAACTGTTAAAATTAATTTTATTAGCATAATAAAATGTACTGCGATACTTTTAAATGTAGATTTAAAATAAGAAGCATTTTTGTTATTTTTAAAAGATTTAGTATCGAATTTTCGATATATTAATCGATTTAAATCGATCAACACAGATTTTCTCATGGCTACCTGTTGTGCTCACATACCCACCCCACCTGCCGTTAATATGCACTGTTTGTCTCTCTCACACACACTATCATCTAGGTCTGACTGCGAGCGCTCGAGCACTGCTGACTCAAAGTCTGCCTTCAACAAGACGACGAGCGCGCAATTCAGTTCGCATTTTGTTCTCGGCCGAGTTGGACGTTCGTGGGTTTGCAGCGGGCGCCGGAAATTGTTTTTGTTTTGTCATTCTATGCTAGTGTGCGCAGGTGTTAGTGTCTGCTAGTGTTAGCCAATGCAAGTCAGAGCCCTTGTATTGGTGGAGCAGCCAATGCTGCTTACAGTTCAAAAGGGCAGACAATAACAGCGACAACAAAAAGAAGAAGAAGAATACGCAGCACCAAAAGCATAAGCACAACAATACCTGCTGGCAGCACCAGCATTTAAGCCAACTCGTCCATTTATGTTCGTGCCTGCGTATACGTATGTGTGCATGTGCCTGTTCTTACTAATACGCAAACAAATCAAATTATAATGGGCAGCTAGCAGTGAATATTTGCGGTGTGCTCAATATTCAAATTCAAATTCATGCTAGAAAGTGTCGCGTGCGAAAGTGTTGAAATAAAAGTACCAGACGCGCAATTTTTATGCTGCTGAAAACTAAAACCTGTTCTAGACGCCAAGTGCAAGTTACACACACATATGCAAACGTTCAATACGAGAAAAGAGAGCAAAAGGCAATAAACAAAAACCGCAACGAAATCTAAACGAAAGAAAACTTAAGCTCAATGTGCAATACTTGGACTACGAAGCAATTCCTCTGAGCCAAACCATAAAAAAAAAAAAAAAAAAAACCTTATCGCCCATCACTATAATTAAAAAACTCCAATACGAATAAACGATCATGGCTATGACTACAATTGCTTATGCGTCAGCAACCGCTAACAATGTGCACGTCACACACCAGAAACAGCAACAACAAACAACAAATCAACAGAGACAGCGACAGAGCCGAGCCCGGACGAAAAGCGCAGCTCAAATGACGTCGACGTTGACGCTACTGCTCAAGCGCGCCATTTCAGCGCCTCAATGGATATTTCTCTTCACAATAATTTATTTAGCAACAGGTGAGTGTGAGTGTCACTGTGCCTGCGAATATGCGTACATACATACATGGTGAGGACATAAGAGAGTGACAGTTGACAGTTTATAAAGCTTGTGTGCTTTTGAGCACATGTTGAAGAGAGGAAAAGAGAGCAGCTCAATTGGAGCAACACCAAATTACATATCATTTGAAACCATTGCATGCTTAAATTTTTTGCTGAGCTACTTAAATTTTGTTTAAATTCATTGTAAGAGTATTGCAGTGCGCTTTTGTTATTGTTTGCTGTCGGTAGCGATGACTTTATTGGAGTTTGTTTACAAAAGCAACATGTGCCAATATGAACACACGTTAAAAGAGGTCATTATACAAGGGTTTAAATGGCAACTTTATGATTATTCAGTTAAATAGCTTTCGATTGAGTCATACCAATTCGTGTTGCTTCTTATTAACCATTAAATAATGTTCAATGAGCGATTTAGATACTTATCACTGTTCTTATCGTGTTCACAGTTGGAAATGATTGTTTAAGTCATAAAAATAAAAATAATGTTGTTTGCTTGAGACAAATGTTCTAATCATTCATTATATAAATCTTGAAAGTTCAAATTATTCAATCTTCAAGACGTGTACTTGATACTGTTTTGTTTATCTGTCAATCTTTCAGACAGCTGCCTCTTCTCTTTCTCTCTCAGTCTTTCTGTAGTTGGGGGTGCCTTAACCCCTCAATTCTTTGTTCAACATTAAGTGAATATCTGTAACTAACTTGTTTAAAGCAGTCCCCTTCTCTTGCATTCTGTTTGCTCATCGTTGTCGATTGTGCAAAACATCGACCTCAAAGTTTCGTTTATTTATTTACAACATTCGGTAACAACACAAACATACGCATACCTATTTATATATGTATATGTGGCTATGTATGCGTATCTTATCTAGGCGGAAAATGAAGTCTTGCTAACAACAACAAATGTACAATGCGCCCGGCAACATCACCAAATGCAACAACAATCATGTTGGTAATTTGATAAAGCACTTCACGCACCAACAACGCATGCTGGGGGCTACATTTAGCTAAGTTGTTGTTGTTGCTGTAACAGTTGCACTTGGGAAAAGCCCTCATGACTCTGTGAAGATGCAGCACCATTATCCAGCGACTGGTTTTTCAGCCTAATCATAAAATGCAGCTAACGTTGTCTGGCCGATCATCAAAGGTTGCCTGATGTGTTGGCCTTTCTCGTTGTCGTCGTTATTGTTGTTGCTGTTGGCTTTCCATTGAAATGCATCCTAAAGTGAAATTATACTTTATTTTCAAAGAAAAAATCTCAACGCAGGTAACACTGCAACACACACTCATATACACATGTACCCATGTACATATTTAAACCAGAAAATTACCTGTGCTACCTGCATCGTTAACAACACGTGACCCCGTGGAAGAGTCGCGACCGCGGTTCCGTACGACGGCGGGTGTGTCACCTCATGGGCTGGTCGAGTGTTAAAGTGCAATCGGCCGTAACGAGTGTCGCATTCATATACTAAGCCTACGCACCCGGATGATGACCATTGCATGACGATGTCCATTAGTGCAAGTCGTTAGTTTATATATAAACCTATGTATTGATAAATATATAAATAAGTATAAAAGAACCAAAATGATTTTAGCCAAACACAACTTCCCTTCACAGCAATATGCAACAATAAGGTACATATACATTTTTATGTACTATACTCCCAAGGGGTACGAAACAATCAGAAGTAGGAAGTATTTTCGACCATAAAGAGTATACAAACGCCTATACTATCACTTTTGATTATTGAATTCACACCTGCTCAGCTTTCAAATATTTTGAAATTGACATACAATTATAGATTACCTAATTTAAGAAACAATATTTCAGCAAGTTAGAAGAATATCCATTGAACGGTTGCAATTCTCTTCTAGGCTAACGAAAAATAATAATTTGGCATGCGCAACTATTTATTTTGGGCATAATCATTCAAACTTGGTATCTCCCACTTTAAATTAGTTCACTTTATAATATTAAAAGCAGACTTTTAAAGTATTTCAATTGCGTGGTAACTGCCTGTTTAACACTTTCGTGTACATATAGCCTAAAAGGGCCCTATGTGCATTTGCTACGTTGTCAGTTTTCAGCGTGTGCATCGATTTTCAAGCGCCTTGAGAAGACTACAAACCGCAAAAAATTTAATACAAAATATTTGTAAAAAAAGGGAAAAAACAAAACATAAAACTTGAAAACGTAGCCAGATGCTTTCGTTTTTTTTTTTTGTATTTGGTTGCGAACAAATGCTTTAATAGTGGGCGTTGTTGTTACTCGTACTGTTGGGTTGGCCGTTGTCATTGTCTTTATCGGAGGTATCACGTAGCTGCGTTTTATCTCTCCTCTATTTGCATACGCAGCGAACCAGCCGCAACAATCATACACTTTTATATATGTAAATATATTTATAGATATGTATGTATAAAATTTATATCATTTTCATCAGTCTATGTATGAACAGATATACTATCATTAAGATTTGTAATTTAGATTGAAGGAAGTAACATTTATATATAGTCAATGAAATTGTTAATTGGACTTTAATATTTATCTCTCTTGTAATATACACATATATATCTGAGCCATGCTATCAATTAGAAAAATCATAATTAAAATAATAATTATGATTAATATGATTTGATAATTTAATTTAAAAAAAAAAATACCATTTAAACCAGTTTCTTGCATAAAGCACAATACAGCTTTATTCTGGTTACTCTTACCTAACTATTCATAAATTATGACTTACTATTTATAAATTATAACAGTTCTAGGTACAAGTCTTTGAAAATACGGTATTTAAGTACATTTTTTAAATTTCTATACGAATTTAAAATAATGATAATTGGGATTTATGGGAAAAATTAGTATGTGATATTAATAAGATATAAAGAGTATTTAGTAATCAGCCATTGTTTCAGGGTTATGCTTGTTGTCAGTCAGTTTAAGCCTTATTATGAACCTCTGTTTTAGCCGCTTTCCATTCCACAGTGCAACGCCCACAATGGGGCAACCGAGTTCTTATGAACATTTTGTCTGTTGGCCCTGTGTTTGCTCAGACTGTTCCGGGCACCGGAAAAGATTCTCAGGCATTTTTCAACAGTTCATTGCTTTGTACTACTTTGCCGAACGGGTCTTCGGGAACGCAGCAAGGGCTATATATGTATCTGTATCTTTTTAGCTGCGGTTTTCGTCCAACTGTTGTGGCTGTTGTTGCCACAAAAAAACTGGTTCCCAGGCGCGTCGCGTCTGCGCAACTGCGGCGCCACCAGTGACTCTACTTTGTGCCCAATTCTAAGCATTTTGGGCACATTGTTATTTCCCGAAAACAAGCGTCATAGCCATGACATAGATGAAAACAGGGTGGAGCTCCGCAGCTCTCCAAAGGTTGACAAAGTCACGATACAGCCCCCAGTAAGGAATGGTCGTTTCTCTTCAATTGCAACTAATTTTTAGCTAAGGTGATTAATTAGACTTCCTTACATTGTGTGTGAAGTGTGAAGTATAATAATAGTCGACTTATTGAGCTCATACATAATACAAAATAAGCCAAAGTATTTATTTAAATATATTTAAAAGCTTCTCCATTCTGAGAATCTGAAGCGGAAATTTGTGTGGGAACTAATTTGTTGAAAAGACTTTAGCTTCATTGTTGTTGTTTCTGTTTGTATTTTGCGTTATGTGTTTGCTCTGAAAGGTGTCTACACAAATGATTACCAAGTCGGTATATAAAGCGCACTCAGACATGAAAGAGCGGAAAGTGGATGCCGTCGAATGGGAACGAAACATGGTTTAAAACCTTAAACAAGACATTCTTTTGAAGGCAGTCAATTGAACCTTCTGCAAGCTGTATAACAAACTCAACTGATAAAATTGTTAGCATTAGAGTTGTGGAGAAATGGCCATTATCCAACAATTATAAGCCTCTTCCCAGTAACAAACATAAGTCAACATATCATAGGTTATTTTTTAACTTAAGAAGACTTGTTTGTATATTCAGTTGTTGCACCACGAAAATAGGATGACTGAAATCTACATTTTCAAGTATACTTGACTAATAGATACCCTGCTACGCAATTGCTGTTGTGCTGCTTGTGCGTTCGCTAAAAGAAATAGTTGGGTTAGCTAATAAATATGGTAATATGGTTATACCATAGTTCAAGGTTATATATTAATTAGTTTTTTAACTTCATCTGCTAGATGTAGATAGGAATCCGTATTTGATTGTTTTTACTTTTTATGGAGTTTCTTCCTCTGACTTGGAATTACATTACATGGACAACTTCATTAATTTGTTGTATAAAAATATCTAATCTACTTTTAATCGATATATAATTTTTCAATTATTCAGAGAATATTATTGTTATAAGCGTGACAGGTATAAATAATTATAAATCGACTAATGTACAATTTATTCTCACAATACATTGTAAACAACAATCTGTTATCGAATAACTCACTCTTCATCTTCTTCTCTCTTTCCTCTCACTCTCTCCCACACACACAGTCTCTTTCTCACTTGTACATGAATCACTAATTTTTTGATAATCGTATTATCGCCGAACTGTAATTAAACTTTAAACGCGACACGTTTTCACTTTTCCCTAAATAGAAACGAATTATTAGCAGCAACAATTAAATTGCAATTAAAAAATTTCGAAAAATTATTGCTATTGCTATTACGGTTTAAAAGCAAATGTAGGAAAATGGCTTAAAAGTAAGAGCCAAGCGGCAAAAAATAATTTATGCAACTTTGAAACATCCGATAAACAACAAAACAGAAAATGAAATACTACTATTTTCTCGTGGGCGTTTTGTTACACAAAAAGCGAAAAGTATTTACAGCAAAAATTAAAAACAATAACAATAACAACAACAGCCATAATAATAATAAGCTATGGTGTGCGGGTTGGCTCTGAAGCAACCAATGGCAAAACAATTGAAGTATGTCCAAAAAAAAAACCAGAGCCAAAGCCAGACTCAGAGCCGCAGTCGGAGAGGCAGCTGTGCGGCTTTTTGTTGTTGTGGCCATTCCGTTGGCAAACAGGGGGAGGTTGGCTAGTTGGCTAGGTGGGTGGGTGGTTGATTGGTTACTTGGAGAATTTAGTTGCAACAGCAGCAACAAACTAATATAGCTGAGAAAGTTGGGAGAGCACACAAAAAAAGCGATAGAGAAAGCAACAACAAAATTGAATACAAGTCAAACAAAAACGATTCGCAAATCGCGAATGCAAAAAGAACACCAAAAACAGCGAATAAAACGCGTCAAACATGCAACGCCGGCTTACCTCTCTCTCTCTCTCTCTCTCTCTCTCTCTCTCTCTCTGTGTGTGTGTGTGTGTGTGTGTGTGTGTGTGTAAACCAAGCTTTTTTATACATGTATGTTTGTACATGTTTGTGCTGATTAGTCATACTACAGAATGCAAATGCAAAGACTCAAAGCTGAGCTAATTTGCATACACATACATATGCAGATTTGTATGCATTTCTATGTACGAGTATGTGTGTGTTGTGTGTGTGTGTGAGTGTTTGGTAAGTAGGTCTCGCGCTAATATACAAGTAGGCGTGTCAGGAGTCTGAGTTACAATTTTTTTTTGTTACTGTTATTCCTCAACTAGATCTGTACATACATCTGTACATCTGCAACATACATTTGTACATACATAGTCACTCACACATACGTATCAAGTATTTAGCACAGCTTTCAACATTTCATTTGCATAAATCACTTTTTGTTGAATGATAATTATTTGTGAGAATACTCGAAGAAAATGGGTAAAAATTCATTATGATACATAAAAACAATATAGTAAAGTACAAGTATGTTGTCCACTGGAAAACTGTACACAAATATTAAAGAAATCAAATTCAAAACTTAATACAGTTGGGGAAAATGTTAAAGGCATCATTTCAAAATAATAATAATATAATTTTGATAATTAGAACTTAGTTTACTATTCCAACCACCTTTGGAGAAAAAACTACAATTTAATGAGACATTTTTATTCAAAACTTCTTCAACACATCAACGATTTGATAAGAAAGGCACCCCTCTTAGAGGACACTGGGCAATTGATGTTTGTATCATATAATATTGTTGCCATGGGAACTATGAGTGGTCTATTGAGTTGGTATTAATTTCCATGTTTATAGAAATATCCCGATTGTACTTAAAAAATCTATAAGTTTGAATTTAAGTAATTTCATAAATATTAAGTATCAAGTATAGATGAAAATTAGTTAGATATATTGTATAAAAGTTAAAGTATATTCTTATTGATTTTAAACGGAATTCATTTAAATGATCAAATATTCAAATGCTGTTAGCCTTTACATTTTCTTTCATTAAAAGAAGCAAACCATACCTTAAACATGGCATTGTTAAAAGAGATCTATTGTGACACTTGTTCATTATACGTATTATGTAGATTTGCTGTGATTCTGGAGTCCCGTGTGGAGTGGTATTTAAATGTTGTTCGTAGTGGCCATTTGACACGCCCAACTTAAAGCACAAAGCCATCTAGGCATCATTTAGGGACAACTCTGAAGATTTTGCTAGCCAGCATTTGCTTTGCGCTCCCAAAAAGCTATTAACAACTGTTTCTTTTATGGCACCGCTAAAAGTTTAAAATTTGCTCGTTCTCAAGACAAGATCTCGTTCCAAGTTACCGTCAAAGTCGTTGTCATCGTCGGTCTGTCGATTCATTCATAATACGAACCGCGATAGACGCTGAATACAGTTGTCGAAAATGCGAAAACAAATATTCTTGAAGCCGTTTTGTACTTTTTAGCGTTTATGATTATGAAATTTCCGTTCCGTTCGTTTACGGCTAAATACAATAGGCCAATGCTGTTATATAAAAGCGCATGTCTACCCAAATAGCATGTACGAATACAATAAGAGATTCTTTTCAGACGCGTTCATTTCATAAATGCCATTTGTATAGCCTGTAAAGTTAGTAGACGGAAAAGGGTATACCGGACGATGTCCATACCTAATATTGACAATTCAAATAGCTTTTACAATAAGTTAATGGTTTTAGTAGAGTTTGTATAGCCAAGTTAGCTTAAATATATAAATGAATATATTATTAAATAAATAAATAAATTGTAGAACAGTTGTATAGCTTCTTAAAGTGGCAGACTTTGCTCGACTATATATAATGTAATTAATATACATATTTTGATGTGGAACTTTGGATCTTGCAATTAGTTTTCATCTTGATTATTTACATAGCTCTGTTATGTGGTGTATACCCTGCATTGTATATTTTCATAACAATAGAAAGATTTAATTTTCAATATTGATAACAAAAAAATCATCTTTACTATAAATTGTAGAACTTAGCGATGGAAATTCACATAAATTAATTAATTATACAGGGTATCTCAACTGCAAAAACTGTTGCAGTTGTGGCTTTTTGAATATTTTTCTGCATAGTTTCGTACGTGAGTATAATATAATTATGAGCTACTTTACCCACGGCTTAGTTACTGGCTCGCTTACTTACCTGCGCACCTGAGAGTGCGGACGAAGCTTTCAAAGCGTTGACACACAAATACGAGTACAAAAACCAAATTGACAACAAAACGCTTCCAGCTCTTTACTGAAACTGTCCACTGTCCCACACTGAGACCCCCTTTCGACCGTCGTTTACACTGCCAATGCAAGGCAAACTAAATCGCCTTTAGATACAAACAACAACAAAAAATGCTTTAATAGTAGCGCAACAAAATCGATGGCCTCATAATGTTTTCACATGTTCACATTGCGAGGGCGGCATGTGTTGGGACAGGGGCAAAAGTGTAAAGTGTACGAGTGTGCGAGTGTTGGGGCCAGTTCGAGGTCTGGTCAACGCATTTGCATGCCTATTTTCTAATCAGTTTCTAAGCCAGTTGCCCGGTCAGTTAGGGCCAGGTCAGGCCGAAGCTCTTTCCCCCAAAAGGGCAGCAAAGTATCAGAGTCATCCATCCACTCATTGTTATTGTTTGTTTATAAGAAGATATACGAATTTTTATTTACATCTGGTACATGCCAATTTTAGATGTATGACAAAAACCCGCCAGCACCACTTAACACCAATTCTGAGCTGCAAATTTTGTTGTTGAATTTTTTTTTTAAATTGTTCAAAATAAAACGCTACTGCCACTTAACCATTGCCATTGAAACCAGTTCTCTGAGTTGCACATATATATATATATATACATATATGCATATATACACTTTATTTATATACTTTTACCTGTAAATACATATTTCTACATATTATTTTGGTTGAAAACTTTCGACATGTGTGTACATTTGTGTAGAGTTAATAGTCTAGTTGCTGCTTATTATTTAGCCATGGGTTACTTAACTAAAATATTATTTATATATTTTAAGATAAGCGAAATTTGTGTGGCAGTATTAACAAATCAAATATTACGCTGTTTGACTAAGTATAATAAAAGATAAAGAAGCTAAAAAGTTTATCATTTTGAAGTTAATTTCATATTTACAGTAAAGTATATATTTATACAATAATATATATACAACAATATATTGTGTTAAAAATATTTTCTGTTACAAAAATAAATACGAATACGAATATGAATACATAATAAATTAAATTTAAAATAAAACCGGGCTCAATCGATACCTCCTCCTGCCACACACTTTTTGCACAAAGCTAATATATCTCTGTACAGGGTATAAAACTACTGCTTATAAAGCTTAAAACAAAATCTAGCGACATGGCTATTAAGCTATTTGAATCTAAAAACGGATCAGTCGAGCGCGCGTGATAGTATAATACCCTGTGCAGTTTTCTAAATAAAGTAATTTGATTATAATGGAAGTTAGAACATAGCAGGTGATTAATGTCTATTGAAACTATCTGATTTGCTTATCTCTAGCTCTAATAGTTGCTGAGATCGACGCGTTCATACAGACGGACAAACAGACAGACAGACGGATATGGCTCAATCGATCAAGAATATATATACTTTATAGGGTCTGCTACGCCTCCTTCTGCCTGTTACATACATTTGCACAAAATTATTATACCCTTATTTGTCCATCGTTAGTGGGCACAGGGTATACAAATCATGTATGTACTATAAATAAACAAATAACCGATTTCTGGTCTGATTGAACTCCACACGGTACCAGGAAGCAAATGCAACAGAAGTCTTCTGCCTGTGCGATGCTTTGTCACAGCGGTCATTGTAGATGCTAAGAGATTGGCCTTCTGATCATACATACACACACACAGAACTACCAATGTGTATGCTTACTGCATCAGATTCAGTCACACTCATAGCGAAGGCACTTGGGAGGCAATAGATTACAAAAACTTAACTTTCACTCTCTCACTCTTTCGCATTTGATTACAGTTTGTTATAAAAATATTGTTGTTTAGCTTTTTAATTTTGATAGTAGCATTAATAAAATAGTGAAATACAATTAAAATTCTTATCTGAATTGTGGATATACTTTGTTGTTTAAAGTATTTTTAGCTCTTTGTTTCACATTGAACTCTCTCTTTAACGAACGTATTAATAAGAAACTTTACTACAATAAGATTCTCTATGTCGATTATTAGCTTTACAAATCTCTCTATATAGCACATTTAATAACAAACAACTTTATATCTTCTCTTTTCTTTTTACGATATTGGATTCATTTAAATTTTATTTCCCAATATGCAAAATAAATTAAGCTTAATAAACTTTTATCTCATTTTGTAATACATGAAATTTGAAGGCGCACTTGTAGTTAATCGGAAGAAATTAACTATCAATTTGTATAATTTTCGCATTCTTCTAAAAATATTGCATTATAGTTTCCTAAATACAACTTTCATTCACGCGATTTCAACTTTTTCTCATCAAGAAATACAACTTGTTTATGTTTCGATTTTGCTTATTTTTTACGCCTTGTGCACTTCAAACAGCCAACGGGTTGTGTTTTTAATTTTTGTAAGGAAAACACTTGAAATGAGTCAAGCGTGTGGTTGCTGCTGGTGGTGCCTAAACACGCACATATGGTGGGGCAATCAGCTGGTGCGGGAGAGGGAAACTATGAAATGATTCTGCGCCGCCAGCGCAAATGAAAGTTGTGCGCAAAAGTTAACGTTAACGTTAAGAGTAACTGATTATCATTAGGTGCTATTTGTGCTGGCAACATATCTCTATTTGGTCAATGCTAGCTGGTTCAAGCACTTTCCTGGCACTGGCATAAGGCCTCTAAGGCAATTGTCCAATTGCTAAATTGGCGATGAGAAAAAGCGAATACATGCGGAAGTCTACACTGTGAAAAAAGTTGTCTTAATAATATATATATATATTATAATAATACATGTACATGACATGTCATTGTGTATGTACATATATGGGATATATATATACTATATCTTTTTTATACACGCATGCAGAAGCTTACTGCTCTTCGCTCTGTCTCGCTCGCACACATGTTGGCACAGCAATGCAACATTTTCTTGTTTTATTTATTTTCTAAATAGTTTTCCTATTCGATCGTCAATCTTTTGTATAAATACATAAGTGATTTTTAACTACCTAAAATTCCTACCAAATACTTAATAGTGAACTTATCTACATCGTGTAGTAAGTACACTTTGTAGCAACCATTTTTTCGCAGTGTAAGTTACCCTTTTCTTAGACTGCAATCAAATGCAATTATCACCTTATATAGCTTTCGTTGAGGTAAAATTGATTCACCTTCTTTAATGTCTGTCTGCTGTCTGTCTTCTCTTGCAGATGTCGCCTCGGTGGAAGTGCACACGAGGGAAGCATATTTCAATGGATCCGCTTACCTGCGCCTGCTGACGCCCATGCCCACCTGGGACCACTCGGCGATAAGTTTCCGCTCGTGCCGCGGCGGTGAAATACTGGCTCAGCAATATAACAAAAACTCAATTGTAATCTCAGTGCTGAACGATGCCCTTCAAGTCTCACTCGCCGGTCCTGCCGTCATCGGGATCAAGAATCGTCTGGATGTTAGATTACCCTACCAATTGTTGGATAATCGCTGGCATACGCTGCAATTCAAATACGAGTATGGTAATCTGTATCTGCATGTGGATAGTGAGGCAATTATATTTGGTAAGTTGAGTTGTTTATCAACTAATTAGTCGTGAGTAATGACAGATTTTAAAGAAATTATGTTCAGGAAATGAGGCTAGAATAGTCCTTTAAATACGAATAATAAATAAAGTTCAGTGAAAGTTGTATTTATTGGATTAACTCTTGATTTCATAATTGAAATTAAATTGAGGAAAAGACGCTTTTAACTGTGAAGCTTCAGTTTCATAAATTTACTATTACAGTTCAGGAAAGCCACTTTGATATTTGTGTTCTTTAACAATTAAAATAAATAGATAAAGTTATGGCATATATCACTTCTAATATAATATATCTAATATATATAATATATATTATCCTCAATAAATTATATAATAAGCACAGAAGTTATTCAACAAACAACTTGTGTGTTTATTCACGTGAATATACGAGTATAGCACAGGGTATTTCATAGTCAACCACTCCACTAAAGCGGTCATTGAAATGCAATTGAATATTGAAGAAGAACGTGTAAGAATGCTCGCATTTAGACCAAGCTGCGTTCCTAGTTGAAGTACAGCAATATTCACGTTGGCAACTTATGAAATTCCTAAAACGTGCTCGCTTAAAAAAAAATCAAAACAATTGTAAATAATCCCTATGAAGTTAATAATTTATATTTCCATCTTTGTTACAGCCAATTCAACGTATAACAGTCAGTTTTTGACCAACCAGGACATAGGCAGCGAAGCGGCCATATTGATATTGGGCAACTCGTTTTCGGGCTGTCTGTTGGATGGACCTGGTCTGCAGTTTGTGCCAGGCAACATGACCATACAGAATGCGGTGTTTGGTGTTTGTCCATTGTCATATGGACCGTGCAGTGAACAGGAGTTATTTACCAGGCCGCAGGATCACTATTGTCTGAATGATCCTTGCATGGGACATGGCACTTGTACATCAAACGCTGATGGATACGAATGCCGTTGCACGGCCCGGTACTCGGGAAAGAACTGCCAAAAGGATAACGGTTCACCGTGTGCCAAGAATCCTTGTAACAATGGAGGAACCTGTCGGGAGAATACCCGTGGCGACTATCAATGCATGTGCGATGCGAATCATAGTGGAGAACACTGCGAGACCGAGGTGAATGTGCATCCGCTTTGCCAATCGAATCCCTGTCTGAACAACGGAGCCTGTGTTGTCCTCGCTGGCAGCTCCACCCCGACCTGTGAGTGCAAGAGGGGATATACTGGTGCTCGTTGCGAGATCGATATGGATGAATGCGCCTCGCAACCTTGCCAGAACAATGGCAGTTGCATTGATCGCAACAATGGCTTCACCTGTGACTGCAGCGGCACTGGTTACATTGGAGCCTTCTGCCAGACGAATATTGATGAGTGCGAGCTGCAGAACCCGTGCCTCAATGGTGGGCATTGCTTCGATACCTACGGCTCCTATACGTGTCAATGTCTCGATGGTTGGCATGGCGAGATTTGTGAGAAGCCCATCAGCTGCCAGACACAGCAGTGCCTTAATGGTGGCACCTGTGTCGACAAGCCCATTGGTTTTCAGTGCATCTGTGCCCCGGAATACAGTGGAGAACTGTGCCAACTGGGACCAAGTTGTGCCCAGCAGTGTCCCATCGATTCGGAGTGTGTTGGCGGCGTCTGCGTGTGTAAGCCAGGCACCTCGGGTGAGTACATCTTGCAAAAATCTACAAATGGGTTTCATGGTTCATATTTGCTGGTGTGGTGCATGCATTTCATTCATTCGATCATTCATTCTTTATGTGAAGAGTTCTTTCAAGCAACCAAACTTTATCCTAACACAAAAAAAGCTACCACCTTGGAGCTGTCAACCCCGCTTGACACGGTCGACACGGTCCTAAATGGTGAGGGGGAATCTTCGATTCCACTGTGCAACAGTGGTAAAAAGAAACGCTATATATCGCCCGAGTGGCTCAAACGCAAGCGTTGTGAACTAAAATTGAGTAGGTGGCAAATGTCTAACCACAGTTTAGAGTCTAGAGTCTACTGTTGTTGCTTTTGTAATCTTAGGCTTGATGAGTATCAAATGGTTTGAGTTATCAGTTCAATTAATTTGCTTATATAAAATGATCTATTCTTTAAGATATTCTCTTTAAAACTATTATACAATTTAATATTGATGTCCTTACTTAATTAATTCGCTTCAATCCATCACATATATAATCTGACTATATAAATTGAGGCTTCGACTTTTTAAAAATTTAAATATTTGGAATAATATTTATTGTAATAATAACATATAGTAATTGATGTTGAAATTATTTGGAAATTAATGTTGCAAACATTCTTTGAAAAGTATAGTAAAATTATTTGTTCCAGTGAAAAGATAGAAGTAAGTTAATTCATCAGAGACTGTTGAAAGTTTACATTATTATTTATTACTTCAAGTTTGATAGAAATCAATTTCTAATAGATAGAAACTAGTTTAAAGCCTCTCAGATCTATATATGTAATATATGTAATCGATAGTTCAAGAAACTCAAGGAACGCAGCAATGCAGCATACTTTTCTCATACCTAAATCACAAATTACAAATATTATACATTCGCTTGGGTGTCATTGTTTGATGGAAGGACTTTTAACTAATCCATTATGCATATACATGTGTGTACTCTCTATTGGCTATTTGTATAAATAAGTGTATATATGGCTATGTGAATATTATATTGTATGTAGGCCCCATTGGTCATTGTCTGCCTACAACAACTACACCGACACCAGAACAACCGACAACAACCATGCATATCAGAACCTCGGCTATCTCAATTGCTACAACAACCACAACTAGTACTACAAATCCTCCTCCAATAACCACAACAACAACAAAAACAACAACAACAAGAACAACAGATAGTAACAAACAACAACTACAAATAGCACCAACCCAACGCTCGGCCTCACTGAATGCATGTCCCCAAGAAAATTGCTTGAATGGTGGCACCTGCCTGGGATATAGTAACAATTATACCTGTATATGTGCTAGAGGATACACAGGTGATGATACCTAAACAGATAACAACTAGGGGGTTGCACTACAAGTCCTACTTAAGCTGCCCTTAACTTTAATCACACTCTATGCTTAGCTTAATAGCAATTAGATATTTGACTTTGATCCTATTAACTAGTTAAACTTGTGTTGCAACCCTCGTTAACTTAACTGTAAATACAGTAGTTATAGTAGTTTTGTAGTATATAGTATATAGTTTATAGTATATATATTTATATACATATCTTTTAATCAGCTGGCAACAAAAGTTGTTATCACAAACTAAACCTAACCTCAAAATTGTTTCTGATATTTAGGTTACAATTGTCAACAGAACTCGAGCGATGGTGGCACCACATTGGCCCTGACCCCCATCAACTGTAATGCCACCAATGGCAAATGCTTAAATGGAGGCACTTGCTCCATGAATGGCACTCATTGTTACTGCTCCATCGGATATTCTGGGGATCGTTGCGAAAAGGTTGAGAATTGTACGCCCCTCAACTGCCAGGGAGCCGATGATCTGTGCCCAGAATCAATGTATTTGCCCGGAAAACAAGATATGCAATCAGTGTGCAACGCATCCATGCCAGAATGGCGGTGCCTGCCTCGATCTGCCCAACGGGGACTACGAATGCAAGTGCCAACGCGGCTGGACTGGAAGGAATTGTGGCAACGATGTGGATGAATGTGTCCAGCAGCCCAACATCTGTGGCAATGGCATCTGCAAGAACGAAAAGGGATCCTACAAATGCTACTGTACTCCCGGCTTCACGGGCATTCACTGTGACTCCGATGTGGACGAGTGCCTTAGTCATCCGTGTCTCCACGGTGCCACATGCCACAACAAGGTAAGCTCTTTGTTTATGCGTGACTTCTGAACTATTGCTCCAGTTACTAAATTGCAATTAGTTATTTTTCTTTAAATACGGAAAGCATCGGATATTGAGACAAGTGAGTCGGGCGTCTGAGTCTGTTCTGAATGTAATCCTTGCTAAAGCCGAAGGGAAAGTTCTTGCTATTAAATTGGCTTGAAAATCAAAGAAGAAGCACAGATTTACCATTGAAATAGATAAATCCATATTAATTTTTATAGATATACAAAACGTAAAACCCCATTTCGACTCCCTAATCCTTTTTTTAGCCATCTCACATCGCATTTTCTAAAGCGCTTATAGAATTAGAATGTAGCTTATGTAAGCGAAAAGGAGAAATCCCATCATTATATTTATGAGAATGAATTAATGTATCTTCATTCTCATTGAACCTTTCTTTCGTGTGCTAAGCATTCCTATCTAGCCCATTTAATACCCATTATTAACTTTGTACAACAAATATGTAATATGCAGAAGGAGGCGGAGCAGACCCTATAAAATATATGTATTCTTGACAGCCAAACCGTCCGTCTGTCTGTCCGTATGAACACTTATAACAGGTGTTTGAAGAATACTTTTTTAAAACACTGTTGCACGATTCATGTTGATCGCAGTAGAAATATGAAAGCTATACAAAAAATAATTAAGAAAGAATGCAATGAATCGCTTTGCTGTAACATAATATAAGAGGGCGAGACATGTGTATACACATATGTATTCCTTTTTATACTATAACACGATTATAGCAACAAAGATTCCTTTTCCAATCCTATTCATCTTGTTGCAATCCCTATTTAAATGATTTATCCAAGGATATAAAACTCAACTTATATTATTGCAGCTTGAACCTCTTCCAATGCTTATCCAAATCTATAGATATACTTATATGTTTATATACATATATGTTTTATACATATAAGGTTTTAAGCTCTTAACTTATTATCTGTATTACTTCTGTATCCCCTTTTCCACCGAGTAGATCAATCAAATTGAGAAAGTAAGACTCTTCTTTTCTGTCCTTACTTTTCCAATTTAAACATAGTCGTATTTAAGCTTGATTTACATAACTTTGTTTCCTCTTTCAATTCGCTGTCTTATTGATTCTGTAGCTTAGCCAAAGAGCTTTCCAACCATTTGTACATATACATATAAGTTAATGACTTGTCTTGGCACTTAGTTTATGCCCTGCATTAATGATCCCCCATTTCCATTCCATTCGACCAGATCAATGCCTATGAATGCGACTGCCAACCAGGTTATCAAGGCGACAACTGCGAGATTGATATCGATGAGTGCATTAGCAATCCGTGCTCTAATGGATCCACTTGCATCGATATGATTAACAATTTCACGTGCTCCTGCATTCCGGGCATGACAGGACGCATCTGTGACATTGACATTGATGATTGTATCTCGGCGCCATGCCAGAATAATGGACTCTGTATCGATGAATTGGGTGGCTTCCATTGTGACTGCAGTGGGACGGGATACGAAGGCAAGAACTGTGAGCTGAATATTGATGAGTGTGTGTCGAATCCCTGCACAAACGGGGCCAAGTGCATAGACCAAGTGAAGGACTATTTCTGTGAGTGCCATGGCGGCTACAAGGGCAAGAATTGTGAGCAAGATATCAATGAGTGCGAGAGCAATCCTTGTCAATATAATAGCACCTGCTTGGAACGCTCCAACTCCACACTCTATCAACTGAGTCGAGTGACGGACCTGCCTCGTGTATTCAGTCAACCGTTCAGCTTTGAAAATGCCAGCGGGTAAGTCAATAACGACACGATCGAATGTGATGGAGTGGTTAATAACATATGCTCCGCCTGTAGCTATGAATGTGTTTGTGTGCCGGGAATCATTGGCAAGAACTGTGAGATCAACATCAATGAGTGTGAGAGTAATCCCTGCAGCAAGCATGGCACCTGCAATGATGGAGTAAGTGAATCATTTCCGATTGGAATTCTTTTATTAATTCCTATTCCACATGACAGATTGGCACCTATTCGTGTGAATGTGATCCGGGTTTTGAGGGTACCCACTGTGAAATCAATATTGATGAATGCGATCGCTATAATCCTTGCCAGAATGGCACCTGCATCGATCAAATCAACGACTACGATTGTGATTGTGACGCCAACTTTGGGGGCAAGAACTGCTCTGTACCGTTGATTGGCTGCCTCAGTGGACCCTGTCTAAACAATGGCACGTGTCGTCCCTATTTGGTAAATGAGACCAAGCATCTGTTCAACTGCTCCTGTGAGCATGGCTTCCAGGGTTACACCTGTGAGAAGACGACAACACTGTCTATGGTTGTCAGCAGTTTGATAACTGTGAAAACACAGCGCGAAGAAGGTTACGACATCAATTTGCAATTCAAGACAACGTTGCCCAATGGTGTTCTTGCCTTTGGCACATCTGGCGGTCAAAATGAACCAGTTAGCTACATCCTGGAGCTGATCAATGGACGCCTCAATCTGCATTCATCGCTTCTAAACAAATGGGAGGGCGTCTTCATTGGATCCAAGTTGAACGACAGCAATTGGCACAAAGTATTTGTGGCCATTAACACGTCACATCTGGTGCTGTCCGCCAACGATGAGCAGGCCATCTTCCCCGTGGGATCCTATGAGACAGCTAATAACAGTCAACCCTCATTTCCACTGACCTATCTGGGCGGTACCATACCAAACTTGAAGTCATATTTACGCCACTTAACCCATCAGCCATCGAGTTTTGTGGGCTGCATGCAGGATGTGGTCGTCAATGGCAAATGGATATTTCCCGATGAGCAAGATACGGACGATAATACTAAATTGTCCTATGTGCAGAGCGGCTGTCCACGCACTGAGCAATGCAAACCGAATCCCTGTCACTCCAATGGCGAATGCACAGATCTTTGGCACACGTTTGCCTGTCACTGTCCCCGACCCTTCTTTGGCCACACCTGTCAGCACAGTAAGTTCCCTTGATTATTGTGGTATTCTTTTCAATATAACAACGTCAACTCTTGCAGATATGACGGCTGCCACGTTTGGACATGAGAATACCACGCACTCTGCGGTAATTGTGGAGACAACAGATGTTGCCAGACGAGCCATACGCTCCATTCTGGACATATCCATGTTCATACGCACACGAGACCCGACCGGTCAGGTCTTCTACTTGGGCAGCGATCCACGCAAGGCGCCAACAAAGAGTGAGTTCCATGTGAGATTAATCATAACTTCAGCTAACTGAGACTCTTGTGCTTTTCCAGATGTTGGTGACTCTTATGTGGCAGCCAAGCTACATGGCGGTGAATTGCTGGTGAAGATGCAGTTTAATGGTACACCGGAAGCCTATACAGTTGGTGGCCAGAAGCTGGACAATGGCTACAATCATCTCATTGAGGTTGTGCGGAATCAAACCTTGGTTCAGGTGAAGCTCAACGGCACCGAATACTTCCGCAAGACGCTGTCGACGACGGGTCTATTGGATGCCCAGGTGCTCTACTTGGGTGGACCAGCTCCGACGAGGGACTCCCTGTTGCCAGCCAGCACTGAACCGGGTTTGGATGAGAGCAGCATGGCCGCTAGCAATGTGGCAATATCGAGGGATATGGATGATAGCAAGGATTACTTCAAGGGCATCATTCAAGACGTGAAAGTGAGCAATGGATCGCTCAATATGATTGTCGAAATGTATCCACTAAATGTGACCGATGTGAATGTGAATGCCAAACCCTTTGGAGCGGTCAGCATTGATCGTGCCTCCGTGCTGCCTGGCGAAGTGTCCGATGATCTGTGTCGCAAGAATCCATGCAAACACAATGCCGAATGCCGCAACACGTGGAACGACTATAGCTGCAAGTGTCCCAATGGATATAAGGGCAAGGATTGTCAAGAGATCGAGTTCTGCCAACTGGTGACCTGTCCCGGTAGCAGTGTCTGTCAGAATTTGGACGATGGCTACGAGTGCCTGACCAACATAACGTTCACGGGCCAGGAACATTCGCCGCTGGCATTCTATTACTTCAAGGAGCCGCTGGCCGATGAGAATGGCGTGACTAAACAACCGATGCTTAAGCCAGTCATTGAGATTGCCTATCGCACGCGCGCCGGTGGCACTTTGCTCTTCATTGACAACAATGATAGCTTCTTTGAGATCGGAGTAAATGGCGGTCGTGTCACGGTCACTTGGAAGCTCACAAAACTGCATATTGGTGAATCCGTACGGTTCGAGAAGGAGAACACTGACGGCGAATGGAGTCGCATTTATTTACGGGCTCATGGTAGCAAACTAGAGGGCGGTTGGAAAGGATGGGAGTCGATGGTGGATCCCACGCCAGGCTTTTCCACGGACATTGATCAGGGCGATTTCCAGGAGCTGCTCTCAAGCAGCACACAAGTTTACTTAGGCGGCATGCCAGAGTCCCGTCAATCACGTGGCTCTACCCAATCCTCTCAGCAAGGTTCCCAATTTAAGGGTTGTCTTGGTGAAGCACGTGTTGGTGATCTCCTCCTGCCCTACTTCTCCAATGCTGAACTTTATCCACCCACGGAAAATGTATCTGTGCAACTGCAAGCACAATTCCGTCTGAACTCGACCAGGCCGGAGGAAGGCTGCATCCTTTGCTTCCAGGTGGACTGCAAAAACGGCGGTTCTTGCAATATGCCAACCGAGCAATATGCATGCACCTGCCTGGCGGGCTACGAAGGCGACGACTGTGCGACGGACATTGACGAATGCCTCAACACACAATGCGAAAACAATGGCACCTGCATCAACCAAGTGGCCAATTTCTACTGCCAGTGTTTGCCCGGATTCGAAGGTCTCTACTGCGAACAAAACATTGATGAATGCGCTACCCAACCATGTCACAATGGCGGCAACTGTACGGATCTGATAGCTGCCTATGAATGTGTTTGTCCAGATGATTACACGGGTCCACAATGTGATGCTCTCAAGCAGATGACCTGCGAGAATGAGCCCTGTCGCAATGGGTCCAGCTGCGAGAATGGTTTCAGTAAGTGAACATTCCACACCATCATCAAACCATCGAGTGTACTAACAACTTTACTCTCTTCTCCTACAGATGCTCATACCGGCAATAATTTTACCTGCACTTGCTCAATGGGCTTCGAGGGTCCGCTGTGTGACACGCCCTTCTGCGAGCTGACGGCCTGCGCCAATGGAGGCCTTTGTTTGTCCATCAATACGGTAGGTAATCGACATTAATTTCTTAAATTGCAGTGCTTACGGCTATACTCTTTCAGATACCCATTTGCAAGTGCAGTCTAGGGTATACGGGTCGTCTGTGTGAGCTGGAAATCGATGAGTGTGCATCCAACCCATGCTTGAATGGCGGTCAGTGCACTGATCTTGTCGGTGACTATCAATGCAATTGCCTTTCAACTGGCTTCAACGGTGTCCACTGCGAGACCGACATCGACGAGTGCAGCCAGGGAAAGGAGTATTGTGGCGGTCTTGGACGCTGCATTAATACGCCGGGCAGCTTCAAGTGCATTTGCCAAAATCCCTATTGTGGTGCATTCTGCAACTTTACCGATCCCTGCAATATACCGAACATATGCTTTAATGGTGGGAAGTGCGTGGAGAACTGCGGCGAGGAAGCTGATTACTATTGCAATTGCACCGAGGGCTTCGCCGGCAAGAACTGCACAGCACCGGTAACTCTAGAAACTGAAACAACTAGAGAATATTTGTAACTGAATCTCTTGGAATTTGCTTATAGATCACGGCCAAAGAGGATGGTCCATCGACAACGGACATTGCCATCATTGTGATACCTGTTGTTGTTGTCTTGCTGCTGATTGCCGGCGCTTTACTGGGCACATTTTTGGTCATGGCACGGAATAAGCGTGCCACACGCGGCACTTACAGTCCCAGCGCGCAGGAATACTGCAATCCCAGACTAGAAATGGATAATGTGCTAAAGCCACCGCCAGAGGAACGACTTATTTAGTTAATGCTTCCCTCAATATATAGAAACAAAAGATATTTTGGAATCCGCCCATATAAATAGTTTTAGTTATTATTGCGTATGGCGTATTAGGTGCTCCATGGCTTCCACAGAGTAACTCTTCATCAATCATGATGTACGTACGCTTTAGTTAGTTAATAATGCCGTTGTCTATTTATTGTAGTAAATAGTTTGTATGGCAATCACTTTATAGTCGTTATATAGTTACAGTTTAGATTCAGTATTCGATTTCATTCCAAACAGAATAAGCGAGTATTTATATCGAAAAAGCTGCGAACAAAACAATGGGAAATAAAATAGAAACAACAACAAACGATAATAGCAACCGAATTCGGCACATTCCATGCGGAAACCCTTAAATAACCCTTTACGAATATTTTGTAAATAGATTTGTATGCCTTTTAAAAACTAAATTAGCTGAGCTAAACAAAATCCTATATAAATATATATATATAATCCAATATAAATCAACATATATTTGCAAATATATTTACTTCTAACAGTTAATGTGGCCTTATACAACAAGCATAGTACTTTAATGTTAAGTAAATCAAATATTTTGCTCTATAATTTTTAAGCATAAACTTAAGAGACTGTACTATATATATATATATATATATATATATATATATATATATATATATATTGAATATTTCGACTTTTTTCCATAAAAAAAGAAAACCAATATAATAAAATAATAATTGATTATAATGAATAAATGAATAGGTCTTTTCTATACAAATTTGAATTTGAAATTTGGAATCTATGAAAGTGAGAACAAATAAAAGAAAATAAATAAATAACAGAATCGCAATAGACAGAAATTGTTTTAACCTGGATAATTTCTATTAATAATTACATATCTAACTAAATGTTAACATTTTATTTATCTTCGTTAGGGATAGTTTAGTATATATATAGGTGCGGTTATGTGTAGATATGCTTATGAAATGAATATAAGATTACGTTACTTCAATTGAGTTATTACTAATTTTATTGTTCATTGATTGAATCTTTTTGTAACAAATATTTTGAATGTTGTAGAAATTAAACAAATTTTGATATCCAATTTGTAGCAAGTTGATTGCTAAATTTTATTCACCGACTTATATATGACGATTACACTTTTATTTTAATGTATACGAGGATGTTTTTGTTTATTTCTTTTTATAATAATGCAACAAGTCTATTGACAACAGTTTTAAATATTTTGTTGTGTTGTTCTGTGTTTGTTTTGTTTGTTTTCTTCAGCTAATGCCTATTGTATAAAATATTAAATATATAATTGGTAAGCAAATAAATGTGAACCAAATACAAAACTCCGTTTGCATATATAGTAAAAAAAATGTTGCGAATAGTTAGTCGTAGATTGTGTTGTTGTTGTTGAATATATAAATAGGATCATCATATGCAATTCGCTAAATAATAAATGCTAAAGAAAGAGAGCGAACATTTTAAATTAGCCCACTGAGGCGACCCATTTGAATTTGCTTTGCATTTCCGGATGATAAAATATGCATTCCAGCTTATTGATGCAATTCTTGCCATAACGACACGGCTTTGGATGATAGAAAGTGCAGCCGACCTTTGAGCAATTGGGATAATATTTGCACATCGTTGTTGCCGTTGACGCTGGTACTGGCGCCGATATCGATTTATAGTTCTGCACAGGTATCACATGCGATGCTATAAAAATATAAATAAATAATTAAATTACTTTCATATTCATTTACTTAAATTACTCACATAGAGGCGGTGCCGCCAGTTGCACATGGCTCAAATCACGGTTGCTACTATGGGCAAAATTACAATCGATACTCATGCAGGCCAAATCAAACTTGCATTTGGGATGAGAGTACATGCACTTGTCGGCAAATTTGCAATTGGGAAAGGACTTGCAAGGCGCTGATGGATGATAATATTCGCAAAATTGTTTGCTGCAATTGGGATGATATTTACAGCGCTCCTTTGGCTTCGTCACCTTCAAAACGGTCGAGTCCACGTTGACAGCACTCACTGCGAATGGAACAGAATTGACTTTTAGTTTATTTTAATTGCATACAACATATAAAAGAGTGTAATATCAATTCACCATCCATTGATACGAATTAATTAAGAGTCGTTTACAGCTTCGGAAACCAAATAGGAGTTTAAAGGCAATCAGGCATAAGTTTTAAAATACATTTAAAGCTGTTTGATTATTATAGAACTGAAAAAGCTTCACACAATCTCAGTCATTTTTTATGAAAAGCTAATGCTTTTACCATAGTTACAAAATTTTAATGTAATAAAAGAGTATAACAATGTTGTGCTGTAAGTGTTTGTATACTGCAAATACCTGTACAAATCTTTGATTTCTATATAAGGTATTCTTGAACTGCATACAGGGTATCTTCTGAACGATCATTCATTATCTATTAATTGTTTGAATTACATATTTTTCTTACTGTCCTAGCGATGTGAGCGCCATTTAGGGTCTGCTTGGGACATAAACAAAAGAAAATAGTATAATCAAATCAAGAAAAGGTCGCCAAAAAGCACATAGAAAAGCTAAATACTTAAGGGAAAAACGATTCAGATTGATATTGTATCCACAGTTTCTCACTTAAAAACTGAAATTCAATCAGTCTGAGTAACGTTCTACACTAAGCAAACATTTATTATTGATTCAAAGATTTTAGGAAGCATCCTACAATTGCAACTAGCCGAATAGGTTCATGTAGAGCATTCACATTTTAGATTTACTTACATGCCGGAAGATTATCGTATTTCCTGTCCTCTGCAGTGCGTATAGAGATTCGACGTCGCTCTGTGGAGGAGTCCCGCTCTATGCTGCCCGAGCGTCGCTTCTTTTGTGGCTGCTGTTGCTGCAGCTGTGGCTGGAGCTGTGCCTCCTCCTCCGGCTTCAGCTTGAAGCGTATGGGAGTGTGCTTAACCTTAGTTGGCGCCTCGACAGCTGCCGTTACAGCAACTGATGCTATTAATGATTTCTCATTGTTAATATCGCGTTTATCCAGATGCTTTGGAGGCAGTGGTGGCGTTGTGGAGCGATTGACATCCTCTAACTGCACCTTTGAGCTAATCTTTCCGTCATTGACAAAGGTCGAGGAAGTGGCCATGTTGAAGCTACTGCTGAGTTGTTTTCTGGACACTCGCTTGTGCGGCAATCCATGCAGCTGTTCATCATCCTCATCGTCATCAATATCGTTCTTGATAATTATCTTTTTGATCTCCTGCGATTGGCGCAGCACCTCGTTACGATGAAGGCTACGCGAGGGTTTTGGTGGCGGCGTATTGCTCGATGTCGATGGCGATGAGCTCCGTGCACGTTTCGATTTATTCCGCCTATTGTTGCTGTTAGTGGAGGAGGAGCATGTCGTTGAGCTGGGCTCAGCATTCAAGAGCTGAGCTATTGTCGAACTAGTTGAGGACACTTGTGGTGAGGGAGTGCGTTTGCGGGAACGCTTGCGAAAGGCGGCGGCATTGCCAAGCGACTTGTCCCCATTCAGTGTAACCACAAACTGAGTCTTGGATACACCAGCTGAGCCACCGCCCGAACTAACAGCTTTTTGCTCTACATGCATATCAATATCCATGCCCAAGTCCTCCTCATCCTGTACCAGCTGTGGCACGTATGACACGTAATCGCTGACGGCCAAACTGGGCACATATTCTTCCTGCTCTTCCATCTTTGCCACCAGGTTAATTTCGGCAGGCGGCTCACCGGAACGGCGGGTCCTTTTAGTATCCCTTTGCATTACATTAACGACTAATTCACGCCTGCTACGTCGGAACAACTCATTGCCAGGTGCACTACCAGTTGTTGACTCATGAGATCGACGTTTGCCCAGCGTTGAACTTATGATCTCCGGTTCGTCACTCCTCATTCGTGGCTTTGACGTCACCGCCATTGGCGGCACTGGAGCCTTGGCCAAGATCGTCGATCGTTGTGCATCGGCAACGGCGCGAAGCAGCAAATTTTTGCAGGCTTGTCTTCGTGGTGAAACTGTTGGCCGTGGTTTGATCTTAATTACCGAATTAACAGGCTTATCTAGCATATCTTCATCGTCTGATGGTTCCGGCGGCTTATTTACTGCCACAATAACACGCGATCCAATCCGATGCTTATAGTTGTTTTCCGGGCTGCGACTCGGCGTGCGGCGACTCGGCGTGGGGCGACGGCGCAACGTCTCTTGCTCCCGTTCGCGCTCCCGTCTGCGACTAGATTGACTCTCATTGGCGTTGCGTTGACTGCGATCCCTGCCACGTTCCACTTTTTTATTCTCTTCATGCTGTTGCTCGCTGCGACGTCTATGCGCCGGCACATAAAGCTCAAGCTCTTTTTGTGCGCGCTGTGGACGCTGCGGATCTGGCGTCGTTTGTAACTGCTCTGGCGGTTGCGGCTTGCAACCTAGACGCTCGTGAACTGAGCGACGTTCCGTGCGCTCGTCTATAATCGGTTGATGTGCTGTCATTTCGTCATGTGGTTGTGGTTGCGGTTTTGGTTTTTCTCTAGCTACCTCCGGCTCGGGTGTCCTATTAAATACAATAGGACTTTTGGCTTTGCGTGTGCTTAGGTTGCAATTATCGGTTGCCGTTTTTGGCGTTGAGTTATGGCCAACAGATTCGTCTTGATCGTTAAGATTTAGCACGTCATCTACGTGGTGTTCATCCTCGTCACTTTCATCGTCAAGTTCACCAATCTGACGTAAATGCTGCTTGGCAGCATAGATTTTTCGCTGAATCTCGGCCAATTCAGCTATATCTTTTCGCGATTGCCACTGGTAGTAGTTGAGCTAATCTCTGACGTTGTTGGTATGTCAACATCTTTTGGAGCCTCCTCTGCTGGTAGCTGCGTCAGTGAATGCTCAACATCATTAGTGGATTTGCGTTTCTTTTTCTTTAGAATCAGTTCATCTTTTAAGCTGGTGTCCACATCGAGCGTCTTTTTGGCTTTCTCCAGCAGTTCCTCGGCAAATACATCCGTAATGGAACTAATTGTTGTACCTTCTACGGTGGCTGATGTGTGTAACACATCATCTCCAGATTTTCTGTGCATCCGTTTATCTCGCTTTTCTCTACTTTTCTTGTCTTTGTCCTTATCTTTATCCTTTCCTTTGAGACCTTCTGATTGACGTGACTTCCGCTTTTTGCTTGCTGCTGCAAATATAAATAAAATAAAATATACATTTTGTGCTATGAAAAGCACTCACCACTTGGCGCTGGCAACGTGACTTCCTGCAACTTTTGTAGTACTTCGTGCAGCCAGGTGACAAATAGATCCGTTTGATCACCTAGGAAGAGATTCAGTTCGGCGTTCATTTGCTGTTTGGTGCGTTTGTTGGCCACCATAACCATAACATAGTCAGGAAGCTCATCATCAATAAAGCCGGCCGAACCGCCTGTGCCCAATTCAAGCAGTTTCGCCTTCACAGCGCTCTATTCAATATACAATTTAATTGTGGAAAAATTGATTACGAGTGCATTGATTTTTCGCCAAACAAAATGTGAGAAACTTACGCGCATCTTTTGACCGATTTCACTGCCTAGATTGCAATCCATTTTGGCAAATTTACTGTTCAAGCTGTGTGCGCATCAAATGTTAAATTTCTTGCTTTTAGTTCAATTGTTACAACATGGAACAAAAAAACTTACAAAAAAATAATACTTTTATTAGCAACTGCAGCACATTTTCAGTGCGACCAAGTTTTGAGAAGACAAAAATACGAAATTATTTTCTTTATGTTACTTAACATAACTAATTCTCGATTAACAACAGGCATTCACATCGGATTTTAAACGTAATAGGCTGAATGGCAACTAGTAGTGTGACAGAAGAAGAAGCTGAGAAAAGTGTTTCAGGCGAATTTCAGTGCGACAATTTAGTAATTTCGTAATAAAATGTGTAATAATGGAAAACAGGCAGCCCAGTTCAAGTGATGTGATATTGCCAGGTGCGTTATAGAGTCAAACCTTATAAATCTACACAAGTATAACTGCCATTTGGCCCCAGTCCGAGAGGTACGCTATCCTCTCTGGCTGGCTAGCTGGCCTCAGACTCAGTGCCCTGAGCCCGTGTGAGTGCAGAATCTGCGCGAATGGCCGAACCGAAATAAATGCAATTTTATCATAATTATGTGCATTTGGCGAGCAACTTGTTGCATTTAATGTGAACCGCAATTATTTCTTTTCCAGAATTGTACTTCCTAATATCAAAATTTTTGACTGCGGGCCCGCTGGAAGAGACAGCAAAGGTCGGTGATCGGGCGTTTTGTTGAGCGCCGCCCTGCAAAAAGAGCGCAATTTCATCGTTTGAATTTCGCTTTTGTTTACAAACATTTTACTAACCCGATTCCTCAAAATTCAATTTTCAGATACTCGTGAAAGAATTAGAGCAAAAGAAGGTAAGCAATGTGTAAGCTTAGTGCGGGGCTTTTGGGCAAAGTATTGCATTTGATAACTGGATTTTATAAGGATTTTCCCCTTATCCCGTTTTAAATGCAAAAACTCGCAATCGTTTGTTTATATATTTGTTTTGGTTTTCGTCGTCGCTGTTGTTGTTGTAGCACAACCGGCAGCAGCCCACACCGTCCGCTTATTTCAGAGTTCAAAGCTATACTGAAACTGAATCGCACTACGGTGCGGAACAGCATGGGAGAAGTCTGTCTGTCCGTATCATCGTCTGTCCGCCTGTTTAATAAAAGTAGGTAAAACAAAAAAAAAAAAAAAGAATTTGGCTCCCGGCTGTGGCGGCGACGACGTCATTATTTCGATGCTCGGCAAGTGCAAGTGATAATAATAAATTTGTATTCCGCTTCTTCTTTCGCCCACAGGTATTGCCCCGACGTATCGACTGGCTGGGCAATGAGCATGACCAAACCTTTGCCGAGTTGGTGAGTTATTATTGTTATGATTTATTATGTGTTCAATTGTCATTCTATGTGACTTGTGCTTGCATAATTGACATTTGTGTGCAGATTTGACTTGTTTAGTTTTGGCTTTGTGTGTGCTCGTGCGCGCATTTGTGACGTCACAATGTGGCTATCGATTGATTAAATATGCCTGAGGAACTATTAATTTTATTAACTTAATTAAATGCAGTTGCATAAAATAATTAATTAATTGATAATTAAATTTAATTAACTATAAATGAAAACTGAAAGTAATAATTTAATAATAAGTTGCAGTATTTTTGGCACATTACTATTCAGTTTACTGCATTTTGAAACAAAAATTAATAAATATTAATTTCATAGTAATTTTAATAACAATCATGCCCGTGGCGGCCGACATCTTGCTTTCCACACATGCATACAAACGATGCATGGGCTTGTATGTATTGCACGGCTATAGACCTTGGGCAAAAGCCAACACAGCACGCGGCTACATGTGTTAGAGCGAGACCATTATATGTACTATCTCAGAAAACAGCTGCGCAGTAATGTGCGATATGTTTTCGATAGGTGCAGCTCGTTAATTTTGAAATTTTTGTAGGAAAAGAAATACGCGCACATTGGGCCAAATCATCTATTAGAAATATGCAGTCGTTTAGGACCGCTAGTGGACAAGGAGCTGGCGCCAAGCGTGCCAGGCATCGACTCATTGCTTGGCACCGGTCGTCAAAATTTATTGCGTACAAAAGACACTGTCTACCGGCATCGTACATTGCGTGATTATTGTACTAGCCTTCATGGCATATCACTGCCAGATTCAAGGCTTACCAAACCCATACACAATCTAAGTGAGTGATTGTAATTAATAAACATATTAGCCATTAGTACAATGAACTATAATCTTAGCCAAGGTAATCTCTGGAAGGGAGCATGGCGGCCTGGTGCGTCGCAAGTTGCTGGTGCCCACGGATCTCTATCGGAAGACGAAGCTGCTCCGTCGCACCGTAGGACATTTATCATCAGTGTATTGCGTACTTTTTGATCGCACTGGTCGTTATATTATTACCGGGGCTGATGATCTGCTTATCAAGATTTGGTCAGCTGCTGATGGCCGTTTACTGGCAACCCTGCGTGGCGCATCCGCGGAAATTACGGATATTGCCATTAATTTGGATAACACAATGCTGGCCGCCGGATCAGTTGATCGCATCTTACGCGTTTGGGACATGCAAACGACGTCACCAATTGCTGTTCTTGCCGCTCATACGGGCATGATAACTTCAGTTAACTTTTGCCCGTCCCCGCGAAGCGATCTTAAATATCTGGTAACAACCAGTACAGATGGATCGATTGCATTCTGGCAGTACTCGACGCCACGCGGCCAAAAGATCACATTCGCCCCAAGGCCCACACAATACCACGAGAAATTGCGACCTGGCCAGGCGCAAATGATGTGCACCACCTTTTCTCCAGGTGGTGTTTTCTTGGCCGCCGGCTCTGCAGATCATCATGTGCGCGTCTACATGATGGCCGAAGATGGACCAAAGCGTATCTTGGAAACGGAGGCTTACACCGATGCCGTAGATTCCGTACAATGGTCACATCGCGGACTGCGCTTCATCTCAGGTAGCAAGGACGGCACTGCACACATCTGGACATTTGAGTCACAGCAATGGAAGAGCCTCAAACTATGCATGACCGAACGTTTAGCTAGGTATTCTCTAGATCTTCTTTATAAGATAAATTAATAAACTAATCTAACTCAAATGCAATTCTTGCAGTTGTCCAGAACCAGAGGAAGGCAAAAAGTTAAAGGTTACGATGGTCGCCTGGGATGCCTCAGATCGTTATGTTATTACGGCTGTCAATGATTTTACTGTGCGTACATCCAGATTGATTAAATGAACATCATTTTTTTAACTTATATTTTTACTATTTTTCAGATTAAAATCTGGGATTCAAAATCTGCCAAGTTGCATCGTGTGCTGCGTGGCCACAAGGATGAACTCTATGTACTTGAATCAAATCCAAGAGACGAGCATGTTCTTTTGTCTGCTGGGCATGATGGTCAGGTATTTCTCTGGGACATTGAACAGGGGGTAGGAGTTGCCCAGTTCTTCAATGACATCGACGGCCAAGGACATGGTAGCGTCTTCGATGCCAAATGGTCACCTGATGGCACAATGATAGCGGCCACAGATTCACATGGTCACATTCTAATATTTGGCCTTGGCATTGGCACCGAAAAGTACAAATTGGTAAGTTTGAATTACCATCAAAATGATTAAATTAATCTGACTGTGTTTATTTCCCTTAGCTGCCCACAGAGTTGTTCTTTCACACGGACTTTCGGCCGTTGCTGCGTGATGCTCATCATCATGTGGTAGATGAACAGACACAAATAATGCCGCATCTAATGCCCCCTCCGTTTCTCGTCGATGCCGATGGCAATCCGCATCCTTCAAAATATCAACGCTTTGTGCCCGGTCGGGAAGCCTGCAGCATGGATCAACTGATACCTAATCTTACAGTGGGTATCGATGGTATCGTGATCGAGGATAATGCTAATGCTCCACCAAATGCTGCTGTTGTAGCTGCACCAGCACCAGGTGCACCGATAGCTGCAGCTGTCGTTGGTGCTGGTGGACCAGGTACCAATTATTCGCATATTGATCGTATGATTGCTGCTCTGGCCAATCGTCAAGGGAACAATGCTGCCAATGGCAATGATGCTGGAAATGCCAATCAGTCATTTGAGCGGCTTATGCGTCAAGGCCATGGACAGGATCAACTGGCTGATTCCAACACTACGCGAAATGCATCGCAACGTGGAAATGTTTTGGGTGGACGTCGTTCTCTCACTGAGGGCACACCTCGTCAAAGTTGGGTAGCAGCACGACCCGCGGCACCTGTGGGTGAGCAGCAAGCGCAGGTTGATCAGGTTCAAGCATTGCCTGCCCAACAGACGTTGCCTCTGAAATTTGTGCGTCGCACATATGTCCGCCCCATGAAGTACGCTCAATTGCAGAACCTTAAGCAGACCATATATTCAGCTGGTCAGTACGAAATGCAAGAATATAAGCGAGAGATGCGTCGTCGACCCATCATGATAAATACAGCCAGTGCAGCCTCAGCTCAGCTTTCGGGAATAGGCAGGCAGCGGAATACACGATCAAACGGTGCCGGAAGGCCGGGACGGCGACGTGGTGCCCAGTCGGGACAGCAACAACAACAACAACAACAGGGAGCACAGCCTGCCTATCGTACCCGTGCCGTGCGAGATCAAGAGGAGCTCTACGATGACCCAGCTGCGCCTAATGTACATGAAGAGGAAGAAGAGGACGATAGCAGTAACAGCTCGGGTGACACTAGCTACTCGAATGTAGAAGAGAATTTGGAAGACAGCAGCGATGAGTCGGAAACAGATAGCTCCGATTATTCTGATTGGGTTGCGGATACCCCCGGACCAAATCTTGAGCCACCGAAGCGCTCCAAGCGCAAACCACTGTCTCGCCGTCGCACCATTAGCGAGGACAGCAGTGACGATGCAGCAACTGGTCAGGCAGCTGCAACCAGCAAAAAGCGTGGACGCAAGCGTGTGCTCATCCCACCGACCGCACCTAATGGTGAAATACCAGAGCTATATCGCCCGGCCGAGTGGTTATCGGAGGTGATTCCCCGCAAAGCGCCATACTATCCTCAAATGGGCGATGAGATTGTCTACTTTCGGCAAGGCCATCAGCGCTATCTCGAGGCAGTTCGTCTTAAGAAAGTCTATAAATTATCTCACAGCTCAGAGCCCTGGAATTTCCGAACCCTGCGTGATCATGAGCTGGTGCGCGTAATTGGCATCAAGTATGAGATACGTCCGCCTCGTTTATGCTGCCTCAAATTGGCTATTATCGATGAAGATGGCAACATGACGGGCACCACATTCAAGATCAAGTACCATGACATGCCCGATGTCCTCGACTTTTTAGTATTGCGCCAGACATTCGATCTGGCGGTGCAACGTAACTGGAGCATTGGCGATCGTTTTCGTTGTATGATCGGCGACGGTTGGTGGATGGGTCAGATTGAATCACGTCATGCACTCAGTGCTGATTTTCCCGACTCGTTTTTTATGTGTTTTCGCGTGCGATGGGATAACGGGGAATATGAGTACATGAGTCCCTGGGATATGGAACCGATTGATGAACAGCGGCTACCGGATGAAGTGGGCGGCGCTGTACCCGTGCTGCCGGAAGAAATACGCGCCACCTTATATCAACCCAAATCTGAGGAATGGCACCGAGGCGATCGTGATGGCACCTGTCGACGCATCATCAATGGTCTGGAGCAGGTAATTGCTAAAAATAAGTCTTAATTTTAGATTAATTTCTAGTTCAAATCGCGCAGAAGTATTACCTTGATAACAAAACTTTCTTGATCACAATTTGCTAAGTTGTTCATCTATATATTCGGAGACGTCTTAAAATATTTGTTGAATATTTTGGACTACATAGCATACTTTTGTAAGATGCTTACCGTGTACAACTTGAATCGTTACAAACCGTTTTATATTGAACAAAAGCAAGGGATTCCTTTACCCTGCTTACTATTTAATTCAATAACAAGAAATACGACACGAATTAAATTCATTGAGACTATTTATTTCAGGTGATGCGTCTATCAATTGCGGAGCATTTTTTAGCACCCGTGGACCTAAATATTTATCCGGACTACGCCTATCTTATTGAATATCCCATCGATTTGACAACGGTCAAGTCCCGCTTTGAGAATCATTTCTATCGTCGCATCACCTCGGCACAGTTTGATGTTCGCTACTTGGCCACCAATGCGGAGCAATATAATCGCCGGCACACAAGTATTGTAAAACATGCGCGCATTGTGACCGATCTGTGTTTGCGTATTATAAGGTACATTTTACTAACTAACTATATATATATATATATATTATCAATATTAATGTGTTCTCTATACTCAACAGGGAAGCGGATGAAATAGATGTGGCTGCTGTTTATCACCAGTTAGTGGACGTTTATCACTCATCAGAGTCGGAGAACGAAGTAGATTCGGATGTTGTGCCATCGACCAGCACAGGACCAACTACTTCAGCAGCTGCTGCACGTCAACGTGTTTCATCAACGCGCCGGTAAGCACTACGAATGAAGTATTTTATATAGATTCTCCAAGTATTTCGAATTGCTTGCAGCTCGAATCGTATACGCTCGGATGGCGATTGGCGTTCGGATTGCCGGCAACTATTGGATATGATGTGGCAACGGCCGGATTCGTTGCCATTTCGTGAACCAGTCGATACGATTGACTTTCCTGACTATTTGGAAATCATTGCCACACCAATGGATCTGCGTACGGTCAAAGAGGATTTGCTAGGTGGCAATTATGATGATCCATTAGACTTTGCCAAGGATGTGCGACTCATATTTCTCAATTCAAAGAACTACAATACCAACAAGCGTTCACGGGTGAGTCAACTGGCCAGATCTGGCTGCCTACTGCTCCAGATCGTCATTTATTTCAAACCAATGCCAAATGTGCAGCTCTATTGTCATTGTCATTGCTGTTATTCTTATTGTGATTTTGTTGTTGCTTTCTTTTTGCCACTGTTGCTTCCATTATGGGTAAATCGACGTAAATAATAGTCGAAATCAAGAGAAAAATAACATAAAAAGCTAAAAGATATAAGAAAGAAAAGATATCTTCGGCAATATGAAGATTGAATTCTCTTGCCTAGCTCTGTATATTTTTAATACAAAGTAAATCAAGTAACTAATTCCCAAAAAAGAGTTATTATTTAATTTGTTTCTCTATCTTATATTGTTTAAGATTTAATTAAGATTTTGTAAACTATATTGGAGTCCGATTCTAACCAAATGCACAAATACACAATCTGTTTTGGTGGTTGAGACATCTCAAAAAAGAAAAAAGTTTTGCATACAAAACGTTAATTTAAAACCGTTTATTGCTATGTCAACTATATGATATATTCCGATCCGGCCAATATTATATGTCGGTACTGTCTTCATCAATAAGATTTATAACAGATATATACTTAAAATGGGACTGCCTCGCCATCTGCAATTGTATTAAAATAAAAAAAAAAATAATTTAGAACTTAAATTTGTTCACCAAAGATTTGCATTATATTTTTCAATGATGCTGACACGACATTAGATATATTTTGTCTAAATTCATTTTTAATTCACATTTATTTATTTTTTTTAACCAAGTCGAGATACTGCTACCAGGACTGAAGTCTGTTTGTCAATAAATCCTATTTCCGCTTCTAAATTTCTTATTATTTATTATTTGATAGGCACAGATTTCGAAGCGATTCATTTGTATAACTTGCATAATTTGTTTAAGTTTGCTTATTGTGCTCAATTTGTTAAGAGTTTCCTGTAGTTTTTGGTTGCCTGTCGTCGCCATTTCACGCACCGTTAAAAACCCACACCGCCACACTAGTTCACACAAAGCAGCTCATCTCTTCTTAACGTTTCTTTTGCATTTTGTTAACATGCCTTCAAACTTCAAATTAACCAACACCCAACTCATAAACCATCAATCGAATCACTCGAATCAATCAAAACCCATCAAATATTTCGAACAAAACCAAATGAATGACGATCCGTGAAAATCAATCAACTAAAATAGGATAACTTAGCGGTAAGGTTGCTCTTGGGCTGCTCTAACAACTCCCAAACACTTTTAACATTCCCATCCAATTCGTAATTTCATAATATCCTTCAACTAATTGTTTCAATTGTTTGTCTTGTAGATTTATGCAATGACGCTGCGATTAAGTGCACTCTTCGAGTCGCACATCAAGACTGTCGTTACCAACTGGAAGGCAGCTCGAAGACGTGCCAACAAAAATAAGTCTGGAAGCAGCGGAAGGGGATCGAGTAGTCCCAGCAAGCGTACGCCAACGGAACGGACTACCCGGCGTACACAGAAACCGCCAGGTGTTGTCAGGAGATTGGAAGCGCACAGTAGCGATGAAGATGATGATGATGACGACGATGATGATGATGATGATGACGATGCGGGAGAGCAAAAAGCGGCGCGAGGAACTCAACGTGCTGGCAGGCGTCGCAATGGCATTGCAGTTGTGGCAAGCAATTCGGGCTCCAATCGTGTAACATCATCATCGTCAAATGCACAGCAACGTCGCCATGAGAGCAGCAGTAATTCGGAGAGTGATGAGGAAGAGGAGGATGAGGAAACCACATCAGATGCAAGCACCGATGATAACGAGGACGATGAGGCGCACTCAAATGCTAGTTCGCCACAACAGCCAAGTCGCCGTCGTGGCCGACCAGCGCGTCAGCGCCTCAGTGATGATGAATCAAATGCCAATGACTCTGAAGAGAGCTATAATCCCAATGAGCGACGTCGTCGACGTGCAGCAGGTGGCGGCAAAAAGCATAAGCCCAAAAGCCAACGTCGACACTCGAACAAACGGCATAGAGTGGAGCCGTCTGGTCAGCCTAGTGGTAATCGTGGTACTGTTGTGGCGCCTCCGCGTCGCACTCGCCGCTTGCTGGGCAGCTCTGAGGATGAACATCAGGCGGAATCTCATTCACATCACGATGAGAGCACTCAGGACAGTAATACGCCACGCAAGAAAGGACGGGCAGCTAAAGTTAAATGCACGACGGCCATTGGCAATGGACCCAGCACAAGTGCAGCTGCAGCAGCAGGCAGTTCCAGCCTCGAGAGTCCCTCCCGAAATACGCGTGCCAATGGCGGACGACCTCCGAATGCAGCTGAAAATGATCACAGCTATCACTTGCCCGTTCGCAATGGACGTATCATTGAGTCCGATACCGATTCACATGGACCAACCGGACGGCCCACAAGGCAGAGCGCCAAACGTGCTCTGATGGATTGGGCACGCGGTAGTGATATCGAGGAAGAGGAAGAAGATGAAAGTGAAGAGGCCGAAGAGGTGTGTTAAACATATTCTTAATTGTTTCATTAACTAACAAGTCTTCTATTTAGATTCTACCCACACCCACAAACGATGATATGCCCTCGACTAGTCGCGCTGCTCTTGGTCTAGTGGGCGGCGCTGCATCCTCATCACGGCAGTTGCGCACAAATCGTAATACTGTTGTTAATACTGCCGCAGAGAGTGAGGACGAAGATGATAGTGATAATGAGCCGTTGGCTAACAACCAGCAAAGTGAGTAACCACAGTTTTTTAATCTTTATTGGAAAATTCCAATTTTAAATTTGGTTGCCTTATAGAAACTGCCTCTATGAAAACTAGCACACCAGCTCCGCATCCGTTGGCATTACGACGTCGCGTTCCGTCGCCGCCACGTAGCATGCATATGACACGCTCGCATGCGACATCGACGACTAGTAACTCCAGCCAACAGGAAACTCCAATGGCCGCACATGATCACAATTATCTGGGTAGTGAATCGGCGGCAGCTTCACGTGCTCCTCGGCGCATGTTGTCACGTCATCAGCGTAATGCCGATGAATTGGACACGAGCCTCGATCCATTGAATAACTCCCGTCTGTTAGCTGTTATATCCAATCCCAGGCGTCCCACCTCCACTACAAACAATGTAACAACGCGTCGACTACGTGGTCGTGCCAGTCAGGAGCATTCTCAAGAGGAGGAGGAAGATGAGCGTGCCGAGGAATTGCCGGATGAAGAGGAAGCCGCTGCCTCTGATGAAGGCACAGATGGTGGGTCCAGTTCTCAGCCCAGCAACGAAGATGATGAAGAAGAGGCAACTGCTACAGACTCGGAAGATAATCAACCGCTTACCAGTTACGTTTCGCCAAGCAATGGAGGTACACGGCGTAAAACCAAAACGTTATCCTCGTCGGCAGCAACAGCATCACAGGGACGCGAGCAACGGCAAAGTCGTCGTGGTCGTGCGACATCGGACAATTCCTTTGGCAACGATGACGATGATGAAGATTACGAGGCTCCGCGCGGTCGACCTAATCGCCTTCGCAGCAATCAGCGCAGCGGTCGAAATCAGAAACGTCCGCGCTACAATGAACAATCAGATGAGGACGATCAACAACAGACTCACCCTCAGCGCAAGCGAATGCGCAACGGCGATGCCCATCCTGTGAGCAACAACGCCCACAGTCATAGCTCACAGGAGCGTGATCAGCAGCCAAAGGTTGAGGACGGTGGCAGCACTACGGCGGACAGTGATGAGCAGCTGGTGAGCGTCAGCAGCCGTGGACGTGTTCGCAAGATATCAGCCAAGGCACGCAGCATATTTAAGGATTGAAATTGGGTATCCGGCGTCGCTCAAGACTGTTTTATGTATAAATTAATTATAGTCGCGTGAGCAAATAACATTTTCTTTAATTTGCTTCTTATTATTGATTAATGTGTAAGAATAACTCATTGTCATTGTAATTCGTCAGGTGTCTTGTCTACTGAACCTACGTCCAATCCCCCCCATCATCACCCCAAGCACAGACACACACACATTAGGCTTAAGCAAATTGTGTACTCATGTGTATCCATATTCATTATATATAATAACTATAACACATCCCAAAACATTCAAATATCTTTCGATAAAGTTTTAGTTCTTTCTTTTCTGTGGCAGACGTTCTATGATGTTGCCGCTACATTTATCCATGTAGTCGGTCAACAGTAGCGTGACCGCAAGAAAATTGTATGTATTTCTATATATATATATATTATACATATACTATTTAAAAAGTAGCATCCAAGAATCACACACTTCATTTAAAAATAGATTATATAGAATAATGTAACAACAAAACTAAAACAGATCTACAATAATTTCCAAATAGTTTCGTTATTGTAAGTGGGATTCTTCACTTGGATTGTACGATAAGAACTTAAGGGATATCCAGTTTTTTATATGACAAATCCATTATTTGGGCGCTTTATTTTGGCTCTCTACGTATTGCTCCGCCAGCTGCTTAACCCTTGCCGCGTTGACTTCCGTGCCATGCTTCTGCTCAAAGTCCAGATACTTTTTGTAAATTACAAGCATTTTATCGGGTTGTAGCTTTTGTAACACAGCACGCTCCAATACATTTCTATAAATGGGATGGAAGAAAGTGAGTGATCGACGCATTAATCGAGCTAAGAAGATCTACGAACCTGGCTGATTCAATTAGTCCACATTTGATTAGCATATCAACATACAACACCCAGATGTCGATGCGTTTTGGATACGATGTGACAATGTCATCCAGAAGAGTTTGTGCCATCGCATTGTCATTGTGTTGGGCGTAAAGTTTGGCAAAGGCAACAATGCAATTTATGTCTGCAAATTAAGAAAGATTGAAATTATTAACACAGACTGTTAGTCGGTTATCTGTAAAAACTTACGTTGGTTCTTGGGTAGAGCCCCAAGTGCTCGCTGTAATGTAGGCTGCACACGATCGGCCATGTCCATCCAGAAGTATGCATCAGCCGACACACGCCAGACCTGCAGTTCCGTTCTGAACTTGCGCATAATCAAATTTAATGTATTTATCAAACGCTCTTTAAGATTGTGCGACTTCAGCACTTCAACAAGGCTAAGATACGTTTCCAGTGGATCATTGTGATTGAGTGCCTCCTTTAGCACATCGTCAAAATTGGATGAATTGTAGCTAAGCTCCAAGTTGATTAGTGCAGTCCACATATTCCGCAGCTCTTTCGTCTCACGGAACGTAATCGTTTTGATCGCGCGTCGTGCAATTTCACGTGCCTTGTCAATCTCTGTGTTTGAGAGAAGGAAGCTCATGTACTGGATCCAGGATTTGCTGCTGTTGGGTTCAGCCAGCACCAAACGCTCGAACTGATCAATGGTTTCTGGTCGTTGATTGGGATCTGCATTACGTTCTTCGATCTCACGTAAACGTTGCTCCTCTTTGACTTCAGCCTTAGCTTTTTCCTTGGCACTCAGGCGTTTCTTTTTATTGGCACTTGCCTCATTCGCTTCTGCTGCATCATCCTCTTCTTCGTCGCTGGAAAGAATCTCTTTCTGCTTGCCATTCAATGCACTGAGGTCCGCATCCCAGAAGCTGGCAATGCCAGGGAGACGTGCTTTGGCAGTCGCATCATCTATTGCATTCGATTTCTGATTATCCGCCATTGCAGGTTTCTTGTCCTCGAAGAAAAGTTGGCCATTCTTCTTTGCTTTTTCCACCGGAACCGCTTTTCTCATTTTACCATTGGTATCCTTCTGTGCAGTCGGTTTAGAGTCCACCTTGATCTTCTTGGCCTTGACAGTCATATTTTCATCCTCGACAGCGGCAGTACGTTTAACTCCCTTCCACAGTTTCCACACGGTCTCGGGTACGGCAATTGGCAACTTGTCGTGAATGAATGCCAGATTACAAAAGTCGCCCTGCCGCAGGGAAGCACTGGCGGAGTTCTCCACATCATTAGGATGCAAACGAACCGGGCAAAGTACCAACGGATTGGTGCCACCTTTTTTCAGTGAGCACACCACAATGCTGTCGAGCTTAAGCAGCACCTTGGCCTTCATGCCTGACTTGGCAATTAAGTTTTGAGGCAACTCGTTGCTGCTGTTACTAATGTGCTCAATGTCCCGCTTTTTGTTACTAATCAGAAGTAAATCGTTGGCATAGTCGATCCACAAGATGACCGCCTGCTCCTTGCTGCCCACCTCAGGAGTAGCTCCTGTGCCCGCCAAGCTGTGTACCATCAGTCCGGTTATAGTTGTGGCACCATCCACAGAATAGACCCAATCATTTGTCATCGGATTAATGCCCTTGAATAGAACATTGACAGTGGCTCCCACCGTGAATTTGGCAATGGGTGTAGACATCTCTTTCAATGTTTTTTTTATCTGCGACACTTCATCAAGGTAGCTGCAGGAAAATAGAGCAAAAAAAAGTTATATATTTAGTTGGATGTCCAACAAAGATTTCATTTCTTATTACGTACATCTCGACCAGTTTAGCTGTGTCTGTGAGCTGACCACTCCAAACATCTGTCAATTTTGCAGAAACGGTTAGTGTTTTGGTCTCCACCTCTTTGCTAAGTACTTTGACGTACAACAGCTGGTCGGGCTCCAGCATGACGGGCACACCACGAGCAGTGCTGAGGCAAAGCATCTTGATATGCAACTTGACCAGCTTATTGTAGTTCCTCACATGCAGCAACAACTCCACCACCGAATCGCTGGCATGCTTCACATGTCCGCGTAGGATGTCGCCCACTTGTACAGTTTGCCAATCCTTTGTTATATTCTCAGAGAAAAAGGGAACTTCGCGAAGACTAAAAATGTTTTGCCAAATGCAGGCGGCATCCGTGTGTGTGCCGACGGGATGAGTGCGTTTCTGTGCCGATTGCAGATCCACATAATCCGACATCAATCGGAGAGGCACCAGACCGACAAACTCTTCAGTTTTTTGCTCTTCCTCTGCTTGCGACTCATCAAAATCATCGCTGGCATATGTGATTTTAACTTCCAGTCCAGAATCCAAAGCATTTGTCACTTCAACGGGGCATATTTCGCCTAGTTGAAACTTGTCCTCGGGCAGCGTTAAGAGCACCTGTTCCATATTGCGACCGGCAATGCGAAATTTGGTTGTCTGACCTTCGAAGAATGAGCTCTCTACCAATCCGTTGGCTCGCTGCTTGTGTAGGACGCCTTTTATGCCGCTGCAGAACTTTACCAGCACAAAGCTGGCCTCGCACTTGACCACGCTGCCGGTGTAGAGCTTGCCCACTTGAGCCGCTTCCAATGTCGTCAGCAGTTTGACTCCCTTGCTCAAATACTCGCTGCGATTGCTCAAGTAACAAATCTTCCTATCTATGGAAATGTCGAGCACACGACAGCGCAGACGTTGTCCCACTTCGTAGCGTATATTCGGTGCCAGCTGCAGTTGCTCAATAATGCCGTTCACCTTACCAATCTTAACGCAATAGCCGCCAATTTTTGTTTCCGGCTTGACAATGCGGGCTGAAACGATATCACCGGCGTGAAGATCCTCCAGCATATACAGCTTTTCGTTCAATACAATGGGATCGTCGCTGCAGTAGTATAGTGCCTCAATGACATCATAGCCTAACACACGAACATTGTGTTTGCTTTTACGAGTGTATTTGGAGAGCAGCACATCCTGATCATAGTTGCCCTTGAAGTTCGACTTGAGGGAGCCGTATGAAATGAGTCCCTTGTATTTCTGGTTCAGCAACAGTACGATTCCTCCGGTACCATGGCGCAGTACACGTGCCTTCTCCACAATGCATCCCTTTCTGAGCGATTGATCCTCTTCTGTTTCGGTTTTCTGCTTCTCAGCTGTGACACTGATGTCCAAGTTAAACGTTAAATAAACAATCTTGGTGAGAGGCATTACATAGAGCACTCGTGCCAAGTACTCTTCGTTGAGCTCGTAGTCCTGTGGTGTATGCAGCGCTTCACCCAAATGATGCTCATTCACGTAGCCTCTGAAGGATTCGTTCATAATGTTGCCCTCCAGTCCATTTTTCATCTGTTTTGTTACCTTAAACTTGACAATGCTGCCAGGCAGTATGTAGTCCAGATTGGTTTCATTTTTGCTCTTAATCTTAAGTTGATTCTGTTCCAGTTTTACGCATTGGCAGGTGCTCTGATCGGTATTATGCTGAATTTGATTGACTTTCAGAAAGATCAACTCTCCGATATGGTGCTTCTCTGCAGCTTCTGCATTGGCCATAAAAGCATGCAGACCCTCAATGCCGCTCTCAATGATGCAGCCATGCTCCTGAATTTCTTCAATGGCACCTGAAAAGATGAAGCCTTTCTTGATGTTTGTGTGCTTCAAGCTGCTATTTACATCTGACGGTTTGAGGGTCAGCAAAAGCGATGTGCGATTCTTTTCTATGCTCTCGGTTTTAATCGCGCGTCCATAGACAATGCGCCCAACACTGAATAACTCAGACAGATCGTGATATTCACTGCTATCACCGGCCATATAAGATTGGGCTACACGTGCATATGCGTCCGAAATGTCAGCAACAAGAGCACGTGCCGTCATGCGGCCAGGCAGTGCAATTTGCAACGAGGTGGCGTCCGCTTCCTTTACGACGCCCATCAGCAGCATATGCTCTTGGAGTGTATCAAATGTGAGCGTTTCCGCGGAGAACACTTGCAGTTGTTCATTATTTTCTGTGTCTGTTTGTTTCAGTAAACTCTCTTTTGGCTTTTGCGCTTTCTTAGCCTTTTTTTGGGTTGCACCAAAAACCTGTAAAACGCAGTTATCGTGAAATAGATGCTACAAGTTATCCATATTTACTTACGATATTTGATGTGATGCTTTCGCCATTTGTGTGTAAATTTGCTATTCCACCACGCGGAAAACTCTTTTCATTGGAAACCATTTTAAATAAAATTTAACAATTCGCAAATAATTTAAATAACACAGCAACGTGCCCCCGTACACGTGCTGGCAACTTAAATACAAATGCACAATTAGTGTTGGACAACGTTTAGAAGTTGAGTGTTGCGAAACACAGAATACCGCATGATGAAAATTATTTAATAATAAGTGATATTTAATAAACTTATAAGATGTTATTTTAAAATGTATTGCCCCCAATACATCGTTTAGTTCAGGTCTAACTTGATTGTTTTGCTCAACTTGTTTCGTGCCATTGCTGCTTACCCGATGACTAGTGGAAACACATTGAAAACGGACTGAACGTGTAGGTGGCCCCATATTCCGGCACGCGCTTGCTTGCATTGTGTTTCTAATATTTCGCTACAAATATGCAAACTTTACGCGAATTCACGCGTAAAACAAAACGCGGTAATATATTGAAGATCGTGAGAGAGCATTATCTACGTGATGATATTGGCTGCGGATCGGATCTGTGTCAGTACTGCTTCCAAAACGAAGCTTACCAACTGACATCGGATCACGAAATCAAGAGCAGCCTCTTTAAATATCCCCATTATATTGTTTTGGACACCAATGTGGTATTGGATCAAATCGATGTCCTCGAGGAGGATGTGCTCCGCAATGTAATTGTACTCTCCACGGTGCTCAACGAGGTGAAACATAAGAGTTCATCCATCTATAAACGTCTCAATGAAATTATTCACGATCGCACGCGCAACTTCTACGTGTTTGTCAATGAACATCACAAGTAAGTGAAACTGTAACTTGTTTTTGTAATTTTTTTAACTTAAATGATTCTATTTTGCACTCAATAGGGACACATATGCTGATCGTGAGCCGGATGAAAGTGCTAACGATCGTAATGATCGTGCTATTCGCATGGCAACCAAATGGTATGACATCCATCTGCAAACTTCTCAGGACTCCAAAGTTTTTCAGAGCAGCGGACGCTCCGCCACACGTGTCGTTCTGCTCACCGATGATGCGGGAAATCGAGCTAAAGCGGAAGCTGAGGACATTTTGGTGTCCACTGCAGCAGATTATGTTAAATCGCTCGAAGACTTTCCGTTATTGGTAGACAAATTGTCGAAGAAGTCATTCGAGAATGAGAAACAAGCTCTTCCCCAATATCCGCCGCATTTAAGCATGAAGGAACTACTCGAGGGTTTTCGCCAAAAGAAGCTGCTTCAAGGCGCATTTCAGGCATCCAGGGAGAACTATCTTGAAGGCAGTGTTAATGTGGAGAGTTTCGAAAAAGGGGTTCGTTTTTAGATATCTCAATTCCTATTATTTTGAGATTAATTTAATTGTTATTCATAGATTTTGATACAAGGACGCGAGTCGCTTAATCGCGCTGTGGAAGGAGATCTTGTGGCTGTGGAACTTTTGCCCGAAAGCGAATGGTCAGCACCCAGTGAGATTGTGTTGGAGGAAAAGAATGTCTACGCAGATGATGTTCCCAGCGAGGATCGTGTCAAACAAGAGAACGAAATGCTGCAGCAAGTGCAGTTCGCTCCAGTTGCCGAGCGAACACCCACTGGGCGTATAGTGGGTATTGTGCGTCGTAAGTGGCGACAATATTGTGGCATTCTACAGCCCAGCCTGATCGAAGACACCACACGGCATATCTTTGTGCCCGCCGATCGCAAGATTCCACGCATTCGCATTGAGACGCGTCAAGCAGACAAATTGCAAAATCAACGGATCATTGTGACTATTGATAGTTGGCCAAGAAACTCACGCTACCCGCATGGACACTTTGTTCGGTCACTGGGCCCACTGGGCAATATGGCCACTGAGAATGAGGTCATATTATTGGAACACGATGTACCACACTGTAAGTTTTCTGAAGAAGTTCTCAGTTTCTTGCCTAAAATGCCATGGACTATTACGCCGGAGGATTATGCCAAGCGTGTGGATTTACGCGATCTGTACATTTGCTCTGTGGATCCACCAGGCTGCACGGATATTGATGATGCACTACATTGCCGTGAGCTGCCCAATGGCAACTTAGAAGTCGGTGTACACATTGCCGATGTGAGTCATTTCATTAGGCCAGGAAACGCATTGGATAAGGAGGCAGCAGCACGAGGTACAACTGTTTATTTGGTGGGTAAACGCATTGATATGGTGCCAGAACTGCTTAGCTCCAATCTCTGTTCGCTTGTTGGTGGTGTGGAGCGTTATGCTTTTTCTTGCGTCTGGGAAATGGATAATGAAGCAAATGTATTGACGAAACGCTTCCACAAGAGCATCATCAAGTCGAAGCGTGCCATGACCTACGAGGAGGCGCAGGTTACAATCGATGATCCCGCACAGACTGGTGAAATTGCCAAATCCTTGCGTCATCTTAATCGTCTCGCAAAGATACTAAAAAAGCGTCGCATGGACAATGGGTATGTTTTAACTCGTAGTGTCTTACTAGCATAAGCTAAAAGTAATTAATTTGTTCTAGTGCTTTGGTGTTGGCTTCACCAGAGATACGTTTCCAAGTGGACAGCGAAACACATGAGCCGCTCGAGGTGGAGGCCAAGCAAATGCGCGATACTAACTCAATGGTTGAGGAGTTCATGTTGCTGGCCAATATAACTGTGGCCCAACATATTGCCAATGAATTCACTGAATGCGCTGTGTTGCGTCGTCATCCCAAGCCGCCGTCGACCAACTTTGATCCCCTGGTGAAAGCTGCACGGTATCAGGGCTTTGACGTAGCTACGGATACGGGGCTGGAACTATCGCAATCGCTAGATAAATGCGTTAAGGCGGATAATCCCTACTTCAACATGATGATTCGCATTCTAACCACGCGCTGTATGATGCAAGCAGTCTACTTCATCAGTGGCAGCCTGCAAAAGGAGGAGTTCTTCCATTATGGTCTGGCTGCGCCAATTTATACACATTTTACTTCGCCCATTCGTCGGTATTCCGATATAATGGTGCATCGTCTGCTGGCTGCATCCATTGGTGCTGATGGCACTTATGCTCAGCTCTTGGAGCGCAAGTCCAATGAGGAGATTTGCAACAATTTAAACTATCGACATAAAATGGCACAATACGCTGGGCGTGCCTCTGTGGCACTTAATACGCATCTGTTCTTCCGAGGAAAGGAAGAAGATGAGGAGGGGTATGCGTTATATAAAATATTTAACGAAAGTTATACTTTTACTAATCCATAATGCTTTACAGCTATATTTTGTTTGTGCGTAAGAATGCGCTACAGGTGCTAATACCCAAGTATGGGCTGGAGGGCACACTTTATCTGAAGTGCGATAAGGATGGCAAGGATGGTTTGGAGCGCACTAAGAGCGAGGTCATATTCACATTCAACGAGGAGGATCATACACAAAGATGCGGCAATGTCATTTTCCATTCCTTTGATCCCGTTACGGTCAGATTGAGTTTGGACTCGACCAATGTGCAGCACGAAAAGTTAGTTTTTAGGTTGGTTAAGCCATACATCAAAGGCTTCAGTGTGGAGACAACGTCCGAAGGGGATTCAGACCAGCCGCCAGCCAAAAAAATTAACAAAAATAAGAAAAAGAAATAGGAGGTTCATAACCTTATAAGTACAACTTTTATAAATGATAAAATGCTTTAATTTGAAAAAGCGAATACAATAAAAACATTTAAATGTTGATTTATCGAGAATGAGTTTACAATCGCTCAAATACTGACTATTTAATTCAAAATCTTTTCAAAATATTCAGTTTTAGCTGCGTCACCAACAAAGGTATATTAACCTCACGAAAAAAAGCTTGAATCGATAAAGAATTATAAAGAAAGCTTGCAGACAGAAATACTCACAATAATCATACGTCATCGGTTCTTACTTTTCTATTTGCAGCTTCAAGTCGGTTTTAAAAATGCTCTTTAAAAAGGATTTAAGAATTGAATATAAATTAAAATTGGACAACGCCTGATCCAGAACTTGTAAATATAGTAAAGAGTTTAAGGCGTAATTCGTTATATATATATATATATATATATGTTTAAGTACTCAACACTCAGGTCAATGCATTCATTTGAAGAGTTCTAAAACTGAGAGTATTTTACTCTAAATGTTAGTTTAATCGTGTACAGAATTTTTAATGTTTTCTTTTTATTTGTAGTGAGAGTATAACTTAATTCGAAATCATTTCAAAATCCACATTCAGAGAGAATCGCAATGAAAACCTTTGATCCAATTGTTTTTGAGTTTTAATTTTTTACTTACGGTGCGAGCACTTTAATTCCATTGCATCGATGCGACTACAAAGAAACGGTCGTGTTTAAGCTCAGCGAAAATATTCGAAGAAAAGAAAAAGAAGTGAATATAGTACATCTACTAAGTAGTATATAGTGAATAAAAATCTTTAAACAGACGTTCTTACACTTAAGTACGCAATTAAATGGAGCTGATTACAGATGCAGTGAACAATACCAACATTGACGGCTGTAAGTTTCAAAATCTAAAATCAAACAGTGCGAATAACGTTAAAATCGTAGCAAAAATAATTAAAATAAGTATAATATAATTAAATTAAATAAATATTAGCAACAGTGAAAACGTTTATTTTTCGGCTCGATATGTGCATATGTAACGGTTGTCATTCGAAACGGTTAACCGCAAACGCCAAATATGTCGCCATCTTGTAAGACGCACTTACTTATGTAAGAGTTAAAGAAAGACAGAGAGAGACAGCGAGCGTAACTAGAAATGGTATCATGTCAAGGGCTGCCCGATTATGCTGTCTGTCCGCTGCTATCGATAAATACGTACATACAAGCACACATGCATATGCAAAATGCGACAAATGATCGCGACTTTGAATTGAATTACATACACAAATTGATTTATTCGTGGTGAACATGTAAATACGATTTGATTTTAATTTGTTGCTCTATCGCAAGCCTAAATTTATGCAGCATTTAATGAGTCCATTACAGATCCCACATGGCAGAGCAATGAACTCGAGAACGAAAACTATTAAAAATTTGGTAATTTGATCCAATTGAACAGGTGATACGTCTTTATATGGCATGCCTGTTGAGGCGCACAGTCCAAAATACTTGGAGGCGTATCGTACGTCTGTGCAAAATCCCGTTGGCTTCTGGAAGGAACTGGGACACTTGCTGGACTGGGACAGGCCATGGGATCAGGTGCTAGACAACAGTAATCCCCCATTTACCAAATGGTATGTGGGTGGTTACCTGAATGCCTGCTACAATTCCATCGACAGGCACATTTTGGCTGGGAGGGGGGATAAGGTAGCACTGATCCATGACAGTCCGTTGACAGATACAGTGCGCAAGGTGACGTATCAGGAGGTGTATGACCAAGTGGTACAGCTGGCAGGTGGACTTGCTAATCTGGGCGTGACCAAGGGCGATCGTGTGGTCATCTATATGCCGCTTATACCCGAGACTATCATAGCAATGTTGGCCGTTGTCCGACTTGGCGCCATACATTCCGTGGTCTTTGGTGGCTTTGCCGCCCGGGAGCTCTGTTCACGCATTGAGCACGTGGAGCCGAAACTGGTGATTGCTGCCAATGCGGGTGTTGAACCGGGCAAGGTGGTGCCATATCTAGACATACTACACTCGGCCATCAATATGTCGCGCTGGAAACCACCGCAACGCAGCATCATCTTCATGCGCGAAGTGGTTTCAGTGGACACACTGGATGCCAAGGCAGATTTGCACTGGTCTTCGGTCTTGGCCATGAGCGATGTTAGCCATCCGGTTGCCTGTGTGCCAATCGAAGCCAATGATCCACTTTACATTCTGTACACTTCTGGCACCACGGATAAACCCAAGGGGGTACTTCGTACTATTGGTGGGCACTTGGTGGCTTTGATGTACACGTTGAAAATGATTTATGGCATTAAGCCAGGTGACACTTGGTGGGCTGCCTCTGATATGGGATGGGTAGTTGGCCACTCTTATATTTGTTACGGACCACTTTGCTTGGGTGCCACAAGCGTCATGTATGAAGGCAAGCCGGATCGCACTCCCGATCCCGGTCAGTACTTTAGGTGAGTTGTAAGCCAATTAGAAAACTTCTTCAAATACATTAATCTATAATATTCACTTCTACAGAATTATTGATCAGCATAAGGTGTGCTCGATCTTTTCGGTGCCGACCTCGTTTCGTGTTATCCGTCGTGCTGATCCGGAGATTAGCTATGGAAAACAGTACTGCATGAAATCTCTGCGTGCCATTTTCATAGCCGGAGAGCACTGTGACTACGAGACAAAGGCATGGATTCATAAAACCTTCAAGGTTCCCGTACTTAATCATTGGTGGCAGACGGAAACTGGCTCGGCGGTGACGGCTACCTGTTTGGGATTCCAACAGAGCCTCAATCCCCCAATGTACTCCACAGGTTTGCCCCTTGTGGGCTATGATAGTGAGTACTCTACTCTTGTCTCTTCCATTTCCTTTAATCTTTTAAAATTATATTTTTATAGTCAAAATTCTCAAGAAGGATGGCACTGAGGCTGCAAAATCTGAGCTGGGACGGATTGTTTTGAAGTTGCCGCTGCCTCCTGGCAACATGGCCACTCTCTATAGGAACGACGAGCTCTATCGCAAGCTATACTTCCAAAAGTTCCCAGTAAGCATATAAGCAATATTCAAATTTGTCTTACTTCAATTTGGTTTATGATTTTTGTAGGGTTACTATGATACTATGGATGCAGGTTATAAGGATGAGCGTGGTTATATATTTGTTACAGCTCGGGATGACGATGTCATTAACGTGGCCGGCCATCGTTTGTCCACATCCAGTTTGGAAGATGCTGTCTTGCGGCATCCAGATGTTGTTGATGTTGCCGTATTTGGAGTGCCGGAGGCAACTAAGGGTCAAGTGCCGCTCTGTCTGTATATTCCCGTGGAGAATTGCAAGAAAACGGATGCCAAACTGTCAACGGAAATTATTACACTCATACGCGAAGTTGTGGGTCCCATTGCAGCCTTTCGCCTGATCACTGCTGTCAACAACTTGCCACGCACTCGATCCGGCAAAACGATGCGCAAGGCCATGGCGGACTTTGCCAGAAATGAGCGAGTCATCTTGCCGGCGACCATCGACGATGCCAGCGTCTTTGTCGAGATTCGTCGTGCTCTACAGCATTTGGGCTATGCGATGTCTGCACCCGATCCAATAGTGGCCAAGTTACTGGACTGAGGATTTGTTTTTTACTTGGTTCTGTATACAAATTATTTTAGTTTTACATTTCCTATGAACAAATCAAATATTAAAACGTTTTGAAACTTAGTCGAAAGTACAGCCACATTTTTCTATTAAAGAGTATATTTCGAAAATAATTTAAATGTTAATGATTTGAGTAGGGCATAGTTCTCAACTCATCGAACTACTCGTACAATATGCCTTCAACTAAAACTCAATCAGTTTATTCAAATTATGTGCAAATTTTGTGCGACATTGTTGCCTATACATTCCCATGAATGGTTAAAGGCGACAGCGCGTGTCCGCCACGTTCACATTCCCATTTCCATTCCCTTTACCACATCCATTCTGATTCCCATTCTACGTGTTCCTCAGCATGCCCACATATGGCGGCCACATCATTGTTTGGCCTGATTCGTGCACGCTACATCAAAGACCGCAAATAAATGTGTTAACTTTAAGCCAATTAGTTGGTTTACTGCAGACGGACCTATTTTCATTACCAGAGAATGTGAATCTGTTACCATTTCCTATTGTGGATGATATATGAATGATAACTGTATGGATACTAATTTATGATAAGTCTTTATTAATGTACTTCAATAGTAAACGAATGCAAAGAATGGATATTAATCTACTCGCATTTATGTTACATGTTTATTACAAGACATCTTAGTTGTTGTCTTAGAAATGGAGGAGTTTCGTTGTTATATAAAACAATTTATTTATTTGTACAAATCAATGTCATTATTGGCTATTGATAAGTTAAGCTCATTTTATTAGCGCATTCTTAATTATTTAAATTCGAATTCTATTTCATTAAGCAATTCGTGTCAAATTGTTTCGAATCAGGTTACAAATGATGGAACCTCAATGTAACGCACTTCGGTTAAGGCAGAGTCGAAGTAAAAGGATTGAAACATTTCACAGTTTTGATTTGCAGTATTTTACATAAAGATATATTATAAATATAAATATTATTGTGGTTATTAAAAAAGAATTTAATTATACAGACACCAAAAGGTATTTGTACTGTTTCAGTTGCTGCTACATAATTTATTTAATTTTACAATAAACAGTTTTAGATATAAAAGATTTTTATATTTAAAATGTACTGCTACATTGAATAAATATTATAAATATACATAAATAGTTATTCTGTTTTATTCTATCTTAGAGCTGCGACACTGTAAGGGAATAAGCTATTTTCTTGCCTTTCCATTAGATATCTCAAAGCGTAATAGAATAAATTCGTAATAGCATAAAATGCGACAAATTTGATTTGATTATGTAACGTTGAATGTAATTTAAACATTTCGTATCTGTTATTTCGTTCACCCCCTGACTTGTTGGCCCCTTTGTTAATATAATACTTATGTATATGAAGTCAAGAGTCAAGCTTTGTCAAATAGTTTGCATTCGAAACACGCACCATGGCAAATTAATTGCTGCGCTTCAACTGTAAATCCCAATCTCATAAACTGAAGATTACTCCACTTTACTTCATGTACTGTCTGACGTACATGGTGAGCAAACTGCAGCAAAGGTGCCACAATACTTTAAAGAAGACTCATTCATAAATTTCGATGCCTCGTTAATGTAATATAAATGCTCTTAACTACCTACTTATTGACATGCTGCGGACCGGCGACTGCACATAAAAAATTGTATTTTTATAACATAATTAAGAGCTGATAAAACTTAAATATTTTATATCCCATATATTGAGGAATTTATTGTGTGTTCTCTCATGCTTCTGTGTAAAAGTTGCAAAGTACACAGTACACAGAGCCATCGTTCTGGTTTCGGTGACGTATACGTAATATTTGAACACGCCCACCAACCGCCGTCCTGTCGCTGAAACTATCCGTTAAAGCGCAACATGTGGTTCTTTTATCTGTAAAAGTGTGGGTGTGTATGTGTGCGTCAGCCAATCACATGCTTGCATTTGGCTTGTGTGCGTACTCAGCGGAAGGAAATAAAAGCTGATGTCCTGGCAAGGCAGAGCATCATTCGAGTTCCTGCGTTCGACAAGTTCAATTCCTATCAGCAGTGAATAGTGACACAGCACCTCAACAGTTCAAATACCAAGAGTTTTGGAAAAAAATATTAAAAGTCTTTTCTTTCGTACCACTCAATTCACAATAAATATCAACAGGTTTGTTCATTACGCATTATGATAGAAATCAATGCTGAATAGGCTGAAAAATAATAATTTGAAAATTATTTTCTTAAAAATTAAAACTACAATGCTATGAATATATGTAAAAATAATTATTTTAGTGAAAAAATATATTAATATAATTTTAAATTTTAAATAAAATTTAATTTAATTTAATTTTATTATTGGAAAAATTATAATTTGTAATACTCTTTTGCTTACAGTAATTGTTTATATTCTTTTTTTAAAGCGTTTTTTATATTTTATACATGATTGACAGTTTCAATTTCAACATGAATACGAAATACATTTAAATATTATATAACTTTAACTCTAATATTAAAGTGTTTAGTATAATGTATAATTATGAGAATTATTGAAATTAATTTATGGTTTAATATTTATTATTTTTCAGACCGTATGGCATGAGACTTGGTTTTGTTCTTGTATCATTGCTTTTGTGTTCTTAAGATACATTTTTTACATTGTAATAAAATAATGTCTTAACAAATTGCCCAGTTATGTAAAGCATACTTTTAAGAGCCAAAATGTATTGTACATATTAGAGAGCACTTCAAAAGAACGCATCAAATGGGGAATTCGAAAATGTATTCTTACCTTAATGTTCCATACACATTTAAGATACACCAGAGAGGGTCAATTAACCGGGTCTTTGGAAAATATTGTTGCAACGTTTTCTAAGCTAAGCAGATGAAAGCGCAACACGTACGACACATTATAGCGCATGCCAAAAGGAGCAAAACGCTGTTTAGCGTTGATACACAGAGATACTAATACATAGACACATGTACAGAGTGATGCCGTTGTCAACTGGGTCAAAAGGCAGAGCCGTCGTTCGTCACACACGTTGTGCTAAACTTATACATCTTCATCAAACTGGGAGGGGGACAGGTTGCCATTATTGTTACCTACTCGGCCTGCAGCTTAATAGAAACAAATTGTCTGAAGCGTAAACACATTAGCGTGCATTATAGCCGCCTTCCTCGCTGCTGGCCTGACTAACATCAGGCTTTACTGCGATTTAAAAAAATTAAATAACGCAGCCATGCAAATTGGGAATGTTGCCGCGGGTCTAACGCCTCGCAAGGTATTTAATAAGGTATTATCCTAGCAAGAGCTGCAATTTGTGGCAATCAGCGTTCTGAGTTGAATTATAGAGTTGAAGATGCCCACAAGTTAGACTTTAGATAGCTGTTGCCTCTGTTGAATAAATCCCTAAGGTTGTTGATTGCGCACAATATAATGCTCTTGCTTTCAGGATGTCTCAATTGCAATTCTTTGTGGTCTACTGCATTGCCAATGTCTTGCTGGCTGTGTGCGTTCATGGCTCCCAAGCAGCCACACAAGCGCCTTTGTGCCAGCCCGGCATTGTCGAGGAGATGCCTCAGCATATTAAAAAGGTTTGCATGGCCCTGGAGAACTCAGATCAATTGACAACCGCCCTCAAGTCGTACATCAATAACGAAGCTTCTGGTAAGTATGAAATTAACTATTAGTGCGAAATTAACTACTATATATTTGAGATTGTCCTATATATATTGCATCATCGCCTATATAGCGCTGGTGGCCAATTCAGATGATTTGCTGAAGAACTACAACAAACGCACAGACGTCGATCACGTTTTCCTGCGCTTTGGCAAGCGTCGTTAAGTAATGACATTACGATTGAAATCTTCAACCAAAACTAGACCACATCAAGACCTCCACTAATGATCGAATGGGTAATGCGTTTCTGATTAAAGCACAACAACATGACGTCTTCTCACTTTAAATAACTATAATGTAATCTTGGCACATCGGCGTAATACTATATGTAAATTATTCAACTTGGAAGATCTCTAGTTTCATAATTAAACAAAATCGATATGTACAATATTTAGTTATGATTAACATTTATATATATTCGAAAATGTAATCAAGGACCCCTGAAAAAAAACTTTTGTTAATGTTGATCTCATTACTTATTTTTATTTTGTATTTTATTTTGAAGCTCTTACTTAAGGCCATACAAATAAAAAATATTGTAAAACAAAAGTTATTAATAATATCGAATATATATATATATATATATATACATTCCCTTACACGAAGCACTTGCATAAATAACAAACAAAATGTAATATATCTTATATATATTTTATTTTTCTTGAGTAAAGTCTTCTTCTTAAACTGAATGCATGATAAAATGCGACTGAAATTTGTTCGTCATTCATTATGATAGTTTGGAATTCAAATAAATGGATAGATACAACATTTTCCAAAATCCATTGCAAACCAGAAAGAACTACAATGTTACGGAATTGCAAATTGTTCCTATAACAGCTTTATAGATAGATCCGATCAGATCTGTTATTATTATTTTTATTGTTGTTGTTGTAGCCCGCTCAAAAAGACAGCATCTCGCTGTCAGGAAGCTACAGATCAAGCGGAGCAGAAATGCCTTATATTTTAGACTATGTGTATTATATACATTTACATGTATACATGTATTGAATTTTAATATATTGTTTATTATATACTGTACAGGGCAATAGTAACTTTCTGCAAAAAATGTTTGTAACAAGCAGAAGGAAGCGTTGCAGACCATATAAAGTATATATATTCTTGATCAGTATCAATAGCCGAGTCGATGGTCCATGTCCGTATGAGCGCGTCGATCTCAGCAACTATAAGAGCTAGAGACACCAAATTTGGCATCAAGGTTCCTGGCCACATTTCTCAACGTAGTCTTTTCTAACTTAACAAAGGCGTAAAGAATATTATATAGAAGGAATACTAACAGTTTCATCAAGATCGGTATATAGATGTGAAAGATAATCAGAAAATAAATATAAGTAATTCTTCCATTAAATCGTTGCGCGTTTACGGGTTAGAAGTGTCTACGTTGGGAAAAGTGACCATAATGAGTTTTTTTCGATTTCTGTGAAAAGGGGAGGGAGGTATCAAAATTTAATCTGCGTATGCGTATACAGGAACCTTGATGCCAAATTTGGTTAAGATATCCCTGTACAGGGTATAAAAATGTTGGCATGTATGTATGATAAATACAAACCTATTTATGTGTGTACTATACATATATGGCGTTTCTACATTTATACATACACATTTATTCTATAAACTTAATGTTAATTGTTGGCACGGCAAATCAATTCAATGAAAAATGTAATTTATTGTACCCTGTACAGTGCTGTATTAACTTTGTTCTCTGCTTAGCTTGTTTCTGTCTTTCGTTTTTGAAAATTCGCTGTTAATATTAATATATATATATATTATTGAAGAATATATATACTTTCAAGGCTTTGCCACGCCTCCTTCTCCCTGTTACAAACTTTTTGCTCTAAATTTGATATATCCCAAGCACAGGGTAGAATTAAACAATGTTTTTTCGATTTAATCGATCAGTAAAAATAAAAGATACTCTTTATTAATTGATTGTTTATTTTGTACAATTATTCAAGTGAGCTTTTAAGAACTCATAGGTGCTTGTCTGTTGTAAAGTCACATTTTCCCTGCAACGTTGCATGATCTAGGGCAAAGAATCATATTCCTGCAAAAAAATAAATAATCTGGTAGCAAAACTACTTAACATTTCTGTTATATAAAGTACAAAATAATTTATTATATTTTTTAGATCCATTCGCAGATGTCGGAATAGTCATCTTTTGGTGGGCAAATCGTTTCGATTCATATCTTATTTAACTGATATCATCTTATTGTATACAATTATTAGAAATTTTATTAATTTTAAGCCACGAATGTGAAAAATGGAAAAATTTTGAACCATTTCACCAAAGTTTTTTGTATAAATTTGTTTCCTTCCTACTTTTCATTGACTATTATTTAGGGATAAATAATGTACGAAATGTATAAGGATATTGATATAAGAAATCCAAAAAATGTTTTAATCATTTGAAGGATGGCTATATCAAAAGATCAACAATGCATGGAATTATAGCGTAGTTCACATATACATAAAAGACACATATTTGTATAATCACTCCAATTCATATTAAATTGTTTGCTGTAATAAAAATGTATTAAAAAATCTGCGTATAATAGCAAAGTTTATAAATTCAATTTTGAATGCATTTCTTTGCATTGGTACTTTTTTATTAAATAAATTATTAGAATAAATAAAAATTAAACAAATTATAGATCATAACGTAAATAAAGCATTCCACGTAAGACAGTGGTAAAGTGTTGTTATTTTTTCTTTTCTTTTGTAATATTCTCTATTTATAAAATGCTAATATTATAAAAATTTTAACAAACAATTAAATTTTTTTTTTTTGATTGAGTTGGTATCATTTTAATATTTGTACTTTGGTTGATATTTGTATTGAAGTTGAGATTTCGAATCTTAAGTCAGTTTCTTATTGAATGCATTTTTGGATAGACCAATAAATTCAATTTGTAGATTCATCTTTCTATTGCCTTTCTTCTTTCTCTCTTTATATTGTAGTCTTTATTAAAGTGCCAATTTGAAAACTTGAAAAACTATTTTTACTAAAATTTTAATTTAAATATTTAGTTTGTGAGTTGTTAATATATCCATTATTCTTTTAAGTTCAGTCATTAACTTTATATATGGTATGTAACTCATCATATTTTTTGTAACATCTTAGTTTTAGGCATTGTTAAAAAAAAATGAATGGTCTTAGTCTTGTTTTGTTTAGGAATTGGATTTATCTTTGATCAGTCTTTTCTAATTCTATACTTTTTGGATTGCATATTTGTAAGCACTTTCAAAACATTTTTTAAAATTCCATTACTTTATAAAATATAACAAATAAAATTTGTTTTTACATAAACAAAAGTGTAAATAACATAAAATTGTAACAATTAAAACAAAGTTTATCATATAAATTTCGCTAGTTTTTTTTTTTTTTGTGTTGTGTTTGTTCGATATTATCACCTTTTTTCATAATCCTTTTAGTTGATTTCCTTCACTCTTCAAAACGTTTTAAAAACGCTTTTCATTTAGTTAATTTAGTTTTCTCATTCCTGTAAAAAGAAAACTCAATGCTACATGAATTTTATAAAAATGCGGCAATAGGCCGCATTTTGTTATGGTAAAACTCAACAGTCTTTTAGTCTTATGGTAAAGTACTAGTTATATATTTTGATATTTCACAATCCCCGATTTTAAAATGATAGAACGGACAAAGCCCAAGTGTGTTTCTTGAGAGTACTTCAACAATAAAATAATTGTAAAATTAAATCAAAATTTTTGTTTTTCCTTATGGCTTAAGAATTGAGTGTTGAGTTATCATATAAGTTATTTAAGGTATTTTAAGGATTTCTCATGTTTTTTGGCCATTTAACGGTTTGCAACTTAACTTACCAAATATGAATGTATATACTTTTCAATAATACTTTTTAAGTGCTTTTGAACGTTTCAATTTGACTTCTTTTCGTATTTGATTTGATTTTGTATTTCGTTCTTTGGAAACATTATACTGATCTGTTTCTTAAGTTTGTACTTTTCATTAATCATCACTTTAAATGTCGTTGAACAATAAATATCGTTTTGAATGTGATATGTTCTTGTTGTTCTTCAGATGCATTTTGAATTGTCTTTTTTCTATTTGATTTTTTATTTTTGCATTTTCATATTTTGTTTTACTTTGGGCTGTTTCTTCATTATTAATGTTTGTAGTTTAAGTTGTTATAGAATGAAATTTGCTGCTGCTTTAAATAAATAAACTCTTAAAGCCTTTTCATTTTGTGTTGTTGCACTTATTTTCATTTTCTTATTGGTTGATTTTGTGCTCTAGTTTTATGATTAAACAAACATTTGAAATAATAATATTTACGTTTAAATAAGTTTAATGCATTACACACATTTTTGAACATTATTTTATTGACTTTGATAAATTTAATGGTTTTTGCTTTGTCTCGCTAATTAACTTGTATGAATTTCTTTCTTTTATTTGTATTTTGTTTTGCTCAACTTAATTAATAAGAGTTACATTATTACGATTTTGTTGCTTAATTTCTTGTTATTTATTATTAGAAAAAGAAATTAGAATAGCTTTCTTGTTCACGTCAATAGTTTAAAGAATTAAATAATTGTTTGGAAATCATAATAAACCTTTCAGATATTCATATAAAATTTGCTCATTTTTTTTGTTTTGGTTTTTATCAACTAAAATTTATACATTGCAATTCTTGTATACAATATGACATGATTGACAATATTGATTTAGTTTCGATTCGGTATCATCTAACAGATAAATTGGAAAAGAATAAATTGTAAAATGTAAGAAAATATACATAATTTGATTTTGGTGGAAGCACCTAAAACCAGTACAAGGCTTCATTTGTCCACTAACAAAACATATAACAACAGGCAATACGATATTATTGCCAGTCACATGATCGGATATTGGATAAAGCAAAGACAAACAAACACAAAGGTTTTATTAAGTTGATGGGATAGTTTTAAAGGCGAAAGAGTAGAAAAAGACGGTAGCAACACGGTTCAACTTAAACAATAGGAAAAAGAGAACTTTATGCTTAAGACTAATTGTGTATGAGTGCGTGTGTGTTTGTTGAGTGTATATGGATTTGTGTATCTATGTTGTGTATGTATTGTAGTATATAGCAAGCAAATTTCTGTATTAACATCATAGTTATATGCTCTTTTAGCCCTAATCCCCTGTTTTGGTATTTGGCATACGTGTTGGATCACGCACAGCGTTCTTCATTAATGTGTGTATCGCCATTCGAGGGATGAGGGAGGTTGTCTAGTAGTCTAGTAATAGGCGGCTGCATTTGAATAGTTCTGAGAATACGCCTGCGAATCTATGGGGAGTTGGCAAAAATGGATGATGGATGTGTGCAATTTATAAATATGACATTCAAAATGACTACGTACCATAACCAGCATAAGTGCGGTCATCGTAACTAGCGCTCTGCTGACTGTAATCCGTTTGACCAGTTGAATTGTAATCAACTGCAGTCGATCCATACTGCTGGCTATAGTCTTGACCGTACTGATACCGTGTGTCCTGCTGGCCATAGCCCGTTGAGCTGTTGAAAATAGTTTAATATTTGTCACAATTGTTTACCTTACTAGCTTCATAGTTAGTTCAAAGAGCAACCCACTTGTAGCCTTGATATTGGCTCGGATCATACTCAGCTCCATGATGCGATGCATAACTGCTGCTGGCTGGTGTACTCGCTTGAGTTGTGTGTGCTGCATAACCACTGCTCTGACCGTAACCGTTGTAGCCTTGCTGAGCTGTTGCCTGTGTGCTATAGCCACTCTGTGAGTAGGGATCGACCTGCTGCGTCTGGTCATGTGTCTGATAGCCACCATGATGGCTGCAGTGAACGTTGGCATTAATATCATTTTCAACTATCTTCATTAATTGATAAGAATGATTAAAATAATTTTCGGTACACATATAACAAGGGCAAGTTTTAATTTATGTTAAGGAAATGTGTGTATTATACCAAAGTTATATTTGCCGATCGAGCAATAGTAATACTTTGTCTTACCTTGTGGCTGGAGCATGATGACTTGGTGGCGATCCATATGATGACTGAGACATATGCTGGGATCCCGAATGGTACTTTGGAGTCATGGGTCGCTGGCCATAGGGTCCACCCTCATATCGTCCACGCTTGGGGCCTGGACCTCCGGGTGCGCCGCGTTTGAGAGCTGGTACCGGTGCAATTTGTGTATTGACATTATGTGCCTGTTGGTGATGTTGCATGGGTGGCCGACTCATACCTTGATTGTAACCACCGCCACGTCCGCGCATGGAGCCACGACGCGGCATTCCTCCATGCTCGCTCCCTGGTCCGCCCATTGAGCTACCATGATGTGAATGCGGGTACATGCCATTGCCGCCATTGCCGTTCATGTGTGGATTGTAGCCGCCGCCGCGCCCACGACCGCCGAACGGTCCGCCACGTCCTCGACCACGGCTTATGTAAGGCGGTGGTCCGCCATTGTTGTTGCTGTTGCTTCCAGGTGCACTGCTTACCACATGTGAGCTAACTGCTGCAGTTGTTGCACTAGTTGTTCCAGCCGGTGCATCTGAGCTATCCTCGCCGGCAGCATCACCAGCCTGCTGATCTCCTGCAGTTGCAGAAGCTGTAGGTACTGGTGATACCGTCTTGTTGTTATCGGCGCCTGTGTGCTGTTTGGGAGCTGCAGCAATTTTGCAGGAGCAAATTTTATCAGCAAACTTTTTTTATTATATTTCTTACTTACGCTGCTGATACATAGGCGGACGACCGCCTCTCATACCCATGGGAGCACCACGCGGCTGAAAACCGCCACCTCCACCTCGACCTTGATATCCCAATCCACCCCGGGGACGCATGCCCCGCGAAGGGCCAGACATCATGCCCTGCATTGGAGGCCCACCGCCGCCCATTCCCCCCCCACGCATACCACCCATAAAATGGCCGCGACCCATACCGCGACCACGTCCACGCTCAAAGCCACCACGCATTGGAGGACCACCGCCACGGCCTCTGTAACCACCGCCACGTGGCCCACCTCCCGGCGGCGCAGATACTTGTGCAGCTCCTTCCATTCTTTAGATAAAGCAACAGTAACCAAGAACTCTTTTAGTAATTTTACACAATGCCAACAGAGAGAAACACACACATACACAGGTACTCGGACGCGCACACACGTTTGCCGACTTCGATTCTAAAGAGGTTCTTACACCATGCAATGCAGAAACGATTATAATTGATCATGTATCGCTTTGAAATCACTATGTAACCACTTATAATCGTGTGTAAACTATTTTTGCAGCTTAACTAAACATAAAAACGCGTCCGACTTCGAGTGAAAAAATATGGCGGCGAGTATTGATTTTTACGTGTGTAGTGTTAGATTTTATCGATAAAATTATTACAGATAGATTTATTATCGATATTTTTAGTGTTGAAGAATGCCATTCTAGTAAACTGAACAGAATTGGCGTTGACAAAACAAATCTTTTCCACGTATTAAAAATATTTTCGTAGTTTTACTTTCGTGTTGGGCGTGAATTTAGCTATGTCTTCATGGATAACAGGATTAGCAGATAGAGCAGAGAATATATTAAACAAAATCGACCAAAATGCAGCTACTGCGTTGCATACAGATGCTGCGCCAACTTTGGATGCCATGAAGAAAAGCTTAACCAGCAGCACACAATCTTTGAAGACAACACTCTCTCCCTCCAAGCGTTTCCCAAGCAATAATAGCACATCCATGTCGTTGTCAATGGTGGGCAATAGCGCATCCAGTGCAAAAAGCGAGGGTGGTCATGTGGTAACCACTGAGTTACGCTCAAAATTGCCTAACTCAGCAAGTTTTTCCGTAAATACAGATAATGGAAGCGGCATGGATACATACGAATTGGCAGCGTTTAAAATCGCACTGAATGAAATCACAGGTGAGCGCGATGAGTTACGTATGCGTCTTCAGGAGCTCAACCACGACACAGAAAACTTGGGGCTAAAGCAGCGGGCCCAGGAGCTGGAAAGTCTAACTCAAACATTATCCGAGGAGCGCGATAAGGCCGTGTATGAGCTTAACGAAGCGCAAACAGCTCACATGGCTTACGTGCATTCCATCTCTGAATTGGAAAGCAATCTTGCCAAATTGCAACAGGAGTACGTTAGCACAGCACATAAATTACAAATGCAAATCAAAGAGACAGATCAACAACGCATAGAACTGCAAGAGTATCGAACGAAAGCACAGCGAGCACTTCAAGCAAAGGATGTGCTTATATCTCAGCTTAAAGCAAATCACACTTCAGAAGACGTGGGGCAAGATCTGGTCAATAAGGATAGTGAAACGCGTTTTCTTCAGATCGAATATGACGCTCTGAAGCAGGAGCTGCACCACGCCAACGAGGAGCAGCAAACACTTCGTCTGCAGCTAGATGACTACAATACACAGGATCGTCAACATGAACTAGACATCGCCAGTGCCCGTCAACGTGAGAAAACTCTCGCAAAAGAACTGCGAACTGCCCGGGAGCACAATGTAGTCATCGAGTCTGAGCAACGCATGCTGACGCAGGAATTATCTTCGCTGCGTCAACAGATGAGCAATCAATTGGCTTCCGCTGCCACACGGCTGCAAGAGAAGGAACAGCAATTACAACAGCAGCGGAAGCAACTGAGCGATTCGGACGTTACAAATGCCAAGACCGATTACGAGAACCGCCTTAAAGCTCTAACACAGTCGCTGGTCGAGCGACAGGGCTTGCTAGAACGCGTCACATCGGAGCGCAATGCACTGCGACTGCAGCACGAGAACATGCAAGCGCAGCTACAGCAGAATATGAATATATTGGAAATGGGACATCAACGTAGCTCCAGTTCACGCAGTACATTGCTCTCAAACAGCACTGATGATGGTACGCAACATGAAATTAGTTTCCCAATTTAAAATTCTAATTCACATCTTTATTTCTTACAGTCAAAGCACAGTTTCCGCTGCTCATGCATCCCAGTCCATTCGACAATCGCGTCGCCCGCCGTTTCAAACGCGCCCTGCGCCAGGCAGACTCAGTAGGCATACGTGTCGGTGCCTTCTTGCGTCGCTATCCGATGATGCGCATCTTTATGATTCTCTATGTGGCGTTGCTACACCTATGGGTAATGTTTGTGCTCCTCTCCACAACGCCCAACTGAAGAGTCGAATAACCAATAACTATTATTTGAGCAATTGTATATTTTCAACGTACGCGTATTGTTAATTATGTATTATATTTTTACATAAGTTGATAAGTGGACTTTTGTGTGCCAAAATTGATTGTGTATTGTATATTGTTTAGAGCTAATAGCTCACAAAAGAAATTGGAAATTATTTCTTATGTTTAATCTAGGTAATTGTAAATTCAATAAACGCTTCAACTATGTACAAATCGCAAGTAGCTTAAAGCTAAACATTAAGCAAACAAATAACAAAACCTAAAAAATTCACGCTACCTGCCAAAACGTCAATTCACAGTTCGAATATTGCATATTGATTTCAACTATATAGTCCCTACAGTTGTAAGTACCGACTACTGTTCTAACGTTGCTTTTTTGAAGTACAACGTGACAAGTGATTAATTATTTTAAGTTGGTCGTGCCTTGCACGTTTGTCATGATAAGTCATGATTCATGCTTCAATCGTTAGCCAGAAAGCTGAGGACAGTTGGCTTATAAAGAGATTGAGAGAGCCCAAGGAAGAGAGAAAGATGTTTTCAGTAGTAGAGACTTTTAGGACGATTCGCGTAAAACAAGCGCTATATGCCCCGCAAACGTGTATATCAGTCATCGGCATAGTAGCTCACATAGACCGCATCGCCGCCGATACTAATCAGGCACTGACCCTACGAAGAATACAACAAATTGAATTGATGATGATGTTACAAGTTGACAATTTTGTCTTTACCTGGTTTTTATGCTGATTATCAAACAATATCAATTCGGTTATATAAAACGATACCATTGCATTGCCACCAAGTGATGCAATATGAGCGCGTACCACAGCAAGCAGTTCGGTGATAAAACCATGCACAAATCCACTAATGCCACCATTCTCGCGAATAGATGTGCTCTCTCTAATGAAGAAAAAATTTAAGTTACCGAGATACTTCTCAATGCGTCCACCGGGTATGAAGCTAAGCGGCGTCAAATCAACACCATGTCTATCTCGAAGCGGAAACTGTTGAGAAACAGAAATAACTTAAAACATATCAAAACCAAATGCATTTGCTTTCCCTTACGTATCGACTACGTGGCACTGGCGTTAAGTTCTGCGACTTGGCGGATGGTAAGCCCGACGACAGATTACTCAGCCGAGATGGCGAAGTCTTGCGCACTTTAAATGAGCTCATGCCAAACGGAGGTATTGCAGTGCTTGTTGGCGTTGGAGTGTCTACTACTTGGTCCTCGTCCAGCGGGAATATGTAATCCTCTTCCTGCAACATTCGCTTGCCATTTAATTCTGACTGTGATTGGGGTACATGGACATTGGCTGGCTGCATATGTGATTGTGCCTGCGCCTGTACAGTCGCATCATTAAAGCCATTTTGCTGCATTGCCGACGCACCTCGGCGGCGATATTTCATTTTGTTGGCATCGCTTAGGCCCATTGCCATGCCAGTGACTAGCAATTGGATTTGGTCCTGCAAATATATTTATCACTTAAAGATATTCATTCCGTTTAAATTGCTTACTGATTCAGGCAAATCCAGTCGAAAGCGTAGATCACATATGGCACAAGGTATCATGGTGCGCAGCTTGAAATAGATGGTCTGTAGAAGTCTGTGGAATTAAGACGATATATTATTTTATATATTATCCAAAGATTAGATTCAGCTCACCGTTGAAAGTGCTTGGTAAAACCATTCACATTCTGTCCTACCTCGAGGCGAGCACGCCAAACTTGCGTAAACATTTGTAGATTTTTAACAGCATCCAGATCGAGCAGACCCGGCACCTGCTGTGTGTTGACCACATGGAAGCCCTCAGGCGGATATGGCTCCATGAGCAGTGATATGATCTCCAAATCCTCAATATCATCCACCTCCAATACACAGAGCTCTTTGTTGCCGCAATTCAAATCGATTTCATTCATTTCCTCATCATCTGAGTCATCGGTATCTGATTGCTTGTCCGCTGTAGTTGCACTAGCGCTGACAAAATCAGGATCCATGCTTTTTAACTGATAGATCTCCTGATTGCGCTCGAAAGTCTCCTGCAATTTCTTCTGTAGTTCATTGAGTTTTTGCTTGTCCGTCCACGAGTTACCAGCCACAATTTTGGGCACCAGCGGCACAGGTAGAGCGCTGAGAAATAGTGCTGTTCCCGTGGCAATTAAAGCTATCATGCGCTCGCCAATGGCCACCTGAGTGCGCAGTCCAAATATGGCATTCATGCCTTTGGCCTTCAGCTTATTGATCAAAACACGATGCAGTTCGTACTCCAAAAAGGGAAGACCATCGGATATCTCTTTGGCATTCAGTTCTGATCGCAAATCTCTCTTAGCGCGCACCACCTGGGCTTGCATGAAACAACCCCGTCCACTGACCTGGACATATTCTGGCACCTCCAACGTGGCCAAGAGTACATCTGGCACCCGACCTTTGCGACAGATGGCGCACTTTTTCATCTTTACATTAAATGGCACCGAATTGAGGTTGTAGGGGAACATGACAGACGGCACATGTGTTCCGACCAGTTGGACCTGGACCTGGCAAGCCATATCGTTTGCTGGCCGAACCGTTCGCAGTGCCAAGCGATCCACTGTCCTTGCTTGACGTTGCTGCCTCGCCTAGGCTGCCGTTTGCTTCGCGCTCCTCCAGGGAATTTGACATGGCGGCCACATTGTTGCTCGCCTTGGATATGGCAAAAATGTCAGTTTGCGAGACGGAGCGATTAAAGACCATATTGATGACGGCTGCGGTGCCCGTCGCGGACAACACACAGACATCGTCACTAGGGAAAATTTGAAGAGATCGATAAGAAAGATTTCAATATGTCAATTTCATATGCTTACGATATGGTCGTAGACTCCGCATAGCCCAGCACCACATTGCAGCCCAGGGAACGTGCATGGGAGCGAATTTCCATGCGCAATTCTGTCCACCAACTGTCACGCACCTCGGGCTCATCTGGATTTGGAACACGTTCCAACAATTTGACTGAACGTGCTGCCACAGTTGCTCCTAGATGTAGTATAAATCCAGTTGGATATTTGGTCATGGTCAAGAATGGATATTCCAGCATGTCCAGACTGTCGGTTGCCTTACTGCCCACCGTCGGAGTCGTTAGTCGCATCATTGCCGTTGCAGCTGCCAGACGTTCGCTGGCCACACAAATCGAGTTGCCTATGAATGGAAAAGACAACTAGATCATTCATTTATTGATCGTTGTTAAGGTTATCCAGGTTAGGTCCACAGATGTACAACGTATAGTCTTAGACTTAGGTAGGCGGGAACACCAAAAGGATAGTAGATATACGTATTAGTGTGAGCACGGTAGAATAGACTAGTTTCAAGTATTTCCAGAATTGCAAATAAAATTATTTGGACTCAAAATTCGCTCCCGAATAAATTTTTAAATATTTGATTCAAAATTGAATTATATTATATTTGCAACGATTTTGTAATGGAAAATGTATTAACATTATGCTGAAAATAATTTTTATACAGATTATAAAAATAATTTAATTGCCCTGGAAACAATTTAATTTCATGTTTAAAATATATAATAATTAATTTAATATACATCTATGAGCTAACTGGCCGAACTAACAGGCTAATTATTCGAACACGTATAATATTCATTTTGTTTAATCAGTTAGGATTGAGATTGTCTATATATTTTAAGCAATTTTGAACAACATCGAATTGATATTCCTGTTCATCATGTTCTAAAGAGACGTTAAGTCTTCGACACAACTATTCTGCACATTATACAGTTCTGTATTTTGTATAACTAAATTGTTACACTCAACAGGTAAGACATAAATGTATATAGTAATAACTTTGAATATCATCGGGACAAGCATAAAGATCAGCAAATATATATTTTAAGAACTTAAAGATAAAAGTTTAAATATACACAAAGAGCTTAACATCGTTACTTGTTGCTGGATGAAGATCAGTTTAGGTTTATGAGACAGAGAAAGAGTGATCACGAGAGAGGCATTTTACAACACTTAAAAAGCAACGGATTCTTAGCTGCAATCATCAACCCTCATCCCCCGCAAACGCATACAAACATAGACAGGAGTGTGATACACAAATACATCAAGAATGTAAATGGACAGAGAGAGAGTAAGGTAGAGAGAGTGAGACAGCTACTACTTACGCTTACGATGTAAGATGTAGGATATGCCTGATGGCGATTGGTTGAGCAGCGGGCGCAAAGAGAGAACGTTATAAGAGTTTTGTGAGTTACTCAAAATGAGACACGCACATATACAAACGCGAGCGCGCACACTCATACAACGACAAACAGCCGGAAGTTAACGCATTGCTTATATATATAGTATATAAATTTGTAAATATGTATGTTTATCCTTACTTAGCCTAAGCTTAGTTCCAATGATTAGATCCTAGATGGACTGGCCAACTACATACCTTTTGGGGTGACACTCAGATCTGAATCGGATGAGCGACGACAGATCTCGCCCAGCTCCTTGGCCGGTACCATTGTGGTAACCGTCGATGCGGTCGATGTGGATGCACTGTCCGCGTTAGCGCAACCTGAGATGCCGCTCTTGGATGGACTGGGAGTTAGCTTCAATCGATTGCTTCCAACTGGCGACGTAAGTCTCTTGGTGACCGCATTATTCTCGATCGCGGCAACCGTTGTGGGTATCAGGGTGACCTGTGCCGGCGATTGTGATGGTTGCTGCTGTAGATCACTGCTGGACCTAGTTGAGCATTTTGATCGTGGTCGTGGTTGTTGTTGATTTTCAATGGTAAATGGCGAAACAGAATAGCATGGAGCAAGCAGTGATGATTTATTATTGTTATTACTATGGTTAGTACTATTAGATATATTTACAACATGGTCTAGCTTGAAAAAGGGAGGATCATAAAACTCAAAGGCGCGCGCTTGTGAACTGATATCGGATTCTGTTGGCGTTGGGGTCGAAGGGCATATGTACAACACGGGCGTACTTATTTTATTTTGAAATGTTCTTCGATTTTCTTGTTCTGTTCCATCTTCTTGTTCTTGAAGTTGTAGCTGTGAAGTTAGTATTGTTGGGGAATTTGGTGCGCTGGAAGCTAGGGGTGCGGCATCTAGACAACTAACGCTTGCGAATCGACTTAACGATTCATTACGTCGAAAACTGGACTCATAGCTGGGCAAGTTATTCAGCTGCAGCATGGAAGCGGATGCATTCAAATTTACACCCTGCCAATCATCAGCATTACACGTCGGCAACTCTGGGTGAGAGCAATAATAGAATTTACGTTCCAGTGATGGTTGAAGGGCAGCAGCGGCATACAACAGTGAACGCCTTGGCAATGGTTGACTTGGTTGGCTTGGTGTCAAATGCATCAGTTTCTGCAAGCGTCGCGAGAAACTCTTCAGATCTTCGAGAAGTGTGTGTCGCTTGGGCGTCAATTCAAGTTGACTGTTCTCACAGCTCCGTGTCTCGCCGGGCTTAATCCAGTTATCCTGCAAAATGTCATCATCATCATCATCAAATATATGATTTTGTTGCTTTAGCTCCTCGTCACTGTCACTGGAAGCTGTTACTTCTGCTGCAATGTTGAGCTCTGTGGCAAGCGTTTCAATTATTGATAACGACTCGCTTGAGTCCGTTGAATACGTGGACTTACGTTGAAAGGCATCAACGTCCAAATCCGGTGCCGAGCGTGTGTTCTCCTGAAACTTTGGAACAGCGAGATGACACATGGTTGGCCCTGCACCTGTATCATCACTTATGGAACGTACAATTGCAACTGATGATCGTTTCCCTAGGGAGTATCGAGATTTGCGTCGACGTTTACTACCTGCTCCGTTTCCTCCAAAAATATTACTGAGGGATTGGGTAGCATTCTCTGGTATTTTGGGCTCAATGCGTCGCAATAAAGTTGCATATTTCTCGCTGAAAACATTCCTAGAGGAAGAAGTTAAGCGACGCATGCGATGTCTTAGTTTCTTCTCACGCGTTCGCTCCCCCCGTTCATCCTCCTGCTTCAACAGATTCTGCATAACATCCGCATCCTCCGTATCGCTGCTGCCACTTTCCAAATAGAACATTGTTGCCGCCGCTGCTGCCGCTGTACTTGCACTAACACTGGGCTGTTTATATATATTCAGTCGATACTGTGGTGACTGACCGGACAATGGCAAGCTGAAACTACTATCCCCAGTGCAGTTCAGAAAGTCTAAATACTTCTGGACTCTATTGTTGGTGGTGTCGGTTGGGTGAGTTTGGGATGACAACGTTTCATCATGTGTTACAAATGCGACACAAAAAAAAAAAAAAAAACAACAACAATTTTGGAGGCGTGCAATACAATAACGAAATTACGACAAGGAGGAGTATAGTATATATCAATTTTATACAGAGATGGGAGTTAAACAAACGTTGCGTTTTAAATTTTGAATTCGTGAATTCGCGTTGAAGGAAAACATTCAAGAGAATAGAAGAATAGAATGCTTTAGAACATGTTGGCTTATGGAAGTCTAAAACCTATACCTACAAATTGGATTAATCTAAGATTCGCCTCAATTGTCTTCTTATCATGGATATGTATTTCCCGTTATGCTATATATACTTGGAAATCTGTATGATATTGAAAGAGCTAAGTATTCACATAACTATATTAATAAGATTTCAGAATAAAACTTCTTGGAACCGTTCAGTTGGGATTACTATATCACATTACTCATATTCTAAAGATCTGTCTAATATTAAATTACTTGAAATACTGTTTTATTATCAAGTATATGATTTGCTTTTCTGTATAATTTCACCTGATTATATTCCCTTTCTGTGCATTTCATATACTTCTTATATTGATTGATTGATTGGGGAAGTTAAAATAGTCAGAGATTTTTATATTAAACGAACTCATACATCTACTATCAAGATTTGCCTAACCACAATACATATCCATGAGAAAGTCAGCATTAACATTTATAAATACTCACTCTTCGATGAGTGCAACATCTGCGCTGTTTGGCTGACTGCTGGTTGTATCCTTGATAAGTGTAACTGCCGTACCAACGCCTCGCGCCACAACGCCGACATCGCCCTCAAGATCGAAACATTGTGTATAACCTATGACCGCATTGGCTCCCATATTAATGGCCTTTAGACCCATCCTCCGCTGCACTTGACCCGACAATTTGAGGAAGACTACCTGACGTGCCTCGTTGGAGGCTCGTGGTGTGCGAATTTTGTCAATCCATTGATATTCTGGATCATCGTTGACCACCAACTCCTCAACAAATCCATGTATGACCTGTGCCCGATAGCCAAAAGGCACACATTGTGCTAAAATTAGGAAAACAGGTTAGCATTTTTAGTTTACATATTGAAAAATGTACGTACAGTGAAAGAAGGGTATGCCACAAGAGCTCTGGCGAAACTTATTGACATCGGAGAATAGATCCACTTTGACAATGACATTTATTTCACCGCGTATGCCGTGCATGGTATCGAAGACAGGTATCCAGCCGGAGAGCACAGTGCCTTTGCCATGGGCCGCTTGACTAGAGCTTTCGAGGCACAATGGATTCAAACTAATATTAACCTTTCCAATTGCATCGTTTGCTGAGTATGTATCATAGTCCATCAATCTGATTTGCAGTGGCTCGTCCTGCAACTCGGCATCGTCGACCTCAAAGCGAAACCTGGATGCATCGAATATCAAAGATAACAAGAAATAAGTTATGTATACAATTATATACAATCTGTGTGTGTACATACCAATCGGTATTCCACGTGGGATTAAGACTTTTCCGGAATACCTCCGTTTTGTGTTCTTTATTGGCCAGCTTAATTTCCACAAAGGCGTCGGTTGTCTCGCTGCTCTTATCCATAACTGGCAGATTGCGCGCAGCCTTTATTTTGACGCCTACTTTGCCTGGCATTTTGTAGTTTGGATGCACAACACACAAACCAGAGCTGTTCAGCCTACACACCAACCGTACTATCACCTTTTCTACCAATTTGCTGCCAAATTTACCTACGCCACGTTATTTTTCAATTATTTAAGTTATGTTTTTCATTTTTCTTAATGAGTAAATGAACATCGAGATATCGACTTTTCGATTGGTATATCGATATTAGTGCTAAGCAATCCGTGCTCTTTCAATAATTCAAGGTATTCCCTGGTCCTGCAAATATATCGCCAAATATTACAATACAGATAATCGCAACATTGTAAATTAAACTTCCGTTAAATAAAACATTCATTAAAGTCAAGGTCACTTCCAGAAGTAGCTATATTGGTTAAAAAATAATGTGAAGGTTTGATGGAATGGGATTGGAGTGGAAGAGTGTTTCATATCATACTCAGATTTATTAAGCAGTCTCTACGTTGGGTATAATATTGCAAACTGTACACTTAAAACTAGAATACAAATCATTTTCCAATGCAAAAATCTTTGAACACAACATCGAGTATATCTTCACAACTAACATGTCCAGTGATGCGCTCAATGCACCGAATGGATTTTCGCAGCTGCTGCGCTGCTATGGCCATATCTGGGTAAACATCGGGTTTGTAATCTCTCAGAAATATCTCAATGTGATCAATACAACGTTCCAGTTGCTGTCGGTATCGCATGTGCGTGATACGTGGATGTTCTGCCTGTGGTGTGCCACACAACTGTTTTAGCAGTTGCTCCAAGGAACCCAAAAACTCTGTCAAGTTATCTTGGTTGTGGCAAGATAGAGCCAACACATTATCCAGTTTGCTGAGATTTTGGTATTCCTCCGTTGTAAGCATATCCGTTTTATTTGCCACCAACTGCAAACGTTTACCATTGCACATTTCTTGTGGTATGTCCAGCTCTTGCAAATAGCTCTCGATGTGGTCAGTCAGTGACTCCTTGTTGTGCACCTCGCGTAGCAGTCTAGCGTCCGTTAGCAACAGTATAAGATCGGACTGGGCCAAGCATTGTTTAGCTCGGGCCATGCCTTCTACTTCTATGGAGTCTGTGGTGTGCTTCCGCAGTCCTGCAGTGTCTGCAAAGACTACCGGATAGCCACCAAAGTTATGGGTTGTCTCAATAATATCGCGTGTTGTGCCCGCCTGTTCAGTGACAATGGAGACTGACCGCTGACAGAGAAGATTGAGAAGGCTACTCTTTCCCACATTCGGAGCTCCGATGATTACAGTGCGCACACCGTCCCTTAGTAGCTCTCCCTGCCTCTGGTCATTGAGATGTACGTGGATTTCACGCTTAACCGCATTCAATTCTTTGGTCAACTGTAATATTACGCCACCTTCAATCTGCTCTTCTTCGGCGAAGTCAATATATGCCTCTAAGTGGGCGCAACAACGGATAAGCCGCTTTCGCCAGCTATCATAGAGTCGTGCTAAGGCGCCAGTGCTTTGTAGCAGTGCCTGGAATGGGTATTATGTAAGTGCATCTAAAATTAAAGTTTATTATAAAAAATTTTACCTGCTTGCGCTGAGCCTCTGTCTCGGCATGTATTAAATCAGCTAAGCCCTCAACCTCCGTTAGATCGAGTTTACCACCAAAGAAAGCGCGTTTTGTGAATTCACCCGGTTGGGCTGGTCTCAAGCCCGGGATTTGGCCAAGTGCATCTAGCATGGCAGCAATAACAGCTAACGAGCCGTGCACTTGAAATTCACAAGCATCTTCGCCAGTGAATGACGCTGGACCGGGAAACCACAAAAGCAGACCCTTGTCGATCACCTCTTTACTGCCAGGGTGATAAAATGATTTCAAATACGCTTGCCGCTGCTTTGGCTCATATTCGATGTTGTTAACAATGGCGCGCAGAGCTTGTTTTGTTCGAGGTCCAGAGACTCGGATTACTGAAACTCCGCACTTAACATGGCCGGAGCTAAGACTATATATCGTACATCCACTGGAGCTGGCATGTCGTCGAAATATGCCACCTAAGTTACTTGATATTCTTGTGAAAAGCGCCATGAGAGGCGAACAGTACTACAAAAACGCGAACACAAAGAAAAACATAATGCAGATGAATTTTACAATCGATACCCTTTGCAGTAGTGAGTAAATGAGTACATATACGCCACAGAAGTGTAGCAAAGTTGCTCTTATTAATATCGATAATAATTTATTATGAATCTTTATCAAACGATATTTTAAGCAGTTTTGAAATGAAAATGATTGTCTTTAAATATACAAATTTAAGATTGGTATCAAGAGTAAAATAAGTTGACTATTAAATTAATTCATACCACAGCTGTGGAGACTAATTGTCAGCAATTAATGTTAGAGAACATTCATGACACATCTGTGGATCAGAAGTGTCCTCTTTATTTTCGAAAATTCAATTATATTTATGCGCGAACACTAAAAGTTATTAGTTTTGCTCGCATTTCCACTCTTTTAATTTCCAGTTGATTCCATAGTCATTTTTTAATAGCCGGATCTTCGCATTTTTTCTTCGGCTGGACTGGTTTCATCTTATTTAATTTGTTAGTTCGGTATGTGTTTTCCTTGAGGTGATCTTTTCTACCCATCCCTTTGCGCTTTAAACGTTTCCAGTAATCAAAATCCCTTGGACCTTTAACGGGCAAATGTGGCACATTACGGAATGGACCATGCTTGCGGGAAGCGAAAAACCGTACACAATTAAACATCCAGCATTTTGGAATTTGTGTCACTATCATGACGACAATTGCGTAAAAAATCAAAAGAGAAAAAAAAAAATTTAGAAATTACATCAGACTAATTCTGTATCGAGCTCAGTCAAATATTATTTGGGGTTTAAATGATTGACAATTAACACAAATTTTAGCATGAAAGCTCCAGCAAGCAAATTTTTACAAATATGGGACAGTAATATAAAGATTTTCTATATTTTGGATATTGGCTCTTTTAGAGTTTGTCTATTGCATACTAGATATATAACCGATCAAAGACCTTTAAAATGAATATAAATATTTCTGCTATATTGGTTTACGATTAATCTAAAATCCACATCTATACACAAATGGTTCATAGATTAAAACAATTCTTATATATTTTCTCTTGTTCCGACTGGTAGGATCCAACTATTAATCGATGGCTTTCCATTTTCTGTGTATTTAATAAAAAGCAAAAAATAGTAAATAAAATAGTACCACGCAGGTTGTATTTATTACAAAAAATTATTGCAAATTAATCTAAATTTAGTTACGTCCGATAAATATATCTAATTTTCGGATTACGGAAAAAAATAACGTCTCGACGAAAGGAAGTGAAATATTAATCAATAGATCGTCATGGGATCGAAATAAATCTATTTGAAGATCAGCTCATCCATTAGTTCACAAGTCCATTAGTATTATACATACATTGAGTTCTTCAATTTTGATCGATTTGTTTGACAAACGCCTATGAATTACTTGCAAACCGGAAAGTTGATAATCACAAATGGTTTGAATTTCACTGTCACATTAGTGGGTTGAATGGTCGAGTTAGTAATAGGACTCCCTCCGTTTAATCTTTAAATCATTATAGTGTCGTTCTATAGCTGATGGATTGGAGTTTGGGGTTTTTGAATATCTGCTCCGGTTAATCATTGTGTTGTGGTTGTCCCATTGTTTAAGGAAATCTGTGGCCTCAGCGTCACAGGGCTTGGCTGTCTCCGGACGTTGACCGCTCTTTCGGCGATTAAACGGTATGTGATCCTCAATCAAAAAGGTCGGTTGTGGTTTGGGTCTGGGGCGCTCTGGGAAATCAACCCAAGTGCAATCATAACTACGCTCATTAACTCTATAATGTTTATAGTGCGAATGATCGAGACGTTTTGGATCTTGAAATTCATTAGATTGATCTTTATCCTGTTCCCACATTGAAAGTCTTTTACTGACTTCATAATCCTGGCATTTTTGCCTTTCACGCTGTAGTACATTGAGATCCACGCTTCGTGGACTAAGTCGTGCCACGGGCACCCGTTTGGGAATGTGTCTAGTCTGGGCATTTGCTATCTTCGCATTTAGAAGCTCCATGCAACGATTAACCATCATTTTGGTCCCATTGTTTACTTTAACCATATTTATCTGTGATTTTCTACCACTTCTATGATGCAATTTAACAAGCTAAGTTTTTAATGTATTTAGTAACTTCGCCGACGTTGCCGAAAAATGTGTCTGCCTCGAAAGAGTTAATAAAAGTGACTGAGACTCGTTTCGATATTAGACGTTAGGTAAAAGCAAATTGATTATGGCTCACTTGATCTCAGTTTGAGTAAAACTAGCATGAATGCTTTAGTTTGTGATGCATGTCTACGAGATACCCTGTGTTTCTTATGCTTTAATGGTTTACTGCAACTTGTTCCTTCGACTCCCCCTTCCCGCGCAGTCGCTGACGCATTGCAATTTGGGGCCAACACAAGTGTGCAAGCGAGATGGCGAACGACTGCCATATATGAATAAGTAAAGTAAGTACGAATAAAGAATTAGTGTGTATGTATGAGTAGCAATCGGGTTTGCGCTTCATAAATTATTTTTAAATCTAAATGATTATCGTAATATTCCCAACTCTTAAACTACAAACTCATTCAAATATTACAAGTAGCACAGTGTAATTATTGATAGTGTTGGTAAGTTCCAAACTGCGAGCATACAAAGAATTCACATTTGCGCGCGCTCGACTGATGATACGCTTGTCTTTTGCATGACTTTTCTATCTATTATCTGATACTCTTGATATGAGGTTAGATAAATTATATATAGTATATATTATATATCGAGAAATTCGACAATTTAAATTACACCTGATATTTTCAATTAAAAACAGTTTTAAACGGATTAAAATGATATTAATCAACATTTATCTCTGTATAATCAATATACAATAGAGACGACTTTATTTCTGTTCACAAAATTATACTACCCTGTTTAGTTAATTTTGAATAGGTGCAGAAGATGCCTACATCTGTATTTTTTTTTAATTTTAAACGTTGTAACTGTTGGTCTGTGCATGTATTTGTGCCTGTCACCAAGTTAAACAATTAGCGCATCCACGACAGTCGGCACTAATTTCTTTAGAAGAACCGATAGGCCTTCAGTTTGAATTTGTCTGTTGAGTGTATCAGTATGGGATATCTGACGATACTAATGGCCCTCCTGCCTTTATTATTTATAGATCATTCTTCATCCAATCAAACAGAATCGTTAGTTCTTCAGGATGGTTTACTATCGCGTCGTATTCGAGCTTTGATATTTCCTAACAAGGCCGCGGTTTTGTTAACTGCGGCGATGACCAAAATTATAGTGGGTGGTCGTCCAGGTGGACTGCAATACAGTCTGGAATTTGATATGTATGTACCCTTGCCGGATACGGTCGAGGGTTGGCGTCCAAACATCCTCATAGGTCCTACTACAAAAAAACCATCTGTAGTCAAACCCAAACGACGTTGGGACGGAAGTTGGCAACGTTATGTTAAAAATAATCAATTCCAGCACAGACAAAGTATAAGTTACCAGGGTCCCTATCAAGCGGACAGCTATACCAAGTAAGTTCCTGAATAATTTTCGTTGTTCTCATAATTATTTAAAAATTGTTCCTTAGATATAACCAGGCAAAAACGCCTAAAGATTACTTTTATAAGAGTCCCTGGCAATTGACTGAGGAGCCCTGGCAGCGGCAGCCTCAGTCCGATGAGGACGATGGGGAGGTATATGCATCCTGGTCCGATGAGCCTCGATGGAAGCTCAATCGTGGCTATAGAGAACGACGTGAAATCTTTGATCAACTGGAAGCAATGGGAAAGTTGTAAGTTATATTAAACTAAATCTAACTGTAATATTACTAATACATATGTATGTATTACTGTTATGGCTCATAGCTTTCAATTGGACTTCAGGTCCTGCATAAAGCGGGCAATGTGCGAGCTTCAAGCCAGGTTTAATGAGCAGTACCAGAGAGGCCTACTTATGGAGGATCTATTACGTATTGTGCTAACGTGAGAGAACGACAGAGACAGAGAGAGAGTTGCTAAATAACCTAATAAATATACATACATATATCTATGTATGTATATTTAATGCATTGCAGTGTCCCCGAAGATATACCTGATGACAAATATCAGCATCGTGTGAAAGGCAGAGATTGTGCTCGGTTCTATGCGGTTTCCTGTCCCTATCCCGTGCTAGACTTTCTTACCCAGAAATCGAAAACCAAGTAAACATTTGTTTTAAACTCATTACCAATGAGGTTGTGGCCTCAACTGATGTGTTACATGCTCAGTATGATACATTACTAACTCGAAAGCAGTTCAACTTTTCGGAATAAAAATTTGTATTCAAAATTATTTATTTATTATTTTAGGATTTTTTCATTTTTCTAAATTTGTATAAAAGAAAATTTAAAAAATGCTTGGATTAAGCTGTGTATTAAGACGCATAGCATTGGGCCATGTGAATAAGCAGTTGCAGGTTGCGACGGCGGTACGGTTTAAGTCGAAGAAATGCGGAAAGAAGGTCGAGAAAAACAAGTGCAAAGGGCGTTTCGATAATTTTCCATGTGGCAAGCCCGAAAGTCTATCGCAGGAGAAGCCGAAGGTCAATGAGAAAAAGATGACAAAACCTCCATCGATTTGGCTTAATCCTTTTTGTGACGAGGATGCACCCTATTGTCCATTCAATCCTCGATTCGATGACATTTACTACGTCGAATCGGACAAGGCCAAGCGCAAGTATTGGCAAACCTGGGTCTCCTGCCCACCTATGCAGATCAAGAAGAAAAAAATTTGCTGCTTTGAGAAGATCAAGACTGCCCCCCTCAGGCGTCGCACTCATGCACGCAAACCAAAGACTGCCTGCCCGCAGCCCATTGTGTGTAAAAACGAAAAGGCGCTAGCCTGTCCACGATTCAAACGTCGCTGTCACAGATCTGGACGCATTCCTCCACACTGTGTGAAGACAAAGAGACCACTAATGTGCACAAAACCATTGACACCCTACCCAGCTTTCTCCGAATGTGTTCGCATGAAGCCCAATGCGCTGCCATTAAGCGAATGCATTTGCTGGAAGAAGCCTATGATTTGTGAAGCCTGGGCAGAGTGGCGACGTCGTTCCATGAACAAGATGGCCAAAGTATAGGTTATAACCAAATTATACGATCGTTGACGCAATGTTGATGCTGGTTTTGTGGCGCCGAATAAAGGAGTTTGTTTTGATACCTGACAACCACAAAATATACGTATATATTATATTGCAAACAGTTCGCGTTATGTTGCACATCAATATGCGGAAGCTTCATCTGTATTCATGTTTCTAATTTTTGCTGAAAATACTACAAGTTGAACTGCGAAAAAAAACGGCAATTGCGAACAAAGTTGAGAAATAATAAAAAAAAATACAAAATTTGACAACGGGGTATTTACAATCGGTGGTATTAGGCGAGGGTCAGGAGCAAACGGAGTCCTTGCATACTTGTGCCTGGGTGCCATGTCTTAGACGGTCTTTGGGACTATGTACTTTCGATTGTCTTAATAAATCTGTACATATATCATATTTCTAACCATAGTTCGACCCGAAATTAGATTCATTTTAACTTTGTTTCAAAAAGTCCTTTTTTTCTGTTCTCAAGCATTTTTCAATTGTCAGATGGTTATCTTCGTTACATGCGTTAGCCAATTCCAAACTCTTGGGCTACATTCGTTGTAGGTTTTTATACAGTCGGCGCCGGCGCGACCCGCGTCTCTAGCATTGATATATTTTTCGGCGACGTTTTCCATGGTGGGTCTGTGGAGATGTATTTATTATTATTTAATTATTGATATATAAATTAACAAATGAATTATATATAAAATTTAGTTAAATTCTTACTCACATTAGCACTGCATTCAGAATCTCGCTGAAGATATTGCTATCATCGAAGGGCAGTTGGGAGATTTCACAGATGCTGCGCAGGAGGCAACTGGCGCCACGTTCACTGCCATCCAATCTGGGAATGAAAGAAGAATTTATCTAATGATAACAGCAAATTGAAGACATTGTATACTCACTGTTCCATGCCCGTTTCGATGGCATCATAGAGCCAACTGCGACTATCATCCCGATGCAGTGTGGCCTGCAATCCTTTGCGCAACTCACGGGCCGTGGAAACAAATGTGGTTGTATTCCAAAAGCTCCACCAATATATAGGTATAGTTGTGGGTATGTATTGATTTTGAAAATTGTAGAAAAACCAAAAGGATTGCTCCTTATCCGTCTGCTTAACGGGATGCGCTACACCGGCGACAAACTTTACAAAATCTCATTTAAAATTCAATTGGATTCGAGATTCGATTCGATAGCGTACCTTGAGAATGCCTTGGCCATTGTAAATCGCCAAACGCTTAGCACGATTCAGCTTTGGTAGGATTGGAATACGACTTGCATTGCTTGGACTGCCAACGGAAACAGAGGTTGGCTTAAAACTGTTGGTATGGCCAGCTATAATGGAAACTCCACCAACAGTCGCCAGCAGCAACACGATTAGAATTTCCTCGATTGGTCTTTTGCTCATCTTATTGTCATGTGAGCTCTTGGCTAACTAATGTTTTGCTGACAGTCGTGAAGCAACATGAATACAACTTAAAGGCCACGCAACAGTTATTTGCTCAAGAAATTGACAGTTGAGCTACACAGTAAATTATAGAGTTGTGGAGTTGCAAAACAAAGATCGATGGGTCTTGGACTTGGTTCGCTGGAAATTAACCTTAACTACTTTACTCTGGGTTGAATATTGGCTCAATATTTGTTTTTAATCAATTTAAACATTATTAGGAATATATTATAGTAATATTTTAACAAATGAATCGATTTCGAGTCTTCTTTACTAGTTTATCATACCACCCATTATCTATCCTGAAAGTTTCATCACGATAGTTCATGAAAATATTAATTTATAAAGGAGGCAACACGGGAAGCTGTAATGGAGCCACCTTTCGAGGAGTTAATTTTATGTTTATATTATGTAAGTACAGTAAATAATAAATTTCCCTACCTTATCTGATCTTAATTAAACTAGGACAAAACCCAAATGCATTATACAACATTAGAAGAGTATCCCAAATTCAATATATCGAGCCTATGCATTGAGTCATGGAATATGTGAACTTTCTATTGTTTTTTTTTTCTTTAGAACTGTGCTACAGGTTAATATAAAATAGTTCGCCCCAGTTCTGCAGTTCTTACTGTTCTAATTGGGACTCACGCGTAGAAAATGCGTGACTCATTAACAGTTTGGTTAATTTGAGACCTAAATAAACAAATGAATAGATCGGAAAACCGGAACCCTCATCGTCATCGTCTCCAGATGGTTCACAACGAAATGCGCCGGCTAAAGCAACACAACAACCAATCGGTCAACGGGATTCTCGTTGCCTTTATCGTATTGTGCCTGTGGACAGGGACAACGGGTCTATTGCTTTACCCCACACTAACGGTTCTCCAGTTGACGACATCTATGTCGGTGCCAATTGATATTCCCGATGCGCGAAAGGTCTTCATGGATTTGGGCTTTCAGATGAACTACAATCTGCCATTTGATCTTGCCTCATTCTATAATCCGGCCATTTGGTCAAATGCATTGGAGCGTCGTCGCAAGCGTCAATTAGATGGCTTTACGGGCACAATCAAAGAGCTTTTAGAGACGGAGAACGGCATTCATCCAAATGATTTCACTGCTGGCGAACTTTATGCGGGCTTGGAGCACAGATTGGAGGATTATGGTTTCCATAGTTCATGCTTACTGCGCAGCGTCTGCGAACTGGCCCTGCATCCGTTAGCTGATAATCACAGCTACAATTACAGTTTGATCGTACAGATCATCAACTTTTTGCTAACGTAAGTGTATCGATCATTAGTCTTTCAAATATTTGTTTAACAGCAATCCCAATTGATTCGATAGGCCATCGCAGCATGAAGGATTTGGACCAAACGAAAAGTTGTATCAACATCGTTATGAACGCGCTGAGAGAATAGGTTTCATGGGCGGCGATTGTCAGAAGGCCTATCCAAAATGTGAACTGGATGCTTTAAATATATTCAGCAAAATAGTAAGATGAAACAAATGCTGCACTTAGATCAAATTACACTACATTTAGATAATGGATAAACTGAAGAACATTTTTAATAAGTTGAGTTGGTATATATTAAAACAGACTTTTAGAGAAATACTAGATATAGATATACGATTCCCACAATTAATACAGAATACAATACAATACAGCAAGATATGAAAACAAGGCTGGAGAGACTTCACCTGAAATCCCATAAAATTGTGTGTTAATCTGTTGAGTGCTTTGCGATTAAACACTAATGTGCAGTCTTTAATTACTTGTATGAGTGGTTTATTAACAATGGGCATGTCATGAATATACTGAATTCAATTGAATATTTATGCAAATTTATTTGCTGGTGCCAAGGAGCAGTCTGTTTGTGGTCAATAGCCAAATGGTAAGCTCATTTGGTTTAGTTTTGAAAAGGACTTAAGGATCCAATCAATTTATTTACATTTACAGAGTCTATGCTGTCTATGCTTTGAGGCTGTTTGAATGAAATCTAAAAGTCTTTAAATACTTTATTTTAACTGATTAGTTTGCTGATGGCACCTAGAATGTCGACAGGGCACTCAGCATAGAGTTGGCTACAATTTGCACCCATGAAACCTTGCTGCTCGGCATCCTCATAGATTTCACGGTAAAGAGTCTCACTGGGGGCAAAAGCATCGTGCAGCGATGGCCTGAAATTGTATGTATGCCTTGTCATTGAGCACCAATAAAGGAATACTCCACTTACGTTAATGTAAAGGTCAACAATGCCGTTAAGATGTTCTGGTGTTCATCATCGAAAGGATGCCGTGCCAATTCACACACACTTCGCATCAGACAGGACTCATCGATGCCATACCGAGTCAGCATATTTTCAATACTCTCATAGAGCTCACCCGCGGTCAGGTCGTTGGGGTGCATGTCCTTTAATTCTGCTGGCATATACTTTTGTGTCTCATTTCTCAACTGACGTTTATGCCGACGCTCAAATTGATCTGGCCAAATAGCTGCCGCATAAAAGTTCGACGGCTTAACGGGCATATCGTAGTTCACCTGTAGACCCCAATCCCAGAATATTTTCCGTTGTGGTATTACAATTGGCACAGACAATGACGACGTTACCTGCAACACCGATGCTGCAGGATAATATAATGGCATTTTCGCATAGCACCCTATGAGCGACACCAGCAGAGCGAACGTGTTGTATACACCTTTAAGAGACATTTTGTAGTGAAACTAACTAACAACATAACATACTAATAAGGGCGACCACGCATTGCGTTAATTAAATGACCAATATCAGTTGCTAATTAAACAACTGGACGTTACACTTTACATCACGGGTTTTCTTTCTTTTATATCAGCCATCTATTTCTTACTCATTTGTTGTATATGGCCTGTGTACATATATAAATTCTTGTTGAGCATTAAAAGTTTATCCATGTTGTAGATATATAGTTTCCTCTGTGCTTTGAGAGTGGTATGATAAAGGAATGATTTCTTTTGGTAAATATTTAATTCACTTTTTACAACACGAAATATTTATCAGAGTATCAAAAGAATTAAGAAATCACTGCTGATGCTGATCAATAATATATACACTTTATGGGGTCTGCTACGATTCCTCCTGCCTCTTAAGTACTACCGGACATAGACAAAGAATTTGGCAGCTATCCGACAAGTCGTGTACTCTTATTGCTCTCTTAATTTCTCACGCTCTGGATTACAGCTACAACAATAAACAATTAATGCAAGAAATGAGAGAAGAAGAGTAAAGTTCAAACTTGTTATTATATTTTGAATTGGCTTTTGAGCACTTAAGTATTACTCTACTATTCACAACTGCTCTCAGATAAGGAATATGAATAGGAAGACTCTATTACAACAGTTTATTGTATTCTCTTATATTTCACAGGATTTATTTTTATAAAATTCTTACGAGTTGGATAAGATAACTTTACTGATGAGTCTCAAGATATCATGCTTGCAATGCGAATAGATCTGAGCACAATCATTGCCTAGGAATCCATCAAGTTCAGCCTGTTCGTAGGCCTCTTTGTACACATGTTCACTTTCCAGAAACCCTTCGTGCTGTGAGGGACTGCAAGGGCGAAAGTTATTAATAATATGACTTGAGTTGTCAGTTTCCTAGACCTACCTCAATATAAAAGTTAATATGTCGGCTAATAAATGCTGATGATCTGCATCGAATGGATGTGTGGCCAGCTCACAAACGCTACGCAATAGGCAAGTATCATGGAATCCATAGGAACTCAATGTATCTTCAATTGTAGCATAAAGTTCGCCGGCTGTGAAATCCTTGGGATGCGTTTGGGTGAACGCATTGTAACCATATTTGGCATAAAAACTGACATCATTGTAATCAACACGAGGAAGTACTTCTCGTTTGGTTTTGTAGTTTGCAAAGCCTGGCCAGATGGGAATGCTGTAGAATGAGCTCAAGTTTTGGGGTAAGTCATAGGAAATGGCGAAGCACCAATCGACCAGGATTCGACGTTCCGGATAGAACTCAGCGATAGGCACAGAAACCGAGGAGGTGAGCTAGAAGATCAAAGTCTATATCTTTAAGACAGAAGAGATTCAAGAGAATCACTTCCTGCTTACACCCAGGGAAGTCGACTCCGGATATAACAGGGAACTCGAAAACTCGCAGCTTATTAGAATAACTAGCACTCGATAGGGAAAATATTTGTTTTCCATTTTCAGAACTTGAACCTCTCTGTTTGAATCATACACTTCAACTGATCGGCTCGTTAATGCAAATGGTCCAGAAATTGGGTATTTAGGCTAAACGATATTTATCAGTACAGTCAATAAATCAAGATATCAATCAACCTGAAAAACCTTATGTAAATATTGAATCAAGCTGTTCACAGAAAATACTTATCCCGTATGTAAGTGAGTCTTTCGTATCATTTCATTGTAGGAGTTGACTTGGTCTAACATGCTTTGTGTTCAATTCTTTATATTATTGGTGATGCTCAGTCTTAGCCAAGGGGAAGTCCGACAGACCCCAAGAACCCAATTGAAACCTGCTTTTGAAAGAGTTTTTAGTCGGAGGAAGCGTGCCATAATTTTTCCGCCTGGTTCCTTTTTCAAGTTTACCTGCAACTTTGGCAAGGGATTGCTCTCTTCGTATCCACGTGGCATTAATTTCAATTTGGAAGAAGCTGTCTATTTTCCCATACCAGGTACCAGAGATGATCTCTATCCTAAGCGTTTCTTGCCAAAAACAACAACCACGCCGAAGCCGACAACACAAGAGACATTTGTCTATATACCAGGAACGGATTGGCGCTTTAAGGCACAGGCTTTGCCAAAGAAAAAGCCTCGTCCACAACCCTCAAAGACACATCGCATTGATGTGGGCGGCTTTGACAATCCATATAAATGGCAGCATTGGGCCAAATATGGTTCAAACCAGGCTCAAAAATGGAAGACGAGTGCCAACAAGCAATGGATTAATAAGAGCAAATGGTCAAAATGGACAACTCCCGCTCCGCAATGGACGGCGGATTGGAGGAATCATTGGCAAACAAGGGGAGGCAGACCTGGATATATAATTACTCCTCCTAGCGTATCTAAAAATTACCATAGTCATCGTGATCGTAGACAGCTGTTTGATCATTTTAGTGGACTGAGCACCCTGTAAGTAGAGCTATTGGAAGTAACCAAATCTTTATCTAAGCTAATAATTCCCTATAAGTTTTGGGGTTGATGTGAAATCCTGCATATTGCGCACCATCTGCGACTCGAAGCGTCTTCTATTGCCTCCTGGCTATTCCATGCTACAGGATATGTTGCGTTTGGTTTTCACGTGAGTTCATCGAGTGTTAATATCGTAAAAATTCGATAATTGTTTTCCATTTCAAATAGTATGCCCAGATTAGATGGTCTGGAGGATGATTATACACGTATCATGAGCAAAGATGCTGATCTCTGTTCGCGGAAACTGAAGACCAAATGTAATATGAACTTGTTGATTTGGTTGTTAAGTGGAAGATATCAATAACTAAAGAACAATTATAATATTAAACTTGATTTTATTAAATAACAAACTAATCAATCTCATATTTTATTTTTTCTAATTTTAATCCTTAAGCTATTGAAATAAATTCTATAATTATTCTTCCTGTAACTTTCCACAGAATGAAAATAGATTGAAACAAAATAAATATAATAATATAATATAAATAAATATAAATAAAAATAATACAAATAAGATATTCTTTAAGATCTTAAACAAAACTGAAAGAATTATATAGCAATATACCATGTTTCTAGCTTACAAATGTGAAGTAGAAAATAATATATTAATATAAATTCTAACAATTTACTGCGTTGCAATTGAACTCAATAATATAGCTTTGAAAGTTTTCCTAATACCAAAGATAAACGATAAATTATTTGTTGAATAATTCACACCCTTTCACAATTGCTGATAGTAATTGTTAAGTAAATTGATTGGACATTCGAGCAGCTCTAGTTGACATTATTTTGTACATCTCAATCAGTTGATGTTAGCCATGCGTTGGTGTCTCTTAATTCAGTTGCTCGGACAACTGTCACTTCTTAGCCTGGTTCTGGCCACGGGTGATTCCAATATAACACAATTAAATCATGTTGTCGATCGCATTTTTTCGCGAAGGAAGCGATTTGTGCTATTTCCAAAGGGTTCAAATTTGAAATTCACTGGATCGATGAGTAAGGGTCTATTGTCAAAGTTCCCAAAGGGCGTATCAATGACCATTGAACAGGCCTGTTACTATCCTGTACCCTCCAGTCGGGAGGATGTCTATCCTAAACGCTTTCGTCCTAGAACAACAACAACTCCTATTCCACTAACAACAACAGAGCCGACTTATGTTTGGATTGCGGGCACAGATTGGCGCTTCAAGGCGACGCCTCTGAAAAAACCAATGCCCCTTAAATTGCATCAAAGGATTGACTACAGACCTCAGGCACCGAGTCATGTTGATCCGGCCAAGTGGAGTCAGTGGTCAAAGTATGGACAGAAGTACAAGGATTGGACTCCAGCTAATAAGTATGCACAATCTGGGAATTATGGACAATATGAAAATTGGTACCCAGCTGAGAAATATGAAACGAAGTATAAGAATTGGAATACCGCCGAGAGGTATAAGCAACCCGGTAAATGGAATAAGTGGACTACAATCTCGCCCCATTTGAGCAACTACCACAAACGTTGGCATAAGTCTGCGGAGGATCAAGAGGAGGAAGAACCTTATGATCCCGAAACTGCCGATTATGAAGCTGCTACCTATCCAGATCTAAGCCATGCCACGGACTGGCGGCATTATCATGCACATCGAGATCGTCGACAACTCTTTGAGCAATTTGGTGGATTCACCAAACTGTAGGAAAATCTCAACCAATCTTATCTTATCTTATTACCGAATCCTAAACTATAAAACCTCTTTTCAGACTCGGCATTGACATGAAAGCTTGTATATTAAGGGCAATCTGCGATAGCAAACGTTTGCTTCTGCCACCTGGTTATTCCATGCTCCAAGACATTGTTCGTTTAATCTTTACGTAAGTTATGTCTCTCCATTATTAATTCATTAATAATTAATTTTACTTTCAGCATGCCCACTATATCGGGCTTAGAAGATGACTATAGTCGCATAATGCGTATGAATCCAGAGGATTGTGATCGTCAGTTTCAGGATCAATGTAAGTTGGATTTATTGGCCTGGTTGCTTGGCTTGAATAAAACACAATTGTAACAAAGATTAGATTGATTTATTGTATGAATGGAGCATCCCAAATCGAATGCTTGCATTCCGGGTAGAGTGAAGCGCAGTCTCCGACATGGGCATGTGCCTTATCGTAATGCATATGCCGATGGACGACAGGTTCGTGATCCAAAGCCTCAGGTATTGAAAATACCGCACGTAGCAGTTCACCAACAAAGCTGCCAGGTTTTCTTTCACCAGACTTTTGACCTGTCTCACATAATGTACGTAGCACACATTGATGACCATTTTGACCGCGTCTATAACGAGATGATAGCAATTTGATAAATGACATATAGATAAATGATAATTAAGTCTTTTAAATGAGCTGAGATTCTTAGCTTTACTTAAAATTGTCATAATAAATACGTCATGAAATATGGGATATCCACAACCAATGTAAGAACTATATAAGTGCCTAGAAGTATTCCACAGTATCCCTGCGCAATAGGTAAATTATTAAATTCCATAAGTACTTAATATCAAATGTTACTCTTTAATGGGCAATACTGAGAGTATCCTTAACTTTTAACTTAGCTAATTGTAGACCTTTGTATCTGTACTTATATGTCCTAAAGAGAGTTAAATATCCTTACTTACTTATCAAGATACTTTTCGATTCTCTCGTACAACGTTTGTCGACTATTGCGATGATACTTGATTTGATGCCTCTCCATCTGGGTGAGATTATTATCGTGTGAACTGGAGACGCCACTTCTTCTCTGGCGATGATTTTGATTAGCTGCCTCCGGAATGCTGCGTTTCCCAAAGACGGGATAGATCTTGTGATGGCGTGCCAGATTTGGCACGCGTGACACTTTCTGCTGGCGTTTCCCCTTTGGCGGACCGTAATGGATATTCTTCTGACGAGCATTATTTACCGGACCGTAAAAACTGTTACGTTGCCGTAGGTTTTCTTTTAAACTATGAGTAGGGACAAGTAATCAGTAGATAGATCTTGTTACTTTTAGGCTATAACATACTGTGAGGCCAGTGCCCAATAAGGATAACGTGTGTTCTGAGCCGGACTGTGGGGCTGTGACCAATTCTCGAAGGGATTGCGACTGCTGCTCACGGGACTCCTGTTGTATGTATAGTAAAAGTTGTCCTTTCGTCTGGCTGGTGCACTGGGTCGCCTATAATAGCTATCCGCATACTGATGGGATGGGTGCATGGGTGTGCGAAAGACAGGTGTACTGCTATAGTACGAATTATAGGAGTTGCTTCCTGTGCCTCCTCCACTTTCCGACAAATTTATATAGCTGGGCTTGTAGTTATTGTTGTTGGTTTGCTTCGGCGGTTTGGTAGTATCATCTACGTAGGTTATGTTCGACACAGTGTCATTGCGACTTACGTCTATTGTTCCGTCTTCCAGTTTGGTTAATAGATCCTCAAGTGCTTCACTGGGCGGCTTGCTAGGTAATTCCCAGGCCAGAGCAACGGTTATACCCAGCACCAGATAGTTAGTGTAGTCCACAACGCAGATAATTTCATCGAAAACTGTGATCCAATTAAATAACGGATATCATTTGCATCGATTTGATAATACAATATATAGACTCACCCATTTGAAAGGAGCTGCCCTCCGGAAATACCAAATAGCGCCGCTTCCTGGAGAGCAGCTCTTCCGTCTGCCTTGTTCCGCTCTCTGATTCATTGAGTTTCGCCTCGATGAGCTGCTCAAAATTCGGACTGATATCGCTCTGAGCATTCTCGGCCACATTCAGCAATGAGCTAACAGTTGGCAGCTCAATGCCTCCGCCGGATTTGAGTGCATCTCCTAAGTTGACCACGAGCCCAAACAGCGTAAGCAGCAATGCTAAGAGCCAACAAACAGCTGGGGGATTGCCTCTCCTTTTGTTCCTGATCCACATTTCCCACACTTGCGGTCAACGCGTCTACCATACGCCAACTGTCAGTTTGAAAGTTTCAAAAGCTGCGTCAACTCAACCCAAGCTAAGGCAGTGCGCTTAGCTCTTGTTTTGGCTGTTAATTGCGGCCAGTTCCCCCAGATCCCTTACCCGTTGCTCCATAATATTCTAAGAATCTTCTCTCCATTGCCGCTGGCCGCGTTCAAAACTTTTCAGTTTGACTTGGCATTGCTTGGTGTAACGTTTGCGTGCTACTTTTTCTTTTTGTTCCTCAGACGTTTTCACACTCTTCGTCTTTTGTGGCACCCTGGATTGTACAATGCTCTGAGGGGTATATTTAAATTAATAATAATATGTATATTTTATTAGTGGTTATTTTATTTTATTCTACAGATTTCCTTGTGAATGCTACTTTCGACACTTGCTACAGAGAAACTGACTAGTCGTTCACTGCCCACTGCAGTCTTTAGAATTTTTTTCTTTTTTCTCCTTTCTTTCTACGTTTTGTTCTGACAAGCAGTTTGTCTTTCGTTTCGTCTTTGTTTTGCGTGCTCATCGGTCTATTTAAAGGCTCAAATTACTTTTTCACGCCACCAACTTTTCTAGCCAAAACCTGCCATACAATTCTTTAGATAAAGCTCATTGGCAGTAACAAAGAAGTTCTAGTTGGACCTAGATTTATCTAATAAAATATGTGTTATAAAAATACTATAGTACTGCTAAGCAATCAATACTCAATACAATCGATACTTTTGTTTGGATACGTATAAACAAATCTATATTTATTTTAAATTACTATTATTATTATTTTAAATATAAATTAAATGTTTTTATTTAATAATTAATTAATTACTTTGTAATAATTATTATTTTGTTTTATTCGTGCCAAAATGTATGTCTGCAATCGTTAAATAATTGTCTACAGCTGCCACGCTCTCGATGAGCCTCCAGGTAATGTGTTGGGATGTGCTCTACCGCTTCATTGGCCTCATTGCCGCTGGGCAATTGAAAGATCACCGATAACAGTTCCATTATGAAGCCCAGCGGTCTTTCCACGTCCTTTTGACGCTGTGCTGATTCACAAAGTGCACGCTGAATGCAGGAGGTGCCATTGAGATGTCTCCTGCGGATGAAGGATAAAGTGGATCAAGGAAACGAATATGTAGTCATGTCATATAACAATTACGATTTATACAAACGTTCGATCTTGCCAAAAAGCTGCCCACGAGAGATCAGATGCTGACGCAGGTGCACGCGTTCGATGACGTCATCATTCAGCTGCTGCAATTCGTCACGACGGCGTCGACGTCGTTTGCCAAACACCGGATAAATGTGGTGATTGGGTGGTTCCTGTAGCATTTGACGTGTACGCTGGGTGTATGTGTAGCTGCCGTATAAATCGTTTGGTTTTTCAGTTATTATGTTATATCAACAAGTATTATTATTTCTTCAAAGATAAGTCTTAAATTTATTATACAATATTTATATCTAATATGTTTATTAAATGAAATACATTTTACGTGCGAAACTTAACAATTATACCTTTAAGACAGCAAAATCTTCAGATTCAATTTATAATATTGTGATAATAAGAATGATTTATTCAAATTTCCCCAAGTTCAATTTAGTTGAGTTTTAACATACATAGTGTGTAAATAATTTAAATATATTTTAATACGATTTGCATTGACAACTCTAGTTAATTATTTAAATTACCAACAATATTCTTTTGTAAATTAATTCATACTTTTTTTTAAAGTTAATATCAAATTTAGCTTTCTACCTCATTATGGTTTAAGATTTCTTATAACAAAAATTGGTTTCATTTATTGGATTCTCGGCTAATATTTACCTTTTGGTTGTCTGCTCGTAGGAACTCCATTCTTGCTGCTTTTGACGCCAATTTTGTCGAACGCGTGCTTTGTTGCGCTGCCACCAATTGCCTGACCAGTCTGTGGCAGATGGAGTGGGTGATGGAACAGCTGCAGGATATGTGTCTGCCCACTGTCGCCACTTTGCTATTGACTGTCTCGCATGCCAATTAGTCGGCCTCCTAGCTGACTGTTCTCCATTAGCCGAATTTGCATAAATGGATGTGTCCTTGCCGCCGTTCTGGACATTTGTATAGTACGAGTATCTATTGGCATTGGATGCATATGTCGATGTGGATGCCGCTGATGGTTGCGCATGCATGGACTGCCAATTAGTGGCGGTTCGAATGAAGTCCCTATTGTCCATTGGAGCCATCACTTGCTTCTGCTGTTGCTGTGGTTTCTGTTGAATGCTGTCGTTGCGCCTCACAGTACCGAGTGTGCCGTCATTTAAGCGGGTGCGCAGGTTATCCACTATCTCGCTGGGCGGCTTGCTGGGCAGCTCCCAAGCCACAGCACAAGTGATGCCAAGAATGGCAAAATTCGTATAGTCCACAATCGGTATGATTAAGTCAAAAACCAGCTGAAACGAGCTACCCTCGGGGAACAACAGATAACGCTTCTTACGATGCAACAGCAAAATATGATTACGCGATGAATTTACGGCATGTTCAATGGACGCAGCTGCATCACCAGAAACATTATGCTCTGAAGCAGGAGCCACTGGAGCTGCTGTCGTAGTAGTTGTGGCTGCCATCAATTGATAGGATTCAATCATCTTTGCTATGTTATGCTGTGGGCTTCCATTGCGACACAGCAGCATTACAAATGTGCAAGCCAGTGCAAAGCTAATTACAATTATAATGGCTTTCGCCATTGTAAGGCTTCAATTCAAATAAAAGTGAGTTGGACAACACTGCGCGGCATAATTGAAAGAAAGAAGAAAGACAACGAATAGATAATTACAGCGCTTGTTCGGCAATTAGATTATGATTTTGTATCAATACGAATATTATGTGATAATCAGTTTTAAGTGACTAACAAAAAATTGACCAATATTAAATATATTATTTTCAGTTTAAATTTAATGAGAAATATAATGAGTACAGTAATGCGAAGAGCACTCTTTAGCATGTAATTGATATACGAAACTGAATTCAAAATATTCAGAGTATGAAATGTATTACTAAAATAAAACATCTGCAGTTCCAGATTTATCCATTGCTATCACATGCTTAGGGTATATCAAAAGGTACAAACATTTGACTATTTTGAAATTCACTTGTGCACTTATTTTGCTCACTAGTGTAATTAGTTAATTGCTTACTTGATAATTAATTCATTACGGCGGTCCTTTTACTATAAAATGTTAAGTTTATGGCATTACATACACACACGAAATATTCACTGTTTGACTTTCACTTGAACTGGTTTGCTCACTAGTGTAATTAAGCAATAAGAGAGTCGCCGATTGGACTGACGGGCCATTTGGATCGAGTGTTGGGCCGTCAACTGGACGCTTTCCCCTGGCACTTACACACAATTTGCATAATTTCACTTTGTTCGCGTTGCGTTGGTTCCATTCGCTGGAATTGCCAATCATGCGTTAAATTAATGAAATTTTCAACAGGATTCTGTGTGCTAAAAATGTGGCTACGAAGCTGACAGTTGGGGATTGGATTTGGTGTTCCCAATTAAACTGAGTCCTATTTCAATGCCTCGAGCGCAATTGGATACATATTTATGATGCAGATAATTACCATTAGAGACGACGAGATGCACAGGGAGCGAATATATATATTTTGATACGGTTTGAATTTTTTCTTCATTTACATTGATGCCATTAGCTGCACTGGGCTGAACTGATACGATGGACATAAGTGCATAGTGTCCAGTGGTTGGTGGCTCTCCATTTGCTGGCCTTTTTGATGTGAGAGACTCGTTTAATTGTACAATTAGCACCCAATTGAGTGTCGTTAACTCGTTTCTGTGTCATTTAAAGAGGCTTTAAAAGGTGCGAAATACGCTCTTCCGGCTAATGGATCCCAATGTTAATGGCTCAGTGTAATCGAAATCTATATATAAAACAAAATTTCTACCCAGGTGCAGTAGTGTTGGGTGTTTTAGATTCATTTGTTGTCGATAAATATACAAAATCTAAGATCCATTTTAAATAGTTAAAAGGAAATGTTAATTCATTAACGGCATTTATAATGTCATTCTATATACAAAAATATACTTAAAATATATATGCAATTTTGCTAACAAAATACTTTAACATTTTAGAACGTGCTAATTGTTTTGTTCTGTTAAGCCTGCTTGCAAGTTTGACTTGGCCTACTTGCAAAAGAAGGTCGGTAGAGAGAATATCCCTCACCCCAATAAGAAAAGGTGGGATCCGCATTTGCACCAGTGACCTTAGTTGCCACATTTGGTAATTGTGTATAAAAACTTTTTGCTGTTTTCGAAGGAATTTCAATTTCCAAAGGAAAGCTATTTTCAAGCTGAGCAATATCGTCAATATAAATTTGAAGTAAACTTGATGCGTAGATTCATGATAAATTTGATGTTGCCCAGCTCTTATAAATAGTTAATAATCAAGATTTCTTTTGTTGGTACTTTTATTTTGTCAATTGGTAATTTTTTTCTTAAAGCTCATTGCAAATAATTTTATGAAATGGTAACATTTGTTCCACACAACTTGTTTGTGGCTTCTCTCTGGTGGCTTCACGAAAGAGAGAGGAAAAGTGCGTTGTGTTCCAGTTTAACGTCTCATTTTCTTCTACTCTACTCATTTGTATGTCGGTAGTGCATTCTGTATTAAACCTTGTGTACTTGTACTTGTATATAATTGATTTTAGTCTTTAAAAAATAAGAAATCTTATATTAGTATTTGCGCAAAAAGTAAGTACAGTATACTTTATGTACATCTACACATTCTATAATAAATGCGAAATTATTAATGTTCGAAACTGCTGACATATTTGCAAGTACATAATACATATGCTGCATATTGCATATGTGAATATTCAGCCATAAAAGACTATAAATATACACAATGTTCAGAATAACAAAATATTTAATACTATTGTATTGAATAAAGCGCATAATTATTGATTATTAAAATTGGCATAATAATTAAATAGTCATAGTAATACTATAGTATAGTCATAAAGTATTATAAACACGAGCATAACTACAAATATAGTCGTTAAATAAATATAAATATAAAGGTTTTCTAACTTTTCTATAAATCTAATTTTTTCTCATTTTTTTGCACAAAGTTAATATCGGTAAACAGAATAAAACTTAAAAAAAAATGTAATTTTAAAATTTAAAAAACTCTTGAAAATCCTTAAATTTAAATACTGTAAGCATTAAAATCAGGTAAAAATAATGTAGATTAACTTAACACTCCTCTGCTTGTTCAATATCGGCATAGAGATAATGTTGAAAGGCTTCCCTCTAGTTCTCAAATATAAATGGGTGAAATGAGAACCATCTGAATTACTTTTCGGTGCAACACAGGAGCAACTTTTTCCTGGTAGTTTGTCCTCTCGGGATGTTGCACGAAAATGTGAAGACCTATGCAAACTGTAATATTCATTCCCCCAATGGCTTGCACACACACAATCAACACCTTAGTTCAACATGCCACCCACAGCAATTATCGCACATGCAGTCAACATACAAACATACACATACACCCACACACGCACACACATACACATAAATTTAAATTTAAGCAAATTTCTGTTGCCTTCTTTTTTGTTTTTCTTATTTTTTTTTATTTTTTTTTATTATTCTATTTGTATTTTGGTTGCTCGTGTGAGATTTTTGCTAATTTTTAGCAAGTTGAACAGTAAACAATGTCAGCATTGCAACCAAATGAAAACAAATGCAGCAAACAAAACACATTGCGCTGCTGCTGCGGGTTGCACTTGTGTGCGTGGGTGTGTGTATGTGTGTGTGTTTTCGTAGGGCGTGGTAGTTGCTGGGGTGGGGTAAATGTTCGTATTAGTTGGCGGAGGTGGCTCAGACACTAACGAACAGCAGTTGCAGTCGTCGTCGCAGTCATCGCAGTCGTTGCAGCAGCGACAAAAATTTTCGTAGCATGCAAAACATTTGTCAAATGTAAATTAGCAGAGGGACTGCAGTTTGGTATGATGGTGGCGAAGGCGGGAGCTGCGGCTTTTTCCTTTAGCATTGGTGTGGTCGGGTCGGGCTGAGTTGGACGGGTGGGGTAGGTTGTGCCTGGTACAAATCGCATAAAATCACACTTAATGCCCGCAGGCAGCATGCAAACGGTGCAGCGAGGCGTGAATGTCGCAGGCAAACAAACATCTACATGTGTTTGAAGGGGACCGAGGCGAAATGGCGGAAGCAAAGGGGTAAACTCTTAAACACATGCATAGATAGTTATGTATTTGTAGTTGTAGCAGTTGTAGTTGTTCTGACATGAGCCAAAATGTGGAAGCACTAACATAACCCTTTCCTTTCCTGCTGGCCAACTTATTTCTTCTATTGTTCTCAATTATCACACACGGTATACAAAAGCAACGTTTAATTTTTGTTGCAGCAACTTTTGCCCATACCAAGCCACAACATTGACACACACACACACACACGCACACCATTCGACTCGGCTCGACACCCGCACAAAAGTACAAGTCAAACTTTAATATGCGCCATTCTACAGCAGTTGTTGTTGTTGTTGTTAGTTGAAGCGGCTGCTGCTCACATTGCGTATGAGCAATTTACATGCCAAGTGTCAGCTGGGTATCTCTCTAAGTCTGTGTGTGTGTGAGTGTGTGTGTGGACATTTGTGTTGTATCAACAAAAGTTATGTGTGTTCTCTCAAGCGAATTTCTCACGCAGATAAGAAATTCATACACATTTAGAGTCAATTTGCTTTCATGCTTAACTTTGCTTAAATTCATTGTAAATAAATTTCTATTAATTATAATGATAACATGAAAATGCTTAAAGTGTATACAATATACATGTGATTCAATTCTTCTTTAATTGTAATTTGTAACGATACATTTGTATTCATTAGGTATTAATTTGGGTATTACGTAGTCGGGCAGACTCACATTCTTCACTGCTTTCTCTAAGCATATGTGATCTAATTCTGCTACTTCAAATTCATGCATCACTAATTAGCAGTTTCATTTCAAAGTCCAATGCTCCGGATTGCATTTGAATATCAGCTTTAATTTACACCTAGGTGTGAGATAATACTCGACACACAATGAACTGCGCCAGTTTAAAGTATCCCAACATACCGTTAAGATCACAAGAACTTCGGAGCGAAAGAAAAGAAAATAGATATAAGCACGAGTTGATGAAATGGATTAGCGCCTTGGGTTAAGCACTCAAAAGAAATTAGCGAAAATATTTTCATTTTATTAGCTTATAAAGCAAGACAGTAAATGGGATGAAAAGGAAGATAGTGTATGAGAAAGACACAGAGAGAATGAGAGAGAGAGAGAGAGAGGGAGACTGCGATGGAGTCTAAGATTGAGGCTGGGATTGACAGAGAGATTGTGACTGTTACTTGACTCGCATTTCATTTTGAAATGCTTTTGCTGCCAGTCGCCAGTATTTTAATTATGTCAAATTTGCAATGTTTGTTGTAGTTGTTGTTGTTGCTGTTGCTGCTGTTGTTGTTGTTGTTCTCCATTCTTGTTGGCAGCAAGCAAATGTCAGCAGCTAATTAGAGAGAGTGAGCCAACGGTGTCGCGCGAGAGTCACTCAATGTCAGTCTGCTGGAGGATAGTCTTCGTTCTGGTTGTTGTTTCTGTTGTTCTTACAGGTTACTCAGGTCCCCAACTCCCAGCACGGGATGCGATGACTATGATGACAGAGACGTCGATGCCACTTCAGCGCCCCGTTGCTGTTTGGCTTTGTCATCATTTGCATAAGAAATTTATCTCAATGAGTACCTAATTGGAAAATTGCGACATGCCCCACACCCCACACCCCACACTCCACACTCTCCACACTCTCCATCATCCACCATCCACCTTTAAGCGTCCCCCTGCTCTCTTAGCGCCTTAATCTCGGGTCCCCAGTCTGCCATGTCGACCCCCAAGAAAGTCAACAAAAGGGTTGTGCAAATCCTTAGCACGTTAGTTTTATTACACTAATCCTTGAACTAATTTACGAAATGAGACATCTTGACATTTGAAATGAAGCTCAGGCATATTGCGTTTGAACAACGCTGGCCATTAAATTGGGATATTTTCTTTAAAATAACTAAGCACATAATGATATTATGCATTTGTAATAAATGATTTTGAAATCATAACTATGTCTCTTCTCATGGAGAATTGCAAAATGTTATTAATGCAACTGCGTTTATTGAAATGACAGGCACTGTGCATGCGGCAATCAACTAATTGCGAATATACTCAGTGTCATAGGCAGATTAAATTAGCTACACAGTATACACAGGCATTGCATGGCATTCATGGCCACAAACTCAATTGGCTAACTGAGCTCATTAGCTGGCATAGCCATTACCTCCCTCCCAGACTCTTTGCCATGGGCATCTAAGTTCGTTAGCAACTGGTCAGCTTACTCTCCAATTGGCAGGCCCATAATGTGAGGCAGGCCAAATGAAATTAATTGCACATTTTAATTGACAACGTATCAAATCAATTTACATGTCAGACTCCGATTAATGAATGAATGCAACCAGTTTGAACCCCACCTACCCCCACTTGCCATCGTTTGGCATCCAATGATGCATTCTAATAAGCGCCAGCTGGTTGTGCATTTAACTTGAATGCCAATAAATTATCACAGGTGTGCGCCAGTGCGTGTTAAGCTTACATCTCTATATTATTTGTGGGACGATCCAATGCCAAATGCAGGATGCCAAAGCAAATAATCATCCATGCCCTGGAGATATGAACTAACTTTGGGGCAGGAATTAATTGATTTGCCAACTGATCAATTCCAATTGGGCATACCTAAAGCAAATAACTTGTCATTTAATACAAGATATTATGATGTATATTTAGATAAGAAAGATTCTAATCGTATTGTAATCGTTTCTTTTTACTAAATTCTAGAATGGGGAGGTTCAACTGTAATATACGGTAATTAGTATCGCCTTCAACTTTTAATAACATTAACGAATTGAAATTAATACTTATTAGGTCAAATCTCATGGTTACAAATTAGCTGTATGATTCGACATATAAATGGCATTCGACAATGACAATTTTAAAAACGTTTCAAAAATGCATTTTAATTGCGACATGCGATAATTAAACTATAAGTGCAATTGCAAATGTCATTAACTTATTTCAGCGCATATTAACAACAACAGCAACAAAGTTATATTAAGTATTAAATTGATGCCGTTAGCAGATAACAGGGGTCAAGGGGCAAAGGGTTAAACATTGGCATGGTAATGAAACTGCATTTCAAATTGTATTGGGCTTATCGTAGCTGCGACGAAATTTCATGCACAGCAAACACAATTAATACTTGATTGAGGTTATGTAACTCCCTGAGTGTATGTGTATGTGCGTGAGAGTGTCTGTATATATGTGTGTGTGTGTGCAAAATACCTTGCAAAACACACATAAGAATTTAAAGTTTTTTATTTGGGGTCGTTCTCTTACCCAAAAGGGGCAAGTTCTCTCTGAGCGCGCAAAACTTAAATAGTGCATGCAACAGAACATGCAAGAGCAACAACAACAAACAAATAGTGCAATTTCAACAAAATGTCAGCATGTGTGTAAGTGTGTGCGTGCACTTTAATGCCCTTGTGTGCGTGTGTGCTTAATTTATGTTTTCAACTTAATTAAAGTTAATTTTTAATACTCTGTGCGTGGGCGACAGGTCTGTGGGCCTGGGCCGAGGCAAGTGCCTCAAAGGCGCCCGCAAACATTTTAACAACACTTGGCATTTCATGCTGGTGACATTAAACAGCAGCAGCAGCAGCAGCAGCACCAAAAGCAGCAGCTGAAACTTTTGTCATGCAACGAGGTCAACAAGTATGCTACACTTTCTCTCCGCTGTTTAATAAAACTGCCAATTAAATGCATGTTGCTTGTTGTCATTACAAAAAATGGCCACCTGAAAATGGCACAAGTTAATTATAAATAACAAAATGCAGACAACAACACAAATTTGCAACAAACACAAAAATAATCAATAGTAAACAATGAGTATCAAACGAATCATTGCAAACTGTGTTTAAATACTCGGGAAAACTACTTAAAATATATTTACATAAACTTGTTATTAAGTATTGCTTAATTTTTTATTATTTTGAAATAATTACAACTTTCTCTTTCGCTGATAAAGGCGGACACTTAAACAACTTGCAATTGGGCAATTGATTGAGTTTATAATTATAATATAATAATTTATAATATAATATAATAGAATAATATATTATATATTTATAATTTATAATATAAGTATAAAAAGTATAATGTAATGTTTTAGTTATAATGTTATTGGGCATGTTTATTTCAATTAATTTTTCTTTTCATTAAAAAGACAATAGACACATGTCAATTGTTAATTGATTGCTGTTGTTTGTTTGGTTTTAATTTTATCAACAACAACAACTAATTGAAAGAACAAAAGCGATTTTAATTCAGGATATTTTCGCATGATAATAGAGAAAATCATTCTAACGCTTGCATGTTAATGTACGTGATTATTAGAAATCTGATAAAGAATTTATTGGATTGAAAAGCTGCAAAAAAGAAAAGAACTTTAAGCAGAAGCACAAATCCATTTATTTTGTTTTCATATGAATCAAACAACGCAGCAATTACGATCAGACATCATCGGTATAGGGTGATATGCTATCAAAGCTCAGAGGGCAATGACTATGTAAGATTTGCTCACAGTTCTCCTCGCGCAGATAGGGCATGTGATGTTTCTCGTGATCCTCCAAGCTGAAACAACAAACGTGATAGAAAGAAAGCAAAACATTTGGATGAGTTACGCGTATTCGACGATAATTTGTTTACTTACATAAACATATACTTTAAAAGTTTAAACAAAAAGCCCTGACCATGATCCCCCGCCAAGGCAGTGCAGTATGCCTTTAAAACACATGCCTGACCATCGAAACCGCTGCGTTCCATGAGCTCGTGCACCAGCTCGTATGCGTCCCTTTTGAAGGGTCGATTCTCACGCTTCACCAGTATTGGAGTATTGGCACGAAAGCCATAGCCATGTGCCCAAATTGTTGGCTGTGGTATCACATTATTTTTGACGTTAACGCGAAACTTTGAAATCGGAAAATGCAACAGTTAGCTAAAGGAACAATGGCAACTGGACCTGTTACTGCTCAAAGTGTTACCCACAAATAGCCGACTTGTCTCTATTATGTCCAGAAATCGCTTTTGCCGTTTCAGCGGCATTGTGGCGTTCTGCTCCAATGACATTGCCATGGTAACCAATGCCACAAGAAACAGAGAAAACTGCAGAGCGCCCATTGTTGTGGCTGCAGTGTAAATGATAAACTGAAACCTCAAATTATAACTGCTCGGACATTTACACAGTTACGCACGAGGTTCTAATAGATATCATATGGTTCTGTTTAAAATACGCATTACTACAAAGTTGCTAATTGCTCAACCTGACCCAGTTCTGAATGCCTTTGTCACTGTACGGATTCTTAGAACACTATCGATTTAGTTACATTTCAAATGCAGATCAAATGTCTAGGCATTAGGAAACTGTTAACGAATCACAAACTGACGTTTCAGTAGAAACTCAGCATAGTAAAAATTCTATTTCATATTATACATTTATTTGAAATTGCGGATGTGCTAATTGTTCTATCTGATTGAGTTTTATAAGCTATTATCCTTCTACGAATTCCCTGAATACTATCAACTTAGTAGACTTAACATTCTATATAAAATAAAAAAATTATAATATGTATATGTATATATATAGTAATAAGATCTAGAAATAAAGAAGCTATTCAGAAATGAATGAAAGCAAATAACATTTTGCATAGCATCACATTGCGAATACATTGATCATGTACATACATACATAAATAAAGCATAATGCACTTGGAAGTGCCAATACTTCAGCACTTAAATGTAGAATTTACCAAGACCATCAAATATATCACAATAATATCACAGAACTAGTTTGTAGTTCAAGAGTTCGAGTTATATTATTATGGTAATCATTTACATTTGAAATTCATTTAAATATAAGCTCGCAATTCTTTTATTTTCTCAGAAACTGTTTCATCTGTAGTATTCCCTTTGTAGTATTATTCAACTATTTACTCACCTGAATATTAACTTTAGCAGCTTGAACAACATGCCGCTCTTTTGCTTAGGTTTATCAACATCTAAAAGTGCCGTACAGAACGATTTCAATAAACAGGCGCGTCCATCAAAACCATGACTAGATAGAAGAAGATGCAATAATTCAAGAATTAAAACATCCAAAACAAAAACCTAAACCTACCCATCTAAAGCTGTTTCCAATTTTGAAAATAAATCACGCTTAAAGAAGACACGATTCCTCTTACGTTGGTCCTTCGGATCGGGAAATGGATAATTGGCTCGAAAGCCATAACCATAGGAGAAGAGGGTGTTGATTTTGATGAGATTGTTTTTGGCATTGGTACGCCACTGGGGGAGGAGAGAGTCAAGGGGGGAGAAGAAATTGAGATATAATAAGCTCCATTCCTTGAGATGTTGTGATCACAACCCACCGACATACGCGAACCTTTGGTGAACTCCAGATAACGTTTACCTCGTCTCAATACTCTCGTTTCATTGTTGGCTGTCAGTTGGTTGAAGTTGTCATAGTTGTCATGCATGTCATAGTTGTTGTGGGTGTCGTTGTGGTAACTGTGACCCCACTTGAGGGAATCTGTAACCGCCACAGAATCATCAGCACAATCAACGACAGATGAACACATCCAAAACAGAAGCAGGAACTGCAGCAATCGCAACAAAGTCGATGACAGGCCAGTCGAAATGGAGGGGAGGGAAGAGTTATCAATTCTAGCTCCAATTAATACTCCACTTGATAACAGCATTATGTATTATGTAATATGTTACACTCTAGTTATATTATCTATTCTTAATTTTACACAGAGTTTGTTCACATCGTCAAATGCTTGTTTAGCTTCTCTTATTTCTTCTCGCACTTCCGGCACGCTGACTGTTCGCTTTGGTTGTGAGACACGCTTCGGACCAGTTTTTCCTGGTGACTGATGCGCCAGGTATATTTAATCTCTTTGACATAAATACCGGTATAGACCAAACCAAGTCAGCGTGGCACAGCGCAACCCGACCCGATATCAAAATACACACAAGCAAACAAAGTCAAAGCTGCGTCTGCTTTTTCTCTTCTTATTGCTGTTCTCGCATTGCTTATTTACTTATTTATCGCTTTGTGTGGTATTGTGACATCGCTTCGTTTCTTTTTATACCCTGTACAGGGATATATTAACTTTGTGAAAAAAATTTTTGTAACAGGCAGAAGGAGACATCTCCGACCCTATAAAGTATATATATTCTTGATCAGCATCAACAGCCGAGTCGATTGAGCCATGTCCGTCTGTCTGTCTGTCCGTCTGTCCGTCCGTCCGTCTGTCCGTCTGTCCGTCTGTATGAACGCGTCGATCTCAGCAACTATAAGAGCTAGAGACACCAAATTTGGCATCAAGGTTCCTGTATACCATACGCAGATCAAGTTTATTTTAAATTTTGGATACCTCCCCCCTTCCCTCGCAAATCGAAAAAAACGAATAATAGCCACATTTTTCAACGTAGACACTTCTAACTTAACAGGTGCGTTAAGAATGATATGTAGAAGGAACGCTGAAAGTTTCATCAAGATCGGCTTGTAAATAAGACAGATAATCAGCAATAAAAGTTATTTTTCCACGGAATCGTAGAGCAGCAGGCAGCACATGTGTGCGAGCGAGACAGCGAACGACTGTGACACATGCGTCTGCTTACCATGTGTGCATATTTGTGCGAGCGAGATAGGGAACTACTGCGGCACAGGCATAAGTAAATTAAGTGTAGTAACACTTAGCTTTTGTGAAATAAATATGTGAAAGTTAGCTGCTATAAGCAAGCAAAGAATTCATATGCAAAATGAGAGTTTCAAAGGGGTTTTCTTTAAACACCTGTTATGTTCTTACTTTTATTTTAATCAAAGTATCTATTATCAAAATACTCTTAATATAGAAGCCTGTACAGGGTATTATACTGTCGAATGCGGTCGACTGTAGCCTTTTCGACTGGTTTTTTTCTTCTCTTCGTTCATTTGCTTTTTTTTTTTTTTTCTTTTTGTCTTTTTCTGTTGACCATTTGTCTGGTTGTCTTCAGCATAGAGCTGGACATGACATCCACTTGTTAACACTTTTTTCACTACCTTTCATGACGATTCTTTTCGTGTTGACATGAAGAACCAAATCGTGGCCGCATTCATGAAACAGGTGTAAGACTTGAATCGAGTTCACATTTGATGAAACCATTCACGAATCAATTTGGAATAACTAATTGAGCTAATAACTATATTTTCAGATAGTTTGTCAAAAGTGAAAAATATTCTTAATAATTAAATTTACTTTATTTACTGCATAAGATCTGCACTTGCTCCTCCCGCCTGTTAGTTAATTTTAGGAATATACTTAATTTTAATTATATTATTATTTGCATACACTTTGGACAAATAGCAACACGATGCTTTCTATATAGTCAGATTTAACTGTCCGAGCTTATGCAAATTAGTCTCTCTTCTTTGATTATATCGAAATATTTATAATTAATTATATGTCAGTACAGATATCTACATACAACTCGTCAGTTAATAATTTTAATTCTTATTAAAAGTAAGCAAAGTGAATGCATCTGACAACGACATTAATTATCCTCTCTATCTCCTTTATTATTTATGCATAAAAAAACATAGTAACATGCATAATTAAGTTGTCACAGTTTTAGCTGTTTAGTTTATTACACGATTTAGATTCCTCCATCCCTCTACATAGCAAATGTGTATGCTTTAGCTACGAAAATTGTCAGCTGTCTGGTAAAGCGGACTAAAAGTTTTCACACAAAAGCTCGCAGTACTTAAATTCCCCACTCAATTTTCACTCAACTGTCATGTCATGCAATTTTCCCAGCGTGTTGATTGAATTAAATTTGGAAAACTTTGCCAAATGTATTTCGCTGTTGTTGCTGCTGTTGCTGGCATTGTTGTTGTCATCGTTGTTGTTGTATTTCTTTTCAATTAAATAATGTTCAGGCTTTTGTGCAGGTCGCAGTCGCCAGACGGCAACAGAATCTGACACACATCCGTCAGGCAAGAATAATGAATTGCCATTAATAACCCGATGGCAACAAGTACGAGACTGCTAGAAGGGAATAGGAAAGGGGACGAGTCTGATAGGTGAGCGGCCATTAAAACGATTTCATAAGATAATTTTAAGCACTGCAATTTATTGGGCATAATAATTTTTCGGCGGCGTCGAGTACTTTCCGAAAGCCAACTCCAGCAGCGAGAAATGGCAGTCGTATTGCTGAGCACAGTCAACATCATGGGCGTGGCGATAGGCGTTATCATAGTGCACAATATCTGCATTCTCATTCAGTTCACGCTTGAAAATGCGCTGCTTGGGCAAACTAAGTGAAGAAGAGTACAAGAAGGGGTAACAAGATAAGTGCAATTTGCTTTATATGTATAGATTAAACATAAATTATAGATAATTTCTTATAAATGCGATAACATAATATTTATTAAATGCATCCATTCAGCTTACCTAAAGATTGCACGCAGCATCTCACCGATCATATTCAACTTTGTGCTCTGGAAATACTGGCGACTCTCGCAGAGCGTACGCAAGATGCAATCGCGCCCATTATACCCCATGCTGGAATGAATTGTAGATAAAGATAAATATAAATAAACGGATTAAATTTATTCTATTAAATGTAGTTGTAATTCCCTGCATTACTTATCGACAATAGCCTCAATATCTTGATAGATGGCGTTCCTTGCGCGCCGACGAAGTATAGCTGGCGTAGCGGGACGCCTGGAGAAGCCGTGTAGGCTCTGGAGAATCCAGGTATTATTGGGTAGATCATAGGCAACACCCCAATTCAAGCCGAAACTGTTGTAGGCAAAGTAGGGATTACCAATGATGCCAACAGTGAAACACACCGACACCTGAACACAATGAATATGACAATACGAGGAGGAGTTACAAGTGTAATTCAGCTGCTCTCAGTTGTGGACTGGGTGTCCACTGACTGTTGACACGTACTGTAAAAGAGGAACCCTCGGGAAAGCTGAGATAGCGCTTGGGTCGGCTCAATAAGTGCAGGGATTTCGATTTATTGATGGAGGGCGAGACGGCAAATGGCGGAGCAGATGACGTTGTCTTTGCACGTTCCATCATAGTCATCAATGTTGGCGGCGGCCATAAATCATTGGAAGCGTTGACATGGCGAGGTTCAAGTGGCGCGTCGGTTTTATGGCTCATGAAAGTGGACGGCGTGGCATTTACAGCACTTGTCATTGCAATTAAATCGTAAATCAAAAACTTTGCAACAATTAAACGATAATTAAACAATACGAAATTCGCGTAAATCATGGCCATGCTACGTGTGCAGCTCGTACAACTCGGGCAACACTCGTCGATGCTCTGCGGACGGCAACTGTCGAAACTGCTTTGTCTAAAGGCCTAGAATCGTTGCCAAAGAAATTGGAAAAGTGCAAATGTGTCAATCGACAGTTAGTGCCTGAGAATGCAAAGGCAACTTGCAACTTTGGCAACTTGCAACTTTGCAACCACTTGCAACCACTTGCAACCACTTGCAGTACTTGCAGCACTTGCAACAACCGCGGCAGCAGACGTAGTCACGTTTACAATAAACATCGCACAGACAGACTACACACAGGTAGACCTGACTCAGATGTTGCAGCTTAATTGAATTGCCTGTACTCTGCACTCTTCCCACTCTCTCTCTCTCTCTCTCTCTCTCTCTGGCTATGTGTTTGCCACCTGCTGGCCGTTGTGGCATGTGTCTTGCGCGAAAAGTAGTTAGCGCCTGTGGAGAAGTCAAAGATACCGTCGACAGCAACGATGAAGATCGATGATTTGATAGTGATGGAGTGGACATAGTCAGACATGGCTTGAGCTTTATACATTTTATTTTTCTTTAACTTTTCAACAGTTTGCTTAAAATTGTAACTTAACTTACAGAAGTGCTTAATTTATTATATATAATTTCGATTATATTTCTCTTACGATGAGTATATTTTTTATTATAAACATTTCAATTGTCAGCATTATAGATATTTGCATCCCGTATATGCATATTAATTAATTAAGTCATCAAATGATTTTCTAAACTAACAGAATGATGTATCTTTTTAGTTTTGCAGTTAAAACTGGCATACTGATTAAACACCCCATGCACGCGAGCGATATTACAGTGCTGAGCAAAAGTCTGCGTCGGCTTCATTCCAATGGCTGGAAATGTTGGAACAAGCAAGCAAACAACTACATTAACCCCATAGGGCATACGCAATACATATGTACACATCCCGATGCCGTCTTCGTTGTCCATACACAAGCATGTGTGGGCATAAGTGTGTGTGTGTGTGTGTGTGTGTGTGTGTGTGTGTGTGTGTGATTGTGAGTATGTTCGGCGGGCACTTTGGGGGCAATGCAGTGCGTTTAGTTGACCCATTAGAAGAAGAAACGCTCGTAAAGCAGGAGACAAAAGTCAATGCTCAAATTGCCGGGCATCAATTGAACGCTAAGCAAAACAGACAATCGAAGCGAAAACGAATCACAACGAATCGAATCGAATCGCAACGAATCGTATCGAATGAAAACAATCATGAAATAGAGCAGAGCAGTGAGAGATGGAACCGCAATCTGTAGATGAGCTAAGGTCAATGGGGCACCCGAAATGTGAAGAGACAGGACATCATTCTGACAAAGTTAAAGTAAAATTGGGATCGCCAAAAAGTTCTATGATGACCACTTGAGGCTTAGCCGACCACTGCAAATGACGCACAAATTGGCCAAAAGCTCTTTGATTACCATGACAATATGTGGGTGTGTGTGTGTTTGTGTTTGTGTGTGTATAAACGCGCGTGTGTGTGTCTGGGTGTACGTACGTGTGTGGTATCTGTTTCGCTTTTGATAAGGGAGCTATTTGTACTGCGACATAAGAAAACTATTCACATTCGTTTGATATATGCAGATGTGGCCCGACGAACGTCGCTGCAAATACTCGTAATTCTGACCAATTATGGGTCTATTTTCTATACTTTGTTATGCATTTTTCGTTGTGGCTTCATATTAAAGTTGTGCGTTATGCCAAGAAGACTTTTCGGATATTAAACTATTTCCGAAGCATACAAAAAGCCAATTTAAATGCTAATATAAAATACCAACATTTTATTATTATGCCAGCCGCACGCATTCACACTCACACATAGACACCGACAAATACACCACACATATACAAACATACCCATACACACCCATGGACACACAGCGAGCGAGCAAGGGAATGTGGCAGGTTGAGTATGTAAGATGGGGCAGAGACTTGGTCTCCGAAGTTGTCTTAGTCTTGGCCGCATTGTGCGTGCTAAGCCAAGAGGCTTCTCTGAATTTGACACTATATCACATACATAGATGTATACATATGTACATCTACATACATACATATAAACATGCGTAGTTATGTATATTTGTGGGGGAGTCAGTCAGTTCATAGATACTTATTGAATGCTTTATATAGAGATACAAGTAAATGAAAGCGGAGTTCCTATATTGTGAATACCTTTGTAATAATTTAAATACTTTACTAAAAGTAAATGTAGAATGTAAAGAATAATTGTGAAGGCAAATGAGTGTATAAATAATATGTAAAATAAATTAAATAAGTATATATAAAACGAGATTTATGGAAAACCTTTCTATGACTACAAATACGTTAGTTCTATTAGAAATTTATGAAAATCCTCTTAATATGAATATAAATACTCTATAAACTTAAATCGCCTTCGTTTTCATATAAAGAATATATCAATTAGATCAAATTGTTGTTATCCTATAATTAAACATTATTATCTTATCTTTGGTATAATTGCACTTACCTGTCTATCATTGTTTCCAAGTTAACGTAGACATCACGTCGATGCCTGCGTTTGATTTTCAATAGCGCCGCATTGGGTTTCTTTGTGTTCCAGCCGTGGGCATTGTTCAAGACCCATGTGATGTTGGGCAAATCGTAGGCAATGCCCCAATTGAGGCCAAAACTTAGATACAACAAGTGGGGATTGCCGACAACGCCTGTGGTCAGGCAGAGGGCGGCCTATGAAAGTTGTGTGTAAAGCATTATGGCTTAAACTATGCTGAAAGTTTGCTTCTATTCTGTTGTGTGTAATGTGTGTGCATGTGTGCGTTGACTTACAGAAGCCGATGAACCCAATGGAAAGGCCACAAAGCGTTTACCCCTTGAGAGTTTACGCTGCGACAATGGCATCATTGAAGTATCTGCCGCATACGGTGCCAACGGATTCAAATCCTTAGACTCTGTTGCCAGCGTGACATTGTTGTTGTGGCTTTCCCAAATCTTGTGCACTCCAGTGGATCCAGCTGCCAGCTGTGGTGCTGTAGCAAACACATCGAACTCATTGCTCTTGGTCCAGACATCTGTTAAGAACGCACACTGGCAGTGGCCCAACACAAAAGCCAGCAGCAGCAGACTCGGCCAAGTTTTGGACATTGTCGGTCTGTGTGTTCTATCAAAACTGAATCAAATATTGGTTGCTGATTTTGACTATAAACTGCTTTTATTTAGGCATTGCATTATTGATTTTTATTTGGGGTCGCAAATGCCAAGATGTTAATTAAATTAGATCGCCAACTGGTTTACAGTCTGTTCCGATTCTCAGCGCAGGCAGCTTGAACTAATTTCTTAGCCAAACAAACTCTGGCCCAAATTAGCTGACCACGCAAAAGACTTCAAATCTTGGCCAACAGCGCTCTTCAACTAGCCTCGTCGTTGGGTCAGTGTTTAGTCGTTGGTCGACGTTATGGTAAATCGCGTTTACTATTTTCAGCTTTCTATGCTGCTGCTGGCCATATTGCTGACCTTGGTCAGCGCTGGCCACAACAGTTCCAGTTCCAGCAGCTCCAACAGTTCCAGCCGTGCTGTTAGTTATCTTCGTGAGAAACCCTTGCATCTGCCGCATCTGTTGCAGCGTCAAAAGAGATGGCTTATCTTTGAGCTGGGCACGTCTATCACGGTGAGAAGCGTTTGTGTCAATTAGTAGATTATAGCTAAAGATATCTTTGCTACACAGATAACTGGCAACTGTGCAAAGGCTCTGTTGGATACCATACCTAGAGGTTTGGTATTACTGGCCGAGGCAACTTCCATTTATGATATGCCTGGATCTGTGGCGGACTGGCTGCCCCGACGTAAAGGTAAACCTAAGTCACCGCCACCGCCACCGCCACCTCCACCGCCTCCACCACCACCGCCGCCGCCGGCACCTGCAACTCCAACCTTAGTCCTTCCAACATCCGTCATATCAGCTCCAGCGCAGCCCTACATACTTCCACAACAGCCCGTGATTGTCCCTCTAAGTCCTGCCGATCCCGTGCAATCGTTTTACTTTAGCTATCCGCAAGTTACATCGATTTTGGGCCACAGAAAGTCTTATGTGGGCAATGTGCACAATACAGGCTGTCCGGCCTCCAATCTGGTGAGAGATGCATATGGCAACTACTACTGCCGGCCCACGGCAGCGTCACGTCGTTTGAGGCGAGAGCTGGAAAGGAACGGAGCGAATCTACTGAAACAGGGGGAGAGTCCACATGGTATGCTGTTCGATTTACTCGTAATGCTGTCCAAACTGTAGGTAGAGTAAATACGGTTTAAGCTCGATAATCTATCTCTCTCTCTCTCCCTCTCTTTTTATAGTCATCAGTATCAGCCACGTTACTGCATCATGCGAACACTTTGCGAATCTCGCCATCTGTTGGCAGCTCCCGGACAATCTCTGTTCCATGATATCTTTCGCATTCTGTTGCGCTACGTTCATCCGGAGATTGCCCATAAGCCCACATATAGAAAGGCTTTTACCGCTGGCCACACACTGCATGAGTGCGCACAGTGGTATGGTGCACACTGTCCCCAGAGTTTTTTGCTGCACTTTAGCAAACATTTTCAGAGTAAATTTACACATTCATTTAATAAAGCGACATAAAAGAAACAATGAATACTTTATAAATTTGCTGGGAGTGATGTTTACAACTTTTTGTTTAGCTGCAATATTCCGAAATTTACATATATGTATATATATGTACATCTTAGGGTAATGCTAACAAAGTGTACTGAATTAGATTAAATTATTATTATTATTATTATTATTATTATTATTATTATTATTATTATTATTATTTCTGTTTCTGCAATAAAGAATTCGTTAAAACTTTCTATACAAATTAACCAACTTCTGTCTAATGGGAACCGGATAACTACTTGAACAATAAAGTTAATATTGTAAGACACAAGTTGAATGCTATAAATGGCTCATGTGTAATGTATTCTTTCCCCACAGAGTTAATGTAACCATATTTATTATTTCTTTCATGAAAAATTTTTATTTTTTCGTAAGTAAATAAATAAACTTATTAAAATGTATAAGAGAATTAAGAAAGCAATAAACTTTAATTGTTAAATAAATATCAACAAAAAAATAAATTGATGAGAAATAAGTGTTTTTAATTTGTTAAGAATGCATATGCTTTGTTTGTTTAGTTTGTTATTATTATAAATCAAATGAAATTCATCAATGAAAATAAATATTTCATTAAGGTTTAATTTTAAATTTAAATTGATAACACTCCAACAATTAATATTTATATATTTTTTATTAATGTTAGTTTGCAAATCGCAGGTCTTTAACATAGTTTACCACTAAATTAAGAGTTTAATTACGAGTGCAGCACTCTTGGCAAGTTTCACGAACGCAAATCTCATATTGCCATTTTTTGTTGCGCAATTGTAAATACAAATATTTTTTAATCTTGCCAAAAGTTTCCTGGCTATAAATTGGCAATGCAAAAAATTTTATTTTATTATGTGTCATGCCAAAAAATGCAATTCAATTTAAGCAAATACCCAAATACTGACCTATTTATATGTAAATATGTATAGCTTGTTATTCTTTGCCATTTTCTTGTTAAAAGGCCACACTTTATATTTTGTAAATTGAATTAACTATTTTTGACTTTTACATGTTTGCCCAAGACAGAGGCATATGCAGGGATACATTTATTTTGTGCGGCTTAAAGCATTATGCGTTTAAAAACTATGTAAGTAAGGTCTATGGGCTAAGCACTGAATTGTATTCAAAATGCGTTATTTAAGAAACCCTTCGTCGTATCTGATGCCTACACCTCTGTCTAAATATCATTGTTGACACAAATTGACATAGGGCAATCGACCATGTCGGTCGTGTTGACATGCTGAGGCATCACTGTAACCGGTTAAATAGTATTGACCCGTTGTTGGCCAGTTTGCAGGCAGTCGCTAATCAGTGCAGTCAACATCACTTGAGCTGGGCCATTAGCCCTAAAGAGGTAGCTCCACAGTTTGGAGCGGAGGCAAATGAGTCTATAACGCTGGTCAGTCTTAATCTGTATGCGATGCTGTCGAAATGACGCGCTTACTCCACTTTATTCCAATCGTCATCGCTTTGATGGCACTGGTCCATGCGGATTTAGTCGAGGACCTCGATGGGCATGGAGCAAAGGCAAATGTCACGAGAGCCGTGACAAAAGTACTCAGTCGTCAGAAACGTTATCTAGCATTTCCGGAAGGCTCTTCGGTTTCGGTGTGAGTGTTCCTGTCCACGTTAGAGATGTAGTTTCAATGTCAACTGATTCTTTCGCTTCAATAGGCAGCAATTTGCTTAACCATTGGCATGATTGGCAATCCCGATGTGGACTATCTCAGTTGGGCCGTCAATTGGGGCGTTGCCTACAATCTTCCTAACCACAATTGGGTGATTCAGCATGCTCATGGCTTTGCAGCTAATCTTACAAAGCCAATTATGCAGCGTCGTTCCCGGCGCAGTTTCTACGATGAGGTACAGTCGGCATTTGACCAGTATGTATGTCCAGACTTACGGTCAACCACATATTTTAAACCATCCCCCATTGCTCCTCCCCCATTTAGCATGGGATTAAATGGACGCGCTTGTGTAGCCCGAGCACTTTGCGAGAGCGCTAAGTATATGCATGCTCCTGGGCAACGTGGCAACATGCTGGAGGAAATGGTTCGCACTGTATTCAGTCTGCCCACGACATCCGTGGCTGAGCATGAGCCACATGCGCATCATCAGTATGACCACATTTATCGACGCTCCAAGCGCCACTTACGTGACTGCCATGAACTCTATCCGGGCTGTCACTTCTCTTTGGTGGCCCTGGCTCTGGGCAAGTATTCGGCGGCTGCTGCGCAATTCAGTAAATACAATTTTATGTAAGGAACCAACTGCTAGAAGAATTTCAACAAATAAATGTAGTAATATTTGGTTAGTTGAACCAGTTCATTATTCACTTGCTCACTAAGAACTAGCTCGTTGCTTGCATGGTACAATAATAAAGAGAAAGCCTTATGCACATTGCTGATTGGCATGGGATGCAACAAGGAATATATGAAGATCAATGCATGTCTGTCTGCATTTTTACTTAAAAGAGAGCTCCAGCTTCTTTACGCAGCCTTATATTTAATATGAGAGAGCACTGTAGAGATTCCTCCCCGATTCGTATATTTATGAAAGAAAACATTAAATTTTTTAAAACAAATTATTTTCATTCTTCTTTATTTAATAACGCGTAACATTTATTTATATAGTAATTGTTGTGTTCTGTTTTTATGCATGTATTTTTAAATTTTTTTTTAATGTTATTCATCTGCAATTGTTGCTATTATTTTATTATTTTTTGCAGCTTTATTCTTGCAATTTTTTTTTTAGTTTTTAGCTTCAATGTAATGTTTTTTTGTTTTATAATTTTGAAAATGCAAACTGCTCGTTACACATTTTGTACGCTAGTAATTCATCACTATTATAAGTATTATAATATTTTATTATAGTTTGTTGTTTGTATTATATTATATTCTTTTAAGTTACATTTTGTGTGCGCGTGGAATTGTTTTCTCGCTGTGTTGTGTAATATTAATTGTTAGCTAATATGTTTGTTGTTTTATTGTTGTTGTTATTTGCTGTTGTTATTCAAAGGAGTTTGAATATGCATGTATATACATACATACATGTTATATACATATGTATGCTCGTCTATGTGCAATGTAAATGCATCTTTTAAAATGTAATTCGTGTTTAACATTTACCTTGAATATTAATGGTAAAATTTGTTGCGTTAATGTTGCTGTTGATGTTGTTGTTGTTGTTAATTTGCAGTTAGCCTACACTTAATTCTAAAATTTGTTGATGTTCAATTATAATTGAAAATATTTTACATACTTTTCCTATATAGCTTACTGTACGCTTATTTTTTGTATTGTTCATCAATTTTTTTTTTTTAATTTTTAACTAAATTTAAAATTTAGTTAAAATTGATTTGTTGTATAATTTTTGCAAAACTTTCTTATTAAGCGCTTCACACGCCTAACTAGAAACTTGTTTAGTTTCGACTTTTCGTTTTGGCGTCAGTTTGCTGAAATTTTCTTAATATTTTCTTTTTGTTTTTATTTTTTTTTTTTTGTTTGTATTTTATTTATAGTATTGATCAAATATTCTTTAGTGTAATCTTGCACAATGGCATTTATTATATTTAACGTTAATTTGTGGTGTTGTTTTCCCCAGTGAGTTGCAAGATATTTACTTGTAGTTTGCATTTTGTAATTTTTGTGTTTCTTTATTTTATTTTAAGTTGTTTGTTGTCTAAGTTAAAAATCTTGTTGCTAAAATTTGTAATAAATTGATTTCTTTCGCTTCAATGGAATTAAGACATATTGAAATAATTGTTGTAAATTGTATACATATACAGACATGAATGCAACAAAAGCGCTTAAAACTAACGGCACCTAGCAATGAATACACAAAGTATATATATACAGACATACATACATATGCATATGTGTATACGTATGAGCATGTATTGTATACGTATTGTTTAGCTAGCTTGAACATTCGATTTCGATATAGAATTCGATCTCTCACATATATACATACAAGTACATTTATGCATACATACATACAAGCACATATACACACATACAAATTAACATGCTATTACATTAAAAACATGCGATCTAAACGTTTTCATACGCACTTTATACAATTGAGTATTAAGTATTGATTGTTGTGTCTGTCTAGTTTGTCTGAGCACGTTCGAGCTTATGAGTGTGTATAGGTGTATACGTGGGTGTGTGGGTGTGTGCTTGTGTGTGTTGTACTTGTGTTGAAATGCATTTAAATAGTTTTACACATTTTAGCTGTGAAATAATTAAAAGAAATCTTTAACCTCTTTTAAGTTTAATTTCAGGTATATTTCGAATTCCACTCTCCCAATCAATACTCTCATTATTCGCGTAACATACTCTTTAGGAGAGCAATACAATTTATAATTTCAGTACTTTATTATTTTAATTTCTTTGTTAAACCACACTTTTCAGTCGAATTCAAAACAGTCCTTTATATAATTTATAAATGCAAACATTTGAATATAAGTCAAGGGCAAATAAATTTGTATAATTGGCAAAGCAGATTTTTTATTTATATGTGATTTGAGTTAATTGTCGAAATATTTTACAATAGTTTTGCAAATACAAAATAAAATAATTAAAATTCAAGTTGATTGATACTACGACAGGGCTGACAATGAGTTGTGGGCGTGAGTGTGTATGTGTGTGTGTGTTTGGAATGTATTGATGTGTTTTAATTTTTGTTGCTGTCGTTGAAACCTTTTATGCATTGCACTTTCGATTGTTTGTGCCTGCTTATAATTTTTGGGCAACTCAACGTAATTATGTAAATGTAAATATGTACAAGACCGGAGATCTAGAGAAATTGAGGGGCAATGTGTGATTGGGGAATTTTAAGGAATTGGTAATTATGCGGTTTCTATTGTCAGGTACTTAATAAGTTTGTGAATTTGAAGAAGGTTGTCGAAATTGATTGCCTTAAAAGAATGCAATGGATATTGGCGAATTTGTGAGTTGCCGTCCAATGGGTGTTTACGAGTGAGTGTGAGTTTGTGTGTGTGTTTGTGTGTGTGTGTTTGCAGTAGTAGTTGTTGTTGTAGTAGAATTACATTTTTGCTTTTGGTTTTGCATTTATCAGCTCCATTTGTCAGTGCTCTTCCAATTAGCTGGTTTAGCAATACGCAGACTTTGATTCTTGTTGTGTTTGCTACAAAAGACGACCTTTGATTGGAAGACATCCGATTTTATGTTTTTGAATCTCAGGGTCAAGCCGCATATATATCAAATATGTACTTATGTTTTTCATAATTTATTTCATTAATATATTTTGTTAATAACTATTTCATTTCGTTTCATTAACTAATTATGATTATTGTAAGTGCTAAGTGTGGCTCCAAAAATTGCATAAAATGAAACACTTCGTGGTTGCTGAATGCCCTTTCCATGCCTCATGCTCAGGCAAGACTCAAGAGACCTTATTGAGTGTGGAAATTAAATTAAAACTTGAATTTTAGGGAAATTACTAGGTATTTGTGTTGTTAACTGCTAGTGTTGGAAAGGGCAGTTCATCTACTGTCTGTTTTGGCACTCATCAATGATATACATATATATATTGATAATTTGGATTACCTATTTTATGTGCAATCCACTAAATGTTTTCTTAATGTTGTTCTGCGGTTGTCATTGTTGTATGTGTTGAAGCATTTTGTGTACACAATTTCGTTGTCTGCTGGTAATTACTCTACTCAAAACAATTGTACGTGAAATAAATTCTTGGTTCTTTCCTGCATATCGGCCTTAAATTATGTTTGCTATGCGTCGGGTGCAATTTTGGACTGACAATAACATTTATAATTAATTCTTAGTATTGGATCTGAGCCTGGTATTATATATTTAACTGCTTAGTTATTCTCCTATATTGATTGTAACTCCTTGTATCGTGTAGCCGTGAGTATGTGAGAATGTCAGTGTTGGTTAACTTTCTGTTTTCATATATACAGAATGTGAGTTTGTGTTGGTAGAGTTAGTGTGTATAGCGTACTTACTAGTGGTTTGCATTAAGTACTTAAGTATCTTAACCACAATGTTAACTTCGAGCCCCGTTTTGCAATGTCTGAATTATCATACGAGTACCTTACATGACTATTCGTTTCGAGTGTGAATATACATATACATATGTGAAACACACACATCAAAAATGTATACATATACATACATAAACTTATACTATGCACTATGTATGCCGATTTACGAGTATTATTACATATTTATTACATTATACGTTTATTTGCATTTTATTTTGTCTTATTTGTGGCAGTATTTAAATTACATGTTTTCTTATCAAATTGGGTTTTTTCTTTGCAGTGCTCAAAACTTATGCTGCAAACGTTTTTGAATTTTGATTTTTCTTTTTCGTTTTTTTTTTTTAATTTTTCTGTATTTTTTTTATGTTTATTTTGTATTTCACATGAAGCACACTAAACATTTAGCTATAACCTAAAACGTAAAAGTAAAACGAGATTTAAAAAGGCAAATTGAAAATGTTTGACATTATTAGCATAATTTACAATTAAACACGTTGTGTTCGTTTTGTTATTATTTAATTTAATTTAATTAGTAATTAATTACATTCGTAAGTAATATTTAATGGGCAAATGAACTGTACAATCATGAATTCGAATTGTACTGGCTAATCGTCGGAACGACTAACCAACTGACAAACTGACTGACTGATTAAATGACCGATTGCTTGCTTGTGCTTGCACATACATGCACGCACTTGCCTATTTGATTATAACCTAAAAACACAACCAATGAGAGCATATACACGTCTATGTATTTGACTTCTTTTAACTCGAATTGCCTCCGAGCTTGCATAGTTGGTACGATCTTGTTACATTATCTTTTATATTTTTTTTTTTTTGTTTTTCATCAACGTTTTTTTAGTTTTCTATGTATTTTGGTTTTGCTTTAGCGTGTCGATTTTCCCAAGTGAAACAATTTACAAAAATGGTGTTTGTCATTGAATTTTGCTTTACTTTCTATCGTTTTTTTCCATGTCTTTTTATTTTAATTATTTGTTCAATTTCAATTTAAGTTTCTATCTGTGGTTTTAAGTTCAACAACTCTTTAAAGCCCACTTTAATAGTTTTTTGCAATACACAATTTAGATGCGATTGTAATTTAAATATGCAATTACGTTATTTAGTTAAATTTATTCACAGAAAAGTTACGCCATTTACTTGTCATTGTTTTTTTTTTTCCATTTTAATTTTGTTTTGATTTATAAATAATGTTTTTAAGTTGATTGTCTAAAACTATAACAAAACATTGTTTAGCTTAAAGTTTGCCATATTCATATTACAACTTTAAATTGTTCAAAGTGTAAGTGATTCTAAATGTGCTTGGCATGAGGACCACATCAGTTGCTGTTAATTAGAGTATGTTGAACCTGCAACGAGTCAATATTCAGGAATTACTCTTACGGGAATATCCTGGCCACTCGCACAGCAAAGAAATCGTAGCGATAATTATATTAGAAATGCACACAGGGAACAAAGCAAGCAAGCCTTACACATACGAGTACTCTCACATAATTACACTACACATAACGGTTCAGTATGCTTTTGTAACTGTGTGGTGGTATTATTTTAATACAATTAATTTTAATGTTCAATTGAGGATTGCAAAATAAATATGATGATTTTTGGGTTTTTTCCAAGATTTGTATAAATATTTACAAAACAGAAACGAGATTTTAAAATCTGTTCAACTGAAATTGCTGTAGGTAAGCATAAAAAATATTAGAGAAATACTAGTTGAATCCAAATGTAATTAATCCGAGTTGTTTCTAATACCACATTAGAAAGAATTTCACAATCTACAATCAAATTTATTCGACCATTCATCTATTCATTAAGTGTAAGTCGGGACAGCTATGTTTGTCTCGCTGATTGATTGTGAAGTTTATCTTATGTATGCCAATAGATTTACTCTGTGCAAAATTTAATTAACATCATTATTTTTTTTGTATTTCATTTTAATCTGAGTTGTTAATCAGTTTTTTTTTTCTAAGTTCATTATATATACGCCGTGTGTGTAGGTTTTGCTTTTATTATTATTTTATTATATATATAGTATATATATGCATTTAAGTATATACTCGTAATGTGTGTGTATATATATTTTTTCAGACTTTTTATTTATATGCTTTTCATAACGGAAGTCGAGACAGTTGTCAAATAGTTTTTCCTCATTTTGCTGGCATTTCAATTTATTTATTAATTGGTTTATGTTTGTTTTTTGTTTTTTTTTTTTAATTTTATAAGCTCAGTTGAATACTTTTAATATTTGATGTAATTATTAAATGTACAATTATCATATTTTATTATGGGGTTTTTGCTGCGGTTGAATGTGTGTGTATGTATGTATGTAGTTGTATTTGCATTCGTATTCGTATTAGTTTTTGTAATCGTATTTGTATGTTTAAATGCTTAGCAATTTGTTTGTTTTTTATTAATTATATTTATTTATGATATTTTTTTAACATTTATATTACGTTTAGTTAAAAGCTAAGTATTTAAAAAATGTTAACTGTTGATTTTTATGCACTTTACATTTTAATACACCAGATTGGCGCAGCTATTTAAATTTTAATTTATTTAATATTCTTTAATACTTGTATTTGTGTCTGTGATGACGTTGCTGTTCTTGTTTTTATTATTGTTGTGGTTTTTGGTGTCTGTTTGTGTGTAACGTTATTCGTTTATGCATGGATATAAGAGACTGTAAATGAACGTAGCGTTAAATATGTATATAATCAATATATAAACAAAACTCGTCGGCTTTATTCCAATTTGTATATAGAAATATAAGTAATTGTTGACAAAATATAATAATTCGCCGATAAGCACTTGAATCTACAATGAATGGAAAGCGTTTCGATACATAAATCAACTTATGGAGAGAACTAAAAAAGAATTGAAGACAAATAAGAGATACCCGGCTAGCAACAGAAAGGATCTGCTTAAGGATATCTAAGTAAGATTGCTGATTTGTGGGAAACTCCTATTCATGTGCAACCGCTCACACATATATATATATATATATATATATATATATGTATATATATATATATATATATTATTTATGTATGTGTGCGTGTACGCCAAAGCTCTGCTGACGTACATTTGTTGGTGCATTTGTTGTCTTTGCAAACTATTTTAATTAATTCACATTCGCAAATGTTGAATATTTTCGATCGGGAATTTTAATTAAACTTTTGCCACTTCACACTCTCAAAACTCAAAGCCAAAGCCGAGCAACAAGAATATAAACAAGAACAAGCATTACAATTATAAGCAGCACTACAGCTTGACAACTCTGTGCAGAGTTGTCGCGGCATTCCTTGCTAATAGTTGCAGTTGTTTTCATTTATGTTTTTTGTTTTTGCTTTTTCTTGCAATTGCATGGAAGTTATGCGAATTATGTGTACTTTTGTTTTATTATTTACTTAACACACACATACATATACTCTCACACACAAATTCATGTGCATGTGCATGTGCATGTGAATTGCATTCCTCACTTAATTTGTTGCATACTCTGCGGCGTTTGCCAACGCCCAACGGCATGCGCGATATTATTTTTGTTGTTTTTTGTCGTTGTTTTTGTTTTAGCGCCCAAACTTTTGTAAAATCAATTTAAAAATATATGAAAAACCTTGCGGGCATATTATTTACTCTGCCGCCTGGCAAAGGTGTTTCCTTTGTAGTGGTGCATAGTCAGACGTCAACAATGTTTAGCCCCGACTTTTGCCTCTTTTCTCTTTTCTACAGTTAAATTAAAACTTTTTTAACTGTTTGTGAACCGAAGGATCTGTGAAATGCAAAATTATCAGATAGAGCTAAGTGGCGTAAGTAATGAGAAAGTCAACAGTATTTGAGGGTAAACTTAATGTCAAAATAAAAAGCAGTTGAGCGATGCTTTGCAATAATTACATTTTGCATTTAAAATTTAATAAATAAATCGGCGGCTTATGAATAAAGCAAATTATTATTTGAGGTGAACAACAAAAATATCCCCAACAAAACTGTACAGCTTTTGAATAGTCATTCTAAGAGCCAATGATTATAAGTATTGCCATCCTTAATGCATTTTTGGGTATTGAAAACAAATTATTGGCAAAATCAAAATAACATGCACTTAATTCGCAAAACGATTAAAATATTTTAAATTGATCAAAAATGTTTGATTTCAAAATTGTTCAATTAGTCAGTCACAAGTGCTGACAGAATCGATGCTCTTTACTTTAATTAACTTGTTGAGAATTACACAAGCAAATAGCGCACATATAAGAAAGTGCCATTTATGCCATTTGTTTATTGTGTTTTTTATGAGTGTTCTTAATTTGATTGTGTTTAATTTTTGTATGATTTTTAAATGTGTATATCTATTTAAATATATATGCATATTTATTTTTATATGTTTCATATATACGATTGTTAGGTATACAAATAGTAATATGAGTGTGTATTTGTTGTAGTAAAAATGTGTGAGTTAAAAAATTTGATGTTGTTTCATCAACATAACTAAATTTATTCAGAATTTCGCGCTTCATTTGACCATGTTGCCTTGAGGCAAACTTTTTGGTTTGTTTGTTATTATATTGTTATATTATTAATATTCTGATTAATATTAATTTTATTTGCTTAAAATGTATGTAGCTTAGCTAAGACTAATTAAGACTTATGTGCTAATTATGAGTAGATTATTATGTAATTTAGTTACTTATGATGTAGGCATAACTAATGCTAAAACCAGTTTTAATTATTATGCAATGGATTTTGCAAATTGTTTTGTTGTTTATTTTGTTGCTTAAAATAATCCGAAAAATATGCACAAATAGATAAATAATTAAAATTTATTACGATAACATCTGTCACACATACACACGCACATGCTTACTGAAACACACTGAACACATGCAGTCATTAGTATTTGTTTATAATTTTAAAAATGCCGTTTTAAAACATTTTGTTATGTGTTTTTGTTGTTGTTCTATTTTGTGAAACTTTAGAACTTAAAATCAACAAGGAACTTTTTGGCGCTCAAAAATACAATGTAACTTACAAAAAAACCTTTTTTTTACAATACTGGCGCTGCCACATTGTGCAACACTGCACAACCATCCCAACACCTAAGCAATCATCCACACATCTATCAAAAGTTATTAACTAAATTCTCTGCGTTAACTGGATTACCTGTGTCCAGCTTCTGGCCAAGTCCCACATATGTATTAAATGATTTGCCAGCACCGTTATAATCGTTTTCCAGCACTACAGTACTTGTTTTGCATTACTTTTCATACATATTTTGATCAACTGCTCCAAAACTTGCACTTGCTCGATTAATCGTATTTTTTTTTATTAATGTTTCCAATGTTCGCTTCGCTTCGCCGATTACAATGAGTTCCATGAGTTGGTCATCATTTCACTATCGTTAGCGCTAACGGCGTTATACTGTCATTACTAGTGTTGATACTGCTGCTGCTGATGCTGCTGCTGTTAGTGTTGTATAACGCAGATGATATGCTCATGGTGTTGCTCATCGTGTGATCATCGCATTATCCGCGATCATCGTCGCGTGCGGCGAACAGGGTTCGCAACGAGCTGATGATTAAATTCCACCAGCCAGCTGCGAACCCTAGTGGACGTTATAAGGAGTTTTCACTGCCCATTTTGAGCAGCTCGAATTTCTTTTTAGCAATTTTCGAATATAGTATATCAATCGGCTGCGATTTATCGTATAAGCTTGGCGCCTGCAATATAATTAGCGCTGTGCCGACCACACAAGCGATTGCGAAAATCCAAAGAAACATTCGATCCAATACCATGGCTACGTATTTCCAGTCTTCCTCCACCTGTCGTCAAATAAAATAAGAGTTAAGATAGTGAAAATGTATTAGTTTAAGTAATAATAATATTTAATAATTTTTATATTAATACAATTGTAGGTGCAAACACAATATAATAAATTTAATCTAAATTAAGACCTTATTTCATAAGAGAGAGGCCATTCGAAATTAAGACTATTACGTTGAATCAAATATTGAATATTGAAATTCTCTCTACTTAATAATGTAACCACAAACAATTTTCAATTTGTGATCTAAAATTCATTAGTAAAATTACCATTTGGTTATCGATTCATATATGAAGGATAAATTTGAAACCAGAAACCAGAACTAGAACTTATGCCGAGCAATGCCACCTGTGGGCACAAATGATTGCTAACTTGCACTCTGAATCCGAAATTGCGCTTTCCGATTGCACAAACAACTCAATCACTCAGTCAAAATTTAGCTCAATCCACTAAACGTGACGATTGCATCACCATCTGCCCCCCGAATTTTCCCCTTTCGCAATTTTTGATTAGAGAAATGCAAGCAATGTGATTCGTGCTCCTTCTGCATCCTTGAAACGATGGCTAGTACGGGTTATGGGGAGCTGGCAGTAAATAGATCGCGACCACGTCGTGCTTGCTGCTTCTGGCCTGGCTAACTGACTGGCAAATAAGGGTTGCCAAAAGGTATAAACTGAATAATGCTCTTTAAAGACATGATGATGTTTGCCATATTCCCCTTTTCCCGCTTTACAAACTGATTGAGAAATGTCTAACAACTTAATAACAAATAGATGGGATTCAATAAATTCAATTACAAATCGAATTAAACTCTTTTACTCAATAATGGTAATGCAATCAGAATACTTACGCTCTCAAATTTATCTTTGTTTTTCACATGCTGCGCTATGAACCGGGAGCCCTCGATGGTCTTCTCCATTTCCCTGGCGTAGGGCCTCTCGAATGTGGGACTGAGGTCGGCAGCTGCAGCTGCCGCGGCAGCCGGACAACAGCCGGGACTGATGTCGCCATTGAGACCCGATGGACTGAACAGATCATCATCAGCGCCTGGCAGTGGCAGAGATGAGGGCAGAGGTGGATCACCAAAGCAATGGGCGGCAATTCCGCCAGCTGCCGCCAAATCAAAGCGATGCGACGCGGGTAAAACTAAAAGAATGAAGAGAAAAGAGAAGCATTCAGTGAGTGGTTCAACGAGGATGCAATATTCGTAATGGCATTAGGTAAATCAAATTAGTATATATGTTGCAGATATTTTTTTCTTTATATTCCCCGGTTTTTATGGCCAAATGCAATTTGTAACTCTTCTCTATTGCCGCAATGCCCCTCAGGACAGGCAGGACAAAAGGCTACTCAGTGCCAACAGCAAAAGCAACCGAAACAGAAACAGAAACATTAAAGAAACTCAGTAAATAGTTTGTTTCATTTCATTTATTATTTTTGTATTCATTTGGCTGACGATTTCTCTGGCTTGTTTCGTTTCCTTCTTTCTTTTGCTGTCAATGTGGAAAGGCAATTGCAGAAACAGAAAAGCAGAAAATGTAAGAGAAAAATCATTAATTTGGCAGCGAATTGGATTTTCAGTCAGCGGAAAGTAGTCACCAAATGGCTGTAACTTTGGTTTTGTGGGTGACGGCAAGTGAATTGGGTTTGCCTCTGAGTGGTTTTACGTGTCGTATACTTAATATTTAAGGGCTGCGCTAAATGAACTGATAAAACTATTCAAAGTTCTGGATGGATATTTGTCAACCATTTGACTTTAAAAAGTGTATAGCCAGTTTTGCGCACAGTGAATCTAACTCCCTTTGATTTCCATTTCCGCTGCAATTTTCTTTTAATGAGCTTCACGACAGTAACAGAACGATAGAAAAGTATTTTGGAAAGCGCATAATTCTCTTGCTGCAGCTTGGCAGATGCTTTTGTGTAGTTTGCCTTCAATTGCCATAAATTATTTGCACTGTCCGCCTCCAAGAAGTGGGCGTGACATGGTGGAAAGCGTTTTCAAAGTAAGTACATATAATTTGAATGTATTTGCTCATATCTTAAACGAAATAGACCTAAAGTTGGTTTGTAAGTTAGTGAAAGTCTGCGCACTTAATGTGCCTGCTGAATCCACTAAAAACAAGAATAAATTTGAAGACGACAACAAAGGCGGCACCTCGAAGCTTGCAACTTGCAACTTTAACTGCAACTGCAACATCAATGAAGAAAGTTTGTCAACAGCAAAAAGTTTCCTTTAAGCAGCGGCAAATATAGAAACTTTGCCTGTTCCGTAAAGGTTTCTGCTGTATATAGAAACATGTCCAAGACATTATTCAGTTGTTCTGCTCTTGGAAAGCTGCTTTTGTGTGCCATTGAGAAAGAGAGATTGGACTGGAAGCAGCCGGAACAGTGATTTACCTGGTATGCCATAGTCACCGCTGAAACGCTTCGTGTCGTAGTTGACAAACTTGTCGACGTCCGGCGGCAAATGAAAGACATCCGTGAGCACCTCGGGCGGCTGATCCTCATCGGGATCCTCCTTTTTGGGCCGCTCAATACAGAGCAGCTTCGGCAGGATTCTTATGAATACCCGTTGCACCCAAGGCGCCATCCGATGCGTCACGGGCGATCTATAAGCAAAATTCATTTGGTAATTAATATACAATCCCACTGGTTGAAGTACTTGTGAGAACTTACCTAAAGTTGACATTGAGCACAGCAATGGTTACCACAACAGACAGCGTGACCAGCATCATAGTGAAGAGCAGATATTTTCCCAGCAGTGGCACGGTCAACGATGTCGGCGGTATAATCTCGGCGAGAAGCAGAAAAAACACAGTCAACGATAGCAAAATGCTAATACAAAGTGAGATCTTTTCGCCAGAATCGCTGGGCAGATAGAAGACCAGCACGGAAAGGAATGATATTCCCACACAGGGTATGATCAGGTTGACTGTGTAGAAGAGTGTCTTTCGTCTGAGCGTTAGATTGAAGACAATGTCCAGATATGGCTCCTCACAGCAACTGTAGAACTTCTCATTCCGCACCGCCGGTACTCTCATAATATCCCACTCGACTGAGATGTAATAATCCTGTAAATCGATGCCCACCTCAATGTTGTCCGAGTCGGCAGTTTGCTTCAAATGCCGCAAGTCAACCTGTGCAGAGGAAAAAATGGAAATTCGTTTAGAATAACATAAGAGTATTTTATGTAATAAAATCGATGTATTAATTTTTTAACATTTATATTAGTATTTTTCTCAGTTGATCTTTACACCTATGCTTCCCCCTTCCATTCCCAACTGGCGCTAAGATGAAAGAGAAGAGCAGCTAAAAATTGATCAAAAAGCACCTGCTTGTTTAAAATTGTAACGGAATATTAGTCTAATTATTTATAGTTTTATATTATGTGTCTCATGGACAGTAAATTGAACCAGTCGGAAAGGCTACAGTCGAGCGGAGCCGACAGTATAATACTCTGTACAGTTCTCTATAATAAACGTACTCTATAGTGTTGTCTGGAAACTTTTACAGTAAATCACAATTAATTGATTATTTTATACAAATCTCTGCATTACGTTTAGACTTGCAAGCAGTACGACATTTGAAGTGACACAACACTCAGCTTTTCGGTGAGAATGTGTTCACTTGCAAAAGCCAGCAGCTGTGAGCGTCCTATGAATTCTGTCTGTCCGCCCCTCCAGCCGTCCGTCCCTCTCAATGAACATGTCGATCTCAGCAACTATAAGAGCTAGAGACACCAAATTTGGCAGGAAGGTTCTTTTATACCATAAGCAGATCAAGTTTATTTTATTTGATACCTTTACCCCTTGCCCTGAAATCAACGTAGACACTTCTAACTTAACAGGTGCTTAAAGAATATCATATAGAAGAAATGCTTCATCAAGATCGGTATATAATTAAGAAAGATAATCAGAAAAGAAATCAATGTAATTTTTCCATTGAATCGTTGCGCTTTGCATGTGTGCATGTGTGAGAATGAGACAGCAAACGGCTGAGATACGTGCAGTCGTTAATGAAGTGAAGTAACACTTCGAAAGAGCGCACAGCTACGACGAATGCACGAGCGAATGTTTGTTTCTGTGGAATATGTTTGCAGTCAGCTTCAGCTGATCGAATAAATCTCTCTTATGATCCACAACTAAAACGAATCGATTTAATTGAAACTATCAATCACACTGAAAAATCTCTATTATATAATGATAGCTGTTGTATTGGTTCCATTTATAATGCTTAACAAATGGTTTTCTCCTTTTATCCCTTTGTCTTTGTTTTCAGATATTGATTTACGTACCAAATTCTTGACAATGCAACACCTGTTCAATTGTATTGCTATTAATGGTGATTTGTTGCCTCATTTTCCACCGAATGGTGGCAGCAACAACAACATCACGTAACGAACTTGAGGGAAATTCAAGTGTCGCTTCGGTCTTGTCAAACAGCCGGCGCAATGAATTTTCAGCGGCAAATCAAACCTGATGCTGGTTCTGGTTTTTCTCCTCTGATGTCGTTGTCGTTGTCGCTGTTCATGCTGAAGCGGATGTTGATGTTGTTGTTGTTGCTGTTGCCGTTGTTGTTGTTATTGTTGCTGCTGTTGTTGCTTCTGTTACTAAGAATGGTAAAACGTACTCGTACTTGTGTATTTTTGACAAATTTTTGACAATCGTCGATTGCGCAACGAATTGCGATTGCCACAACTCCGTCGTAGATGGGAATAAAAATTGAGATGGCAGCTGCTGTGATAAGTTTCACTCACGTGCTGTTGCCTTAAACGTAAATGACATTTACGTTTTACCATTCATTTCATTACGCTTCACTTTATTTTCTTGTTCTTCCGCATGTTGTTGGTGTCGATTCATTTATTTCTCAGCTTTTTCCGATTGTTCTCTTAGTTTATTTATGAACTTACTTTTACTTATCTTTCTAGGCAATGTTATTCATGATCTGTTATTACTTATGATATTGGTCTGATTCATTTATTTGCCTTATATCATATTCATACTCATAGCGAGCAGTTGACATTCTTATTTTCAGCTTATTTATCAATTGCTCAGATTCGAGTATTCCGAATTGAACAAAATCAATTTGCTTTCTCCGAAAATAAGAAAAACACAATTTTAAATTACATTCCCATTCATTAACAGAGACCAGCCAGGTGCCCCAGTCCGTAGTACTCGTTATATCATTAATACCACGTAATAAATTTACGCTGATGCCGTAAATTGGCACAAGCAGAATTCCGAATAAACGACGAAATCAACCGGCAACAATTGTTATATATGGCCAGATGGCAGGAACGATGAATGGATCCTTTTCTGCCCCACCTCTATATGTTTGTGTGTAAAGTGTGCATCAAGTGAAAGTCAATGAAGCATGTTGAAGCTTCCAATGCGCGAATTTGCCTTATTTGACAAAAGGAGAAAGCGAGAAAAACCAAATATTATATGCATTCCATAAATAAATGATAATATTGTGCCGTAATTTTTCATTGTTTGTCGCATGTCCTTTTCGTAATGAAAGAAGCGCAACAGTTTTACAGCTTCAGCTATGTAAGCCCCGGCTAAGAGTATTATAACTTGGTTACTTAATTTGTATCTTAAATACAAATTTTGTTATTAGCAAGGACTCCAAATTTTAAATGATTTTTAGTTGTGTGAATTTATTTCAGTTCAGAAACTGATAATAAATAAAAAGTAATTGTCATGATATTTCTTGAGTATTTGAGTTTGATTAATGCGAAATTTTCAGGTTAACCTAGGCTTAAGCTGTGGACTAATTACAGATTTCTTTTCAAATTGGAAGGTGCTTATCTAGAAAAGAATACTAATGGGAATCCAACTAGTTCTGGAGTTGAATTTACAGGGTGTTCGGTTCGGTTCGGTACGGTTCAATTTGGGTAGCTATGAAAATTGAATACCATTTGCTTAAAGAAGAATAAACAGATTAGTTAATCCTTAGGGCTTTGAGGCATTACGGAATAAGTGTATTGCCAATTCGGTTTATGGAATGTCAAGTTTCTGGCTTATTGCTTTGTGTCAGTCTGCAGTTTGCTGTAGCTGCTGTCTTGTTTGACAAACGAGTCCAAAAAAGTTTTCAAAAGGCGTGGCTGGTTCATTAAACGCAGCTGCTGGCTGTTATCTCCTCTACGCACACGCACACGCACACGCACACAGCTGTGTCCGTTGCATGAGTGTCTGTGTGTGCGTATGTGTATACATATGAAAAAGGGTCTTATGATTTATCACATGCCAACGAACGAAACGTGTCAAGTGTACACAAACACAATGAACATTAACAACAGTATTGAAATAAATATATAACAGCTATATGAAGGCAGACTCAAGTGAGTGCCACACCCCTTAAGAAGGCTTTATAGTCGCTTCTCCACACACTCAAAGGAAATCATAAAACACCGAAGCGAATAATCAATTGTCGGGAAGTGAGCTTTTGATATGTTTTACCCATTTTCAAGGTCATCGCTTCAATTGTAAATAAGACACAAAGTCAGAGTTAGAGACAATTATTATTTTCATTGGATAAAACACGTTTAAAAAGTCGTTTCATACACACGCCCATAAGCTTGTGCCACGCCTTTCAACTGCCATTGAATTTGCCGATTTAATGCTTTTATAATCGACTTAAACGTTTGATTACCGTTTGATTACCAGTCAGTCAATCAGAGCTTCATCTCACGGGGCTCGTATTGATGGATGTCTTACGTCTGAGCTCTACCAGTTGCCTTGATTGACAGGCAGCTTCAGGATCAGTGAGCATTGTATGCTTTATATACTGGTATATACTTATTGAGTAGTCTGCTTCACTTACCATGTATCCATCGTATGTCCATGAGCCGAACTTCATGAAACATGTCTGCTCATCGAATGGAAAATATTCGACATCAATTTCACAAAACGATTTATAAATGGCGGGTGGTTTCCATACCACTTTGCCGGTGTGGTGCAGAATTGCTTTAGTCATTATTGTCACTTCATAGTTACCATCAGCGCTGTAAAAATTCAAAAGATTTAGAATAAGTGTGGCAATGAGTATTAATATATATCGTATTTATTCTGCTTATATATATATAAAATATAATAATATAATTTATATATAATATAAAATACATTAAATTAAAATTATTTAATATTATAATAATAAGAAAATAATAATATTTAAACGTTTAAGCAAGCTTCAAGGTCTGTGAAAGACTGAGGAAGGGAAAACAATGAGAGCTGCCGCTTTGTTTTTATACCCTGTGCCTATTAAAAAAGGGCAAATGTATGTAAGAGGCAGAAGCAGACTTTTTTGATGCAATAAAGTTATATATTCAAAATACATATAATCAAAATCAGAATTGAGCATCCCTCAGCTGCATCATAGTAATCTCCACATTTGGTTCGGTTTAAATTACCTTGTGGTTTGGCTCAGTTACTAGACACAAGGAACTACCAAATGGTCTCGAACTCCGCCCATATATCCGTTTGAGCAATCGTCATTCGTTGCGGTTTACAGCTCGATCCCATGCCTCAACTCCGACTTCAGTTTGTGGTTTTTCAGATCAATGATTGCTCGAACGTAAATGGAGTTCTGTTTAATAGTGAACAATGACTTCTATTTCCTCTCTTTTCTCATTCAAGCAATGTCTACCTCTTTTAGGTATATAGAGAAATGCATCTTTTTTAAACTTTTCCCATACCTTTGTTATAACTAAAACGAAGGGAGGAGAAGCTTAAAAACCGCACAACATACACTCTGAAGATAGGCACACAGATAGAGATTCTCAACTTAAACATTCAGTGGAACCACATTACCATTTCCGGCGGCCATATTAACTTAACACCATAAATCTCAGCGTTGGCATTACATTGCGGTACATAGAGGCTCGGCTCGTTTTGCTTTGGCCCTCGACTTCTGCCATTTTGGGAACTCTCATCCCATATACATACTAGTATTTCTATTCCCAAAGTGCTATGGCTTTGGCTTTGTTTTCTTTAATTAAATGAATGTTGTTGACAACTTTATTATCAGCTGAACTTTGTGAACCCAAAAACGCACCAACCCAACCACGCGTCTCTCTCTCTCTGCTACGGGGGGCAGAGGACGCAGGCTCATGGCCTGCCACAGCCACTTTAATTCTATTATTGTGTATTACTGAGACAGCTTCCAGTCTGAATAGTCCCAACATACATATTCACATTATTCTGACATACATACTCGTAGTCGCAGTCGTTGTCGTATCTATGATTCTTATTCAACTGCTTTAGTTTTCAGATTTAAGCTGGCGACAACTGCGTGGAAATCAAAAGAAATGAAATAAAATTTCATTATCTTTCATTAGATTTATAAAAATAGAAATGGCGCACTGAAAGCGGTGCCACAGTCCATGCGAGAAAGTTTTTGCCGGCCGTGGATTGGCTGCGTCCTCGTCTCGCCTCGATTCGGTTCGGCTTTGGATTCCACTTTGGAGCGAGGCGAAATACAAAGATGGCACTCCGTGTGGCACACAGATTAACGCGCTGATAGTCGCAGCTGGCACCGGCGGCGTCGGGCGAACCACCATGAGGCTGACACTCATACGCCACGTTGTCCACTGGGACTCTGTGTGTGTGTGTGTGTGTGTGTGTGTGTGTGTGTGTGTGTGTGTATGTCACCGCGTACCGTGAATATAATGGCTGCAATTGCGGTGACCCCCCAGGCGTGGTTTTGGTTTTTCGGTTTGGTTATAAACTTTTCTTTTCTTTTGTCTCTTTTTTTTTGTTTTCGCTCAATACGCTGTCTCTTCATCTTCCTCTTTCACTCACTCTCTCATTCTCTCTCTCTCTCTCTCACTCTCTCTCTCTCCCTCTCTCTCTCTCCCTTTGTGTTGCGCTGTGCTTTTTTTTGCAGTGCCGTCGGCCATTTTAAATGGTTTTTAGCCATTAATGGCTTGATGCTCGCTATTGCCATCATTGTTGCCGCTGCTATTCCTGATGTTCTTGTAATAACGTTCTAAAATGCCTTCTCTTTGCCTTTGGATTTGGTTTTGGATTTAGTGTGCGAGTATGTCTGACTATGGCTATAGCTCTGACTGTGTCTATGGCTTTGGCAATGGGTTTGGCTGTGCTTTGCCTTGTCCATTGCCTAAGGACATGCCTGCTAATGGTCAACGTGGCGTGGCAATTGTGGGCAATGGCGATGGTGAGGCAGATCCATTGGCCATGGGCGTGCACGGCTAAAACAACATTAGCAGCAATTTTTCGTATTTTAAAATGAATTTGTAATTAGAGGCTAAAATGTGTTTTTAATTAGTTCAGTAATTTTAGTTGATCCAGCGAAAAAAACCGCATTTCATTTCGTTGCAGTTACGCAATTTTTTCACTTGGCTATACATATGCTACCACAAATACATACAGACATAGATACATACACATGTATACATGTAAGTATAGTCCTTGCTAATAATGGTACTACATTGCAAACTCAGACGTGAATTAATAGAGTGTAACAGTTACTTAGAGAGTTACCCACATAATTGAACTAATCGAACTAAATCACAAAAATGTTACAAGGAAATGGAAAGAAACTACCAAGTTACTCTTTGTGCAAAGTATGTAAAGTAGAATACAAATTAATTATTATATAATTAAACTGCACACACGTGTCTATCGCAGCAAGGTATCAAATCTGTTTAATCTATGAAAATGAAGTTATATTTGTATATTATATTGTTATAATATAATGAAGAATATGTCTGCTTCATGGTTAATGATAATAAGGCGATATTTAGATAACATATACGACTTTAAAAATATCTATACAGTATAGAAGCAGAGCTTGGAGAAATTCTGCACAGTCGACCTTCATTGACGCTACTCAAGTGTGATTTTAATTTCTTGGATCAACATGAAAATTAATTGCTGGAATTAAGCTTCTTTCACAAATATATATACAGTTGCCATCTCGGCAGTCATCGTTGTCGTCTTCGCAATTGCTTTGTAGGCAGATAGAAGCCGAGTTGGACGCCAAATTTGGGATGCCTATGTCTAATAGCAGAGCTTATATTTTGTGGTTGCTGTTTCCAAATACACACACACACACACACACACACACGCACACACTATATCTTTCACACAGAGAAGTGAAGTTGAATTGGCGGCTCGGTTTCGATACGTATTTAATGAGAGATATGTCAAAAACTCAATGCTAATTATGTTTGGCGAGCATAGAGATTATAGAGACAGATCTCTCTCTCTCTCTATCTTTCTCTCTAAATTGCTGACAATTTGCAAATGTACAAAATTGTAAACTGGAACACAAAATTGACAAAACCTGCCAATGCAAAGCGCTTTCGATATGCAGGCGAGCCACAAACAGTTAAAAGAACAATAACAAAAACAACAACAACAGCACTACAACAAAGCACATGCTTGCCACGTCCAATAAATTACAACTTTGACGCTTGTTTCGAAGGCCAACCCCCGCTCCCCCCCGTGAATACATGACTGGGGCATTATTTTCTATTTTCTGTACGAACATGAAGGCCTGGCAGGTATTTCTGCTTTTCGTCCCTGTTGTTGTTTTGTTACACATTTTCAGTGGGGTCCATCCAACTATTTGTTAGTTATTCCACGTTTAGCAGGCAATTAAACATTTTTCATTGCATACAAATGTTCGCAATTTCCACTGCAAGCATTCTCCCTTCTCCTCTCTTATTGTATGTCCGTGTGTATAAGTGTGCGTGTGTATTCGCTGGCTCAGTGGCTCTTGTGCGTTTGTCTTGGCCAGCATAAAACGAAAATTGCGGCGTAAAATATTGCCAGTTTCGGACGCAATTCGTAAATTAAACGCATTTTCTGTGCTGTTTGCATTCTGTTGGATATGTGAGAATGTATTCGCATTTAAGATATCAACAATGACACAGACTTTATCCATTGTAATTCATCATATGCGGTTGTATTTAATGCTTATATTTATAAACATATTTTATGTCCCTTTAACTATTTGTCAAGATTGTAATGTGTATTTTACAATATTGATAAATATTACAATAAAATAAAGTATTGAACGACTCGCATAAATTAAGTTATGCTTCCATTTTTCAATTGAGATTTTAGAGCAAATCTCGTGTGATGCTTAAAGAACTTTTTATTGCTGCTTTTATATTTTTTTCTTTCGGAGCAAATAGTTTGGGTTTTGTCTATCAAAAGGCAATCTCTCAATCCTTATGAGGACACTAAGTTAAATGGACTTCACAGAGGCAATTTATTTTGACCAAACACAATTAACTACAAGTGTTCGAGGCGAACAAAACGCACTTCAAGTTCAATTTAATGCGATGCGAGAGGCATTGAAACTGAAAGGAATAAAAACGGGGACGAGGAGAGGAAAAGCGACTATCCCAAGCATTGCTTCATTATAACCTCAACAAATTATTTGCAGTTTAAAAACTGTCCACGATGGCGCGGCGACTGTGACAGCAAACGACAATGGCCGCCATATAACTCGCATTGCGTTCACGTTTCTCAGTCTGTAACTGTGTGTGAGTGTGTGTGTGTGTAAGTGTCTATATGTGTGTATTGTATGTGTGTCAATGTAAGTACCATGAAGTTGCCATAGTTACGCACAACAACGGCAAAAGCATTGTCGTTGTTGGCAAATGAAATTTAAGCTTTTTCCAAGCAATAAATTACGAGTTTTTATGACTCTGCCAAAGCTCGCACATACACACATACACCCCAAAAAGTATGCTATGTGAATAGTTGGTAAAACCAAGCCAACAAACGGGCACAGCCAACCAAGTCAAACCCCAGCCAAGCTCAGTCAACAAAAAAAAAAAAAATAAATAAAAAGAAAACCCAAAACGCCACATAAAGCGCGTAAGCCGATCTGGCAAAGGAGCGATGTCCTTCCTGGTGTTGTAGGCACTAAAGTCAAGTGTTGGCCAACAGCAGAGCAAGTGGCACAGTGGAAACAATGTGCATAACTTGCCAAAAATAAAACCAACAACCAGTAGTAAGCATTGACAAGTGGTATTTCAATTTAATAAAAAGTGTAGCATACTTTTGTGCGTTGTATTATCCTATTTTAAATTAAATATGCATTTATAAATAAATACTGTTGTACTGATTCTTCACTTTAATAAATCAAATTAAAAAAATAAATAAATACAAATAAAATTCTGGGCACACGACGTGTGATCTCTAGGCCTATACTAACATTTATGTCTGCTCTTTTGTAAATTCTATACGGCAATATGTGAAGCATATGTTTCAACAGTCTGTTCAGCTTTTTACGATAAACAAGAACAGTATATATATTTATAGGAAAATTGTTTATAATTGAGGTGTGTTAAATGAATACTATGAGCATTCGTAATAGGTGTCATGTATACCAAAAGAACGCTTTGAGTTCTAATTTCTTGGATAATTTCCATTCCCTTCTTCCCATTTTTATACCACTATGCTGGCTTCACTCCAACAGTGAAATACGACACAAAGCAAATTATAATAATTACAGCGAGCATAGCAAAACAAAACGTCCAATTTGAGAAGGCAGACGAGTTGGCAGCCGTTTTATGCTGGGCCTGAGCATAGAGGTCTGACGACCCCCTTGTCTCCTGGGTTTCTTTTGTAGTGTTGAACCCTTGGCCAGTTCTCATGCTTCTATGTTACATTGAAATAAAAATACGTTAATCATCGGCTGATAAATTGCCAGAGTAACTGTGCGCTTTGATTTATACCCCCGTCGCGCCCATTGGGCAATTATGTAAATGGGTACAGGCGCCATAACCCCCTAGCTGGCACTTATATTCCAACAATAATCATCTCGGCTTACAGGGGCCTATGGAAATTAGCAAAAACCTTACTTGTTATATAGGACAATATCCGGCAGCCATATGTGCTCTGAAGGCACATGTAGCGTATCGACACCACCATAATCATCCGGATTCCATTTTAATTTGTAGTCGTTCCATTCCTGTAATAAAATAATATATATATATATAATAAAAATAATATATGAAATTTGTTTAAAGGCATTTTATTGTATCGCATCTAATAAATATTATACTACAATTTATGCGAAAATGAAACAGTCATTTGAATTAGTCGCCTTGCAAAACCACTTTGTTAGATAATTTGCATATAGATGAATGTTGAATTGAATTTGCAGTGTGTACAATAGACATAAATATATATACTAATACACACATATATATGTATATATCTATATATATATATTTATATATGGGGTTTGTTGTTATTGTACTAGTAAATGCTTCAATTGCGTTCCATTAATTAGGCATTAATTTATTGGTCGCTAAGCTGTTGGCGTTAAATTAAATTTTCATAATAGAATAGCTATGCATGCGATGCAACTGATTGCTCTGCTATTTGCTATCCGATTTCCTGGCCAATGGGTAGCAGTGTATTTACAGCTAAGGACCCCAGAATCGGTCAAAAGGTTCAGCCAAGAAAAGAAACACAATATGGTCGAATTAATTACTCTGGTTATTAAGCATTATTATGAAATGCCCAGAAGTTGATAAAAAAAATGTCAATCATATAAATTTGCATTTTCTTCTTTATCTTAATTTATTTTGTCTAATTAAATGAGAATTTGTACAATATATTATATAAAATATTTTGAAATTTTAATTAAATATTTATATAATTTTATATCACATTTGTCTAAATAAAAGGATTAAATATTCTATTGTAAATTTTCTTGATATAATGACGTGTATTTTTTTTATATATGTTTACTTTATTATTATAATTTGAATACTTTCTCTTAATCAATTAGTAGAGTAAAGAAATTGTACTTGTGTTGTATTTATTTATTCAAAAATAGACTAATAGTTGAGAACAGGTTCTCATTAACTTAATTGAATTAAGAAAATATTAATTTTATCCTTTGATATACATGTGTTTATGAGAAACTCGTAGTTCCAATTGTAAATTGTGCTCTGAATTTTATTTTGGTGGCGAAGTCGAGTATGATATTTGCACGGAAATATTGTTTTAACGTTGTATATAAGAGCATTAGGTATTTATTTAAGTTTAATTCGAAAAAATGTGATCGTAAATAATTAACTTGCATTTTATTTAGTCAACTAAATACTACATCATTCCAGGAATAATTTAAACGATAATTGTATTAATTTTTAATTCAAATTTTAATTTGACAAGATATTTATTAGGATTAGAGAGAATTTAAGTATTATCGGCACATTCCAGAACTAAATTCGTATTGGAGATATTATTATTATTAAACATTCGGCTGTGTATTAAAAATATTGCAAATTTAAATGTGGTTGTCAGTTACACACAGTTACATCTGGATAAGAACGATGACATTTACACTAACACTTACACATACACAGATACAGTCAAGCATTTATTAATATGCGGGTGCACGCATTTGCGGCTTTATGGACATAATGTTGCATATTTATGCACGTGCCACGTTATGAAAGCAACTGAATTCAAACAAATAAACAATCAAACTGCGGCATCGTCAACAACAGCAACAAATAATAAATATATAATAAAATTAAACAGAACTGTTCCGAAATGTAATGTGCAAACCGTTTCGCTAAAATGGGCACATCATACTTGTAGTGCCTAATATAATAGACTTTCCTAAATCTATGATGTAACAAAATAAGCTAACAACTGGAAATCAGAAGAATTCTAAAATTGCTATAATATTTTATATTGCAGTATTATTTACTAATTTACTAATGATGGAAATAGTTATAATAATTATAACTATCATGAAAAATTTGATTCTTAATTTTCATTAGCGGTTTTAAAGAGAATTCGCTGTCAGGAACATGCCAGTTTACAATGCTTGTAATGTGCACATTTTTGGAATATAAACACAAATAGAAACACAGATGCAATGCATAATTTATTTGTAATTTCAGGAATTGGCTTTTGTGTTGTCAATTGGGTAACCAGAAACTTGGCGTAAGCTTTCAGGAAGGCTATTGACTGCAATTTGCGCCAAAAGGATTTGTGTGCATATTTTATGCAAAAACTTTAAAGCAGCTACATTCAAGTGCCTAAAAGCTGCTAGCCAACAAATTTTCCAGCTCAGACAATAGATACATATATATGCATATAATTGTTGTTGGTTATTCTCTTTCTTGTCGTCGTTGTTGTTGCAGCACCAACTGGTCGCGCCATTAGTGTAAAACGCATGCACATATACGAGTAGCTGAAGTCAGAGCCGCGTAGAGTGGCCAGTGCAGTGGCATGCCACTTGGCCAAAAGCAAGCCAGCGCTTTCAGTCCATAAGAGCCAAATACTGTTCACAAATTGGCATTATGCAAAACGCGGGAACGACAATTGGCTAGCGAAATTATTTTGCATTTGCTCAGTGGTTGCAGCGATGCGTGCAAATGGCAAATTCATGTTTCACGGAAACGTTAAGAACATTGGCAGCAGCAACAGTAGCCAAATCACAAGATTCAAAATGCCAAAATGAACTCACCTGCTCCACCCATACGTTGGTAGTCATAATTTGATTTTTTAAATTCTGCAATGAAAGTAAATTAAAGTAAAATATGGTTAGTTTCGGATTCAAACAAAAATGCAATCAGTATTCGTGAATCAAATTCAATTTATCAGCTTACAACTTTGAGAAACTTGATGCTGGACTGTGAAACACTCAGCAGCGATTGACTTAAGTCAGAAATATTTTAAATCGAAGTCTAGCTTTATTTTCATGCTATTCAAATTTACGATTCCAGTTTGCAGTGGACTCTTCAATTGAATATCCGGTTGCTTTACTGTAATCTGCATTAGCAGTCAGTAAAAAGCTTTTGTGGAATTGTAGCTATGTTGGATTTAAGTCTGCACTCGTTGTTGCCGGAATTCCAAATGCTATTCCTGGATGGCTGCTCGGCAGATTTTCTTTTTGAATATATTTCTAGTGCATAAAGTATTCTGAATATTGTGCAACTTGGGAAGCAAAGCTTTAGTTATTGATTCTTGTTTTAGGATAGCAGAGCTACATGGAACAACTGAAAAACGGAGTATATTCTAATTATTTTAGAAGTATTTTGTTTAGATACTGGAACAGATTTAAGTGAAGTTTATATTTGTTGCTGTGGCTTTTCTGATTTTCTCAAATAAATAACGCTGTCTAATAGAACGGAACAAATTAAATTCCAGTATTCGGTTAACCTTTACAAATAGAGCAGAAAGACTTGTTCAAATGCCGGGTCGGTCAGTGGGATTATTGTGTTGCATGGAAGGGGATGAAGGACGATAAAAGGGGAACAGAAATTGCAATGGGGTCTTTGCATTTGTGACAACTTGAGCATAGAGTGGGGACCATCAAATTGAAAATAGTTGCGATGAGCGAACGTTTTTTTAGTGAGCTGCTTCTGCTGTCGGTTAACAAATGCATTTCAAATTTGCCAAGCTGAAGGGGAAGGGGAAGGGGAGGAACGACTGAAATGTGGGGAATGAAGGGTGTGTGGCTTGTCGGTTGTCAAGTGGTTGCCCATGGCATGTCCTGGGTTAAATGGTGCTGCAGCTGGTTAGTATTGAATACAGAAATAAGCAAAGAGAGAGTGAGATGCAGAGAGAGAGAGAGGGAGAGAGAGGGAGGGTGAAAGACAGAGTGAGAGAGAGCGAGTTTTCTTAAATCATCATTGAGTTTTAATCAAGAGATGCAAAGGGACAGAGCGAGAATGAGATTAGAGACGACATAAAGAGAAGTTTATGCAATTAAAGTTAAGAGCAGCTAAACAAGCATAAATTTTAGTCACGACAGGAGCATTAGATGAAGTAACACGACAAGATATCTGTTTATCAAGGAATTCCATCCAACAACACGAGTTCCATTCCCAATTTACGTTATTAGTGACTCAATTCCAAGATCCGTAGATTAAAATAAAACAAACATTTGCATATGTATAATTATTTTCATTTCTTCGTTGATTATTTTTCTGATCTTGGTGAAACTTGCAGCATTCATTATCTATAATACTATCTGTGCACTTGTTAAGTTAGAAGTGTCCACGTTGAGAAATGTGGCTATAACTATTTTTATACCCTGTGCCCATTAATAATGGGCAAAAAAGGGTATAATAATTTTGTGCCAATGTATGTAACAGGCGGAAGGAGGCATCCACGACCCTATAAAGTATATGTATTTCAGTATCAATAGCGGAGTCGATTGAGCCATGTCCGTCTGTCTGTCTGTCCATCTTTATGAACGCGTCGATCTCAGCAACTATAAGAGCTAGAGACACCAAATTTGGCATGAAGGTTCCTGTGTACCATACGCAGATCAAGTTTATTTTAAATTTTGGATACCTCCCCCCCTTCCCCCGAAATTTGAAAAAAACGAATAATAGCCACATTTTTCAACGTAGACACTTTTAACTTAACAGGTGCGTTAAGAATGATATATAGAAGGAACGCTGAAAGTTTCATCAAGATCGGTTTGTAAATAAGACAGATAATCAGCAATAAAAGTTATTTTTCCACGGAATCGTTGAGCAGCAGGCAGCACATGTGTGCGAGCGAGACAGCGAACGACTGTGATACATGCGTCTGCTTACTATGTGTGCGAGCGAGATAGCGAACTACTGCGACACAAGCTTAAGTAAATTAAGTGCCGTAACGCTCAGCTTTTGATTGAATATGTATTCATATGTGAAAGCTTTGCCTGAGAGTTTCAAAAGGGTATTCTTTAAACACCTGTTATGTTCTTACTTTTATTTCAATCAAAGTACCTATTATCGGAATACTTTTAATATAGAAGCCTGTACAGGGTATTATACTGTGGAGTGCGGTCGACTGTAGCCTTTTCGAGTGATTTTTTTTTTTTTTTCCAAAATATAAAATAAACTCTATCTGCGTAAGGTTTATTGGAACATGAAAGCCAGATTTGGTATGCCTAGCTTTTATAGTTGCTGAGATCGAAGCGTTCATACAGACGCACGGGCATGGCTCAATCGACTCGGCTATTGATACTGATTAAGAATATATATACTTTATAGGGTATGCCACGCTTCCTCCTGCTTGTTACACATTATTTGCACAAAGTTAATATAGCCCTGTACGATATGGCTTTGCCTATAGCTTAACCAAAATCTAGCCAAGTTTGCGTAAAGAGCGTTTTCTGTATCAAATTTATGTTGCCTATATTTATTTTGTATTATTCAAATGGAAGGCCAAATAGAATAGCTAACAATATATAACATAATATGGACTTTTATTCAGAATTTAGTGCAATTAATTCAAGCATATCATCAACATGCAGAGCAAGTGTACTAATTTGAGACTTAACAGATGCACGCACGACCGCACTCAGACTCAGCCTCTCATTCAGATCGTTCTCTTTGTTGTTCGTCTCTTTAATAATTTCATCTACATGTAGAGCTTATGTCAAGGCGCTTGCCTGTTGGTTTCCTCATATTTATGCAAGCTGCTGTAGCTGTTACTGCTTCCCTTTCATATTTATGTATGTAGGTGGCAGACGGCAAACCAACTCATTAAGCGTAAATATGTTGGCGGTGAGCAATGTAAAAAAAAATTAGAAAACGATAAAATTGCGGAATAAATCACTTAAGCGTTGAAAAATGTAATTAACGACAAAATGATAATGATGCTACGTAACGCGTTTTCCGCCGAGGCACGACAGATAACTTCGCGAGAGTCATTGAGAGTGGGAGTGAGGTAACTGAGGAGGGTGCTGAGGAAGGGAGCAGTGTTAATAGATATTGCCGGCGGTTGGCACGCACATTGGGTTCGTGTGTGTGTGTGTGTGTGTGTGTGTGTGTGAGTTGTGGATGGCTTTGCTGTCAGGACGACCTACTAATCACCCGCTCAGTGCGGCGAGGGCGAACGGTTCGCTAGTCTTCAGCCCCTTGTTGCCAGTTGCCAGTTGCCAGCCAACGGCTGAGCGTCGAAATGGTCATTAGGAGAGGGCGACGCGGAAAACCGGCAATAAAATGACAAAGCCCAAGACCAAGCACACAAAGACAGCGGCATAAGGAAGAGATAAAATAGCATCAGCAGCAAGCAAAGCAGGAGGAGGATGCTTAGAGCGTTCCGCGTATCCTTTATGCTTTATGTGCGGCATCCGTTGCAGCCACAACAGAAGCAGCAGCAGCAGTAGAAGCCGAAGCAGAAGCAGAAGCAGAAGCAGAAGTAGAAGTAGAAGCAGAAGCAGAAGCAGAATGAGCAGCATTTGCTTGCTCGCCAATCTCTTAGACTGTTACCCCCACCACTTACTGGCCATGCCCCATGACTGGCATGTCGGGTTCACACCTAAAGCCTCCAAGCTGGGTTTCTTGCCATGTAATTGGTGTAGTTGTTATTGCTGTGTTGTGGCTGCTTGCTTATTCACACTTAGAGCAACGGCAACGGGGAATGAGAAGTACTGCCGGTTGCATTACCTCGAACAGGATGCAGGATATATAGTGTTTAAATTGCTTAAGCCAAAGCTTTAAGCATTGCCAACTGCAAGTGCATTTGCATTTGCATTTTGTGCCTGCAGCAATGAGAGGTCGTCACTGGCTTGTTTACAATTTAAATCGAATTTCCTGTTTGCCGTAAATAAACTTTATCCGAAAAGACATACTACAGTTTTAAAAATATTTCCTTTGCTGTGGATGTGGATGAATAATCATTGCTTATATATATACAATATATATATTTTCGATTATATAATTTCAAACGCAAATTGATTCCCAAACATTTATATTTGTTGATTATCGGTCATATTTGATAACTTTCTGTATTTCTTTAATAATATCAGATATAATATATATTTTCGATTATATAATTTCAAACGCAAATTGATTCCCAAACATTTATATTTGTTGATTATCGGTCATATTTGATAACTTTTTGTATTTCTTTAATAATATCAGATATAATATAGATGGGATGTTGCCTCAGTGTTAATTTATCCCATTACCTGAAATTTATCATCCGACTGGCAATATGCTGTCTGTAGTTTTAGTTAGGCTTAGGCACTCCACAGAGTAACCTAGCAACTGATAATTAAAGGCTAGAAATGCCCCTCCAGCCACACATTCTACTTATTGTCTCCTCGTGTACAACTCATGTATTAATTTTGGTATTGCCAATAATTCACCTGAGAGAACAGTTGCTATGCAACTGGAAATAAAGCTGCTCACCTTTACATGTTGCCAAGGTTAAGGAAAATATAAAATTAAAAATTCTTGTACAATATACACACATCTGGTTATGAACTATTCTTGCTAGTGGCTGCTCTCAGATTGCAATTTTTAAATCAAGTCGACTACAAAAAATGGCAGTGATTTCAGTTTATAGAATTTACAAAGAATTAAATGCCAATAAGCAGGGCAGGCAACACGTGCAATACGACAGCAAAAAAGTAAAAGCCAGAAAGCAATGCACAAAAACAAAAACAACTTCTGAAAAGGTGACCAGTGTGGACTATTGCAATAAAAGAAATTCTGCGAATATTTCAAGCCAGTTACGAGTCAGGCACAGAGGGCGTATGTGCAATATAACTGTGTGTGACTCTAACACACAAACACACAGTAGCATGCACACATACACGTATATAAAAGCAATTTCGTTATAAGCACCTTATGCCAGTTGCACATTGCTTGACTATCGCACAGTGTGGCAAAATATCATAACAAACTAATAAGCAACTTCAAAGAAAAACGTAACAAAACGATTCTCGAATTAATACTAATTGAAAGGCTGGAAAATATCAAAAAGACTAGCGATTCCTATAAAAAAAAAAACAGACAGGAAAGAGAACAGAATTTCTAAAATAATCTAAAGTGAAAGTTCTTCAAGTGGGCTTGAATTATTTTTCTTAAATTCCAAATAAAGTTTGAGCGAGTTGGCGCAATTTATTGTTTTGATATTGTTAGCGCTTACTTGGAGGACGGATATGCGAAAGTCGGTGACATTGAATCAAAAACTTTGTTAGAAAAAACCCGAAAATTGTTTTTGTTTTTCTCTCTGTGGAGAGCAGATTGAATTTTGTGAACGTATTGAGTGTAATATAACCCAATGTGCATTGGTATGACTGCTGGCTGCTCCTGACTGGCTGCCTGGAATGCCTTTTAGTGGTCTTGGTGCTTAGCGCGTGATTTATAGCAGCAAAAAAGGATCCGAAGTCAGAAAGGAGCATGAAGCAAAAAGCAGTAGGGTGCTTAGGTTGGGGTTGGGTTGGGTGTGCTCTGAAACTCAGCTACTGTGGGGCCAAGAGCACGTAACTGTTAGCCGGTTTCCCCCATTTCCGGTTGTCATGTGCATCCAAACAGACCAGAAGATTGCGGACTATTTGCTTGCTCCTGCTGTGCTTGACTCCTGCTCTGGCAATTGAAGTTTCATCTTGCAACACAATTTGGGCCAGCCAGCAGTTGGCCTCTCTGATATATGTACCAATTCATGTTGCCTTGATTGAGCCCTAACTGCAACTGCAACTGCAATTGCAATTGCGATTGCTATTGCTATTGCAAAAGTTAATCAACAAAACAATAATCAGCCGATGTAATTGCAAAGCCGATTGATTTATTATGCAAACACAGTTGATTCCCAAGTACGACAGTTGCAAAGTATGAAGTGGAAAACGGGTAAGGGTATCCATAAGGGAGGTAAGGGGGTAAACTGTCGTTGGCTTACTTTGACTGGTTTTTAAGCGCTTGGTAAACAGTTATTAATTACGCGGCTGACGCTTTGCTCTGGCTTATACAAATACCATTGCCTCTACTTACCGGCACTGTTGGCTTTGCAAATTAATCTGCTTTGATTGTCATTTGATAAGCAGTCAGGCGGTGGAGTTGTCAAAGAAATGACAGAACAAATTGATACCATCATTATTAACACCGAATTGAGAAGGCAAATGCTTTTTTATTTCACAATATTTACATAAATTATATGTCTGTTAAGTAGATGAAACTTGTACTTACCACATCGATTAACTGGGACAGCCGCAGACCCATTTTGACTGTCAGACGATCCGAGTTATTGCCCACGGGTCGTATGAGTCGATTGTAGTTGCTCAGCAGATCGTCGTATAGACGCTTTGCATCTGGGTTGGCCAGGCCGCCGGTGGCAAAGTGTAATGCTATGAGTACAGCCGCAAACAGCACGCTACCCATCTTAGGCCAGGTCCAACCCTGGAAAAGATGGAAACAGAAACAGAAACAGAGACCTTATGAGCACATCAAGTATTTGGCATTGCATTTTGTATAACATCCACTTTATGTTAGTCTTTATTTATTTATTTATTTTTTATTTGAATTTCTCTTTAGCTCTTGTATAAGTTCTTTCTGCATATGGAAATGTGGAAATGTTAGTAATAAATTTTGCAAAAGTGTCAAAAGTATTTGAGCAGAAGACAGCACCAAATGCGCATCGGGATCTGCTTCGTTGCAGCTATAAACACCATTTAATCTTTGGCTCAAACACTCAAGACGGCCAAGATGTGCATGCATATTTGTGTGCAAGTTTTGTGTGTCTGTGTGTGGGCTTGTGTGCGTTTGTGTTAGTTTGTCCTTTTACAGTTTGCTGCCCAGTCACATGCGCTTTATGTCGCTTAACATTTTTGTTATTGTTCAGAATATAATCTCAACTCTAGAGTCGTCCTCTCTTCTGCATAAAAAGACATCTCTAGTCCCTGGCTTTAGTGTAAAATTTTATATTACACTTGTTCTTACTTACTGACAAGCCCAACTGCTACGATGTGAGAGGCTACATTAAGCACAAACAAACAATTATGCCTTCTCTTTTATGGTCTTTTATGCATACCGACTGTATGATGGCTTCCTGCTTTCTTTTGCCCGTTCGTACAGTGCCAATTATCAAAAGTGGGCAACATTTTTGTTTTTGCTTTTTGCAATGACAATATTCGTGCATAAATGCTGAAATGTTATTTTTCTTGAAAGTAATAATAATTCTCGTAAATATTGCACATGTTGTTATCCTTGTTTGTTATTGATTCTGGTAATTGGGCAATGCGACTCGGGGAATACAAATGTACAAATGTAACTGTAACTGTATCTGTATCTGTAACTGTATCTGTGTGTGCATTTATATGAGTTTTGTATGTACAATCCATTTGAAAATTGGTTGACTGTGAGCAGTTTTTGTAATGCAATATGAAACTAATAAAATTAATCAATTGTTTTTTTTTTTTTTTAAAAAAAGCCAACTACAAGATCCAAAATGTTCATGTGCTTGTAACTTCAATTTGAGTGATGCATATGAAATAGATTATGAATGCATATATATATATGTCATGGATATACCTCCATCACTGCGTTACTTGTATCGAACAGACTTATATAACTTTACATATATAAATATTTGAATTTTCATAACCAAGCGAAGCTTCTGGGAAGTGGCTTGTACTTTGAGCATTTAAAGATATATTTCCAACTTTATGAGTGTCATCGCTATGGTCTACATATCTGCATGTCTGGGTGTATATGAAGTAAGTGCAAGGAAATAGAAAATGAGATTGCTGTAACCTATACCCACATCATCTAGATCACTTGAATCAAATTAATCAACACGCGCTTCTCGTGTTTAGGTGCGAAATTAATTATGCTAATTTTATGTTAATTATTTGTAATTTAATGGCATTGATTTGACATTGTAACTGCCGCTGCCTTTGCTCCCGCTGCTGCCTCTGCTAATGCTGCTTTGGCATATAAAAATCTACATTCAGCGATAAATCAAATGAAAATTTGCCGACCATCTTGTCTGCATAATTTAGCGCTTATGTATGAAGTGACACGTACACGTGTCAGTGACCGCAATAACAAAACAACAACGAAAAGCATACAAGCACATATACATACTAACAAAGGCGCAGACACACAATAGACATGCGAGACAGAGAAAATGAGAGTCACTTAGATTGCTATTATAAAGAAAAACAGAAAATGAATATCATTCGACAGCTATTTATGCGCCTTTTAGTTGGCAGATTATTTAATTTTCCCTCTCATATTTATTGCCTTTTCCACTGTCATTTCTATTTAGATTTATTTATTATTTATTTATAATGGCGCATACACTCAATGTTTATCAACGCTGCGTATGCGCAATATTATTTGCTGATGTACTTTCAATACTTTTATACTAACAAGTCAAAAGGGCTTGGTCAAACGTATAAATGTACATACACATGAATGGAAAATATTAAAATATTATTGAAGAAGCAAACCCGATTTAATAAAAGCCTATGATAATAATAAGACTCTTTTAATCAAGAATTCATAAAAATGAGCGAACTATACATAGTGGGAGTTAGGAAGAGACAGAGCTATTTACAAAGAAATAATTAGAAGATTGCGACAAACTGAATTGCACAATGCAGCTTATAAGCAACAAAAAAAACGGCAATTACTTGAAGTAAGCAGTAACAGTAACTTCGTTCTTCTCGCTAAAATGGATATGCGATAACAAAATAGATATTTATATAAATATATATATAAATGCAAGTATTTATCCAAATATATTTATTACGAACCATTTTGTTCTGTTTATTAGCACTTTTAGTTGTTTTCGAATGCATCGAATGTAATATGAAACAAAACCGCACATACAGTGCACAGCATTTGTTTTGCAATAAAAATAAAATCCAAAATAACAGACCAACATTGTGAAGTAGTTAAGCATCTACACTCACACACATAGTACATATGTAGCTGTATATTAAATGCTCTCGACGTGCACAATGGCTACAATTTCAATCACTTCCCGGACCAAAAAGTGGCAATAAAAACACTCGTAAAGCGAAACGTGAAATAGTTTCATCCTTTGAGGTTAACAGCTTTTCTTTTTTGGCTACTTTTTCCTTATAATTGTCTCTATACCCTGTAGACATGAGTCGCTTAATGTGCCACAGTGCATATTGCATAAATATACATAATGAAAATACATTATTAACATCCATTTTGTGTCGAACAATATAATTTATTAAAGGAAGAATCTGATTGATAATTAATTTAAATATTTTAAGAAAATATTATTTTATTTGATTATATACAGAACAAAAAATAAATACTTATATTAATGAAAAATAAATTAATTTATACTTAGAAATCTGAACAGACCTAGCATGAAGTCTATGCGAACCTATGACAACTTGTTTACAGGAAATCCATTTGCCATGCCAGGAAAATAGAAAAATTAAAACAGAAACCTTTTGTTAGCTGGTCGTCAATTCGTTTGTAATGAGTTGTTGATTTGTTTTGTTTTCGCTTTGTGGCAAATGAAAATGTCTTTCATCGTGGTAAATATTTGATGTCAATTTGGTAGAGAACTGTTTTGACGCTGTTGTTGTTTTTTTTTGTTATGGTTTTTGTTGTTGCTGCTCTGTTTGCTTGCAATTTTAAAGTGCCGTAAATTTTTTAGTAAGCTTCTTGACAGCACCAACAACGATAACAAAAAACAAACACCACAAAAAATTAAAGGGAAATCCGGAAATGACGTCGCTGGCGAGTCAACTTCCGTCTCTGTCCATGGACTCTAGCATGTATATGATTGTATGTATATATTTGAAAGAGCCATGCAATTTTCCAGTTGAGCTCGTTTTTCATTTCCGTGTTATTTGGTTTGCATGCGCACCCATGACATTTCTCTCCCTCTATCTGTAGGCCTCTCTATCTCTCGCGTTTTATAAATTTTTGGGCTCATTTATTAACATAGCCGCGACGCCAGCTGTTGTAAATGTCCCTGTTGTCGAAGATTGCAATTGTAATTGAATTTCAGTTGACGCATGCTGGGTTTAATTCTTCGCACATGTGACAAAGTGTCTGCCCCAATTTGCGGATCCCCCATGAACACAGCTCAGCACGCCATGGGAAGTTTAATATCTTTTCTATCATTTTTACCCTTTACTAAATAATATTCGCACAATTTAAAGTAAATAATATTTCTATATTAGTATCATTGTCTGTCGATACTCGCAGGCTACTGTAATTTTTAGTTGAGCCATTATTTGAAATTCCTTAGAGTCTAACTATGTTTGCTTCAAAGATATATTAAAATAATAAATAATTACACGGACAACTGCTGAAATTGTTGAATGGACCTTTGTAATTTCTAAGACGACAGCCTTTGAATTCATTTATAAAATATTTACACTTAAAAATACTTTCGTATATTTAATCGATTTAAAACTCACTGCAAACTGAATCCGTCAAACTGCTTTGGAATTCCCTCCTCTAATGGGGAGGTTGTGGTTTATGATTGAAGCCAACTTTAAAAGTTATCTTTAAATACAAAACTGAATAACAACCCCACAAGTAAAGAGGAAAAACTAGGAAAGTGGTTTCAGTTTCAAATAATTTTAAACATACATAAGCATGAATACACTACTAATAGTAAAATACTTATTTAATATTTCTTTCTGTTAAATGGTCATAGAAATTGTTTAGCTGTCGGCTGCGCATCAAATTTCTAGTTCACCCTCTTCAATCTCATGATTCGTATAATTTGCCCATCATTAGCTGGCTCGACTGCATTACCAAAATTATGCAAATGTTTTGTAAATCATGTTGGAAAACAAGCTGCATTTACGAGTTGAAATTATTTGCATATATCTCCCCTATTTGTAAATTTGAGCATAAACATGAGTAGATTCTCCGTTTGCTAATGACAGCTGTGCTCGTACAATAATACAAACAATTTATTTGTAGACAAATACTTGAAACATTTTCAGCGAGTTTAATTCGAGTACACATGGCCTGTGGCAAAGCAGGACACAGTATACAGTATTCAGTATACAGTACACAGTTGTATAATGAAAACCACACATAGAAGCACATATACGTGTACATATGATAAGTATGTGGGGGTATCCAGGGGAAAGCTAAAGGAAGTCTAAAATACCAGCCTGGCTTTTTATATAAAAGTAAAAGCAGAAATTTTGTTATTTGAACTTTGTGCTCGGTCGGTTGGTCGGTCCATGGCCCCCTTTGGTAGGTAGCTTGTTAAACATTCTTTGGGGTTTTTATTTTCCAGCACAGGTAGCGCTGTTGCTGCTTTTCTCTGCCAAAGGAAAACTTCAACTCGAAACATGAAAATTTGCATATGATAAGCAAATAAGCAGCCTTGTTGAACTTGCTGTTGTTGCTGCAGGCAGGTAACTGGCAAAAGTTTTATTAGATTCTTAGTTCGAAGAGCTAACGTTGTGAGATGGTGATAGGGAGAACGGTTAGATAGAGAACGCGCTCCTGTGGCCTGGCTGAGGTTATGAAAATGCTCACGCTCAAAAGCGAATGTCATAAAGTATGTGAAACATTTGAAATTATTTTTGCATAAATAATGGCAAAACGCTGCCAAAACTTTTCCAGTCTCATGTGAGTGTATTGTGTCTGTGTGCGTCTCTGGGTCTTTGCATGGTATAAAGGGTTCGCAAATGAGCCGAAACATCAAAACACAGCACGAACGCCAATTGAATGGCATAAAAGTTGGGCAACAGCAGCAGCAGCAGCAACAGCAAAATCAACATCAGGGGTATCCAAAGTCCAATGGCATAGAAATGCCACTATGAGACCACTCCCATTGTCGCGTAGCTAGTTTTAGAAAGTTTACTAAGCGTAAACGATGTACAAATATGCGTAAAGTGTATTGCATTAAATGTCAGCACGACAACGTGTCGTAAGCGCAATATTTAAATTCAAGAGTTTCGATCTTTCAACAACTAAAACTGCACACTTAATGGAGACAACGAAGACAATTGCTCATTTTTCAGGATATGTAATAGGTATTACATGCACAACTGAGGGGTGAGACAGTGAAGCGACTGTGGTTCGACAGCGTGGATGGGAGGTGCGCGAGGCATACTTGCTTTCAGCGACTCTGTCTTTGCATTAAATAAAATATAAGCATTTATTGCCTGATGCACTCAGTGGGCCTTTTGGGGTGACAGCAAGTGTGTGAAAAGGGACCTAGAGAGAGGAGGAAAGAACTTGCACTAAGTGCTTTGCCAGAGTGGTCGCAAACGAAGAGAAAATTCTAAAAAATATTCCACTGCTCATCGGCTTATGGTATTGTGTTATGGCTTACAGCTGATATGAACATGTAGTTAATTAAAATTAGAACAGAAAACGACTGCTAAGGATCGAAGAATTAAAATACAGATTATATGTTCAAGTGGAGAGCATTCGCTTCATTAGTCAGCTCTCAACATCGAAGGACCACAGAATGATTCTTAAGATTCTGACTATTCCACTTCAATGCATTTCGCTCTGTGGTTAATTTGTTTGGAAGCTGCACTCGAAATCAAGCAAAGCCAAACCAATGATAGCAACTGCTGCAAGGGAAAATTTCACAAAATACTAACAACTGTATGTCAGAGTTACTCTCAAGTCAAAGCTCAAATGCTCTGGCACTTAAGCCAATTGAGCTTTAAACGCTGACATTGTAACTTGGATCCAAGACAGCGTATTTATCTCCACAGTTGACGCCACAGGGAGCTGCAATACAATTGGCATGAATGTGGATGCTGGTCTACATGTGAATGGACATAAGATTGGGGAAACGCATCTCACTTATGACCCGTCGCACAATTGAACGCGTTGCATTTGAGCAGATGACGTGCTGTTGTGCTGCTTTTGGGGAAATTGATAGTAGTTGACAGTTGACAGTTGGCAGTTGTATTATTCTGTTTACTTATCAATAGACATCCAAAATTCCAAACTGTTGCGCTACACAAAGGCCAATTGCCACTTTTGTGGCAGGTGGATGTGGCCATTACTATGTGGCATTTGTGTTGAGTCCGCGGCTTTATGGGTAAACTTTCCTTGCATACTCGTCTCTAAGCCCGATCAGCCCGGAGTGAAAGCGCTTTTGTATGACAGTAATAAAAGTTTTGTACAGCCCCCGCAGGCTGTGCCAAGTTAATTATGTTTCTGCAATGACATTTACATAAGTAACGCCAGAAGAGCAGGCATTACCGCACATTCTCAGGTGTCATCTACACAGGTCATACATCAAAGTTACAGCCATACAGCCACTTGAAACATTGAATGAATTAAATAGCCCTGGGTGTAAATTGTAAGTGAATTACGTAAACATGAATTGCTCACAAGCTGACACCAAAAATAGAATCTGAGCTTGACTTCTACTATTTTGCATAGAAATCTGAGTCATGGGTAGGAGAAGGAGCTGATATAATAATGGACAGCAAAAAGCGGCAGCTGGAAACAAAAAATAATACGGGATAAGGCAAAATACATTTTATAATCATATAAAATATATATATTTGATATTTATAAAGTTTGATGGGTTTTAAACTTTGCACAAGCTTGGTTGCGTTATCTTCTTTTCTCTATATTTTATATTTTAATACCATTTTATTCTTTTTGTATATAGAAGAAACTGAAAAAATTAAGACTATATCTAATTTGGAACACAATATGCTTTCATCAATAAAATAAATAAAAAAAAATGGACTAGCCATACTTATAAATTAATAAGAAAATAATAATAAAGATTGATAATTATTTAATCGATTTTTTGAAATAGTAAAACAAATATTGATTTTAAATTTAAACTAAAATTAGTATACTTATTAACTTACACAAATCTAAAAAGGAAACACGCTTTTAACGTAAGCGATAGAATTATTTAATGTAGCTCAAGGAACTTTAAATGTTTGACTACAGTCAAGATTCAGTTAAACCTAAAAATGTATAAGTCTGATACTTAAAATGTTTAAGTTTCCCAAAAAAAAATAAAATAAAATCGATTACTCGCCCAATATTGCAAAATAAACTACGTGAACTGGTGTTACTTAAAATTTAATAACCAAATATGCAAGATTTTAAATTTGCAATCTTATATGCAGATACTGGCATCGTTCAGTCTCTGGCTGTCAGAACGTTTTGGGGGAAACGATGTTGCTGAAATGCTTCATATACAAAACAAAATACGTAGTAAAGTTTTTTTTTGGAGCAGCCAGGAAAGTTGATGCATCGCTTTTTTTTTTGTATATTTTCCGCTGGTCCAAAAAATTTGCTGGTTGAAGAATTTTGAGACTTGCGGCTACGAATCAGCATGCCAAAAAAGCAAATAGAGAAGCACAACGCAAGCCACGCCCCAAAAACCATGACTGAAAATATGTAGGTTGCCAGGCCGTAGCCCTGCTGGCATTCCCTTGCCACGACCACTCTCCCTTGCCCCATGTCGTAGCACCCACATTTGCTTTTGGTGTTGTGCTATCCGTGAACTAGTTTTGAGCTCGCCTTAAATTATCTTTTGATGCAAAAGGCATAGGCAGAGGCAGAGGCAGAGGCAGAGGTAGAGACGCAGACGGAGACGGATGAAAAGAACGCGTTATGTTGGGCATGGGCATAAAAACGAATTGCCGCAGGTGTCAAAAATACACAGACAAAGTCAATTTGCGCTAGTAGACGATAAGGGAGGAATGGGGCTGCCGGAGGAGCATGCTAGCGTGTGCTGCTCATTACGCGGCGCCTTTGATGTGCAGCAAGCCGACAAAAGTGCCAGCGGCAACAACATTACAAGCGCTAAGTGCCCCTGCGCTCGCTGATTATAATCATGATGATATGCATACACATACACACCCACACACACACAGCTACTAACTATGTAGGAGGGATGAAAAAGAGGAGGATGGGAATTGGAAACTAACAATGAAAAACCGCACAAGTGTCTAACGCGCTTTGATGTCACGATTGTGTCCCGATTGTGGCAAAACCACAAGAGCAGCAGCAACAACAACAACAACAACAACAAGAGGAGCAACAACAACAATGTCACTTGCTTCCATGCAATCCAATTTATACAACACATCTGACGAAACACTAAGGTAGATCTCATGTTGCTGTTGCTTCTTAATGCATACAAATGTTGCACTAACTGCAAAGTGCTAAGCATAAACAAGCGACAAGCACATGGGGAAAAGAGAGATGGGAAGCAACATAGTGAGGTGCTTGACACACCATAAAATCAACACACATCATTTTATAACCACCTTTGGTAGTAGCAACAGCTCTACATCGAGAGGGAGCAGTTGCAACTGCAGCTTGCGCTGTTGCCTGACAAATTTCCCAACATCAGGCAACATCAAGTCATATTTGCACATGTCAGAGACGTTGTTGCCTCCTACTCGATGACTGTACTTAAATCTAATTCACTAGAGAAACGCAACCAACAAATGCGCATAAACTTAAAAGTTATTGCCACATCGCTTGCACTTTGCTTAACGAGCAGCAAAAGGTTACCAGGTTCCTCAAAGGGAGATATGGAAGATATGGCCAAATACGACTAATATGGCCACAATCGTCTAGCTACCGCAATTGCCACTTTTGTTATGCTTGTTATTTGTAAATGGCATTAAAATAAATGTGCAGTTTCTAGCAAGTCCTCATCATGTTGCCCTTGATTAATGCACGGATAATCAAAGACAATGAAGAATAACGATATTTTTAATATTTACGAATGGAGGAGTTTACAGGTAGATGTATTTTTGTTAAGGGTATGCAATGTAAGTATCTATTTAAACAAGTTTCACTGTCTGCATGTTAAGCAGCCCAAATATTTCACTGAGCTGCACTAAGTACATATATTACAGCTGTCAGACTCGATATTTCTTTATTATATAGTTAAGCTGATAAACTATGAACACAAATTGATGAATCTGCTTGGACCCACTCTGTCTAGTTTCATATGATAATTGAATAACATAGTAGTGTATAATTATCATAATTATTAATATAACTGACCGCCTTCTCTCTTATCTATCTCTATGAATTAATAGATAAATTAAATTAACCTGTGTTTAGATAAGCCAGTTGCAAGTTTGCAGCTCTGGATTATTGTCGAGGCAAGGAATGTTTGCACTTTTCTTAGAATTTCTAAAAGGAAATTTCGAGATATATTCTCGTAATCGAATCAATCAATATCTAATCTCTATTTCTTTCTTCTCTATCTAATTCTATAGTTTTATTAACTTTGTTTATTTGTATCTGCTTCAATTTAATTTAAGCACCTTAGACTTAGGTACACAGTATCTCTAAGTCGACTATTAGAAAATGCTTTTCAAAATTTGAATTTCTTTTATATTGCGCACAATCATTGAAAATAGATGGTAGTGTGAAAAAACGGTCTCGCTGAGTCAGCCACAAGTCGACTTCAATGTATGTTATCTTGTCGATACTTTTGCAGCTACAAGTGTTGCAGAGAAGGCTGTCAAAAATCAAATTGATGGTCCCAGTTGAACTGGAACAGCATAAAGTAGAACAGTGCTAGACAGGCTGTTGAAAAGGCTTTTTGCCTTGTTTTGATGGATAGACAAACTTAGAGTAAACCAAAAAAAAAAATAAAAAACCAGTCGAAAAGGCTACAGTCGACCGCATTCGACAGTATAATACCCTGTACAGGCTTCTATATTAAGAGTATTTTGATAATAGATACTTTGATTAAAATAAAAGTAAGAACATAACAGGTGTTTAAAGAAAACCCCTTTGAAACTCTCATTTTGCATATGAATTCTTTGCTTGCTTATAGCAGCTAACTTTCACATATTTATTTCACAAAAGCTAAGTGTTACTACACTTAATTTACTTATGCCTGTGCCGCAGTAGTTCCCTATCTCGCTCGCACAAATATGCACACATGGTAAGCAGACGCATGTGTCACAGTCGTTCGCTGTCTCGCTCGCACACATGTGCTGCCTGCTGCTCTACGATTCCGTGGAAAAATAACTTTTATTGCTGATTATCTGTCTTATTTACAAGCCGATCTTGATGAAACTTTCAGCGTTCCTTCTACATATCATTCTTAACGCACCTGTTAAGTTAGAAGTGTCTACGTTGAAAAATGTGGCTATTATTCGTTTTTTTCGATTTGCGGGGGGAAGGGGGGGAGGTATCCAAAATTTAAAATAAACTTGATCTGCGTATGGTATACAGGAACCTTGATGCCAAATTTGGTGTCTCTAGCTCTTATAGTTGCTGAGATCGACGCGTTCATACAGACGGACAGACGGACAGACGGACAGACGGACAGACGGACAGACGGACAGACAGACAGACGGACATGGCTCAATCGACTCGGCTGTTGATGCTGATCAAGAATATATATACTTTATAGGGTCGGAGATGTTTCCTTCTGCCTGTTACAAAAATTTTTTTCACAAAGTTAATATATCCCTGTACAGGGTATAAAAACGAATTCCCAGCAATGTCAGAGATTTCAACACAAATAAGTGGACAAACTCATATGTGGGATGCCCTGCTTGCCACCTGCTACAACTGCTGCCAACAGCAATTTGTGTCCTTTTGATATGCACGAAAGATTTATGAGTTAATTAATGTTGCAGGCGATTCACATGGAGAAAGAAGTGCACTTCAAATGAACTCACTGCAGCTTTCTCTCTCTTTCTATCTCTCACTTGCTCCACTTGGCAATGCGCCTTTTGTTGATTATGATTAATGTTCTTCTGTGTGTACAGGAAACGGAAATGAAATTGTAGCAATTGCAGCCACTCCCCCTTTCGCATTAAAATGCAATACAATTTGAGTTGTGCTTCATTGATTTCGCTTTTAACATAACGAACTGCGACAATTTGGCGTTTATTAAATCGGGTCAAATTGCAGTTTCTAGAGCACTCGCAAGCGCCCCAGCCAAGTGTGAAAGAATAAGTATGTGTGTGTATGTGTGTGTATATGTGCGGTTAGGTTGACTGCGGTTTCCTCTGGCCGCAGGGCTGCTGATGCTGCCTCTGACGAGGTACGACAACCAGTAACTCGTTCATAGCTCATAAACGGTGCTAATATTGAGTGTCGATTTTCACTTCACATTTTTCTGCCACACGACCAGGCCATTGCACCGCCATGCTGCCTGCCTGCGTGTGTGTGTGTGTGTGTATGTGTGTGTATGTGTGTGTATGTGTGTGTGTGTGTATAAGTGTTTTAGCAATGCAGCTGTTGTCTTGCTGGCTGCGACCCGCTTTTTGTACAGCTGAGTCGCTAAAGACAGCGACGACGAGGACAGTATGAAGCAACACCAACTACAGCATCGACAATGACGACACCGTTAGCGCCACCTTCGGTGACGTCGATGTCGACGGCACCAGCTGCTTCATTACGGAAGCCGAGTATCCTGTTAATAGTTTAACATAAACTGTGGTAAAAAGTGCACGCCGCTTGCCGGAACTTTATTGATTATCACCGTCACTGGCGTTGTGCAAGACACTTTACACTTAACAGCATTTACTCTGCATTGGCAACCCTGCCAGCGGAAGTTGACATACTTACAAAATGGCTACGGGGTTGCCATAGCTATATCTGCTGCTGCTGCTGCTGCTTCAGCTGTTCATTAACATAGAAAATGTTTATGCCAAGCCTCTTCCAAAGCAATTCATAAAAATTCACTCTGATGTGTTAAATTAAATGTATAAGAATTTCTAGCATTTAATGTTCAATTAAGCAATGCGCATTTAAAATAGTTATTTATGTATGAATTAATCAGCTCAATGTCTAATAGGAATGTACAGATCAGAGAGACTTTACACTTCAGCGAGCAAATGGGCTTTAATTTGCATTTTACGATACATAATAATACAATGCTCAGTAGCATTAAATCAAGAGATTTGAGATCGATGCGTTCAGACATGGCTCAATCGATTAAGCTGTTGATACTGATCATGCTTACATTTTATTTGCTCTGCCACACCATGTTTTTTCTGTTACACCATTATTTCATAAAGTTAATGTATTCCAGTCCAGGGTATAATAAATTGTTTCGTTGTAATAAGGGGCATATCCATTTAATAAATCAATGTTTTCTTCCAAATTTTTGGCCAGCATAGTTTATGTGAGTATATGTCAAAAGGACTGTGTGAGTAAGCACAAACACACATACATAAATTCAAAAATGCAAAGGCCAATTCGTTGAAGTCTTATCGAGAATTACCAGTAAAGTTTTTGCGCCATGTGCCTTGGACACGGCAGAAGAGGTCATAAATTTAAATCAAATGACTTGACAGGCTCAGAAGCGATTGCAAAATTATCTATTTGCCGAGTCCTGCAGCAGCTGTTCTCCACAGAATTTGAATGGACATACAGACAGTCGAACAGATAGACAAACAGTGGGCGCTTTAAGCAGTTTGAATACAAATGTTTATAGATTTAAGAGAACATTATTGATTTATACACCGTGAATAATATGCAATTTAACTAATTATGTGTGGAGTCGACTTTGATATTGATTGATGGGGCCAATTGTGAGCATTACGTTATTATTGTTGAAAAATGCAAAACATATGTTGCCGATCCCACTTCATTATGATTCAATTAGCTCACCTGGGATATAAATAGACGAGCATTGATATTGTTTGCCATGGGCATGACATATTTTCTGATGTGTACACGGTGCGTTGCAATCAATAAATGAATCAATGACAGCTAATTAATCCCATAGTAAGGGTAAGCCCATATACACACTGAGTCACACCATATACCACATACGTGTAATCGAAAGTGTTTGTGTTTGAGCAAAGTCCTGGCAAACAGTTGAATATGTGCATTCACTGTCCTTGCGGCATTTTAAATGAAATTGTATTTGCTATGAAAGGGTAAAAGAGCGAAATGAATTAAAAATTCATTAACATTTAAGAGACCTGACGTTGCAACATGGACACAAATTCTTTTCAATAGGGACAGAGAAAGCCAGAACTAGAGAGAGAGAGAGAGAGAGAGAGAGAGGGAACTGGCCAGAATTTAAGAACTACAACTCCCTTTCTGTTATGTCGCTTTTTATCCCCTCGCGTTATTCACAACAATTGCAATTAAAACAGCACAAGCCAAATTTATTTGATGTGTTATTTCAGATGTTAAAACATACATATAAGAACGAATATATATATATACATATATATACTCATATGCATGCCTGTGTATATATAAACAAGCAAGAAATTAAGAAATTCTCAACTGTAGCTATTAAATATTGTTTAATCCATAAAACATAATCCAAAATAAGATTCTGTAACTGACTTTCTCTTGTCTAGCAACTGACGACTAAGTTCGATTTGCCTTTACAGAAAGGCTTTGTTTGCCAAAGCGCTAATTGGTCTTAAATAGTATTAAACACATACAAATGTGGTAATAATGCAAAGCAATCAGCTTCTTATAACATGTGATGGTTGCTCTCAAGAACCGGCGATTATAAATGTTCTTACAGATTATTTTCGAAGTCTTCTAAGTTAATTGAATATCGCTTGTTTTTAATATTTATCTCTTTGCAGCTTATTAAATTCATTTAAAATTCTATTTCAAGCGAAAATAGTAGTTTTTATACCCTGTGGTATAATAACTTTGTGCAAATGTATGTAACAAGAGGAAGGAGACGTGGCAGATCCAATAAAGAATATATATTTTTGATCAGTATCAACAGCCGAGTCGATTAAGCCATGTCCGTCTGTCTGACTGTCTGAAGTTTATCAAGTTTATCTTGAGTTTTGGATAACTCCCCGTTTCTCGACGTAGGCACTTCTTAATTTACATTACAGATGATTGAAAACTATCATAAAGAAGAGATCCTGAAAGTTTCGTCAAGATCGGTTAATAAATAAGAAAGATAATCAGCAAAGAAATTAAAGTTATTTTTTCCATTGAATCGTTGAGTAGCAGGCAGCACATGTGTGCAAGCGAGACAGCGAACGACTTTGATACTTTCGTATGTAAACGAAGTGACGCAACACCCAGCTTGCAAAGAATTTGTGTGCTAAATGAGAGTTTCAAAAGAGCATTCTTAAAACACCTGTTAAAATACTAAAAATACTAAATTTAGAAAACTGCACAGGGTATTATACCACACTGAAGTGAGCAATAGCACAAATTTCTGCAGTTACTCACATTGCACTTGTTTGCGAGTTATTTATTGCTGCTGTGGGCTGATTGGGGTCCGGTCTTTTATGTAATCACATATCACATTTAGCTTGGCTAAGCAAGTTCTGCCTGAAATGTCAGCCAATGCCCGACCAATGACTTAACTCAACTGTTTCTCTGTCCACATGGCCAAGTGACTTATGCATTGTCATGCATGAATTATTCAAAGTCTTCCATGTGAGTGTAAGTGTATTGTGCTCCGAGCTTGAAAAGTGCATGCAACCAAAACCGAAAATCAAATACGAGCAATATTTGAGTATGAACTGCAGCCACTTGAATGCGAATTGGATTGAGATGGTTTTAAATGCAACTGCTGCCACTTATCTAAGCGGAGGCAGAAACCAAATAAGCCAGCAACTTGCTCTCAACTTCCACTTCTCAATAACTGATGTGATATACACATATGAGATCTAAGAGAAATTTAAAAATATAAAGTATACGCATCTAGGAAATCTCGACTTGCACTCATATCCTCAGGCAATTTCACTGTGCATAGTGCAAATTGTAAACAAACATGCAAGCAGAAAATCTTTGAAAATACAAACATACATTGATATATGCAATAAGCAAAGCACACACAATTACACACACAAACACAGCCGCACAACAATAACAATATCGATTACGCAAATAATTACAAAGCTCAAATTAAATAGAACCGTGGGGCAAACACTCAGAAATTGACACTAAAACTGAACTATTGGATAAATGAAATGCAACTACAACTTGTGGCACACTGAGCGATTCTCGTGTTTTTAAAATAGATTTCTGACTATTATTTGCTTAGCTTAATAGCTTAGCAGCAAGAGGAGCACATATTTCGATTATTAAATGCAAATCATATGCATTGTCAATCAACAATCACTGCAGATGAAACGCTATTTCCGTCGATATCTCCATCTCTATCGCAGTCGCAGTTGGCAAAGCAATTTTCAATTTTCAATTTAAATTTTCCATTCTATGCAAAGAAGCTAACGACGAGACGACGCTGTTCGTATTCAACGAGTAACAGTATCTGTCAGGAAGAGCGAAAAAGGGGTTGTCAGGGGAGGCGGTAAATGAAATGCCTTCAATGTATGTATGCCAACTATTGACACAAGACTCGATGTTGGCGGAGCGACAAAGCACTTGAGCGAATAAATGAACCAGTCGAGCCAGAGACAATGTCAGCCTCAGACGCAGTCAACTTTATGTGTGGCATGAACAACATTGCAGTCTAGCGTGTTCCACAAAGCATTTTCGCCTTATGAAATTTCTTAAAATAAACTTTCAAATTTAGTTGACAACCACTATTTTATTAAATAAAAAGTAAGAACACTCCAGTCAAGAGGTGCCCTCTACTGCTACCACTACGAGATACAAATATAAGATAAAAACTTGAGTTATATTTGATCGCATTGAGCGAAATTGAGTCGAGTATGAATTGTGGAACACTTGCAATAACAATTGTCTCTATTGATGATAATAATGATGACGCCATTAGTTTACTTGCATTAATAGCATTGAGCGAGCTCAAAATCAAAGAACATTCTGAACATCCTGCCATCCTGCCATCTATTCACCATCCCTTTCCCTTTGTGCCTTTGTCATCCACTCTGCTCTAAGAATAACCCCAGAGTGCGTTGCGTATGGCAAGTGCATTCAATTACATTATGTGTCTCTCTATACACGAGTACATATACGGCTACAGTTACAAAGTGTCTGTACTTGCTTCAATACAACTATGTGTGGGTCTACTTAATGCAATTGCCATTTTGTTGCAGAGCAAAAAGATTGAGTAGCGCATCAAATTGATGGATAAAATGGCAATCGATCTATGCACTTGCTGCTGAGATTGTTTATCGAGTGGGGGGAATTGAAGGTTGATAAAGGTTACTAAGGTGTGTCAGCTATCACAATGAAAGTGCTATAAATATTTTCCTAGCAATATAAATAAATATCTCAAGTTACGTCTTGATTCGGCTAAAGGAGTTAAATGGGTGCAAAAGTACGTATATTTGCTGCCTGTCCCCAGTAGAAATTGATGCATTGTGGCATTTGCGATGACGTGTGTCTGCTGGTCGCATGACTGGGCATTATATTCTCGTAGCAGTAATGAAATATCACCTGCTCCATACTTATAAGTAATAACACAGTAGTTATTGGAGACTTAAGGTACTAAATCAATACACGACACTTACCAAAGTCAGGACAACTTAACCATAGTTAGATGTATGCATAACTCACCTGCAAAGAAATAAATATTGAAATTGGATTAGAAATATGTTTTTGCAGAAATTAAGAATTAATGCAACAATTTAAATATGAAAAGCTCGTAAATAGCTTAATTACTTAGTTAATGTGAGGATGCTGGATTTGAATTTGATATTTAGAATAAGGGGAAAACATATTTCTATAGAATAGTCAATTGATGTTGACTTGAAATATTTACCCTACAGAATACAATGATTATGATGATTATCTTCCTATTTGTAACTACAATAACTGCAGCGCAACTTACTATAAAATCAATAAATAATGCTGTCTATATATACTTATAAAACTCTTTGTCCTGACTGACTGAATAAAAGGTAATATTTTCTTGTACACAAATTCAAAATTGTAACTGCAAGTGGTTCAAGTACTTGATCAAAGTTTGTATAGAATAGGAGTTCAATTCTTAATTGAATACAATAATTTAATTTATTTTCTTAGCTTCTTTAGTATAAAATTCGCTGTTCAACTATTTATAATAAAACTATCTATACTCTCAAAATGATAAAATGCAAAATGTTAAATACTTTCTTCTTTGTGTTCTGTCAGATATGCTTTAAAAGAGTATTTTACATCTGTTATTTAGAAGTGAGTACGTTCAGAAATACAGGCCTGCAAATACATTTTTCAATTTCTGGGGAAGGCAAGAGATATCAACAATTTAAAGTAAACTTGATCTGCATATGGTTATAGAAACTTTGATGTCGTGGCGTTCATACAGACGGACAAACAAGCGGACTTGGCTCAATCGACTCGGCTGTTGGTATATACTTTATAGGGTTGGCCAGGGTATGATAAGCAGTAGCCGAAGCTAGAAAATGTAATTAAGTTTTATTTATTTAAATTTAAATTCAAAGTTATTTAGGTATTTATTGAAATTTCATAGTAATTTTGAATTCTATTCAAATGAAAAATATTTAGTTTTCTATCATCAATGTGACTATAATTAAACCCGTTTTGAAAATAAATGCAACGAAAATCCATGTGATATTAAAGTTACATATTAATGAATTATCCTTATTAACTGAATGTTGGTATTAATATTTCTGTAAGGATTATACACGAAAAGTGACACAGTAGTCGGTTGGAGTTCTTGTCCTGGTTATGATGCGCTTTACTTCAGTTTGCGAAACGCAGTGGAAACTGTAGAATGACGTTTGCGGAAATGAACCTGGCCAGGTAAAAGCAATACTGAATAGTGTTTGCAAAAACCTGCAAACAACTGCAGGCCGACAAAAAGAGCACCTCCCTCTTCTTCATACTCTGGGCAAACCTGCCACAGTTTGAGTGAAAAATTACGAAACATTTTACGTGGGCGGGTGTGTTGTTGTGTGTTTGTTCTTTGTATGTGTACGTAAGGCTTACCACATGTTGTTCTATTATCAGGACATAAAAATGTTGGCTCGCTGACTGGCAAACTGCAAAAACTGAGCCCGAATTAGCTGTGACGACGACGCAGACAGCTGGAAAACCGTAGGACCAGCAACAGACAGAAAAGTGTTCAGCTGTCCCCACTCTCTGTTCTCGACATTTGGATCCACCCTTTCATATTATTTATCCCCCTTTGGACTGTTGCTTTCAGTCATAAACTCTAACATTACAATTTCTTTTGGTGTGTGTGCGACTTTTTATTTTTGACATTGGGTTTTTGTTGATGCTGTTGCTGCTATTTTTAGAGGGCGACTGTTAATAATGTGTTTTGTGCTCTGCTTTTTTTTTTTTTGCCACCGTCGCTGTTCCCGGCTTTGTCCCTGCCGTGCTGTCCACCCCTGCGCCTGTCGTAGCTACAAAGGTCCATACTTTGATATGGCAGATAAGCTCCGCATAAAATATTTTATTAGTCACAACAACAGCCACTGCTGCACTTCACTGACTGTATGTGGTGAGTGTAAGTCAGAGCGAATGGACCCAAGCATAATGTTCGTAATGACGATGATGGTGCCAGCAGCGCCCAAAAGAAACAAACCTGTCACCCAACTCATTCACTTGAGTGTTAGCAAAAGTCCTAATGTCGTGTGCTGTACAAGAGATAGGGGATATTTCGAAAACTTTGTCAAGTCAATGAAAATCTGCGACATAAAAGACGCACATCATTAACACAAAGACATAATTTCTCAGTTTTGAATATATATTATTGAGAATTCATAAATTGATTAAAAGTGAAAGTTATAATTCTAAAAAATTATACTGAAAAATATTTTTATTTAAAGAGATATTCGTATATTAGAAATACAAATTAATCGCTACAAATGTAAATGTAAATATATCAATGATAAATTGTGAACCGCTTTTAATTATATTTGGACAAAGGCGTAAAATGTATGTATGTGTTAGGGTGTTTAAGTTTCCTGGTGCGCTATAGCATCTGTGGTTTATATATTTTTATACCCTGTGCCCATTAAAAATGGGCAAAAAAGGGTATAATAATTTTGTGCAAATGTATGTAACAGGCAGAAGGAGGCATCTCCGACCCTATAAAGTATATATATTCTTAATCAGTATCAATAGCCGAGTCGACTGAGCCATGTCCGTCTGTCTGTCCGTCTGTCTGTATGAACGCGTCGATCTCAGCAACTATAAGAGCTAGAGACACCAAATTTGGCATGAAGGTTCCTGTATACCCTCTCCAGATCGAGTTTATGTTAGATTTTCGATAATTTCCCCCCCACCCCCGCAATTCAAAAAAAACTAATTATGGCCACATTTCTCAACGTAGACACTTCTAACTTAAGAATGTTATATAGAAGGAACGCTGAAAGTTTCATCAAGATCGGTTTATTAATAAGACAGAAAATCAGCAAAGAAATTAAAGTTATTTTTTCCATTGAATCGTTGAGTAGCAGGCAGCACATGTGTGCGAGCGAGACACCGCACGACTGTGATACATGCGTCTGCTTACCATGTGTGCATATGTGTGCGAGCGAGATAGAGAACTACTGCGACACAAGCATAAGTAAATTAAGTGTCGTAACACTCAGCTTTTGATTGAATATGTATACATATGTGAAAGCTTGCTGATATAAACAATCAAAGAATTCATATGCTAAATGAGAGTTTCAAAAGAGTAATCTTCAATAAACACCTGCTACGTTCTTATTTCTATTATAATCAAAATACTTAATTTATAAAACTGCACAGGGTTTTATACTGTCGCGCGCGCTCGACTGATCCGCTTGTTTTCTCTTAGATCACTTGTTTCTTTTATGAAAATGAAAATTAATGAATGTGAGCAAATGTTTTTGGCACAGCGGCAATAGAAGGCAACATACCGAAGACAGTAAATTAAATGTCATATGTCAAGTTCTGTGTGTGCGAGTATGTGTAAGTCTGGGTGTGCTCTTGTTTATGTGTGTGCACGTCACATTTTTTTCTCATTGTTTTATTTCATTTCCAACTGCTGTTTGTCTTTGCCGTGGCACGCAAGTTAATTTCGTTGCTGGCAGCTGCGACTTGTCCGGGTGTCGACTCCCTCCTTCCTCACCCCTTCTTCGCCCCTCCACCACCCTTCTACCACCCTTATACTCATACGGTACTTTGTCTCCGGTTAGACTCTAATGCGCTCCTGATGTATTTTAAATTTAATTTCCATTCCTTTGCCAAGTTATCTATACAAATATGTATATTTCTATTTTTTGTAGCTTTATTTTTTTAAGCGTGCGTTTAATTTAATTGCACATCCGCCAAGCTGTCACTGCATGCAATTGGATTAAGCGTAGAAATAATACAAAAAAAAAAATTATAATAAAAGAATTCAGCTGTAAAAGCGTAGCTAAAAGCTTTACTCCTAAGTAGTTGTGAGCACGTTAATTTAATTTAGCGTACATTTTTCACCTCTCACGTGTGTCAACTGCACTCACGTTAAATTTCAGTGTCAAATTATTTAATGGTTCAAGTCAAAGGTAATAAATGTTGTCCGCCTTTTTGTTGTCTGCCTACCACTTCGAAGAGCACTTTAAGGATTTGCGGCTAGAGAATGCACAAAAAATGCTTTTAATGCTATTAATGCTCTTAATAGTTGGCGCATCATTAAATCTGATTGCATAAAAAGCGACCGCATCACACCGCACCACCTCACACCACTGCGAACCGCCACACATTGGTAAGAAATATTCTTATACCCTTTTTACAAATTTGGAACATTTGCTGTGCTTAATTGCAAATCGATACGACGGTTTTCAGCTGGAACTGCTAATTGCCCACTCGAATGGCTGCCAAAGCCCTAAAGAGCACCTACAATTAGGTCTATTTGTGTAAATTCCATTGACGGCGTTGGCTTGTAAATGCTATGCACTTAGTTTAATAAAATTTAACTTAGTTGAAATGTGTTTCAAAAGTTGCAAATCGCTGAAATTGCCTTTCAGCTGCTGCTATTACCGAAGCAAAGTTCGCCTTCTCTCCGCTTCAGATGTTGCTTCAGTGTGAGTTTCGAACTTATTTTCATTTAGAGCCATTGAGAACTAATAATACAGGCTCAAAACGAACATTGTAAGTAATAAATGAATTGCCAGAGATGCACAACAGAGTAAGCGATCAACAATTTCAAGTTCCTTCTATTTGCTTTTATTTTTTAACAATATTTGAAAGTTAGTTCAAGCCAAGACAACTTTTCACACTTTTATCTTTAGTTAAACTTACAACTCTATAAACCATGGATTTTATTCTCTCTTTGTCTACATTAATGTAGGAGCATATTTTGTTTAAGAGTAAAACTGAGGCCAGAAGCTTAAGAATTGTACGTATAGAATTACCACTTTGACTGGGATGTCATTCTGTCATGTTCTCGGCCATATTCCGGCATTGCATTGGGCCATGTTGTCCTTGCTTGCGTCTGGCTGACCACTATGCCCAGCTACCAGGTGTATAACTTATTTATAAGACTTTTACGCATAACTACACAGAATGGACGAGAAGAGCAGAGGGGGAAACGAGAGACAGAGAGAGAGAGAGAGAGAGAGGGAGAGAAAGAGCGTTGGCCAAACAACTGGTGAACACAAAAGGCAAAGGCAGCTGAATATAAGTACACACAACGAGCATGTATGTATACTTTCACTTGGGGGGGGGGGTTGTTCGGTCCCGTCCGGGATGAATTTAACCCGCTTCCAGCAGTCACAGCATGACCAAAAAATTTGCAAATGGACTTAACAACTCGGCCTGAAACATGTCCTTTGTGTGCGCTTACACCATGTGAGTTGGATGATTTGGATGAGTTGGAGTTGGTGAAGTGAATATAGTTTCGGTCATTTCTTTAACTTGTTTCTCGTTGGTGGAGGCGCAGGGTGTGGCCAGGATAATTGCGCCTTTGTGTATGTATATGTCGCATTTGGGAGGCGACAGACTGTCAGCCCTTTGTGTCAGCGTCTTGTGGCGGGCATAAAATAGCCATGACAGACATTAAAAATGTAGAGTAAGCATCAACGATTTCTCTGCTCAACTCTTTTATTTTTTTTTTACGACTAAGCGTTGTGTAAATTTGCAAAATCCATGACATAAGCATAAATTTCTTCCTCGTGTTCCTAATCTCATCTCCTTTACGTTTAAGGAAAAGAGTCTATGGTTGAAGTGTCAGGCGAACCTTTTCGAAAGATAAAAGTTGTTTCGTCCATTTAAAAAGTGAAGCATCCATCTATTGTAAATGATTTTTTGCGCTATAAAGAAGCTTAAATAAACTCGTAATTATTTTAAACGTACCTCAGCTGCCACTCCCCGCACAGCCTTACTGCCCGTTGCCACCTATTCTTATACATTTTCCCCGAAAGTTTCACCAAAGTTTCGCCCTCGCTCATTAAGTGGCGCAATTCCTGTTTTCCTTTAGCAACTTTTCGTTGGCATGGCCACACTGCAGGGGTGAGAGGTGAATGTGAATGTGAATGTGAGCGTTGGCAGGGAGGGTGGGAGAGGTGCCTCAACTACCGCCGCATCACACGCCAAGTAATTATGAATATTTTAACGAACTTTTGCCACAGGCAGCGGCAATCAAAATATTTCATTCGGCTTCGCAAAGTTAGAGCACAAAATAATTTCGTTCAAAATAAAAAGTAGGCTAAAATCTAAAGAAAGAAATATAAAATGGAAGAAAGAGCGAAAAAAATTCGACTTTCACACAATATAGAGAAGAAGGCACAAAGTTTTCCATTCGCCTTTCGTCCGGCAGCGTCGCCTTTCGCCACACAAAGCCAATGAACAAGGCGATGTCGACGTCGGGTGATAAATAACTATCATTTTTTTCTCATTACATTTTTGCAATTTAGATTTTTAATTAAGCAAAGTTAAATAGTTTTTGGTGTCAGAAAAATGTATAAATTACACAATAAGAAAGTTTTGGGATCACAGAGATTGCATTTGAAATTATGCGAAAGCTAACGAGATAATAAAGAACTTCGTTCTTAACAAATTTCTTATTATAATATATTAAATTAATTAATATTTCAATAAATTTCTGAAATGCAACTCATACTACGAAATGTAAATGCAACTCCATATTAACTTGAGTGTATTAACCAATATTGGCAATACGCAAAGTTTCCAATCAAATTGAGTTTTAACTTAACAGATGTACATAAGAGTGACTGTCAAATGGGATGACTGATTTTGTTTGTGTGCATAAAATGATTTTGGTTTGAAGTCAATTAGATGCTCGGGTCACTCAGCTACTTTCTATATCCTTTCAAATGCAAGTTGCATTTGCCCAGTTGCCCAGCTTTCTAATTATCATAAAAACAATAAGGCGAGGAACTTAATTGAGTTGGCAACAATGCAGCCCAATAGTTGCACAGGTGGATTATAAGCTGACGGCAGTCTAAGACTGTATAGAGGAGAATGAGAGAAAAACAGAAATAGAAACAACGAAAGAGAGAGAGGGGGAGAGAGATAAGAAGAGGATGGATGGCAGCGCATACCTGCGCAAATTATGAATAAAACTGTTTATTTTGCTTTGACATATTTTGTGAAGCAAAAGCAGGCGCTGTCATTTAATATTATGCAGAATTTCAAATGAATCGACAGCCCACTTGGCTCCATCCTGACCAGCAACAGCAGCCACTCAGTTAGTCTGCTTCGACGTCTTTGATGCTCTTACTGAGCTGCATAGATTAGCATAAAATCAACAAACGACCAGCACACCTCAAGTTTGACTTCCTGCTTCCTGCCATGCCATTTCATTTTGGTCTTCTTCATTTCGGTTTTCAATTAAAACCAGCTACGTGCAAGCCATATATCAGTCAACGCCAAAGACTCCAGACACCTCGTAATTTACCTGAATAACTAATCAATTTGACGACGATGCCGCCCCCATTCAATCGAGCCAAAAAATAAACTGCAAGACCGACAGTCTAAACTTGACTTCAATCAGACTTTCGCAACAATACGTTAATTAAAAAGCCTTCAGTTTTTACGCATCTAAATATTACAAAATAATACAAAGTTATTTATTTAATTAGTTAAATTCTTATCAGACTGCAAAGAATTATTATTATTTTCAGACTGGCCATCTATTAAGACTGAGTTATTTTTCTTTAACTTTGCTCTTATTTATTAATACATTTAAATAATTAATATTATTAATTTGGGTAAACCTTTTCAACTAAAAATAATAATTGTATTCGGACCGGCTATAAATATAATCTTGTTCACCATTTTGGCTGATCTATGAATTTAAAGCTGCGATTCAGTAATTTTTCTCAATCTGTTACACCTTCCTTCATTAATCATTTGTGTTGATGTTCGTGTTCATGAAATGTATTCATTGTGTACAGAGCTTGTACAACAATAACAAAACTAATTATGAAAGTTTTGCGTGGTCAGGTGAATGAACGCAACACATACACAAGCACCTATATGTATAAAGTGAAAGTCAAGTGTTGTTGCTGTTGTTGACCAGATAATAATGACAACATTAATTAATGAATTACTGAAAGGTTTATGCTCTTTTTGGGATTCGTTTGGCGCCTTTGCTTTTATTTACATGGGTGGAGATGTGTTAGAGATGAATGCTATAAATTTGCCGACCGGGCAGGTGGAGATTAGCGATTTATAGTTAAAGTTAATGAAAGAGAAAGCGTGAAACATGATAGAGGATGGTATAGATATTCGTGATGGATATGTACTAAACGCACTCACTCTCTATTCACTTTGTGAGAAAGATGCAGCTGGGAGAAACAGTCGGAGGGGAGAAGCAGTCAGAGAGAAGAAGCAGTCAGAGAGGAGAAGCAATCGGAGGGGAGAAGCAGTCCGAGAGGAGAAGCAGTCAGAGAGGAGAAGCAGTCGGAGGGCAGTAGCAGTCGGAGGGGAGAAGCCGCCTTCTCATAACTTATTTGGCAGTGTAAACATCAGAAACGAACGCGCGCATAAATCTTCCTGCATAAAAATGTATATAATTGAGCGCAGCAACTCAGCAGCCGACTGACAAAGGGAGCAACGGCAACTGGCTAAAGGACGAGTCGATGAGCATGGCCAAAGAAAATACCGCTAAGGCTTTCGTTCTTCTTTGTTAACGTGTTTTAAGTTACACATAGAAAGACCCACGCAGATACGGTACACATTGAGAGAGAAAAGTTTAAAGCAAATCAAAAACTTGGCGATAAGCACGAGTTGTGGGCTGTGGGCTGACAGGCTCGCTGATTGGTATTTTGAATTTTTTTGTATCTTTCTCTGTGTTTTCCAAGGCCAGACCATAAAATATTTTACATTGTTGGCACAAGAAACCGGCAGAAATGTGAGCTATTTTGTGGCAAATATGCAAGAACATTCAACATTTGTAGCATACTTTTTGGGATGCCCAATAAGTTCAGTAGTTCACATTGCTGATTTTGTACCATTAAAGATTAAAAACACCTGCACATACACATACACATACACAGAGAATGGGCAGGAGTGCGTGGTAAACACATAATTAAACTTGTTAAAACATCTCAAGAATTAAACATTTTGTATGCCTTTTACGCCCTCTTCTGTCATCAGGCAAGTCGCCATGTGCCATTGCCACGCCCTTCTGACAGCCATTGGCAGCAGCTGTCGCTTGCTTATTATGTTTATTATAAATAATTTTACAGCTGCTTTTGGGTTTGCTTATTGTATTGTCATTCCCCTGAACGAATTCACCATCATTTCGCAAGGTTTTCGCATAAAGCTCTAAGCCTACCAGAATCAGATGATAAAAGCTTTAGTAGCGTTGCTGATAAATACTTAAATATTATAATACCTACTGGCGATATTCTATTGGATTAGATTTCAAGAACACGCACAATACATTGTTTATTTTAAATTCACTAACACGAGCACGCTGTCTCCGCCTCTCAGTGTTGACGACAAAGTAAATGAATACTTGAGCAGTGACATGTTAACCTAAATAAATGATTATCTTGTCATTTCTAGTGTGGAGTAGAGTGTGTGTTGTTGTATTGTCTGTGTCTCTCTTATATTTCGGTCTGGCTGCCTACTTAAGTTGTCAGTTTGCATATTAGATATTACGAAAATTTACAGTTACAGTAACAGTTACATCTTTAATCGCAGTTCGCTCGATGGCGAGCAAATCCATCAATGTTATGTCACATTTGACCAGGGCCAGCAGTGAGAAACGCTACCAATTGCCGTTGCCGTAAAGTTCAATGCTAACACGTAATATGTCAAAGGACAGCCATATTGTCTCTGTTTCTGTCCCTGTCGCCGAACTTGGCCGTATATGTATGTGCACTGTGGCCACATACATTTTATAACTTACAGAAAAACTTCAGGCAGACATAATATTTATGATGGCACGCAACTAAGCTACATGAGTGCAAAAAGGTCAAGTAGAAGTAGAAGTAGAGCAACCTAGAGCCATAAAAAAAATCAAATGTTCTGTTGAGCAAAATAAGCGTCTCACAAAAAAAAAAAAAAAAAAAAAAAAAAAACTCCCTCGAGTAAGGACTAACTTTGCTCAAAATACACTCAAACACATACACACAATAAGCACACTTCGATAAATAGTGAATGTTAATCTAAGGATATCTATTATTTGATGTATCATTAGAATTTCCTTCGCTCACTTATTTACTGTCTCATTATAAAAGTTGGCATTTCTTTGTGTCGCTCTCTTATTCTCTGCTTCCTGCGACTGATGCTAATATATGGATTTGCTGCTGGCTACATTTGAATAATATTCTAAAACTAACGGTCGAAATTGCATTACTGTAAAAATGTGTTAGAGATGATTGACTGGAAGATCAATTAATAAAGATACACTACACTTTTAATTAGCATTTAAATGCAGTCTGAATATGCCGTGATTATATATAATATGAGATGAAATGGTCTTTACATTTGCATTTAAATGCTTATTGCTTTCTTGCACTCTGCTCTCATCCATTAACTCTGACCATAACTTTGTCTCAATTACAATTTACTTTAGTTTTATTCCATTGAATTTTTGAAGAACTAAGATAATAACGAATTAAAAATTAAAAAGTTAAATAGATTTTGTTTATTCCTCCCTTTGGAGTCGAAAAAGATATTGCATTTGTGCTTTTAATTATTTAATTGAACAGTATTGAGCCGCTTCGAAGTAAGTCTACTGGGCAGTTCTTTACAATATATATTTGTATTATAGACTAACTTTCTCTGAGTGTAATATATATAACTTTGCATTGTAAGGGCTGGGATCTATTGGCAAAACTTTTCAAAAGTGTTATTATCTTAGGGCGGCTCTCATTTGTTGGGTTTATTGACAAGGTCATAAGAAACCATGACCAGAGTCGCTTTTTTTTCAGTGTTTCGCTGTTTGTGTAGAGTGTGTAGCGTTTGGTTTATGCTCAAAGCACAGTCAATGAATCGATTGACGTGTCTATGCTATGGCTATGCCCAAAAGCAACAGCAACAAAAAGCAACTAGAAAATGTTATATGTTATGTTATAGAGGCAAGCTTCGACAACGGCATCAAAAGGCAACAACGAAATAAAACGCACATAAAAAGCAACCAGCTCGTGTATCTCTCTGTTTCTCTCTCTCACTCTCATACTTTCGGTCTGGATGTCTCAAGCGACTGCTTGCACATGCACATAAATTACAGTTTTACGCTGACATTTTACTATTTCCTGCGTTTGCCTCGCTGCCTTTTCATATTTGGACGGGCGCGCAGTAAAAAAACGAAAGCTAATAGCAGCCCAACAACAACTGCCAACAGCGAGCAGCGAACAGCGAACTACCAACTGGCATCAGCTACAATTTGGCTTTGTCGTATTGCTATCTCATTCGCTCTCTCTCTCTCTCCATCTCTCTCTCTTGTGTGGGTTATAAAACCACCACGCACCCAAATTGCACCACACTGCGGCATGTCAACATAAACTACAGGGTTTTATTTGCTGTTTGCCAATGTTGTTGCTGTTGTTATTCTTGTTCTTGTTGTTGCTGCTGCTGCGGGTCAAACTTCAAACAAGCTAAAAATTAATTTAATACGCAATTTCCATTGCAAGTTCGCCGCAAGCGCAAAAGAGAGAAAAAAAAATTATTGTAAATGGCCAAAAGTCATCGGAGCTGGCAAATGAAAATGTAAACTTAAGTGGCACACATATACACTTACACACACTCATGCACACCCATGCATTTGTGTGCCAGACAAAGTGCCGCTTCATCCCGTTCCCCTGCTAAAAGCTAAAACTTGAAAGAGCAGCAAAACAGCAAACAAGCTTGTCGGAGGGGAAAAAAGGGGCCAAGCACTCGCCTCTCAGGAATCCTCGTCAGGCTCAGCTCATGGTGGGTGGCTCCATATTTTATTTAACAGTTCATCCAACGTAGCAACGAGCACTCGACACACATTCATTCCACGCTAGTTTCGGCACCATTAATTGGATGCGGATGTGCCAGTTACATTGAATGGAAGACTAGGCGAATGAGCCGAGTGGAAGTGGGGTCGGAGATGGGGATGGGATGGGGACGGGATGGGAATGGATGAGGTTAGCGTGGCCAGAGCTTCAATTAAATTCAAATTAAGGCTGCCCTAAGCCCAAACAGATGGGCAGAGATTTGTCTCTCTGTATGTGTGTGTGTGTGTGTGTGTGTGTGTGTGCCAGCAAACGACTTAAATGATGCCCCAATGACGTCGCATAAATATTTTGTTATGTCCATTGCCAAAAAAGAAACGTAGAAGTAAAGGCATAAACATGACTGCCAATCGATTTCTGTCTAAGCTCCCCACCACGTGGCGTATACGTAATGCAGACGAACAAACAAAGCCATTTATTATTATTTGTTGATTTCTCTCTCACTCCGCACTCTATCCGCAGATGGAGTAGAAGTTAACATGAATTGGCCAACAGTTACATATGTAAACAATCGTCTTTTAAGGGGGGTTTACACGGATCTGTTTCCCGTCTAGCAATATCAAAGGATGATGATTTAATAAGTTAATGATTCCATATAAGATTATACGCTGAAATGCAGTAAATTTATTAAAGGCACTTGAAGGCTGATTTAATCCATTTTTTTTTTTTCGTTTGCCACTTTCGTTGTGGCATAAAGTCTGCGCTTCGTTAAGCGGAAGCATGGCAATGCGCTCATGCAACATTATACATTGCCCCAAACATTCAGCCCAATCCCAGAATCCGTAGCACTGAATCCACAGTTCCCAGTCACGTTCATGTCCAGCGGCCATTTGTGAGTTCGACGTTCGTATATACCTGAACTGAACTGAATTGAATTCTCGCACTGGCAACCGCTGAGTTTAAAAACTTACTTCCTTCCGCCTTGTTAGGCGGCGAAACGTTGCGAAAAATGCCCCCCAGACCAGAGCTGAGCTGATGCGAACCGTGAGTCCAAGTGAAAACAGCCAAATGCAGTGATACAAATGCGATTTACTGGATGGCGGTTGACGGCTCTGGGTTGCGGAATGGGGAATTGAGGAAGGCTGAGAACGAGGTGTGTATTATACATACAGCCCCATGTTCATATACGCACGCAAAATGCCAGCAGAGATTTAGGGCCTTGCCCACTGACACTTTTCGATTTGATGGCGCCACACATACAAGCACACACTAGCACTCATCACACACACACACACACATACACACATACACACACACACTGATGTAGACGTTACACTCTATTTGGCAGCGGCACCCAGGCACCACACATGTTACCCAACTCAAAATGCTGTGGCGGAAATTATTGAACGCACTCATATGGAGAGGAAGAGCGAGAATAATGCAGTGAGCAGGCCGTGGGAGGTGACAGAGAGAGAGAGAGAGAGAGAGAGAGAGGGAAAAAGAGAGACAGAGACGGAAAGAGATAGAGGGAGAGAGGAATAATAGAAGGTGGGGAAGACGCATTTACACACATTAAAAATGCAAAAAGTCAACGACTACGCAAGGAAAAAGCCACTGAAGCTCAGGCATTGAGCATTATAATGTGCGACGAATATATTCATACGATTACAATAAGAATCGAATAATGTGAATCGCACACAATTCGCTTGGCATTCAACACTGTATGTGTGTGTGTGTGTGTGCGTGTGTGTGTGTGTGTCTTTGTTTGCAAGTAAGCATGTAAGTCACAACGGAAGTTGGTGTTCAAAATGGGCGTTCTGGCCTGGCCTGGCCAAAGCCAATGATTGCCTTGAAATCGATAAATAATTACATACATATATACACTCTCACATACAGATCTATAGCTAAATATATACAAATAATTATCCAAGCATACTCTTTGTTTTTCTATTAAACAATTTATTTTAATTAATATTAACAAATATATTTATTATTCAAAATATTTAATGCTTGATTTGTGTTCGTATTTTCAAAACAAATTCTGAATTTCAATCTAAATGAATAAAATGTTTTAACTCAAATTGTTTTAATTTGATTTGTCATTGATTCAAACTAATATTCGCAATATTTATAAACATTTTTATTTTCATTTCTGATTGATTTAATTTATATAAGGAATATTCTTCAGAATTTTGGTATGTACACTTTTTTACCTCTAATGATATGTAGTGATCTTATTAATTGAATTTTTTGACTGTTGCATATGATTAGTGAAACATGAATTGTGCATTTTCTGTTTTGTATTTATTAGATTTTTCTTAAATTAAATTAAACACATTAATCCGAATTTAGATAATAAAGCCAGAAGTTGTTATCCTTTATCTTTAATTTTTCTAAGCTCAAGCGGCGAGTAACTAAACTAGCTTAGATCAAGTTATTTAAGTGCAAATCAACGGCTTGCAAAAGACTTTACCTCAAGCGTATGTAAACTGGCATGAAAACTTTGGTGAAGGGGGGGGAGTCTCAGGAAAAGTGTTTCATATACATTTTGACAGCTTGGCTTCGATTTGGCTCTACTTGTTAACTTAATGTGGCTGGTATTCACTTGCGCTTGAAAAGTGGCCTGCCCAAACTTTTATGGAAGTAACCCCTAATATGTTTGGGTACGGTTAAGTATTACAACCGGCAACGACAATCGCTTCGCCCAGATACAACAAGACAGATACATTGGCAGAAGACAGTCGACTGTGGTCAGTGGACAGTCCATTTGCAACCCTTTTAGTAATTTAAATTAAACAGACTTTAAACTGTAGGCCCACGTTGAGGAAGTCAAGTAAAATCATAGCAATTGGCAAATGGACGACAAAACGTAAATGCAAAGCTCTTACGAGTATTTTAGAGCAATTTTCCGGGCAACTTTGGCAGAGGTGCGCAGTCAAATATCATGCACAGTGCGAGTACCGAGTACCGAGTACGAGCAACTAAGGCAGATCTAAAGCTGAAGGCCCAGCATTGTGAATGACTGGGTAAAAAAGACAAGAGATATATTTTATGCTGCTATATATATATATATATATACATATCTATTTATATATATATTTATACACATATATATACGAGGGTTACCCGAGCCGCAGCCGGAGCCTGAGGAAATTAAAGTGGTTTTGGCTTTTGGGGGTTGCTTCGGGTTGAGGAGTGAGGAGTGAGGCTTGCTTTGGCTTTTGTATGAATGTCTGTATAACTCGTTGCCAAACTCACTGAATGTGTGTGTGAGAGAAACTGTTAGGCTGTATGTGTGTGTGTGTGTGTGTGTGTGTGCGCAGTATCTCGGAAATTACTTTACCCTGCTGATGGTGGTGGTTGCTGCGGCAACTTTGACACCGTTATGCCTGGAAACCCGCTCCTAATTCTCGTATTGGCCCGAACTGTCTTTGAAGTTATATTTTGTTCTTTGCAAGCAGCTTAACAATTTGCACCTACACAAGTTGAGCAGATATATCCAGTCACCTTCAGCTTTTTTTTTTTTTTTTTTTTAGCTTCCGTCTGACGGCTTTTGGCAAATTGACATTTTTACTTTTTCACTTTTGGCACAATACTTTTTGAACGTAATCGCAGCAGGACGCGCCTTGCTTTCAGAAAGCAGTCATAATGCAGTGTGTGAATGCTGCGAATATTGCTGAGTGAATGTGCGAATGAATGGGCCCTGTGCTCTGTCCCATTTGTCCAGTTTCCAGTTTCACAAGGTGTATCCGGTCGGTGGCAACAGCCAAACCTTTTTAGGCCATCCCAGCACAAATCACAGCGAAAATCGGACCAACCAACTGGGAATCTTGTTAATAGCCTGAGTTTCAGTCTTACTCTGTCTCTGAGTGCGACTCATTGCCCATTTTTTGGTTATTCTGAGTGGTTTTTTTTATTGTCTTTCATTCGTTTGCCTATTACTCCGTTCTTTACGCCATTCATTACAATTCTTTTTTGTGTGTGCTTTCACCGCTCTTTCTTCTCGTTGTCGTCGTACTTTTTATGCTGGCGCCATTTCGACTACCTAAAAAGTGTTGAATGAAAGCGTCTTGAGCCTATTATGGTCTTATGTATGAGTATGTGTCGGTAAGAACGTTTGTGTATGTGTCTGTGTATGCATATACGTGTGCGTGGGTGTATGTGTGGCATAAATAAGCCAGGACAAGTGCGTTCTAGCGTTATCGTGCAATTTCCTTCTTTATATCCTTCTCCCACTCCCACTCCCTCTCCCTATCTTTTACTCTTTGCCTCTTTTCCTCTTTCTCCCCTTCTGATTTCTTTAAGTTGACAAAAAACTTTCTCTGACATTGCTAGCGATTGAGAGCTCTTTAGAGTACTCACATACGAGTATCAGTATCTACTTCATGTTAGTTAATTTGCGCAAATTGAAGTCGAAGTTACAAAATCTTTTAAGTGATGAAAAAGATTAGATTCGTGTCAACAGGCAGTGATAAACGGATGAAACTAAGGGAAAATAGTTCAAATGAATACCTGTCAATTCTAATTAATTAAAGTGACTCTTTTAAACATAACCTAATATTTTAGAAGAGAAACATATTTATTTCATTCAGGTTATCTATTAAATTAATTAATTAAGAATGCAACTATCTACAGAATTGTTGTTAATTAATATATCTTAGAAAGCAGCATATAACCTTGTAACATTTTGCAAGCAATGTCAAAACTAAAAGTGCATAGCGTAAATTATGGAAGGGAACATTGTTTATATAAAACTAAGAAAAAGCATTTCATATGCAATTTCTCAGCAAGCTAAACAAAACAAAGCTCACACACTCTCTGAGAAGAAAACGAAAAAAGTTGAAAGGAAATAGATGTCAGCAAATACGAAAAAAAAGTTACTTGCAACATTTTTCGTATTTTTGAGAGATTCTTTTGGATTTTTGTTGCTGCTGGAGGACTATTATTTCTGGCTGCATATTTTTGCGTATAATTTTACAACGTCATTCAAATTCGAGCAACATCAATAAAAACTTCAAAGTCTTTGCTTTGGGCCATGTCCTGTCAGCCATCCGTATTACTCTGCTACTTCTTTGAATATATTTTCTTTTTCTGTATTACTTTTGTAAATGGTACTGAGAGGCAGCTCATATCGAACATAAAATGTAAAGTAGCTCTCTCTTTCTCTCTCTCTTTCTCTGCCTCTACCTTACAAACAGTGGCAGGCATATAGCACCCGACACTCATGTATGGAAAATGTCAGAAAAAGAAAGAAAGAAAAGAACAAAATGATATGTCTCAAACTTATAAAAATACACATAATAGACGGCGACCTCGAAACTTGTGGTTGATATGGCACGATGCGGTCATATAGAGCGAGTTTGTAGATTAACTGCCAAAAAAAAAATGGAAGAAACGATAAAATGGCGCAGAGGACATCAACGGAAGTGGAAGTCAGGCGTTGTCGACGGCAGACGGCAGACGGCAGAAAGACAATTTGTCCAAAAATGCGAAAAACAAGTAAACGGAATTTGACAAACAATTTCAATAAATTTCTGCAAAAAAAATGAAAGAGACGGTGTTTTGCGAATGCCACTGACAGAAAGAGACAGTTAGAGCAAACGACAAAATGGCGGCCATCATGGAGTTCAAATCGAAATTAAGCAGAGGGAAAACTGTCAAAGACGTAGACGGGAGCAGACAAGCGGAAGGGATAACAAGTCGAATGTTGCGTTGACAATATTTGTTGATGTTACGCTGTGTATTAACACACACACACACACACACACACATACACACGCACATACATCCGCACTCACATATATGCTCGTAAGATGAGAAAATGTTATTTCATAAGAGGAACAGGGCAAGAGGCTTGGCCCATCATATCGTAGTTCATTGATTCGCTTGTCAGCTGTCACTACGTAAGCCGCTTCCTGCAAGGCTTTGGTCCTTGCCCATTGCAGTTGTTGACCAAATCCTCTATTCCGCCTGCTGTGCACTTCCTATACTTGATTTCCTTGGACCCGGTACAGCTGCTTGGCCCACAGCTCTTTGCGATGTCATGACATGTCAACATTTAACACTTGCTCAATTCGCCTGCCAGCCCCTTTTTCCGTTATTTCTATTTTGTCTCCTATTTTTGGAAAGTTTCTCCATATTATTTTTTTTTTCTCTGCAGACGACAAAAATTTGTCACTCGAACAAAATGTTATCGAAAGCATATTACATTTTCTTGGCTAGATATGCGAGATATTCAGCTGAAATGTGGCTCGGCAAGTAAATTGGACTTGAACGCTTCAATGGCTTATGAATTACTCGCATATGAGATCAGGCTAGATGGCAGGGGGTCCTAAAAAGTGGGATAGTGGAAGAGTGGAAGAGAAAAGCAGAGAAAACGATGGCGAGATAAAAGTAGCCTATAATTCAGAATTGTAACAAGCTAGGACATCTATGGAATGGATATCATGGGAAGGCCTGATAGACTCAAATTCCTTTCAAAATGAAGAACTCCTTAACTCCAAAATGTTTTACCTTGTACAGGAATAATTAACTTTGTGCACAAATTATATAATAGACAAAAAAAGACTGGGCAGATCCTATTAATATATATATATATAAATGTGGGGTTTATTTATTAACTAAAACGTTATACTTCGTCGAGCTGCTGATCTCGCAATCTATTCATGTCAAAGGCCGAACTGCAACTCCCCGTTCGGCTTCTCTCACGCAGATCTGCTCTGCTCTCTCTCAATTCTACTTTCTATCATCGTTTTTGCTCTTGACTAGGGTTGCTAGTTGGTAGGGAAATACCAACCCATATATATATATATACATAAATGCCACTAAATTTACATGGTAGCGATATCGACTTTGAAAGACTGAAATATAATTCATTCTTATAAGTTAAGCGTGTGAAACAAAATCAATGACGTACCTATAGAACTGAACATACTTTTGCAGTCTATTCTTAATCATTTTGCAGTTTCAATATAGATTCTTCTTCTATAATTCTATAGTTCTTTTTTGCCTTTGGCTGCTTTGCAGTACACATTTCGATTTATTGTGATGAAGTGTTTTCGGCAAGCAGTAGGAAAATGCAACTGAGTGTAGCTCACAGCATTTTGCCACTTGACTTGATTGCCAATAATAATCGTTCAGTTGTGTCGTACTAGGTAATTGCGGCCCTAAGCGAGTGGAAAGGAAGTGGTTGAGGTTGAGGATGGTTTAACGTATAAGCTACGTATACGTAACGCAATGTACATTCGAATAAAATGCGAAGCTGTTATAAAAACTTGAGTATTTTACTGTGTTCCAGATAATTATGAGTCTGAAGAACTTAAATCAAATGAAACTTTATAACTCAAATGTTTTTGATGACTATGACGATGGCATGACCGTACAATATGCGCGGTTTTCCACATTTTTTTCGGTTCTAGCCACAAGGCAGAGAAACAGCAACGGCAACGGCAACGACAACCGCAAACAGAAGCAACAAAACAAACAACCGAGCATCTATTTTTATGTATATAACGTAACATTTTTTTTATGACCCCCTAATAGTATGCAATATGTATTATGTACACACAGCGAAAGAGAGAGAGAGAGAGAGTGAGAGATAGACAGAGCGGGAGGGAAAGAGAGAGTCAGAGAAGCATGTTTGTCGTGTCAAGGAAAAGGCCTCTGCAAGGGGTGTGAGGAGGGTGGGAGCCACATCCCCAGTGTTAAAATTAAACCAGACGAGGCTTTCGTCTAAGCAGCGAACTCTGAACACCGCAGCAACACGTGCACTTCGCACTGGTTGTTTTTGTTGGTGTGGTTACTATTGTTGTTGATGTTGTTGATGAACGCGAAAATCACAATTTTCCCTGCAGTACAATTTGCCAGGGCTCTGCTCAACTTATACAGCTGTCGTTGTTGTTGTTGTTGCTGTTTTTTTGCTGCTGCAGTTTCGCGAAATTTGCCCACAATGACAATGTTGCTGACAGGCATAGGTAGAGACTCGACTCGGAGCAGCTCGGGACGACGTCAGCAGCACCTCACTGGGGCTGCGGTTTGTTAACAACAATAGCAACGTCGATGTTATCCTTTTATGCATTTTAATTTGCAAACACACACACACACACGTATACACACACACACATATTCACACGCATACATATACGCGTACACATGCACAACCACACATAGGCGCAGGCACGTGCGGCAGCTCCTCGCTGAACTGAACCTGAGACAGTACAGGCCGTAGCTGGAGCCTGCACCCGTGGGTGTATTTCGCAACCGCATCATGTGTGCGATTGTGTGAGTGTCCTTTGTACTATATGACGATCATAAAAGCAGCACATTAGAAATTATATGACTGTCAGTGGCAGAGCGATACACACACAAACACACACATGCACACACAGAGTGTCACAGTGTGCTTGTCTACTTGTGTGCTTATGTGTATGCTAGGGAATTCATTAGCACCGCTCAAAATGCGCTCTTGTTGAAAGTTTACCCCATGTCGCAGTCGTCGTCGCCGTTACCGTCGCAGTCGCCGTCGCAGTCGCCGTCGCAGTCGCCGTCGAATTCTCCGTCTCACTCGCAGTCGCTGGCGCAACTTTAAAGTGCCCGACTTGCGATGGCCTCTATTTGATAGCCCCCATCCTCCACATCTATGGTCCCATGCGAATGCTTATCATAAATTCAGATGTGTTTTGCATGTACTTTATCAACATTTTGAGTGCATTAACCTGGCTATCTGACTGCCAGCATCAGACTTTAGCTAAGATAATCGAACACGCTAAAGTCAGGTTTAAGAACCAAGATAATTTTATTTATAATTCGCTAACATATTTAATATTAATCTTTTTAGTTCTGACTTTATGCTTTCCAGTGAAAATTGTGAACATGCAATTCATACTCTGCATGCCTTAAGTCATTCAAAGTAGAATATCTATCTAATTTGTAAATTTCAAATTGAGCAAATTGTATAAAAATAACCATTTTCCTGTTATATTTATACCCTGTACAGGGCAATATTAACTTTGTGAAAACATGTGTAACAGCCAGAAGGAGCCGTGGCAGACTCTACAAAATATATATATTCCTGATCATGACCCCAAATTTGGCTTCAAGGTTCCAGTATGCCATACGCAGATCATTTTTACTTTAAATTTTGGATACCTCCCCCCATAACCTAACATTCTTAACGTAGACACTTCTAACTTTAGAAATGCAGAATATTATATAAAAGGAATACTGAAAGTTTCATCAAGGTCGGTCTAAAAATAAGACAGATAATCAAAAAAGAAATAAAAGTTTTTTTTTTCCATTGAATCGTTACGCTTTGCGGCAGCACATGTGTGCAAGCGAGACAGCAAACGACTGCGACACACGCATATGCAAATTAAGTGTCGTAACACTCAGCCTCTGATCGAATATGCGTACATATGTGAAAGCGTGCTGCTATAAGCATTCAAAGCATTCATATGCGAAATGACAGTTTCAAAAGAGTATTCTTTAAACATCTGTTATGTTCTCACTTCTTATATAATCAAAATGCTTAATTTAGAAAAGTGATCAGGGTATTATACAATCGCGCGCGCTCGACTGATTCCCTTTTTATACTCTGTACAGGGATATATTAACTTTGTGAAAAAAATTTTTGTAACAGGCAGAAGCAGGCATCTCCGACCCTAGAAAGTACATATATTCTTGATCAGCATCAACAGCCGAGTCGATTGAGCCATGTCCGTCTGTCTGTCCGTCAGTCTGTCCGTCCGTCCGTCCGTCCTTCTGTCCGTCTGTATGAACGCGTCGATCTCAGCAACTATAAGAACTAGAGACACCAAATTTGGCGTCAAGGTTCCTGTATACCATACGCAGATCAAGTTTATTTTAAATTCGATATTTTCGATACCTCCCCCCCTTCCCAGGCAAATCGAAAAAACGAATAATAGCCACATTTTTCAACGTAGACACTTCTAACTTAACAGGTTAAGAATGATATGTAGAAGGAACGCTGAAAGTTTCATCAAGATCGGTTTGTAAATAAGACAGATAATCAGCAATAAAAGTTATTTTTCCACGGAATCGTAGAGCAGCAGGCAGCACATGTGTGCGAGCGAGACAGCGAACGACTGTGATACATGCGTCTGCTTATCATGTGTGCGAGCGAGATAGCGAACTACTGCGACACAAGCATAAGTAAATTAAGTGTCGTAACACTCAGCTTTTGATTATGTATACATATGTGAAAGTTAGCTGCTATAAGCATGCAAGGAATTCGTATGCATAATTATTTTAATATAGAAGCCTGTACAGGGTATTATACTGTCGAATGCGGTCGACTGTAGCCCTTTCGACTGGTTTTTTTATTTACTTGATAATTAAATATATTGTACATCGATTGCACTAAGCTGCTGTTTATTGTTTTAACAGATTAGTGGACACTGCTTGAAGTATTTCTCAGTTTCACTTGTACTTTCACTATTGGAATATAAATATAAAATATATAAATATATATATATATATATATATATATATATATATGTTTTTCTATCTATCTATATTCTGAAGAATTTTTATTACTTATCATATGTAAAAAGTTTGCTTTAATGCTGTTTGGATATTTCAAATTATAGTCAATGAGTGCATAGACTTTTTGTACTCACCGTTGCTGCACAGAGCGTTGCATTGCCTACAAATGACGGGCCGCCGTAATACCGCCGTCGTCGTTGATGTTCGAATGTTGGAAGTTGCGTGATTGTTGCTGATGTTGTTGCCTCTGCTGCGGATATTGCTGCTATCGCAATGCTGTCGTCGTCGGTGTCGCTCCTACTGTTACTATTGATGTTGCTGATGTAATCGTCTATTGGTTGGGTTGCCAGCAAGGGGCAATTGACTGCAATGCCAACGTCCACACCCAATATGCCGAATCGGACTGGTTGGATGCGCCGTCGTCGTCTACGATGGCGATGATGCGGATGATGTTGGCGCTGGCGTTGATTGTGACGACGGCAGCGTTGCTGGTGCGCTGCGGCGTCTATTTTAATGGCAGCAATGGTGCCGCTTTACAGCAGCACGCAACCTTCTTACGGGTTAGGTCTTTACAAGTTTGTGTTGTTGTAGCCCAAGTATTGCTACCTCAAATGGCTCAGATGCTGCTTCTCTTCTACTTTCAGTGCTGCTGCAGCCACATTCCGATTGGTGTATTGCTTCCTTTTTATTGCTCTTGCTGTTGCTCTGGCGAAGTCTCTGGCTGTTGCTATTGATAGCTGTGTTGCTATGGCTAATCTAGTGCCTGATTAATGACAATTCCATGATCATGTTATAAATTCCAATTCGCTTGTGTGTTGTGTAGTTATTATTATTCTATCTGATGTTGCTGGCAGCACTTTGTTGTCGAATGGCTTAAACAATTCCTTTTGCAGTCTTGAACATTGGCATGGCTGCAAAAAAACACATTGAAAGTACTTGTAATCAGTCGAAATTAATAAAACAGCACAAACAATTTTCTCCAATTGAATCGTGCCAAAAAAGTGTGCTACACTTTTTTGCTCTGCAACCAAATGAAATTAACTGAAAATTGCTTTTGTCTGTGCTCGGTTCTCTGGGATTTTGGCAACCATCCTATCTGACTTTTTTGGCTAACATTGCGATGTCTGCTTGCCACGATTATACCCAAATCTGGGGTCATCAATATGAATGCATAATACTACATATACATAAGAGTACATACATATTTCCACTGCACCATGTATTCGTTTTGTAATGCGTTCGCCAGCGGAAGCAAATTTTCTGTAAATTATAGATTTTTTGTCGACTGCTTCTGCTCTTGGCAATTTATCGTATTTAAGTTTCAGCTGACAATGATAATTCATGTGTGTCTGTATCTGTGTGTGTGTGTGTGTGTGTATGTGTGTGTGTGTGTGTCAGTGTGGGTCTCTGTCTGTGTGCGCAATGTCCTGGACTGTACCACGCCTATTTGACAAATTAAACATTTGCGCAATTTTTAAATTCAGAAAACTTGCGGATATTGTACTCGGAAATGTTGTAGAATTTCCAAATGCAGGCAGTATAATGTATAAGCATTACATAAATAATATTGACAACGACAGTTGTGCTGTTAATGATATGCATAAAGGTTGAAAATATGTAAACGGGTTTCAAATTAAGTAGCATTAATTGTTGGCAATTAAGCTGGTCCAGCGGCCATGGGGAGGATTCTATGAGAACGCGAGTCTAAACTCAAGACATTAGATTTTACATAACTTTTAATTATGTACTCCGAATTTATGATCAAGGATGTACAGCTCAAGAAGATTTTATAATTCTGTCCTGAAATGAGTATTGCATTGAAGGATAAATAAATGAAATTTCAACGAAACCTGCCTTTTATGTATGTATGTATACAGTCAGAAGGTGACACATACAATCCTACAATAACAAATGAGTCGATATAGCCTTGTCCGTCATTCTACCTGTCAGACTAATCGCCTGTCATTTATACACCTTAAGTCCTGAGCGTGGAGTGTATTTATCACAGTATCTCTCAGTCATGCACGCAGTTTTACTGCTTTTATTATCATTATAAATTTACTTATCAATACGAATTATTTGATTTGAAATAATGCTACAATAATAGCTCTCCTACAACAAAATAGCCGCAATTGTAGTGGGCTTATTAGTCAGTGGCTAGCAAGAAGTTGTACACAGGCGACACACAGCGATCGTCCTGGACATTGTGATGCAGGACGAAGGGCATGGCAAAGGGGGTGACTGCAAAATGCACAACGAAGCATTAAATGTGGGGCCAGTTAAATATAAAACACGAAAATGCACAAATGTAAATTTCAAAAGCAGAGAAAAAAATGTGCAACCAAATATGAAATGCTAATGACAAAGCTAGAAAATGGAACATGGAGAATGGGAATGGGAATGAGAATGAGAATGTGAATGCGAATAAAAATAGGAGTCGGTGGCAAAAGTATAAAATAAAAATAAACTCTAATGAATCCGCTGACATAAAAATAATTGTGAATTAAAACCCGAGTTGTTTAGTATTTATTTATTTTTTTTTTTTTTTTTCTATTTTAATTTTTGTCATGCCCAGCCATAACTCATAACTGAAATGCATGTAGGAAGTGGATACTGCAGAGTAGTTGCCATCGAACCAACTGAGATAGTGAGAAAGAGAGAGAGAGAGAGATAACGAGCGAAAGAGTGAGATGAAATCAGATAGACAGAGAGCGAGATCTGTGCCGGCTGTAGTTGGTTCCATTGTCTTCAGTAATGCAACGTCATCGTCAGACGTCGTTGTCCTGGTCGTCGTCCTCACACACTCACACATTCACACATTCACACACTCATACATTCATTCAGTTGTCGTCGGCTGGCGCCCGTTGTCTGTCTGTATTTTCATTTGTGGCGCATAAAAAGGCAGCCAAACTGATGGCAAAAGAGCTGCCAGCAAGTGTCCATCAACAACTACAACAAATGCCATTCAGCAGCATGAAAGAATCAGCGACAAAGAGACAGACAGACAGACAGAAAGATAGGCGTAGATCCTGGGTCTCTGTCTGTGTATTGTTGGACAGTTGCACGCTGAAGCTGCAGCAACTAAAGAACTCGAGAATTGTAAAGCCGGCTGACTGCATTTTGGGCAGCGACTCGTCTCGACTGCGGGTCAGCTAAGTGCAACGCTAGTAACAATGCGACAGCCCAAGCTCTTCGTGTCTTATACAAATGGCGCATAATGCCCCAAGAGACTCTAAAGCTTATTTCAGAGTGCATTAGAGTTTATTTTTAAAGCGCAAATTTACAAGAAATTTGCCACAGTACGTGGCAGATTCGCAGTATCTTCATCTAATGAGTTTCCTTAAATATTTACTGCCACAAAGCCGGAAATAAGCAACAGCCATCGGAAACAACGACAAATTGAATAGCAGTTCAAGCTGCTTGAAGGAGTCGTGCATTGAAAAGTCTGCCATACATTTTTATGATCAACAAAACGAAGCAATTCCATGGAATCAGCGACAGCAATCGAATAGTATATATTGCTTGACAGATCTCACGGTCATAAATAATAATTTACACTATTACTTGGAGCAATTGCAATTGCAGCAATACAATACGTAACTTTCGATCCATATTTCTGATGGCACATTGTGTGGAATTCTGACCGAAAAGGCATTGGAAATTGATGAGCGAAGTACAGCTTGGGGCACGCAGTTGAATCAAATAAACTCATTGATAAAAATAATATTTCATTTTGGAAGTCATACGAAAGCTATAGATGAGTATAATATAATAAAAGTGTTCGTATGGACTTAAAAATAATTTTACTGCAGTAGATCTATGAAATTGTGGGCAGAACGGATAGCATGAGCAACAATTAGTTTAATATGATAGATTTATAATTTGTTCTGTTTAATATTCAGAAATATAAATAATGAATATTCTGAAATTATTTAATATAAATACAAATTATATAGGAAAAATGAATTTAATCAGTTTAAAAAAATTGGTTGATAATTTTTATCCAGCATTTTTTATTTGAATTATATTTTAGCTCTGCTTAACTAAGCAACTATAACGATGTAAAGCAAGAGAGATAATTTGCCAGTTGTGTAATTAATAACACATTGAAAATAATTGATAAATGAAATTAAATTTGTAATTAGTCTGAGATTCGTGGGCCATTTGTCTAAATGTATTCCATTCTCTGTATAAAAAGTAAGAAATATTCCTGCTCTACAGTGTCATTTTGAGTGTGCATCTTGGAGATAAACAAAAGAAATAAATTGTGCGAATTGTTTGCATAGAAGAAGCAGCGAGAAGTAGACTAACAATGATAGTAATTTTTATAGGGACAAAGTTTGCAAAGTTGTTTAATTTTGTTTGCGCTGCACAAACTATAAACTGAAGCACTGTGCTACATACATAAAATGGCAAAAATGTCAATTGCAACGATTTGTTTCCGATAATACATCAGTATCAATTTATTTACAGAAGTTCGAGTAGGGGCAGTAGGAACATGGGGCGTGGCACTAGCTAGTCAATATAAATAAACACTCGATATTCAATTTAGCAACGATTCATCACCATATTGCGGGCAAGGGGCAGCTGCAGGTTTCAGTTGGGGCTGAGGTAGAGCTGACAACAAATGACGCTCGGACGGACACCAAAAATCAACTTCAAAAAAGGCAAATATTTGAACAACAACACAAAAGAATACAATGAATTTGTCCTCGTTGAAGTTAGCGCCACTAAGCAATGTATATGTGTGTGTGTCTGTATGTGTGAGTATGTACATACGTGTATGCTAGTGTGGGAACAAAGGCAAAGACAGAAAAGAAAGCCTGCATACAAAAACAAGCCAGAGTCTGGCAACTAAACAAGTGGGAATTAATGTTTAAAACAATAACAAAAACAAAAGCAAAAACGAATAAAAGAAAGCGAAGCTGGGAACTTCAAGGAACTGACTGAGTGCCTCACTGAATGAATGGCCGACTGACGAAGCGACTGACTGACTGACTGACTGACAGACAGCGCAGACAGGGCGTATGAGTACTGCGTGCTATTCAATATGGGCACCGGGAGGTGAAACTGCCAACAGCGAACGGAAAACTGGGACTGTAAATACATCACGAGGCAAAGTAAATCGTATTAATTAGAGCAAATGAGAACATCGTTTGAGGCAATAATAAAATAAGAAAATCAGTACGGAACAGTACGAAAAAATGCATACGAATATGTGAGGGGCTTATACGAGGCAGAAAGTAATTATAATTGAACACTTTCATGACTTATGCATTGCATAATTCAGATTATCTTAATATTACTATAGTTAAATGGAAATAAAAATAAAATATAATAATAATTATAAATTGAATAGCTAAAAGTCTTGTCTGGAACCTGATTATGCTGAGTCTATATAAGTTCAACTCGCACACTGACACACAGATGGTACAATGTGTCTGGGGCGTTGAACGCTGCCAGTTAGCGCAGCAGTTAAGCGAAATCATGCAACGCACAATATATGGTATGTTGGCATATATGTGTGTATGTATTTGGGTATATATGTATGTGTTTAAGCAGGTTGTGTTTATTGTCATACACTTACATTTGCTGACATCAATTTTGCGCAAAAATGTCTGGCAGACAAACGGTGTAACAGCAACAATAGGCACAGCACCAACAAAAGCGTCGCAATGACTTAAATAAAAGGTAACAATAACTAGTCCGACTGAGACACAGACCGACAGAGCGACCGACTCAGCGACTAGACGACCGACAAGGCGACCGACCTATCGAGACCGGAAACGAAATGAAATTCGAGACCTGCTGACAAGCGGTCAACACGAAAAGGAGAACACACGGAGATAGAGAGAGAGACAGCGTGACAGTAAGACAGTGAGAGAGGCAGACGACACGGCGACGGCGATCAAGAAAACAAGAACACTTGACAACACTTGACGTTTCAGTTTACTGAGATTTCGCTGGTCGCATTAAGTTGCATTTTCCAGCAATTTGTGCTCTGACAATAGCAACGATGATGATGAATTTTAAATTAAACACACTCTCACACACGAGCGCGCACATGTTTCTAAACACGGATGTGGATGTGGATGTGGCTGAGAATTTGTACAGGAACACACACACAATTGCTGTTGTTGTTGTTGCTGTTGTTGCTGTTGTTGCTGTTGTTGCTGTTGTTGTTTTGAATGATGATGCTGTTGTTGTTGTTGTTGCTGTTGATGTTGCAGCAGCACACGCCCTGCACGAAAAACTTGAGAGAATGTGAGGATGGAATCTGAGTGTGGCACTGTCTGTGACTCGATCTGAAGCACAGACTCGGACTCGGATGCGGACACGGACACGGACACGGAGACGACGATTTTTCGCAGCAGCAGCTGGAGTTGCGGTCGCAGTCGCAGTCGCAGTCGCAGCAGCGGCAACGTTGAACAATCAAATATTTGTTTGCTCATTTGCGTGGCAATTGGCGAAACATATTTGTTGCTGCTTTTGAACACAATTTACTAACGGATTCGCTTGAGTCAATTTCGAGAGGTAATTACATAGAATTCACTTGTATTTCGTATATTTGTATTTGCGATTTTTTTGTTTTCATTTCCTTTGCTGGTATTCTTCTTTACTATTATTATTTTATATTTTCTTTTTTTTTTTTTTTTTTGTTTTTTGCTTCCTTTTGCTATGCTCTTCTTGCTTTTCTTTGTTTTATTATACGCGACGCGACTCGGCTCGCTCGATGCGTACGTTTTCTTCAACCCGCGGGCTCTGAGGCAACTACTGTTGGTCGCCGCTGCATGGCTGAGTTTTCGCAGCTAAAGCTGATGCTGCGGCTGCGGCTGCGGCTGATGCTGCTGCTGCTGATGTTGCTGCTGATGCTGCTGCTGATGGTGCGACAGCTATTTGTGCCGCTGCTGCTACCAACGCTGCTGCTGCCACTGCTTCCACTGCTGCTACGCTCTCAGACACTCTCTTTCTGTCGCATACTCTCTTCCTCTCACCAGGATGCTGTGCGCATGTTGCATGCTACAAGGCGACAAAGAACATCGCCTGCTCTCTTCAGAGCTCTGGGCTGAACCCGCAATGCTGCACCTAGAAGTGTGCGACAATTATTATATTGGCCTGCCATGAGTTTCAGCAGATTTTCTGTCTTATCAAGAGACGTTGTCCCAACGCATCTCAGTTGCCACGCTCTTAGCCGTGCTTCAAACAAAATCTCTACACACTCACCTTAAATCAAGCGACAAAAGGGCGTTTTACTTGTGTCACTTGCTCCCGCTCTCTCAATCTGTGATGCTCTTAGAACTGTTTGGTCTGCTTACATATTAGTGTATGTATGTGTAAGTGTGTGTGTTAACATTTTTCAGCTGCTGCCCGAAAATTGTTCTGTCTTTGACAACAACTTCAGGCGCCCGCACAAAAAGTTTCTAGCTAATAATTTACATATAGGGCGTGGATTTTCACTACCTCAAAATACTCTCTCTATCTCTCTGTGTTTCTTTCCCTCTCTCCATGCAACTCTCGCTACAAGTTCTCTTTACATGCTCTCTGTATGAACTCCCCACTGAGATAAAAGGGCCGGCCAGCGGACTGAATGCGTGAGCCGCAGCACCAAACAATTCCAACACCAACCAAAAAAAAAAAAAAAAATTTGGGCTTTGGCATGGAGGTGTCTGCGGCAGAGGTCGGGAGGTAATGTGGAGGTGGTTGGCTACAATTGTTTGTTTATTTCTAAACATTGTTGTCCTTATTTTCGACCATGCCTTTGTTATCCTTTCCTGTCGCATGTTTCTTTGGGCCCAGCGAGTGTTGTTTCATTATGCGTATGAATGAATTTTATTTGTATCTCAGCCTGCGTCTGTGTGTGTGTTTGTGCGTGAGTGTGTGCGTGTGTGTGCGTGTGTGTGCGTGTGTGTGCGTGTGTGTGCGTGCGTGTGTGCATATGGGTGCAAATGAATTTGATGTAAATTGCAATTTCATGCGTATTTTCTTTCCGTTTTCGTTGCTCTTCCCCACGCTCGTGTTCAGTCTTTTTACACTATCTCCCTCTTTCTCTCTCTCTCTCTCTCTCTCTCTCTGTGTCCCTCCCTCTCTTTTTAGCTCTATGTCTCCCTTTCTGTATCGTTCCTTATACTGTCTGTCGCTGTGTCCTCGCGTCGTGTCCTGCTGTGCGTGTAATTGATAATGATCTCGATTGTGGTTTTGTGCTGATGTCGTTGCTGTTTTTGTTTTCGGTCTCTTTGTTTTGTTTATTATTTTGGCATGCATGTATTGTGCGTGTTTAAGTGTGTGTGTGTGTGTGTGTGTGCGTGTGCGTGTGTGTGTGGTGTGTCTTTTAGAGGGGCTCTGATAAAAAGCATAGCATACTTTACAGCCTTTTCATGTTGCATGCGTTGTCGTCGCATTGTTTTCTTGATATTCAAAGAGCGTAACTTAAGGTAAATTTGCCTGGCATTTATTTATATGTGTATTTATCGCATATATGTATGCTCCTGTATACCTCTCTCTCTCTCTCTCTCTCTCTCAATCTCTCACTCTATCTCTGTCTCTTTTGGTATTTGTGCATGTGCGTAAGCGTTCGTGACAATATTTACAATTGAAACATGTCCTAAGTTAACTTTATTTTATTTGTGCAATGTTCGGATGATAAGGGACTTAGCTTGCTGGCAGATGAATAAAATTTGGTTTGCTTTTCCTGCATGCGAAAGGACAAAACAATTTCGGCTCAACAAAATAAAAAAAAGAAACAGGACAAAAAGGGTTATTACAGCTGAGCTGTGATTAGGCGAGTAACATTCCGTCGCGTGCACTGAAAGCAAATGTAATAAATTACAACAAAAAATACTTTCAGATTCTAAGAGCTCCCATATCAATTTCGCTGTCTTAGCAACAAATACCATTTTTTTTTGAAAAAAAATGAAACTTGATAACTCCTTGAGCAATATGAAAATTCAAATGAGGGAAGCTAAAAATGTGTAATACCGTTAAGAGAGTTGCAGCTCAGTCTGCTGGACTGATATATACTTTGTAGAATACAGACGTATATTTCATTGGTATCCATGTACATTATAAATTATATTTACAACTGAAAGAGGCTATTTTCGACCTCAGTCGACAGTGTGAGACTCTGTACTACTAAGTAATAGGCTGAACTTATAGTATTTATTTAAATAAAATAACAATAATTAATTAATAATTGAAAAATTAATCTTAAATTTGCAATTGTCATCAGCGTGATTGGAACCCGCGTACTCGTAGCGTGTCTTGTTGTTGTTGTTTTGCTTTAATGCTGCTGCAGCATCTATGAACTTGAGATAATTACTCATTCCTTACGGAAAACGTCCGCACATGGGGTCACTCGATGTGTGCCAAATAATAATAATAATATGTTTTTTTCGATTTGCGATTTGCCTGCACACAATAAGAGTATTGTCATCAAATTTGGTAACTCTAGCTCTTATAGTCTCTGAGATCTATGTGTTCATACGGTCGGACAGACGGACAGACAGACATCGTCTCGGCTGTTGATGGTGATCCAAAATATATATACTTTATAAGATCGGAGATGACTCCTTCTGCCTGTTACGCACATTTCGCTTTCGTCAAACTTAATAGACTATGTACTTTTAGTACAGAGTCTATAAACAGGGCAACCAATCAAAGCAGTTGCTCTCCCTCTGACTAAACTGAAAATTCCTTCTTCGATGATTACTTAATTAAAGTTGATAGAGCACATACAAAAAGGGATGGAAAAACAGAAGAACGAAACAAAAACACCTTTGCACCTTTGTCTTTTCCTTTTAACACCCTAAAATCTATTTATTAATACATACAAATATTAATATATCTAATAGCACTAAAGCTGATAACTTAGAATCATCATTAAAAATTTACTACACTAAGCCAATAAAAATACAATTTAATGTGAGCACTTAATAAATGATTTTAATACCTCAGAAATGTTCTTATCAAATATATTTTAGACTGGCTAAATTAAAACTCGTATATTTGTATTTGCTGTTCTGAGCAACATAATTTCTTCCAATTTGGTCGAATAATGTTCTTTATTTTTCAGTTTGCAAGAGAGAAAAGACAAAATTAGAAGCACAAATGAAAATGGAAATTCACTTGGCTACCAGAGCACCCACAAAGTGCAATTAACAAACGCAACATGCTGGCTTAAAACAGAAATGTAACGTCTCTGAATTGCTATTTTGGCCCATAGCCTAAAGATAGAAACAAACAAATACAATGGTAAATATGTCCAAATGTAAATGCTGTGACTGTGAGAATATTGCAACAGCAAATGTCAGACTTCATGGTCAATGAATGGCTTCTCATTTGGCGTTTAAAACTGATGGCCACATGTGGGCAGCAAATGGCAACGACCAGCTGGCCAACTGGCCATCGTCTATCCTCATGGCCAAAATCTTTGACCAAATTTCTTTACATTCGTTTTGGCAACTGCAAGTTTATCGCGCGCAATGACCGCAGGACTGCAGGCACCACAAGCTGCTTCTTCTCCATTTTCTTCATTGGCAGCATTTCCCTTGTATATGTGTGTGTGCATGTATGTGTATGTGTGTCATGGTTTGTGTAGGTAATTTGTAAGCGAATCGCGTGGACTTTCTCTGCGACGACGCATCAACAGAGAACACACACACACACATACACACTCGAACACTCACACACGAAAGCAAACAAAACTACAACACCTTGGATTGGTGTAAATAAGTAAAGCGGGCGACGCTTCGGTTGTCCACGGGGCGTATGGGCAACATTCGAGCGTTGGAACAGCCAGGCATATTTCATTGTTCACTTTAAATGTTAAGCAGCCTCGACTATCGTGGCTCGCTCTTGTTTTTGTTGTTGTTGTTGTTGTTGTTGATGTTATTGTTGCTGTTGCCACAAAGAATGCTTGGCAGCAGCATCGTGCAAATGTTTTAATGCTTTGTCGCCGTAGCTGCAGCAGCACCAGCAGCAGCTAGACCTCAGCGCAGTTAGCCATTTTCCCGCTAATAGCTATCCGAAAAACTAAAAGCTAAACACATAAAAAAAGGCATAAAACTAACATTAATTCTTGTTATAACAGGTTATTAATATGTTTTATATTATTATTATTATTATGTCAAATCTACCAATTTGGTTTTTGCTTCATATTAATCATTATTTACAGATATTCTTATTATTCTAATTAATGTGAATAGTCAATTTAATTCTAATTATTCTTATAATATTGTAAGAAAGTGCATTTTTTATTTAGTAATAATGAGTTTCACTTTCAAGCAAAAACTGTTCTTATAATTTTTTAAATTTAATTTAAATTTAACTTTATAGTTTTAGTCTGGTTACAATATGATCCATAATAGTCGTAAATATTAGATTTATATAAATATTATTAACTTCAAATAATGACTCAAATATAACTCTAATATATGGTATGAGTTTCATTAATCTATTGAAATTTAGCTTTTAATTTTTAATAGGTTGGTGGACATCCCTTCTGGCCAGTACCTGGGCAACCAAATTGTATGGGAATGGCTTCCACTTCTTTTGTGCAATTTCGTTGATGTTGTAGTTGTTGTTCTGTGTTGTGCCGTGCGGTGAGGTGCGGGGCGGTAAGGTGCGGTGCTTGAAATGCTGCACATGCCTGGGCGACCGCATGCCTGGGCTTAGAGGCCCGCCACAAACATTTCGGGGCTGCTTATGTGTACGCCGCGCTCTGCAAATTTATGGCCAGTAAGCAGGCTACTACTAGCTGCTTCAACTTCCCTCTTCTCGTCCTTCCTCATCCCTTTCTTCTTGCTCTTCTTAAGAGCCTGAGCCTGAACCTGAGCTGGAGCTTCTGTACAATGAAATATTTTTTGCATTAAGCAAAAATTTGTTGAAAATATTTGCAGGCCTGCTCCTTGACCAGAAAGCCTGGGTGCGGCAATTAAGTCAGCGCGGAGGCGGGCTTGGTCCATTGCGCATTAAGCGCTTCATTAAATATTTAAGTTTGACCTGATGCTGCCGTGGACCACGTTGCGTATGAGTTCTGGTTTCTCTGCTGTGCACTACCTTGTAAAAGTAGTTCTTTTTTTTTTGAGACTCGCTTGTTGTTTTTTATACCCTGTGCCCATTAAAAATGGGCAAAAAAGGGTATAATAATTTTGTGCAAATGTATGTAACAGGCAGAAGGAGGCATCTCCGACCCTATAAAGTATATATATTCTTAATCAGTATCAATAGCCGAGTCGATTGAGCCATGTCCGTCTGTCTGTCCGTCTGTCCGTCCGTCCGTCTGTCCGTCTGTCCGTCTGTCTGTATGAACGCGTCGATCTCAGCAACTATAAGAGCTAGAGACACCAAATTTGGCATGAAGGTTCCTGTATACCCTCTCCAGATCGAGTTTATGTTAGATTTTCAATATTTTTTCCACCACCCTCGCAATTAAAAAAAAAACTAATTATGGCCACATTTCTCAACGTAGACACTTCTAACTTAACAGGTGCGTTAAGAATGATATATAGAAGGAACGCTGAAAGTTTCAATAAGACAGATAATCAGCAATAAAAGTTATTTATCCACGGAATCGTAGAGCAGCAGGCAGCACATGTGTGCGAGCGAGATAGCGAACTACTGCGTCACAAGCATAAGTAAATTAAGTGTCGTAACACTCAGCTTTTGATTGAATGTGTATATTTATGTGAATGCTTGCTCCTATAAGCATATAAAGAATTCATAGGCTTCTTTAATAAACACCTGCTATGTTCTTACTTCTATTATAATCAAAACACTTAATTTAGAAAACTGCACAGGGTTTTATACTGTCGCGCGCGCTCGACTGATCCGCTTGTTTTATTATACCCTGTACAGGGATATATTAACTTTGTGAAAAAAATTTTTGTAACAGGCAGAAGGAGTCATCTCCGACCCTATAAAGTATATATATTCTTGATCAGCATCAACAGCCGAGTCGATTGAGCCATGTCCGTCTGTCTGTCCGTCCGTCTGTCCGTCTGTCCGTCTGTCCGTCTGTATGAACGCGTCGATCTCAGCAACTATAAGAGCTAGAGACACCAAATTTGGCATCAAGGTTCCTGTATACCATACGCAGATCAAGTTTATTTTAAATTTTGGATACCTCCCCCCCTTCCCCCGCAAATCGAAAAAAACGAATAATAGCCACATTTTTCAACGTAGATACTTCTAACTTAACAGGTGCGTTAAGAATGATATGTAGAAGGAACGCTGAAAGTTTCATCAAGATCGGTTTGTAAATAAGACAGATAATCAGCAATAAAAGTTATTTTTCCACGGAATCGTAGAGCAGCAGGCAGCACATGTGTGCGAGCGAGACAGCGAACGACTGTGACACATGCGTCTGCTTACCATGTGTGCATATTTGTGCGAGCGAGATAGGGAACTATTGCGACACAGGCATAAGTAAATTAAGTGTCGTAACACTCAGCTTTTGATTGAATATGTATAAATAAGTGAAAGTGAGCTGCTATAAGCAAGCAAAGAATTCATATGCAAAATGAGAGTTTCAAAGGGGTTTTCTTTAAACACCTGTTATGTTCTTACTTTTATTTTAATCAAAGTACCTATTATCAACATCATTTTAATATAGAAGCCTGTACAGGGTATTATACTGTCGAATGCGGTCGACTGTAGCCTTTTCGACTGGTTTTTTGTTGTGTATTATTGCACAAAAGAAGTGTGCTGTATACTGTTACTGGTTGTTGTTATAGTCGCTGCTGCTGCATCAAAAATAATGTTAAGTGTGGCCGCGAGCATGAAACTGACATGCTTCTCAGTTTGCTTTTCAGTTTTCCTTACAGTTTGCATTTGCTTTTGCTGCTTTTGCTACTCGACGAACCACTCGCCCTCGGCACTCACAGCCCTTTTGGGGAGGCTGGATTGTTGTAGATTGATGGCGACAGGGTTGGGTTATGGCAGCTGGTTAAGTTCTTGTGGAATGCTCAAAAAGAGTCTTATATGTCTGTTCACGAATATATAACAGATTACTTAAAAATAACTGTTAATATCACGGACAATTTGCTCATGAATAGAGCATACTTAAATATAATTAATGAGTTAGACCATTACAATTGATAAAACTGCCATACATATTCATAGATCATATATATTTGCCAGCAAGATAATTATCATTCTGTTCAAATATGTCAATTCATATTATCATACATTTATTCCATTAAAAAAATACATTTCTAACTGGATAAACTAACTCTAACTCTGCCATGCTAAATAAATATTCGAATATTGAAGTAATTGTTAAGAAATGATTATAAACTATAGATAAATCTAATTGAAACTTGTAATTCGGGTTGAATACAGATAGACAAATATATATAACTTATAGGCTAACTAGAATGTCGTCTTTGGGCACACTCAAAAGATTTATGAGTTGGGATAATCATTAATAATTAAGTGAATCGTTTTCCCACCCATATTGCCAACTCTCCCAAGCTTATCTCCAGGGCGACAGAGAACATTCTATTCAGTTGGCAGGTTTGTAAAAGAAAAGTTATCACTTCTTCTTCGCAATTTGCATATTAAAATGCCCTGGCTCCGTATTCGTTATGTCTGATTGCCACTGCCACATGGCATGTCAGGTTGTCTAGATTTTACTTTGTCAATGTCTCCCCTCATGAGGGGTTGCAGCAGTAGAACCACTAACCATAACCATTGCAAATTAAAAATAAAATGACTAGAAAAACACACTCACATCTAGCAACTTTACAACGCCTTCGTTTCGACTCGTTTCGTCTCCACTCGTCTTCGCTTGACTCTGAGTTACCCGCGTGCTGTCTGACATGTCTCATATTTTCTGTGAAGCGGCTAAGGCTTGGGTTGAGGCTGGGATAACGCTCGGATTGCGTTGTTGAACACTTAACCGGTTTCAGGTTGCCTCCTACATTTTGCTCATTTGCCGCACCGACTTTTTGGGTCACATCCTTTGGGAGCAATGCGTCAAAATCAGTGTCAACGCGCAGCGTTCCCTGGCCTCCATTGTGCTGTTCCCCACCCCCACTCCATTTTTCTCTCACTCCTCCTTATCTTTACACTCTGCAACTCTCTTACACTTGCCAGCTCTCCAGTTTACTTCTCAGTCTCTCAGTCTCTCTCTCTCTCTCTTTCTCGATTTCGTGTTAAAAAATTAATTCTTGCTGCCACGCAAAAGGCGCATTACGAAAGAGCTTTAGTCCTGCTTCTTCTTCTTTCTCTGCTAACCCGTTTAGAAAGCAAACCCCTCAGCAGAGATTGGCATAGTTTACCGTTAACTCCACCCTCCCCCCCCTTAAGACTAACCCCTTTCCTTTTAGCCTTTGCATTTGCCAACATAAAGCCTGAAGGCTGGCAATAAATTGTCAAAAAAGCCGCCAATGTCGTTACCTTGAATCTACCGGAGCTGAACTTATCGCTGGTTATAACCTCCGTCTTTTCCAGCTGCATAATGTCTTCATGAATGTGTTGCCATGTACATGTAGGCATTGGAGCTCCAATAGGCGTGGCAGTAGCGGCACCCAAATGGCTGCCAAGTGCTTATCTCAATTCACTTACTCTCGAAGTCATTGCCATAATACGGCATCAATACGAAGTATCATCAATAGTTTGCAAACGAATCCTTCAGAGAGACAGAGACGGAGACAGAGACAGAGAGAGAGAGATGGGAATAAGTGGCAGAGGGAGAGAGGTGTTGCCATTAACCGGGAACCGGGTGATTAACGTCAGTGTTGCAATCTCTGCCGGCCGTGCAAGTCGCGTAGATAAATTTAATAGGCAGCCATCAGTTGGCGCGTTGAGTTTCGCATTTTTCGTTGCATACTTAACGGCGCTTTATAATCGTTTGCCGCGCTTCTCATTGCATTTAAGTGCAAGCGCTGAGCCCAACAACAACGAACATAACTATGGCTCCTTCAAAACTTGCTTTATGGACGTTGCCGTTGATGACTTGAATAATAATCATAATAATAACAAGGACATGGCAGGGAACAAAAGCACACCTGCGAGCATACGCCAACACATCTACACACATCACACACACACACACACACACACACACACAGACCTCACGTATGTACTTGTGTTTGTTTTTCGTGACGCTCTGACAGCTGTGCCGCATGCCCCTTAACACCCTGCCGACCCCCCCCTCAGCACTTGAAGTGTGTTTAAAGATAAAAATGCAGTTTATCCTCTTTTCAGCGCAACTAACTGAAAGAGAGTATTGCTGTGTGAGTGCCTCTGCATGAGTGTATGTGTTTGTGTGTGTGCACAAGTGTCTGTGTACTGCTGCATGCTTTTGGGGGCTTTGAGTGTTTTAAAAAGAATTTCGTTTTTGTCTACTTGTGCGCCTTTCGCTTCTTACCATTCGTTTTTCTGTATGCGCCTCGCGTTGACATAGGCACTGTTTGCTACCACCCAGTGCATCCCCCTACCAATTCTTCCATTCTCACATTCTGCTTCCCTCACTATCTGGGCGCGTTCATGGCCCAGTCTTGTGCCTGAATACTTTTCAATAGTTCTTCAATAGTTTATCCTCAACACACACTTCGCATTGAGTGCAAGTGTGTTTTGTCTTGTTGTTGCCTTGCTTTCAACACCCAGGACTCCCCGTCACATTCAAGGGGCATTGCCATTGCTAAAAACAATCTGTTAAGTTTTTAATTATACTCGTATTCCACTATTCTCCACTTAAGTGGTAAACAATCTAAACCACTGACTTAGTGGACAACTTAAAATTTAACAAAACACACAAAAAGCACTTAACACTGTAATTATTATGAAGTTGTATCATTATCGTGACAGTTGCTTAAATTATCAATGTGATATGCGATAATGTTGGATTTATAATATTTCTGCTTATACACAATATGGATATATTCAAGGACTATGCAATGCTAGATACTAGAGAGTTGCATACGTAGATAGAAAATTTAAAATTATTTTTAGCATTGGCATGCATCAGCAATCGCTCAGGGTCAACAGAAGATTCAAACCGACAGGTGACGACAGGTAAACAACCAATCTGGCGCCAATATTGCTCAAATTACTATATCTACTGAGACTGAATATTGCATAGGATGGGAAGTTTGAATTTAAGACCGCTTTGTTGTACTCGTATTTACGAAGTCGAACGAGACGACTTTATCTGGGCATTTGAAGTGAATTTGTGAAACTCAAACAATTAATTTTTCATCACATTACGAGGTTATAAGCATACTCATTGAGTCCAATGTTCAGTGTTCAGTGAGTGCGACGCGTCGCGGCTTAAATAATCAGTAAATGTATTCAAAAACTGAGCTGCATTCATTGAGCTCTGATTCGGATTTTCAGCTGGGCAAACAACAAGCAAAGTGAAGAGAAATCAATTGAAAAAGCAGTCTCGTCGGCCATTTAAGCAGAAATGAACGGAAGTGAAATGTTGTACAATTTTGTTAAAAAAATATTGGAAATTGAATTGTCGATTTCTCTCATTTTTAGGAGCATAAATGTATTCAGAATTTGCTACGAATACGAGTTGGAGTGTGTTATGCTATGATAATTTTGTTTATGTGCAGTGGGCATAAAATTGTATAAAATATAAATAACAAAATTTGTTGGCCCAAGCTCTCATGAATTTGAAATGAGCCCAGGCAATGGACTGATAACGGAGAAGAGTTTAGATTGATGGGATACGCAATTTCAGCAATCAAAATTAATACTAAAACATAACCGGCCCAACAACAGCTACAATTAGCTGGCCAAATTCAAGGTCTATATAAAGGTATATACATAATTTTCTATATACATATATATATCTTTGGGACTTTGTGACTTAAATAAATGAAACTGTTCGTAAACCCAAAACCAAACCGAGACTCAATCCTGTCGGCAACAACAATTGGCCTTCATTTGCAAATGAGCAAATAAGTGAGCTAGCTGTAATTTGGGCTAGTAATCATTAATAATTTATGGTCATCAGGCCAGCCAAACGACCAGCAACAAGCAATAGCAATCCAGGAACAGCCAACAATAATAACAACAACAATAGTACTGCACTACAATGGCCCAGGCTGCCTTTCACTGTGGGTCTGGTAATGCAAAACCAAGTTGTTGGCGAACTCACTACTTTGACTACTTCTCTACTGCGAGCCGAGAACTGAAAACTCACAAGTGAAAATGGGGGAAAATGGAAAACGGGCGATGGCGCTGGTGCTGATGCTGAGGACGGGGTTTCGGCTGAGGGTTAAGTTCGGCCTGAGTGGCACTTTGTAGGCTGCTGTTGTCGTCCACTCGACGTTTGAGTGTGCAAATTTAAAGCGCATAAATACTCATACTGTTATTGTTGGTTCTTTTGGTTGTTGTGCCAGTTTTTGTTTGACCTACAACAATTGACTGAACCTGCGCTTAGCCCATTAAATGTGCCACAACAAATACTTCAACCGTAAAGAACAGATATCTTCAGCGTGTCGAACTTTAAACACACTTGCTAAATGTTTTCTAAACCATATATTTCGATCGATCTTTTATAAGGGACACTAATGTGATTTGCATATAACTTGATCAGAATTTGTAAGACATATTTGTATGGAGATAAGTTTAAAAGAATATGACTTTCATTTTGATAATAGTTTTGTCAGAAAATAAAGACAAACTTATATGTAGAATATTATTTTATATTTTATAGAATATTTGATCTGACTCATTGTAAAAATGTTTTTCATTCTATAAAGGATAAACTATATCCTTCAGATGATAAAGATATTCTATTTTGGAGTCAGTCAACTCATCGTCATAAAATATTACTTTACATTTGATTCTTATTAAAAATTCAAATAAAATTATCTTTGTAATTGTAATATTTTGAAAATGAATTGTTTTTTATTCCTATGAAACTTATAAGAGGTTTTCTATTTTTAATATGTTGAAAATGATGCTCTAAATGAACGGAAATTGTTACAATTTACACGAAGATGGGACCGTTTGTCTTGTTGAAAATTAATGAGTTTATAAATACATTGTAGCAAGAGCTTGCAATTTTGTTATTTTGTCAGCGACAGCTAAATATCTTTAGTATCTATTTGGTATTTATTTAACATATTAATGCCAGGCACAACATTATTAAAATATGATTGGATGGGATGTCAGGTCAACATACCGTGAGGCATTTTTCCAATTTTCTGAGCCAGTTCTTTTTAGTCGGGATGTTCTTTTTTAGTACACTCGTATTTATATATTTGTATATTGTTGTTGCTTTTATTTCTGTTGGAGAAGAGACATTTCTTACGTTCACGTTTATCATTCATTGCAGGCGTACGTGCTAATGCTGGCATATTGATAGAAATCCTGTAAATATCCTGTCAACACGCAGCATCAGAGAACATAGGAAAGCATCGTTACTTTGGGCTGTATGTGTATCCTTGTCTCCTTGTCTCCATGTCTCCATGTCTCTCTGTATCCCTGTTGTCTGCGGTTTATTAGGAACGGCTCTTCAAAACGAGAATCAGCACGGGTCAGGCTTTTGCTCCGGCGCTGTCCCTGAATGTGGATGTGAATGTCGTCCTGTCGAAGTCTCACGCTAATAGCGACAGCTGCACGTTGCCAGCGATAGCCGGGGATACAACATTAAAGTGCTTTGAGATTTATTTTTAAAGATTCCCCACTTTACTTCATTCACTTCACCGCCTTCATACTTTGTTATCTTATGTGTTTTGGTCCCACTTTGCTTCTTGGCTTAAAACATAAAATTATGACAGGTTGCGGTTGTTTTGATAGCAATGAATTTGTGATGTGTCTCGCTTTCTCTCCCTTAAAGATCTCACTGTGACACTTTACAGTTGTTATTTTAATTAAGACAATGAGAATAATATATAAAATATACAATATACAATATACAATAAGTTTAACTTTGACATATTTTAATCGGAATTCATTTTTGTGATTTAGAAGAATGAAAGTGTTTATGACTTGAGCCATTATGTATTACCATTAAAAATTTTTTATCATTTAAGGCTTCGCAAAGCAATTTGACTGTGTGAAGATACCAAGGGCTTTAATCTTAATAAGAGCTTCTTTTCTACTTTATTGGCACCATCTGAAAAATTCGCTGAAGAATTAGTAATTTTTCTGGAATTTTGCGCTCTTTATTATTAACTTGAACTGAAGCAAAAATAAAAATATTATTAACATTGTATATTAGCTTTTGCGTTGACGGCAGGAGAGCAGGTGAATTGTCTCGTCCAGAAAAATAAACTTAAGTTCTTTCGTGTCAGCAGCTGAGCTAATCGAAAACGTGTTTAAGTAGCAACCTGAAGCATTTAATAAAATAAAATAAAAAGTGCAAAGATAAATGCAAAAGGGCAAAGACTGGATGCCATTTAAGTAGGCGTGGCTGGCTGCCCATTAATACCATACGTTTTACATTTCCTTATGCAAGACAATGGCCAAGACCAAGAACTTTAAGTTAAGAAGGCGCAGATTCAGTTTTGTTGTTGTCATTGTCGCAGCCCGTTCAAGTTTTGTACGTGCGGTTGCTTTGAGGTTTGGCTTGTAGTACATACACTATGTGTGTGAGGGAGAGTGTATGTGTGTGTGTGTGTGTGTGTGTGATAAACATTCTTATCCTTGTCAATGTATGCCATACGGGCCAGTCAAACAGGCAGGCTGGCAGGCAGTCAGGAGTATGTACGGGCTTAGTGTCTAACAAATGTGCGCCGTGCGACAACGGCAGCGAGAGCGACAGCGACTGCGACAGCGACAGCGACTGCGACAGGGACAGCGACAGCGAAATGGAGAGAAAGGGAGAAGAGGTGGGATAGAGGACCTCGGCTAGGGTTGGCAAAATGTGCCGCCTGCGGTCGCTTCTATATAGTACATGCGTGTATGTGTAAATTTGCGTGCGTGAATGTGGGTGTGTGTGTGTGTGTGTGTGTATGTGTGTGTAAACGGAATGAACGGTAATCCGTCGTGTTTTGAATAACAAAATTTTCCGTACAGTGGAATTTGCAGGCAGCTAACAAACCACAAACCATGTCAAATGGCAGAGGTAGTAACAAATGCAGCAACAAATAAAGTAAGAGTAGCAGTCGCATCCATCGTATGCTTAGCCACGCCCAGTACACAGTTTTGTTTTTAAAACACTCAAAGGATAAAGGATAACCGGTCCAACTCATCGTATGCACGCACATTTCGCACACATTCTCGTTGAGTTTGTCAATAAAAATAAACAGCGTTGCCTGCTTTTAGGCGTTGTCATTGCGTGACAATCGTCACCTGACTATAAAGCACTCTAACAACGCACACACTGACAGCTGTGTCCTGGTAAACAAACTGAATATGACGAACGTTGCACATGCTGCCAATAAAGAGTAATAGAGAATATACAGTATCGAACATAAGCTCAAGATGCTTCTGAATTAATGTGGAGTCTTAGCAACGAAATGAAGGAAGAGTCAATTGAAACTTTGAAAGGAAACGAATTGAGTAAGAGAAGCAAAATGCTTAAATAAGTATTTTAATTCCATCTAAGAAACAAAATAAGAGAAACAAAGTAAAATACTTGAAAAACCAGTCGGAAAGGCTACAGTCGGCCACAACCGACAGTATAATACCCTGTACAGGTTTCTATAATAGAAGTAATTTGATGATAATACTGATCTCAGCAAGTATAAGAGCTAGAGACACCAAATTTGGCATCAAGGTTCCTGAATACCATACGCAGATCAAGTTTATTTTAAATTTTGGATACCTCCCCCTCTTCCCACGCAATTTGAAAAAAAACGAATAATAGCCACATTTTTCAACGTAGACACTTCTAACTTAACAGGTGCTTGAAGAATATCATATAGAAGCAATGCTGAAAGTTTCATTAAGATCGGTTTATAAATAAGACAGATACTCATCAATAAAAGTTATGCGAACGAGACAGCGAACGACTGTGACACATGCGTCTGCTTAGCATGTGTGCATATTTGTGCGAGCGAGATAGAGAACTACTGCGGCACAATTAAGTGTCGTAACACTCAGCTTTTGATTGAATATGTATAAATATGTGAAAGTTAGCTGCTATAAGCAAGCAAAGAATTCATATGCAAAATGAGAGTTTCAAAGGGGTTTTCTTTAAACACCTGTTATGTTCTTACTTTTATTTTAATCAAAGTACCTATTATCAATATGCTTTTAATATAGAAGCCTGTACAGGGTATTATACTGTCGAATGCGGTCGATTGTAGCCTATTCGACTGGTAAATATTATACAAGATAACAAATGTATTTACAATACATATGTATGACGGGCAGACTACCGGATGGACGACAGACGAACAGGCAGATTGACAAGTCGAACATGGTTCAACCGACTCGGCTGTTCAGACTGATCAAGACTGCGACTCCTTCTGCCTGTAACATTTATTTGCCTAAAGCTATTATACCCATTTTTGCCAAGAATATAAAAAATAATTCTATAAATTTTTACTAATATTTTAATTAGAAAATCTGTAAATTGTTGAAACAATACAACAAATAAAACATTTTCAATACATATTTTGACTGTAATAAACTTAAATTTTAAAGGTTAATCTTGGCTTTGTCGACTTGTTTTAAGACACATTTCAAATCAGTGAGTTTGTTTGAATTCGTTGCGAAAGTGTCGAGTGTTGGGTCGGTGGAGTTGCAGCTTGCTTTGAAATTAGGAAAAATAACTAAACACAGACATTGAAAACACTTTTCGTTTGGCCAAGCTGCTAAAGCAGGGCGCAAACTATTCTGCCAGCTTCTGTTGACAACACTCGTACTTTATCCTTGTCACTTGTTATCGTTTCTGCTGTTGCGCCATTCTTCCTACCGTGATGACGACCCGAAGGTAAGACTGTGCCAGAGAAGGGCGACTAAGAAGTGTAACCGAAGTATTTCTCTTGAGAAATTGCGGCACAAAAGTCAACGTGTAACGAGAAAATAATAAATGCCATTAATACAAGCGTGTCGGAGCACGGAGCTGGACCATATCAACAGGGGAAGACAAAGGAACGTGGCGGATGTAACGCTCAAAGCGAATGAAGTATGAAATTGAAAACCGCACCACAGTTTAAAAAATGAACCGGCAAGGCGAGCACACAACAACAAAAAAGAACACACTTCCAACAACAATAACAAAAAGAGCAAAAATCAAATGATCTGACATTTTTTAGACTCGGTTTCCTTTTGGCTTAAAGTGTCCCTCCGACAACAGATGGTCATACTCGAACTATTCTCATTGTTGTTGTGATGCCCGCTCCTAATCGGGCCCAGGGTAGCAGGTAACAGGTGAATAATTCAACGAATGACAATGGACAACATTAACTAATAACTTTCGTTTTTAGAACCATTAAACAAATACTTGTTTTTTGTCTTTATAAAAAGGTGAATTTGAAGCATATATATATATTAAGCAATGATAAATTGGAATGAGAAGTGGATTATTTTTCCGACATATGTCTACATGAGTTGGCAGAGTTATTGAAAAATATCAGTAATGCTAATAATAATACAAGTCATACCGCAAATTACTTTTGAAGCTGTATATTTATATTATAATACATATTAACGAACTTATATTTTTATAAAGTTAATTTATTCAATAAATTGGGCAGGAAGTGCATAAAAATAAAAAGATTATAAACATATTTCGGTTAAATAGATAAAAAGGAAACCCAATTAGTTAGCTTTGGTTCGACGTTCACTTATCAATTTAAATATTGAAAAAAAAAAAACTATATTGAATAGATATGATATAAATGTGAAAGTCAACCGTCTAAATTAAATATATTATTCAGTCTTATTTTTCTTAATTATCTGAACTGTTATTGGTTGCCTAATGTTCACTTGAAATGCAGTTATTAATTTAACTTTGTCTTATAAAAGACATATATTGTAGTTTTGCAGCTGGTCTTCTCCAATAGATACCTAATAATGTCAGTTAATGGTTTTATTTTGCTTTAAATTTAAATTCGGTAGAACAATGGACTTGATACTAATCGACAATGCTAATATTGTAAGACGTTGTAATAATCAGATTATGAATAGATTTTAATTTATAGTCGATTTAATATTTCATCGAACAAACAAACAAATTGTGAACATAAATTTCATTGTTTATTATTCTGACACTAATTAGGAAGCTTTTCTATATATGTATATAACTTGTCTGTGCATAAATCCAAGCTGAGCTGTAGCCGGCAGGAAATCTTGAGATATCTTGCATATTCACAGCAAATTCAATAAAGTTCCTTGCATACAACATGGTGCAAGAGGGAATTTCAAGTGCTCGGCCCAAACCAAAACAAAGTGGCCATTGCACAGAGCCAAGGCGCATACAAATCAAGTCGACGGGCATTAGCAACAACAAGAGCTAAGAGAGGAGACATCGAACACAAGATACCCTATACATCCTTATGCTCTACATAATTGGATCTTCATGCGGTTTTTCTTGCTGATAATATACAGTCGATAAAACCCCATTTTTGTATACCCGTTTTATGAATATAGGGTATAAGAAAGCACAGAAAGACAATAAACCAGAGTCAGAGTCACATCACACGGTCGTGGGAATTGAGTGGAAGCACAGCAAATGGTGACATGGCACGGGCCAGGCACATGTCAGGCCAGACTCCATTCCCAAGGAGAACGGCAAATGGCAAACAGTGAAAAAAAAAGGAGAATCGCCGTTGCTGTTTCCCTAGTTGTTCTAGTTGAAAGGAAGTTTTTGGCGCTGATCGTGCATTGGCCTTTAGCAAAAGGATGCAACGCTATTGTCCACATACATATATATGTATATGTATGCATATATACTTATGTAAAGCAACTATGAAAACGGTCATAGTCCTGCTGCAGTGGCGGCCATTGTCTGCAACTGCAATGGGCTTCGCCTTTTTCCTTCATTTGTCTGCCCTGCCACGGCGGCAACACACCAACAACAAATGCAAATGAGCACACTTTGTCTGCCTAACAACAAGCAGAAACAACAACAACAGCCAAACAACTGAACAGCCTGCTGAAAAGCAATACAAAGAACAGCTAAATATTAACTTTAAGCAAACAAAAAATAATAAAAATAGAGAATGAACCTTGCATAATCGAAAACGCTGTGGTGAGTAAATTTAAGTTGCGTTCGTTATATTTTATTTACTAAGTGCAAATGTTATTTGAAGTCATTGAAATTGAAGCAAATATATACACAGAGCGCAATAGTGAGAAAGAGAGAAACATTGAGAGTGAGTGAGAGAGAGAGAGAGAGAGAGAGAGAGAGAGAGAGAGACGCGGACACACACACGCACGCATATAAAAAACCAACAAGCCTAAAGCCATTTGTAGCCCTTTTGTGAGATAGTCAACAGCAACAACCACAGCTATATACACGCACAACATCTTTACACACACACACACACACCCACAAACACCCACACTTAGCTGCCTCATCATGCCGCCATTAATGTGTGTGTCTGTGTATGTGTGTGTGTGTGTGTAAAAGTTATAGTAAAAGCGAGACGCACGTATTTTAATATGTGCCCCCAAAGCAGAAGAAAAATCGCACGTACGTGACTTCATTTGTTGCTGAGCCATTGTTGTTGCCTCAATTCATTCGCTTTTTTCCGTTTGCCTCGTATTGGACATTGCCGTGCGATGGTTCACCGAGCACAAGTCAGAGTTCCCAGTAATGACAGTGCAGCATTTAAAGTTGCCTATATCATTTAAGCAATTAATATATAATTGTAAAGTGCAATCAACATTTGTTCACAAAAATTGTTGTAAATTTGCTCATTTAAGTTTGCTAATAAAGTAAAAGCAAATATTTCAATGAACTTATAAATATTAATATTCATACTAAATTCTCAATCAAATATAAGAAATTCAATTATTTTTAAGTCCCAAATAAATTGAAATTATAATTTCAATGCAAATAATAAAACAATATATAAATAATAGTGTTATTTTGTAATTTACTATAAAACTGTATAGAACAAATGTAAGTATCGTTTATAAATTATTATTTAAAAGGATGCAAATACTTAAGTAATGAAACTAACGCACAACGACGACCATAATAACCCCATAATTCATTTTATGTAGATATTTTATATGGGACTCCTTTGCCCACCTGGCGTATGCGTAATGACAAATCAATAGGTTTTGCTCTGCTGGTTTGTGATGGTATTGTGTGGGTGTGGTTATATGACTGTGGATGGCATTGTATGTTCGTGCAAACGACACATGTTTTAATTAATAAATGCCACTGTTAAATCGGTTGCCATTAGGAAAGACTGCGCAGACTTGAAAAATAGATATCATAAGTTATTTGCGTTTGAAATGATGCCTTCAACCGTAAGTGAGACCGGACCATGCCAAATTGGCATCATTATGCGAATTCAGTTGCTCTTTACCATGCACATATTTATCTAATAACAACAAAATCAACAACAATAACAACAACAACTACATTTACAGCCAACTAAAATCGTGCTAATGCTGATGATGATAGGCACGCTCCGAAAAGCAAATCAAATGTATCGCACGGATAAACCAAATTGAGAGACAAGGTCGCGACCAGTCCCAGCATAGTGCGGTGTTTGTAGCCTCCAGAGAGGTTAGGTGGGGAGGGGGGCGGTTTCCAAGCCTTTGGGTCTCTATGTGTAATGCTAGACACACGTAACAGTATCAAATAGACATACGCTGCGCCTGAGGCTAAGCAAATGAAAAGTAGGCAACATTGCCAACGACTTGACTAACTGCATGAAACCCATCTCAGTTACATCTCTCTCTCTTTCTCTCTCGCTCTCTCCCCCCCCTCTCTCTCTCTCTCTCTCTCTCTCTGTCTCTTTCTTTCTATTTGCCCAGCATTTACATTATTTGCTTGCAGACTTTCCGAGGTCGTCTGAGGACTCAGCTCATTAGGATCCCACAAATCAAGCGATGTATTTATTTATATTTATTAGGCGCAGCTGCAGCTGCTCGCATGGCCACAAACCAAGACAAATTATGTGTCCGGGAGTAAGCGAAACATTGAGAGCAGCTATTTAGTAAAGCTAATGCCTGTATGTATAATACCCTATAAGTTTAAGTACTTAAAAGACTTCACTTTAACCTGGCTCTTACTTAATACAAAGCTTGAAATCCTTTTGAACATTGAATTAATATATAATTTAAAAGCTTTTTACATGAAAGTATCGAATGCACAGGGTATTTCTAAGTCGATCACTATCTGCTAGATCAACTACTTATATCTTAAATGTATAATTGTTTCCTCAATCGAGTTGTTATTGTACAAATACGGGTATTTCAGAGGTGGGTACAGGGTACCTCTTCTTTGATCACATTTTTACTTGTTATATAAATACATTACTGTGTTGAACTATATATGGGGTATCTTAAGACTTGATCGTTTTACTTGTGTAACTTTTCCACTCTATCATATTTGTATGGTCATGTGTTTACTTACAAATCCAGGTGAGATATCTATCACTTTTGTTAAACATATTTCCGCTGTATACACTGAAAGAAGGTATGCATAAAATCAGATCCTAAATATGCTTATTTCTTCTTAAATTCATCTGTCTCTTGGTTTTTATGTAAACAAAACATAATTCACTTTAATTTTAAATAAACTTAAAATATATTGCAACTTTAAAAACAATTGCTCGCAAGTGTATTTAAATTTCGGCATGTAAAGAATTGATTATTCTTCTGTTTTTTAGAGTTTCGGTTTTTGCTTTTGGCCCTTGTTGCCTTTGCCTAAATTACACAAAGGCGTGCGATAAAAATTCAACGAGCAAATACCGAAGTAACGTAACTGTAAATGGTTGACCCCTACTCCCTCCATGAGGCCCATTCTCCCACTCTCCCTTTGACAGACCTTATCTCCGCCCTCTCAGCATAGTTGCTCGGAGTTGTTGTTGGGTAATATCTGGCCCATTGTTTGCTGCGAGGTTGAGTGTTCTGTTGCTGCTATTGTTGTTCTTGTTGTAGTTGTTGTAAGAGTCTGCTTCTGCTGTGAGATGACATTTACCAGATATAAAGCCCAAAATGTGCACAAAAATACACACACACTCGCCCAGTCGCATACACCATACACAATGACTCGCACACCCGCACAGACAGCGCTTGTGGTTGCTTCGTTTTCTTTTTTGTGTTGTTGTACTTCATTTTTGGCACAAAAAGAACACAAGTAATTGAATTTCAATCGCAAAAATTCACACAAACACAAAGGATAACTGGTGCGTGTGTTTGTCTGTATGGGTGTATGTCTGGTGTATAAAGTAAAACGACAAACACTTCGTAATGCGGAATTTTCATATTAAATCCGCTTTTCAGCAGACTCTCAACCTACACGCGCTGCATACATCCACACACACACATACACACTTACGCGTATATGAATGTATATGCGTGTATGTGTGAGCTTGACTGTTTTCGAGTGAGTTGAAAATAATGACAATTTAATTCAGGGCCCCTAATTTTTCGACGCTGCGCACATAAAGAGAGTGCCAAGTCAAGGCGATATTGAGCATACGCCACGTTGACTGCTCAACCATGAATGCGCTTGCGAGTGTGTGTGCGTCGGCTTGACTTTTTGAGCTATTTAATCTAATGTAGCGATTCACTGACAAACACAGGCTGGCGCAAAGAGCGGCCATCAGCTTCAGCCACTTTTAACCACTTTGAAACTCATTTCCTACACTCATCCACTTTCACATGCATAGAAATAAGTATATGTGTGTGCTTTGTCAATAACCACTAAGGCCCTGATAACTCACCCTTCTTGCCTCTTGCCACAGCCTCGTCTTGGCGGTCCACTCAAAAGTGTTACAATGCACTGCAAGAAACCAAGAAAGAAACTCTCCAACAGAGCAGAAGCAGATCCAATATTGATTGTTGACTGATCTGACTTAATCTGTTTACAGAAAAATTTTAAGAAAATATTACGTCATCAAGAGTCAAAGTCAGTGAGCCTTCTGCATAACTGTCTATTAATGTTAGGGTATTTGAACCAAAAAAAAGAAGGTCGTTGCGCTTGAAAGCGTTCATCGCTCATTTAATTTGCGACAACTACTGCGGCTCACAATTTGATTAATATTAATAGAGTGTGCTTGTACAGCTGATGAGAAACCAATTCTTCAGCATTCACATCTAAAATTTGTCTTTTTTTAGTGGTTCTTCACTTACACTGACAAATACACACACACGCACACACACACACACACACACACTCTTAACTGCTGCCATTTCCGTGCATTTCAATTTCTATACCCTTGCGTAAAGTTTACTCGTAATAAATTTAGCGCAGAGATCTAAATCAATCTGTCTCCTTTTTTTATTCCCTCAATTTTTATTTAATTTCGATTTCACGTTGTACAAATATTTTCTTTTATTGAATTAAATTGAGCTTACTTTGATTAATATGTCCATTCTTGTTACTTGATTTTTATATACAAATTGTCTGCGTTGACTTATGACCAATTAAAGTTGAACTTTTTGCTTACTTTGTTCCTGTTTCTGTTTACTTTACTTACTTTTTTCCCTTCAATATTTCAATGTTTCGATTTATTTATAAATACATTAATACGCTGCTCATTTACTTCCGGTTTCAGTTGCCAGCTTCAGCGGAAGCGTAATCTGCTTGTCATCAATTTTGCTTGCCCGTTTTCAGTTATATTTTCTTATTTCCCTACTTGCACTCTCCTGCGTCCTGTCTGTCCTTGTTGACCTTACTGATTGCTGTTCCCGTTGTTGTCGATGTTGTCATCTTGTGTATTTGAGCGGTTCGGTATTCTCTTTGCGGTTTGCGTTTGATTTCCGGTTCGTCTTTCACTCTTTTCACCTCGGTTGGTTTTTATTAAACGCAATATGTAACAGTTCAAAGTTCTTACGGTATATACTTAGCTGATTCCCAACGATGGCTTCAGATTGGGCGTAGCTCTGAGATGCTGTTAGTGTGGCTGCGAATGGAGCACGCGGTTGACTTCGGCTTCTGATCGACGGCTGTGGATGTAAATAAGATTTGTAAAAAATTCAAAATAATTTAAAACATCTAAAAATTAATAAAACTTAAACTTAAGAGATTATTATTAATCATTTAAAAGCATTCCAAATATATGGCAGGCAAGACATATTTCCTTCTTTTACTTTGTCCTTGTGTGTGGAATCTATGAACTAATTTGATTCACTTACTTACTTAATCCATTGACTGCTACAAATCGAAAAGAGAGAAATAATTTTAAAATTTTTCATGTAATTATATTCAATATACAATTATATTGTCAGCATTAGAAAGTTAATCAAAATGATTAATTATTCAAAATAAAAGTTGCATTATATTATGAAACTGGATTAAATTATCATCTCATAATATTTGCTAAGTTTTCTTTGATGACTTAACTTTATAATAGTTAATTACCTATGCTAATAACCTATTCACATTACATTAATCCAGTTTCTTATCAGCTGAATGTTTTAACACTTCAATGGAAATCGAGAGATTAAAGAAATGTATTTATTGCACGCATTAAAGTTAACAAGATTCACTGTAAAAATTTAATGAATAAAATATTTTACACGATTGCAAACTATAGAAAAGTTTGAATAAACTATTTCCCTTTATCAAATACGCTCACTTTGGATTATCAACTTTTGTCATTTCAATATTTATGCAAACGTTGGCAATTGATAATTGAAAATGCAACGTTTTGATGGGAGAAATGTGTATGAATTTTACATATTTTATGGCAGAATTTATAATGAAATTCAAACAGCAATGTGTATTGAGTATGCATGTTTGATATTTGAGTATTTTCGAATTTTCTAGTATCAAGAAATTTCAATTTCGATTGCTTTCCGACAGACTTGTATACGTTGCGACCTCAACAAATCGCTCACGTGTGTAGAGAGTTAGGCAACTCGTATTAAACGAATTGGCAACTAGGCCAACTCGGCAGTTGGTCAGCAATTACATTTGCAACGTTGCAGCATGTCCTTGCCGTCGCTGAGTTAAAACAGGAAATTGTATTGCAGAGCTCGACAAGGAAGCATTTCATTGGCCTCCACTAAAGCAATCAGCTTGAAAGACCATTTCAAGACTTAACAAAATGCTGCTGTTCGTTGCAAGCCCCATCTGCCCCTTGCAGGTGCTGCTGCAAGCAAATAAAAAGTTAAATATTATGCAACAAGTAAGTAAAAGCATAGAGCGTACCTTGTAGCCGCTTTATTAGCTGCCCAACTCGGGCTACCTTTCCATTGCCGTCCCCTCTCCTATGCTACATCTCCCCGTTGTCATAATCCCGTGTAAAATTATTTTTCAACTGCAGACTGCATTTCATTTTGTGGCTATTGCTGTTGCTACTAGCGATGCTTCCCTCTTTTGTTGGCAATCCAGAAGGGAAAGCTCTTTCTATGTGTATGCTTATGTAGAACACAGAAATTATTTCAATCATGGCACTGTAATGCCGGGGCAAACTAAGTAAGCCGAAGATGAAGACTGCGCCACGGAGCTCGATGGCTCCATCGGTAGATACAGTTATTTAATTGGCAGAGTGCGGCAAAAAGGAGTTCTCCATGAATTCCCAGGATGAGTGCCTCATCTGAACTTTTGAATTGGCTTTTTGGCCAATTGAAAATTATCTAAGCAGTAATTTAAGGTTTAGGTATTGAAGCATAAATGTACATTGTTGGACCAAGTGGAATGAAATGGATATGATTTGAGAATGTATTTTCTTTGAAATTTATTAGTTTAGCACTTTCAATATAAAATTAAACTGTCATAAAAAGAAATAGTTCAATTATTCTCCATATTTCCGGTTAATAAATTTCAATAATGCTTGAATTGATGAAAACGAGCAGGATGTGGCAACTACTAAGGGCTTAATCAAGCGTGGACTTCGGCAAAGCTTCGACAAAACCGCAAACAACTAACAATAATAACAACAGCAATCAATATATATATCCACAATGAATTTGCATTTTCAAAAGTTTCGAGATCCGTTTGCCGAGTTTCTAAACATCACCACAGTTAAGACACAAAAAACAACTAATGTAAACCAATTACAATTTAATGATTTAGCACTTTGTGTAGCAACAGAGAAACCTAAACTTTTTCTCAAATGAAGTGGCCCTTTGAAATTTCTACAGCACCTGTTTCATTAATTGTTAATATTGAATTCAGTTTAATATGTAAACAAACAAGAAAACTCTCAACTTAAATTGGCATTTGGAGGTCGCTGCCAAAGCAGGCAAAACAATTGCCAAAACGGAAGTTAACCGCAGGCAAACAATTTGAACAGGAGAAACAGTCAACTTGTATAAATTCATAAAGCCAAATAACTGACAAAACTCTATGCAAGTGAAGCCAACAAGTTATAAAATAAAAGCCATCGAACAATTACATATAAAGCTACACGGATACACAGACACAGTTCCATAGATACATAAACATATACAGCAGCTGGGATGCCGTTGCCTTACTTCGTGGGGCAACAATAAACAGCAAGTGCAGAAAGTATAAAACGGAAATTCTGCATTTGACATAAACGTCAAGAGCACGCACACAACAACAGTATCCAGTTAGGAAATCTATCTGATGAAGCTGAAAAGCATATACTCTTTTCCCTGAATTGTCATACTTAAGAATTGCAGGTTTTATTGTACATATTTATTAATAATGGAACACTCTTTAGTATGTTATGCACTATACCCAAACCTTTTATATTTATACACATATATGACATTAAATCCTTATGTTGTATGTATTACAGATCTCAATCTGCTACCCAAGTAACTAATGAAGTTAAAGTATTAGAAATTTCTAATTGATCGGCTGAAAAGAAACCTCACATACTAGTATCATTAACTTGATACAAAGCTCAAGTGCTAGTTGATCTACCATTAATGCAAGTAGTGTAAGGAAAGAAAGTGAAGGAAACGCAATTTGGTATCAGCAGGCGACTTTTCTGCACAGATGCCAAGCACTTGGCATTTGCGAGCATGAGAACTGGCTGCTAAAAATTTCAAAATGTTTCGCAGGGATTTTCATTCGGTTACTTTTGGCTGTATCTCTGTATCAGTAGCTGTAACTGTATCTGTATCTATATCTGTATCTGTATCTGTATCTGTATCTGTATCTGTATCTGTAGCTGTAGCTGTAGCTGTAGCTGTATCTGAATTTGTATGTGTGCATCTGTGGGCTTTCACAGCTATCAAGCTGTTGGTTTCGTTTTGCGTTTGGCAAATTCTTGGATTGTGTTTGTGTTTTGCATTTTGGGTTTTTGGTTTTTGGGTTTTGCATCCTGAGTTTCAATTGCATTGTTCTCGACGTTCTGTGTGTATGTGAATGTGTCTGCTGTGCAGCTCAGCTCTTACTAGTCGAGTGCGAGGCAGCCTGTGGCTTAAAAATATAAAAATTGATGCCAAGTGCAGAGGCCTTGCATAGCCATAGAATTCTGGGGCATATTTCCATTTGTTGTTTTTTTTTTCTATTGTTTTTGTAGCGCCTAATGGGTGTCAACGCTTGAATGCAATTTGAAACATATTTTGTGCTCGACATTCGCATCGTTGATTTTTCTGTCTTTTTTATTGTTTTTTTCGGTTTTCTTAGTTGTTCACTAGAGTGACTGAGCCAGAAGGCAGAAGGCAATTGCATGAGCAGCATGTGACTATTAGATGTCAATCAATAGGCTCTTGACTAATGGGCTTCATAACTGGAATAACAAAAATCAATGTCAGCCCAATTTTCAGATATTTTCTTAGCCAAAATTGACATGCACACACCCATACATACACAACCAATGCGGTAGCAACACCTGTCAAACAAGTGGCATTCAATCAAGTCATGTCTCCGCAGTTTCCCGGACTGACAATGACTTGAAAAGCGGCAGCAGTAAACGTGACTGACCGCATGACGGTTGGTCCCACTGATTGCTTAAGACGATGACGATACAGCCTAGAATATAAATAATAAAATCTAAGTCGCCCAATTAAAAGTTTCAGTTATGGCGGACTTGCGTATATCTGCTCGTACTTGGGATTTTAGTCAATTTGTACAAATTTTATGATAATGAAGCACAAATATTTTAAAAGCAAACGACAAGAGGTATAAGGCATAAGTAGATTATGCTGCAGTGAGCGCTAAACGACTAGCAGAACTCCTATTCAAACATAAATTCTTTCTTCCCAAATATAATAATATAACATATTTCTTAAAGTATTCAAGATTAAGTAAATTATAAGACAATAATAAGAATAAGTAAGTAAAGTAAGAATATGTAATAAGTAAATAAGCTAATAAACTATAAAAATAAAAAAATTTAGTATTTTCCATTTTATTTAGTTTCTAAAAATAGTTAATTAATTAATTATCTCGTTAAAGAATCGTAAGAAAACGAATCAAATGATTATCTCATAATAATGCAGGGTACGAACGAAATATACAAAACCGGAGAGGAATAAAGGGGCCACATTGAACGTGCTGCTTGGACTCATAAGGACGACAACGTAGCGCTGCCAACAACAGAACGGAAACCGGAAATGCCAAGCAGCAGTGCCAAAGCGCATACAGTCGCCGTCACTAAATTCATGCAGCATCGTTTCAATTGTTGGACAATTTGTGAGAGCTCGCCAACAGAATAAACGAAAACAACAACAATAAGAACAAAATTGAATAGCCATTCACTGAAACCTAAAGTTAGCAAAATATTTGCAAATCTAAACTGTTGGGCAAGCTCAAGATAATTTAAATGTCTATATACTTTGACTCGATAAAGTTAACGTTAATCAAAAAGCATAACAGATTGAACCGTTTTTATGCTGAATTGTATAATGCGGGATTTAAATAGTGACGCATTCTCTTAACTTCAACTTCACTAAATCAATTCTGCAGTAAGTTGAAGTGAATTGAGTCTACTTAATTAATTTTATATAACTCAATGTGACATATACTCTTAGTTTCTGGCGTTAGGGAAATCTTGCTATTGACTGAGATAATTTACTTAAAATGTTATTTTAGGATGAAAGGAATATAAGTTGTCTACCAGCGACTTTCGCTCATTTTCAATATAAACTGTTGGCAGAGTTTAAGATTGGCATTGAAAATATGCTTCTTTGCCATTGCTACAATTAAAGTTGATTAGAGGTGCCGAAAATTGCGTTACTCATGAGCAACGTAGTTGCTACTGTGAAATAAACGCATGATTAGCCACGCATAAACACAAACTCACTCATACAGGCGTACATTTGTAACAGTTACTTTACTTTCTGTGTTTCGGGTGACTTTGGTAAATCACAGTTTCAAGTCAACTGAACTTTCAAATGCAGCCCAGCAACACAAACACTGACTCACAGAGCTGTAGCCAAATGACGACAATGATGATGCCCAAGAAGTGCGAGCTACGGGGCGAAATGCGAATAGGAATACGAATACGAGTACGACTAGGAATAGAAATGAACTGCGTATGATGATAATGATGTTGCTGCTGATGACAACGAGATTGTCTAAAAGCAAAAACTTGACAAAGTATTCATAGTAACACGCGCGGGCGCGCGAAAAAAGACATTGAAACTTGTCACTGAAAAGTTGTTAAGTCAGAGAAGTCTGATGACTTTACGTCACCCGCACTTTCCGTTGCCCCACTCATCTCCGTCGCATCAACTCCTCTTGCCAACTGTGTGGGCGTTTTTGGTGCAACTCCAACACTCTAAACCGCTGGGGCGTGGTTTTAAAAAATGGAAATAATATTATATTATTATGCCTTGCCATAATGTGGCAAGCAAATTAGTAACAGATTAGGTTGTATGCTTTTGTGACATTATCACGGATGAATCAAGGTTTTTGAATTAAATTTAAGACAAAATAATCAAAGCTCGAATAGTTACAAATAATTTATGAATGATTTGATAAAGCGATTATAGATTTGCTGTCAGTTGTTTTTTTTTTGGTGATAGTTATTTTTCAACGTTGCTAAGACTACGATTTTCAATTGACTTTGAGATTATCAAATAAATACAATTTTAAATATTGAAATGATTAATTCGAATTTGTTTTTTTTTTTTTTTTTAATTTATTTAATAATACATAAATATTTGAAATGCTTCTACAATTTTCACAACTTTGACAGGAATTAATAAAGAAATAACATATGAATGATTTATCTAAACAACAAATTACGTATACGCCTCGCATGTAAGGCAAATTGACTGTAATTCCATCCATGTGCTGATTGGCTAGCTGTTGAGATGCTGAAGAGTACACTTAATGACAACGCTTAGTAACACCAAAAACTATGCATCATTTTGATGTGAATCCGCGAATTTAAGGAGGCAATAAACATGCCGCCGATGGGCGAATAATGCGCTGTCATTTTCGAGACGACTTGTCACTGTTCATCATAAAATGCTATCTACATTAATTGTCAAGCCGGCAAACTGAACGACAGACAGGCGGACAGACTGATGGACTGATGGACTGATGGACTGACATAGATGTTCTCTCCTGACTTTGATTTTTTGCCTCACGCGAAAATACCATTAAATTGATGGTTCGCGCGCTCATTCACGAGTGCCACGAAATTCGCAGTTGACAAAAACAATTAAAAATGCTGTAAAAATGTTATGTGCAGGTCGCACCGGCGGTTTTGTCCCTTTGCCGATCTCTGTTTGTTGTGGACACTGCTGATAAAAGCAAACGGCACTTAAACGTGTCAACAATGGTCACGACAAGCGCAGCCCACGAATTGACGAACAACAACAAAGCATGGATAGGCATCCATGAGAGGATTGGGTCTGTCGATGAGGCACATTTTCAGCAATCAGTTTTATGTTGTTCAAGTGGCAAGCGCTCAATGTGATTGGCCTGACTGTCTACCCTACCACATACCCCCCAAGCCGTCTTCCCTGTCACCATCATCAGCCTGCCACTCCCATATACCACACAGTTTTGCAATTAATTTCTGGCCAAACCAGCAAATGTTTTTGTTCTTATTGTAGCCCCGTTGCTGTGGTTCCCATAAAAGTTAGATAAATTGTACGAGCATAGACAAAACTTTCGATCTCTCCGCTACACACGCACTTTATAGTGGGTGAGGGGAACAGTGCGAATTGATGCGATGTGAGGCGCCGGGGTGCGTTGGCATCGCGGCCCTGTCAGATTTTGAAGTGGCAGCACGGGCTACCAACTGAACTAAGCCAAGTGGACCAACCATCTAACCACCTAACCACCCAACCACCCGACCGAACGACAGACCGACTGCCGATTATTTATAGTTGAGAAAGTTTTGTCATTTACGTTTGAAAATTTAAATTTTAATTGAGTTTTCTTGCCAGCGTTTCCCTACCTCTCCCACAGCAACTGTCCCTGCCACTAGCGAGCTGCATGTGCTCTGTGAGTGCGGATGAAAATCAAAAAGTCAGGCGACTAAACGGACCCCAGCATCCAGTGTATGCATCCCAACAAGCCATTCGGTCGCGTTATTCCAGGTGTTGGCTTCAACTTCACTTCATCTGAGTATGATAAAAGCAGAGTTGTCGAAATTGTTTTGTAAACTTTTCGAATACCCTCTTAGTTGTCAAGTGGACGGAGCAGCATGTCGATGCATAGCCCAATCAATGAAGAACTTATGTATCGTATATTTGTGCTAATATTTGCTGTAACATCATGATTCTCCTCAAATAATATTGGCCCAAGAATTAAGATACAAAAATTGTTTATTCAATTTATATTATATTATAAACATGTACATTTATATTTACTGTTGCTTATTCTAAATAGTATTCCTCTTAAAATCTAAGTAATATTCTTTATTTTATCAATTCATTTCTATAAATATTTTATTTATTTTAAAAATATTATTTACAATTTATATATTATATAATTATAATTATAAATGGTATAATATTTATACAATAAATTATTAACTTTCCTAATTTTATAAAATAGAATATTATTCAATTAATGGGTATTTATCATTCGAAATGTATGGAGCTTTGAAGTAGCAAAGTGTTTATGTTGACTTATTGGTGGCGAGTTCTGTATGAACAAATGTTTCTTTCTTTTTGTTTGTTTTATTTTAGTTTTTTGTTCTTTATTTTTTTTTTTTTCTGCGAAAAAATAGCATACAAAAAATGAAGCCAAATCAAAGTTTTTAGTTGCAAACAAGCACTTTTGTTGTTTGTTATTGTGCCACAATACTCGGGTTTGTTATTGTAATACTTATTGTTGTTGTATTATTGATTGCTATATATATGACCAGCAATAAAAATATATAAAAATATGTGATGCTTTGCATCATTTAGGGAGCACTGAAAATACCATAGAGACGGATGACTAATGAAAGAAAAGAGAGCTCAAAAAAATAAACTTATAGTAGATTCAAATGTGACACTCAAAAGGGTAAAAACAACAACTAAACGTAAAGAGCAATAAAACAGCTAATAGTCTATATTAAAGTTGGCTGTGACAAAATGACAGAAGGCACATATTTGGCTCATTAAATTGATTTTTCTGTTGTTATTCTCATTGATGTTGCTGCTGTGGCTGTTGTCGTAGTTCTTGGCCTGGTTTAATGGTAAGTCTAAGCCAAAAATGCTGATGTCTCCGAAATCTTTTCTATGTTGCCCCCCGAAGAAGCTAAAAAGCAAACGATTCAAATGGCCGTAAGCCATAAAACACACTCGTCTCAATGGCAGACCGAATGGACTGAATTCATGTAACATTAAGGCATTTTTAGGACTGAAACTGGACACTAACAAAAACAATAATAGTACAGTGGGCACTCACAAGTCACAAACTAAAATATCAACATTAATATACCCTTATAGAATTATTTTCATATATTCCATTTGCAATGGCTAAACTTCTTTAATTATTCAACAAATAGGTAAATTAATTATATTATTTTCAATAAATAGAATTCTTTTTAGTTTAATATCAAAGATAAAAGTATTTTGTAATTGTTTACTTTCCAACGCAATTTTAATGTGGTATAAATGATCAATTATTATTAATTCAAATTGTTATTAATAAGGGTTCAGCAAACTAAATGTCTATATTTGCGATGGGTCCTCAACATCTGCCAGTTGCCGAGTTGATAATTAAATTTATACAGAATGCAAAAAGCTTTAACATAGAAGGTGCAAGGTACAGGCGTCAACATGGAGTGTCCTGTGGTTGCTGCAATTGCTGTTGCTGATGTTGATGTTGATACAATTGCTGTTGTTGTTTGTGTTGCTGCTGCTGTCATCAGTCGGAACATGTTACTGGGAAAAGCAGAGGGTGGCAAGTTACTGTTGCTGTGGCAAAATCAAGCCGCAGAAACAACTCAAAATCGCAATATGACACATATGCGAACGGAGGCAGCCAAATGGCAAACCAAAACCAAAACCCAAAAACTGAGCACTGCCAACATTGCAACGGTAAACATGTAAAATGCTTCTGAAAGGTGTCTGCTCATCTCTGTGTGCGTGTGTGTGTGTGTGGATCCATTCCATGCCTGCATGTTAACGTGCATTTTAACGAGTGTTGACAATTACGAAAAATTCGGTTTTTGGTTAAACGAGACAACTGGGCATATGAGTGTTCCAACATGTCATGCATGCAAGTGCGTTTGTGTTTATATGTGCGTGCTTTTTTCGTAATGCCAAAGTTTTGTTTAAAGTGTTTACAAGGCACTTTTTTTTGGGCTGTGGCTCGTGCAAATGCAGGAGAGAGCTCTAACACACAGCAATTGAAGTTATAATGGAGTCGCTGGGTTCACAACTAAAGAGAACACAACACACAGAACAAGAGAGTGACACAGGGACAGAGCGAGAGAGAGAATGAGGGAGAGAGCGACAGAGAGAGAGAAACAAAAATGTAAGGAGAGAGATAGGACTTGGCTTAGACAGTAAAAAGGGTAAGCTTACATGATAACCAGCACAGCGTAGCATGGACCAGGACCTCTGCCTGCCGCACTCAAAAACAGGGTGATCCTTTATGCGCAGGCGCTGCGCAGCATCTGCGCCACATCAGCGACAAAGCTACAAAATGAGAGCGACAGATGATGCTGTCGCTGCTGCTGCAACTGCCACGACTTCTTCGTCAACTTCGACTGCTACTGCTGCCGCTGCTCGAGCTGAGAGGGCCATAACAAGGCTACAAAAACAAATCGTGCGTCAGTACGAATCCTGCGAATATCTATGCAGGACAACACGGAGTGCTCACCGACAGGACCCAGGCGTCGACAGGCATAAGTGAAAAATAAATTAATAAATTAAATTCCAATACAATACAATCGTTGAAAATACATATAAATCATAAACAATGAATTACAAAATTCGAAAAAATGTTTGAATATTAAAATTTTACAACGGCAGCGCAAAAATTTGAATTGAACCAAAATTCGACTGGCAAAACAAAGTCAGCTGCATGGGCGAAACTCGCAGCTAGACGCAACTACTGTTTCGGCATCAGCCCAGCTGCTGTCGCTGTCGCAGTCGCAGTGACAGTCGCAGTCGCAGTCGCTGTCGCTGTGGACGCTGACATCGCAGTCGCTGACCACATCCAGTGCGAGAGTCTGTCTTGACTGCGACGGCGCTGGCGCTGCGCAGCTGCCTGCTGAGTGTAGAGTTAAGTTCCACGTAAAAAAAGAACACTCTCTGATTCCAACTACGTCACGCACACATACACAGAAACGTATAGGAACATACACACGAATACAGAGATATACACGAGACAGCCGAAAGGTAAACAAAAACCTGTGCGCGTGTGCTTGGTATCAATAAAACACCGGCCGACCGACCGCCTTGAAGGCAATTTGCCTTGGTCGCCGTGACGTCATGAATCGCTCTCGACCACGTTTGGCCCTGCTGTTGGCCATTTGGCGGCACGGCAAGCTCCTCTGCTTGCTATTAGCGTTTCTATTGTTTTTTTTGCGAAACGGTTCACGCAAATCCAGATGCCAAACGCCTCTATGATGATCTGTTGAGTAACTACAATCGTCTTATTCGGCCCGTCAGCAATAATACGGACACGGTACTTGTCAAGCTGGGTCTGCGCTTGTCCCAGCTCATCGATTTGGTAAGTCAAATGGCCTGAACAGGCTCTCACTCCCACCCCACGCTTCCCCTGCACCGAGTGGCACTGACCAAATAATTAATGCAATGGATAAAACTTGCCAGAGCTGAGTGTGCCCGGCATTGGGACAGTTTTTAATTAAGCGCTTCAATGGAGCACTCTCCTTAATGTAAACAGCAAAACAGTTGCAAAAACTTCCCTCGATGGTAAATTAAAAAATGGCCAGCATAACTGACAGGCAATGAGGCGCACCAAGTCGAGGCAAGTCGAGTCCAGTCGCTTTCAGTTCGGTGCAAAACTGAAAAGTATCTGAAAAACGGACAGTCTGGGATGGACAAGGGGCACGGGCAAAGAATATTAGCACGTGAAGCTATTAAACTAATTGACAAGATAAAAGCTTTCCAAATGGCAACATTTCAACTGTCCGTACTCAAGCTTAACAACATGTTCAAATCAATAAGAATATTTAGTAACTCATTCAATTAAAATTAAATTGAGTTGTTATAACTAACTGAAACTATTTGTGATTTCATTAGCATAGAACTTTAATGAAATTATATCACATTGCTCAGCAGTTCATTGCATTTGCATTCAATTTAACTTTGAGGCAGACAATAAACTATTGCATACTTTCGGGTGCTCGTTTAAAGTTCAGGGCGAGGCATTTGTCAAGTGTCCTGCTGGAAGCCCCGCACACTGCGCAATTGCTGCAGCGCAATTCACTGCGTTAGAACGTAGAGTTGGGGCTTTCTAGGAGCAGCAGAAAGTGCCGTTGCCACGGGGCTTAAAAGGTAATAAAACAAGCCAAAAATCCAAAAACCGTAAGCTGACAGCAAAAAGCACATTAGCGACAGGGCTGAGGGCGAAGAGAGCTGAAAAACCGCCCTGGGGGCAATGGAAACATGCAAGCAGACAGCCAGGCAAACAAACAGACAGGCCCTGGGATGTGCAGCAGTAAAGGATGAAGGATGCAGAGAGGAAAAAGGAAAAGTTTAGGAGAAATGCAAAATCCTGCTTGATGCATGGTAGTCCTGTGTGCAGTTCTTTATCATCAACGACGTGGGTTTTAATTTGCGCTCCCCCTCCCTTAAAACAGAATCTCAAAGATCAAATTCTAACGACCAACGTGTGGCTGGAGCACGAATGGCAGGATCATAAATTTAAATGGGATCCATCCGAATATGGTGGCGTCACTGAGCTCTATGTGCCCTCTGAGCATATTTGGCTGCCCGACATTGTCCTCTACAATAAGTGAGTACGGTGAAACAGATTACATAGGTGTAATCAATGATGAACTATGCTCTTGTTTCAGTGCCGATGGTGAGTATGTGGTGACCACAATGACAAAAGCCATTCTTCATTATACGGGAAAGGTTGTCTGGACTCCCCCCGCTATCTTCAAGTCATCCTGCGAGATTGATGTGCGCTACTTTCCCTTCGATCAACAGACGTGCTTCATGAAGTTTGGCTCTTGGACTTATGATGGTGATCAGGTATGTCCCTCTCACTTAGTTTGTATATGTGTATGTGTGTGTGTGTGTGTGTGTGTGTGTGTGTGTGTCTATGTGCAACGGCGTGTGGCTGCAAATTTATGGCCAACAATTTATCTGAGTGCTGAGCCCGCGCTTACAAGCCTAAGAAGCCGGGCGAACATCGAAAGGGCGTCAGCGTCGGCAGATTAAAATGTGAGAAATTGTAAAAGTGTAATTGAAACTTGTCTAACCGTTACGCTCCCTCGTTACGCACACCACACCAAGCTGGCAGTTGAGCAGAAAAGAAACTCTCACGCCGAGCCACTCGACCGTGTGTCGCTGTCATAAAAATGCGCGTCCATAAATTAAAGTAAAGTGCTTCTCCCCACAAACCGTTGTCGTTTCCGTTTCCGCTGACCGTACGCCGGACAGTGGGCTCAACTCGACATAAAATTTCGATAAGAAACACTCGACTTACTTAATGTATTCAGAATGAAATATTTTCAATCTATGAAACCTATTTATTTATTCTTATTTATACTTTTAAAATTATCTTTATAGTTTTTTCTTTCATTTAATATTAGATCTCTCAAGAATAAGATAATTTCATAGAATCGCATTAATTTTATTAGATCCATTATGTTTAAAATATATTTATTTCTATTATATTATTTCTATTCATTTATTTATTAATATTCTACTTCTATTCTAATTCGAAATATTTCTCAAATTCTCATGATTTATTATATATATATAATATATAATAAAAATATTATATAATATATTTTACTAACTATACAAATTTATTTTTATTTATTCTTATGGAAAAATATTTAACAATAAATTAACTGAGAGATTAAAAAATATTATATTATGTATGTTTTACTTAATTCACTTTTATCTATTATAAACGTCTATCATACGAAAATTGACCCAACCAGAGTAAATTGTGTTCGTGCCACTGTGCAACGTCCTCGTTGTCAACGCATTTAAATTTGCTACTCTTTTAACGACTGCACTCGAGAACTTCAACTCGAAGAAACTTGAGGCGGAGACGAAGATGTCGCCAGCAGGCGCACTGTTAGGACGTTGACGGTGACGAAAAGAGAATGACTTGAACGTGGCCGATGAGCGTCACGCCCGACGACTTTAAGTACCTTTAAGCTTTATGCCCTTTTATGGCTCTATCAACGCCATTCTTGCATTTTGCAGATCGATTTAAAGCACATCAACCAGAAGAACGATAAGGACAATAAAGTGGAGATTGGCATTGATTTGCGCGAATATTATCCAAGTGTGGAATGGGATATATTAGGCGTGCCCGCCGAGCGCCATGAAAAGTATTATCCCTGCTGTGCCGAACCGTATCCGGGTGAGTTTCGTAGAGTTTCAAGCTACTCAGCTAACTCGCCAACACGCGCACGCGAAAGCTCTACCCAAACTCACTACGAGATTCCCATATCCAACCCCAACCCCCAAACCTGGATATCCTCGCCTGTCTCTCTCGCTCTTTCTTCTTTTCCTTCTTTCTTTCGGTCGCTCCGTGTCTTCTTGCTGGATGTGCTGCATTTTTTCTGATTGTTTAGACATCTTCTTCAATATAACGCTGAGACGGAAGACACTCTTCTATACTGTGAATCTGATCATCCCCTGCGTTGGCATCTCCTACCTCTCTGTGTTGGTCTTCTACCTGCCTGCCGATTCCGGCGAGAAGATTGCACTCTGTATCAGCATTCTACTCTCGCAAACCATGTTTTTCTTACTCATATCGGAAATTATACCATCGACTTCGCTGGCTCTACCATTGCTGGGAAAATATCTCCTCTTTACCATGTTGCTAGTTGGATTGAGCGTTGTCATTACTATCATTATACTCAATATACATTATCGGAAGCCGAGCACGCACAAGATGCGTCCCTGGATACGAGCGTTCTTCATCAAGCGGCTGCCCAAGCTGTTGCTAATGCGGGTTCCCAAGGATTTGTTGCGTGATTTGGCCGCCAATAAGATTAACTACGGATTGAAGTTCAGCAAGACAAAGTTTGGCCAGGCCCTAATGGATGAAATGCAAATGAATTCCGGCGGCTCCAGTCCCGATTCCATACGTCGCATGCAGGGACGTGTCGGTGTTGGTGGATGTAATGGAATGCATGTGACCACAGCGACCAATAGGTGAGTTTTGCATACAAGAGTAGTTTAAAAAAGTTCTGAGTTCTCTCAGGGTATGAAAAAGGAAAAGAAATCCAGAAAAGCAAATGAAAAAATATTAATTGGCAAGTCAGCGTTGAAAATGGAGAGTAAAACGCAGAGAAAAATTAATTATGAGACGACAAAATGAACGGAAAATAAGTGTTAATAAAAGCAAAGTTGAACTGGCTAGGGGTTAAATAGAATTGGAATTTAAGGTTGTAGATGAAAATGAGAGAATACAAAAGAAAATATTTGAATTACAGAAATGCGAGCTCATTTTCAATTCAAGTATTTATTTACTACAGTCTAGGTCCCAACACAAACCTAGTAGAAGCCCACGCAAAGTGTATGGGTTTCACTTTATATCCATGGCATTAACTTTCTTTTGCAGGTTCAGTGGATTGGTGGGCGCTTTGGGTGGTGGCCTGAGTACGCTGAGTGGCTACAATGGGCTGCCATCGGTGCTTTCCGGCCTGGACGACTCCATGAGCGATGTGGCGGCACGCAAAAAGTATCCGTTTGAGCTGGAAAAGGCCATACATAACGTCATGTTCATACAACATCACATGCAGAGGCAGGACGAGTTCAATGCGGTGAGTACCCCAGCTGATTGAATTTTTAATTGAAAATTCCGTTTGCCGGACGATGACGAGAACGGCAGTGGCAACGAAAACGACCACGACAACTATGACAGTGACAGCGAGTGTCTGAAGCTGAAGCTGACTCTAAAGCTGAAACTGAAATTGAAGCTAAAGCTGAGGAGGCCAAACCGAGTGCAGGAGCAGCAGCTGCAGCAACAGGAGCAGTCCTGACCATAGCCAAAAACCACAGAAATCGCTTTGCGCGTCTGTTCTTGGCATATGTATTGGCTATTGATGTCTGATCTGCTCAACTGTTTGACTAGCCAGCCTGAGCCTCATTTCTCTTTTCCTCATATCTTCTTTTTCTTCCTGTCTCTCAACTTATTTAAGCTTTTGCCATATTTATACTTAAGACCACATGAAATCCACTTTTAATTGCTTTTGTTCAATTGACTGGCAATTGGCTGGCAAACGACTCCAACAGCTCCATTGCCATTAAATCAAAACCCGCAGCCAACGCTTTGTTGTATGATTCTGGCCAATGTTTTACTGTTCCTTTTGCTTCCCATACATTTTTTATTGCTGTTATTGTTAGTGTTCCCACTACTTTGTTATTGGAACTTTCATTTTGATTGATATCCAACAAGCGCTAGCCATAAGCAGATTAAGCGACAGTGGTTAATGAAAGCAATCGGTCAAAGTGTAAGCTACAAATTGTTGTTAACCAATATTACGTATACGATCCTTTGTACAATTTAAGCGCTGAATTGTCTACCATTGCTAGCTGCCTTCGCCCTCTCACACCATTTCGTTCTCAAATTTTGTAAAAAATATCTTTTTCGTAGAAACCCTTGTTATACAAATAACATTTTTTATTTATTTATTATTTTTCCTGCCAATAATGCTAATTCAACTGATTGTATATTTCACAAGAATTATACACAATTCAACTCGTTTGTCTACTTTGTAGTGAAACCGCTTACAAATATATATTTTACTTTATTTTTTGTTATCACTTATTCGGGGAACCAACTCTTTGTACATTTGAATTGTATTATATTAATTTACAGGAGGATCAGGACTGGGGCTTTGTGGCGATGGTCATGGATCGCCTATTTCTCTGGCTATTCATGATTGCCTCGCTGGTAGGCACATTTGTTATATTGGGAGAGGCGCCGTCTTTGTATGATGACACCAAGGCCATCGATGTGCAACTCTCAGACGTGGCAAAGCAAATTTACAATCTAACTGAAAAGAAGAATTAAATTCAAATGGTTAACACTATCTATCTAATGTCATGCTCTAATTTAATGTAAGCTTTAAAGAGAATTAATAAAAATTTTGTTGGCCAAAAGCAGCCAAGGAAAATGCTAAAATGTAGCTGCGGTTTTTTCGGCATGGGTGCACAACTGGCAGAGTATAATGGAAAAATAAATTAACTGCAGCTAGTCGAAGCTTATCCGATAATTATAATTAAATTCGTATTGAAAGAAAACACTAAAATTCATAAGCACATGTATATGCATTCCTTTGAAACTTTCACAAATTTAACTTAGAATACTTGGAGCTGATAAAATCGCCTGGATTTTGCAACAAACACATTTATCAAACTAAAATCCCCGCGTTTCCTCATACAAATTTTAAAAAATCTACAAAGTTACCAAAGTACAAAACTAAAGAAATTGTAAAGCAAATAGTTGGCAGTTCAACACCCAACTTGTTACCCGTCGTTCTCGTTGTTGTTGTTGTTACTGTGCCAAATTCAAATTATTTGCCTGGCATGTGGATATGCTCTGCTTTGCCTTTCACTTGATAGTTGCAAAATTAACCTTTTCGGAAAATGCACAACCAAGGAAATCCACTCATGTGGAAATAGCAAGCAAGGCTACTGGAAAAGCCAAAAATGAAAGCCATAGCTGGGACTTACAAAGTGGACCGAAGGGTATTGTTGCTCTTGACAGAATATATAAGACTGTATGTATTTCTGCGTGATTATATTAATATATTTTATATACTTATTTCTGATTTAGAAACAGATTTGTTATATAACTTGAATTATCATCATGATACAAATATTTATGAAAACATTTGTTCGCAAATACTTGGGGAGAAACTAAGGAAGCTTATGCTTGAGCCGCAACACATTCTAAGTCTCTTGCATAGAGATGCTAGAGGCAACTTTTGTAGTACTATTTTTGTAGTTTTCCATTTCTTTGTTGATTTGCTTGAGGCGACCCCTTAAAGTATGCAGCAATCAAAAAATATCTGTCAAACTATTTGCTACAACTGCAAAACTATTTCTATACAAATGTCAGCCGTTTCTGCATCAGCGGCGCCCCCACAGAATCAACAGCGTCATCATAGAGCTGAGTTGTCCCCTCAAGCTGCCGCGCTCCTGAGTCTAAAAAGAAGGATCCGGAAGGAATATGTCAGGACTGGTGATGAGAGACTTATACCAATCTGCAGGAGAATAGCGAATCGGCTACAAAAAGTGCTCACCAAATCAAGGCAAACACAAACTGATGAGCTTCTAGCCAGAGCAAGTTGCGACGCTTCTTCTAATTTCCTGCTTTGGAAGCTCACAAGTAAATACAAGAGACAGGCTATTCCCAAGGCTCCTTTAAAAAATCAATCAGGCGGCTGGTGCTTTTCTGGGCTGGAGAAAGCCGAAACTTTTGCAGACAGTTTAGAGAATAGATTCAAGCCGTTGAATTTATCACCAGACTATATGCAATGGCATATTGAAGCAACCCTGAATAGACCGTTCCAAATGACCCCTCCTGCTACACCAGTAACATACCAGGAGGTCTCACTGTTAATTAAAGATTTAAAATTAAAAAAATCCCCTGGGCACGACGATCTGGATAACAGGACAATTAAACTGCTCCCGCCTAAGGCAGTGCTTTTCATAGTCCTGCTCTTCAACAGCATTCTACGGCTTGGACACTTCCCGAAGATCTGGAAGTCTGCACTGATTACCATGATCCCCAAGCCTGGGAAGCAACCAACGGAGGTCAACTCATACCGACCAATCAGTCTCCTTCCGGCATTGGGTAAAATGATGGAGAGAGTCATCTTAACTCGGATCCTTAGTCTGGAGAGCGTATCTCAAGCGATACCAAAGTGGCAGTTCGGTTTTCGTAAGGGACATGGTACACCAGAACAATTGCATAGAGTTGTGAATTTTGCACTGGAGGCTATGGAGCAGAAAGAGTATGCTGTGGCTGTGTTCATGGACATACAGCAGGCTTTTGACCGTGTCTGGCACAATGGTCTTCGTTGTAAGCTGAAGCAGCTATTGACTCCACAACTATTCCAGCTAGTAAGCAGCTTTTTGGCTGACAGGTCGTTCAGCGTTATTGTCGATGGTGCCAAATCTTCTGAAAGACTGATATGCGCAGGAGTTCCACAAGGTAGTGTACTTGGACCAACTTTGTACTCCATATACACAGTCGACATGCCGAAGCCGTGTGCAGTACGAGCAGTTGACCCTCAGGACGTTCTTATCGCAACATATGCCGACGACACCGCTGTTCTTACCAGGAGCCAGTCTCTTGGCACTGCCGCCGAGGCCTTGCAACAATATGTCAGGAGCTTCGAGATATGGGCCCGTAAGTGGAACATTGGCATCAATGCTAGTAAGTGTGCGAACATGACATTCGCGACAAGAATTGGATTCTGTCCAGGAATTAGGATGTTGGGATCAATCCTCAGTCATGAATCGCACTACAAGTATCTCGGAGTCATCCTTGACAGATGCCTAAACTTCGCTCGGCATACAACAATGGTGCAAAAAACAATCCTGGCAAAGGCGGCGAGGATGTCGTGGCTGTTGTCGCCAAAAAACAAGCTCTCTCTGCAGAACAAGGTTTCCATATACAAGGCGATATTGAGCCCAATTTGGAAGTACGGGCTTCAAGTTTACGGAGTAGCCGCCAAGACAAACATTAACAAAATTCGAGTGGCTCAAAGCAAAATCCTCAGGAGGATGTGCAATGCGCCTTGGTACATGCGGAATAGAGACATTGAGCGTGACTTAGGCGTACCTATGGTTGGCGACGTACTGCAGCTACAGGCGGAAAATTACTGTCAAAAATTGAGATGCCACCCAAATACGCTTGCCCAACGCCTACTGAGGTATGCGGGCAGAAGACGCCTGAAAAGGATTCATCCACACGATCTTCCTGCCAGAAGAATATCTTAATTTCTTAATTTAAATATGTAAAAATGTAAAAATGTAAATATCAAAATAATTCTATGTATTATATGTGTAACTATATTATAAGATAGTCAATGTTTTTATATTAATGTATAATTAGGTTAAGCTGCCATGAAGGTAGTAATGTACTAATTAGAAGCAAACAGTACAAATCTGAAATAAATTGGAACCTATTTTAAAAAAAAAAAAAAAAAAATACAAATGTCACAATTTCTCTTCGTCGTTTTTCTATGAATGTCATTCAAATTGATGCAGAGCGGCGTGTGGCAGCTTGACTGAGGCATGGAAGGTAGGCATGCCGCCCAAATAATTGCAAGTGTTATACAATGCCACAAACCGAACCCGAACCCGAACCAGAACCAAACCTCTGTCAATGTCAGGTTCCCAATAGCAGCAGCAGCATTTGCAATTTTCCTGGCAACAACAAAGAACTGAACTGTTGCTACAGAATCGACTTCGACTTGGCTCAACAAGTATATATTGAGAGTGTGCGAGTTCGAATTCTCATATACGTATGCACATATATTTTGCATACATTTTGCCAACATCGGCAATCTCTTTATGCACATGCTCGTCACTATTGATTCATTCATTCATTCAGTCCTGCCACGCAATGTCGTGTTCCTTGTTGCATTTTGCGAACTCAGTTCCGCTCCCTTTTCATGTTGAGTGCGCCGTCTTGGTGACCGACTGACGGACGTACCGGCTGAATGGCTGACTGACTGACGTTCGACAGCTTGTCGCATGTGTACGCCATTTTCGCAACTTTCCGTCTATTTTTCATGCCTCAGTGAGCAGGGCAGAGCTTTTTATTCTTGTTTCTTAGCTTCAATTTAAATTCATATTATTTGTGCTCCATATGAACATGTATAAGTATGTATGCTGTAACATATCTACAATTTATATGGAACATTTTGAAGTGAGCACCACACACATGTTACATGCATACATCCTTTTCATATGGAAAACCAAATGCCCTGCAGCAGAACGAACAATTAGATAATGAAAAGATTTGGATGTCGTATACATAAATAATTATAATTCTTTGGAAAACCCCAGCTGTACTTCTACAAAAATACGGCATGCAATGAATATTTCTATATATCTTTCTTTACATATTTGTATATAATTTATTTGGAAGAGTCTAAACGCGTCTTAACATTATTTTTTTAATATTTACAATTTACAAAATACAAAATTTAAAATTTTTAACAAATATATAATTTATTGTTTTCTTATTAATAAATTTTGATTTCAGATCTTGTCTTAAAGTGGTATGAAAATAATTATATAATATAATATTTTTCGATTTTCAGAGCAGTCATTAAAACATTACTACGACATTATATATATATTTTTGCTGAGTTTTAAGTCGAATTCAGCATTTGGACGGCTTTTCCAGGAATTCATTGCTATGTGCAATTGAAAATAAAATTAAATAAAACTTTAATATATATTTTAAATATTTGATATAAACTTTAAATTATTTTGTGTAAAAACTTCGCTGACTGTCAAAATTACTAAACAAATTGTGATGCCCGTTGAAATGTAGAGTTCCTACAATGTGTGCAAAATGTTGTTGCATTTCGCACTGCTGCATTTGATGTATATTTTATTTTTATTTTTTTGTGTATATTTATTTCGATTTATTGCAACTCGATGATAAGTTATTGAGTTTAAAATTAATACATAAAAAATATAATACTTTTTGGCTTGCAATTCAATTTCCCGCCAACGGCAAAAGTTTGCAACTCGTTTAGTTTACCATTTATTTGTGTCACAACGACAAATTCATTTTGATTGCAAAATGCTAAATATTATAAAACCCAAAGGCCGGAGTGAAGCTCAACAAATTATTACGGAAATGCATGTGGCGCACTAAGCGCTCTTAATGAAATTCCAGGAACGGTCAAGTTGACATCCAGTTTTTAGTTTTTTTTTTTTTTTGTGACTATTTTTACAGAATGCTTCGTAATAGCCATAACATAATTAACATTGCCTTGAAGCGAGTGTCAGCTGAGTGGCAGTCTTTTAAGTTACAGTTAGTGCAGCAAAAGACACACCCCTCGCTGCCCCAGCTATTAGGGCCGCGTGTCACTTGTCTAATTTTATCGCAAAAACAATTTGTCGGTCTGTGTTGGCTGTAGCCTGTTGGCTTGGTGAAAACTTTTTGCTGACAGCATTTTCCGTCTTTGCGGCAAATTTTTCAACGATTAATAAAAGTCGCGTTGCATCGTTGCTGAGGGCAACTCAGTTGCCGTATAATGGGTGGGGCCGCATGCTTCACCCAATGCCAAGTTGCTAATTTAAACTGAATTCTGTGACATGTCGAAACTTTCGAGTCTGTCATTTATTTATGAATTGTTCGGTCGTAAAGTTGTTGCCACACATACCCACAGATCTCATCCAATTAGCATATTAAATTAAATAAATATTAAACTAACTGCTGTTGGCCTCCAGCCCATCAACCGCATAGCAAACTCACACACACATACTTATTACGTATACACCATGCGGTCCAGCCCTGTCAATACCTAAAGTGATCAACCACACACATGGGCAGACTGTCATGCAGTTAGTCATCCACTCATCAAACAGCAACCCCTGTCCACACATCCATCCCGTAACAGTCCCCGCAATCTTCTCAGTTACTGTCCCTGTGGATTACCTGCCAGCGGCTTTTACGACTCCTACGCCTTCCACCATAGACATTCTCCTGCACTACTCATAATTTATGCCACTCATCTTAATAATTTTGGGCGAAAAACTTTTCCCAACATGCATCGACATCGGCACTGCCACCCCAAATATTTTAAACATTTACCTAGCACAGCATAAAAGCTTTGCCTAGGCGTAGGACTAAGCTTTCACTTGTCTTTCATCATATATAGATTCGGTTCATTTGACAAATTACATTAAACTTATTACATCAATACTGTAATATATATTAAATTAATATTATTTTTAAATGTAATTATATGGGGTTTGCTCAATAAGCTTTTTCACATATGCAATGTTCAATTCATTCAATTTGTTTAAATGTGATTAGCTTTCAAATAAACCGTTTGTTTATTTTTGGCACATATTTATTTTGAATTAGTGTACCTATTAAAATACTGATTTATTGTTAATAATTAAATATTTTGGAATTTGCAATAAATATTTGTGTTTATCGAACTGGTTCTGGTATTTATCTACTTTTTATTTTAATTTCTTTATTTTTTATAGTTTATTTTCAATGTTTATTGATTAAATTGAATATATTTATATATTTATTTTATAGTTCAAAAAGTAATTACATAATTTCAAATTAAATTGGATTTGTTTTAATTTTATTGATATATGTATGTATATTTCCTTTGGTATAATTGGAACTTACTCAAACACTAGTTCTCTTTGGATGACCTCGACTCAAAGGCAATTGAGTGCATCCCTGGCATTGTTACCTTCGCCTTGGCATGTTTCATCATCGTCGTCGTTGCCCATCTTGTCAGAATGTCTAACAATCACACACCCACACATACACACATGCACACATACAGTGACACACACATATACATAGCTAGAATCCCCTATGCGGCGGTTTTGCTGTTTGTTGTAGTGCCAATGTAGCATAGTTTTATGCATATCCTAGTAGTCCTGTGTGTGTGTGTGTGCGTGCGTGTGTGTGTGTGTGTGAGTATGCAATGTCTTTGGTATGGCATAACTTTATAGTCAACGCTGTACACTGGTCTAGTGCATGAAAATGCTGCGGCCGCTTCCTGCTCCAAGCTAAATTTACTTTACTCTACTTGAAATTCTTCTTCCTTTTTCTGCTCCTGCCAAGTGGCCTTTGTTGTTGCTGTTCTTGCAGCTGCCTTGGCACAGCTGAACGCCCTAAAACGGTAAGCATATTTGCGTACGAGTATGTGTGTGTGTGTGTGTGCACCATCTACATTACCTACACTACACATTATTCATTCATGTTGGACATCCACTTGAAAATTGACTTATGTGATGGGCATACTCACACACTCACACCCACACTTTCGCACAGGCAGACAGGGACATCATAGCGAGTGATGCCTGATGCTTTTGCAACGTTGACAGCATTTTGCGGTAACGTGCATTAAAAATTACGTATACGATTTGTGCTCTCAAAGTGTGCCCAAACAATGTGACACCCTGACTTTATCACGTCCCTCAGGTGTTAAAATGCCTGAATAAAGGTGTTGCAGCATCATTTATGTTTCTAGCAAGTTCTTACAAGTTGTCTTTTAATGGACATATGTCCGTATGATGCCAAGGCTAAACTACTTCATGTGAATTATTGTATTGTGTTCTTCAAATACAAATATTGTATTTAATTTTAATACCGTGTACATGGCTATATTAACTTTGTGCAAACATTTTTTGTAACATGCAGAAGCCATGTCCGTCTGCCTGTCCGTCCGTCTGTCTGTCTGTCTGTCTGTCTGTATGAACGCGTCGATCTCAGCAACTATAAGAGCTAGAGACACCAAATTTGACATGAAAGTTCAGATCAAGTTTATTTTTAGTTTTTGATAAATTGCCCCCTTTCCCCGTAAATCGTAAAATCGTACAAATGGCCACATTTCTCAAAATATCATATAGAAGAAATCTTGAAAATTTCATCAAGATTGGTTTATAAATAAAAAATAATCAGAAAAGGAAGTATAGAAATTTTTCCATTGAGTCGTAGCCCTTAGCGGTCATCCCATGTGTGCGAGCGAGATAGCGAACGAGTGCGATACATGAATTTGTAAATGATGTGACGTAGCAGTCAGATTTTAATCGAGTATGTTTTTTATTTTTTCAAACCAGACCTGATCAGCTTAAAATTTGAGTCCGTTTCGAGATGTTGCTACTTTTGATACTCTTATTATAGAGAACTATGCAGGGTATTATACTGTCGCGTGCGCTCGACTGATCCGCTTGTTTTCGCTTCGAGTTACTTTTGCAAGCTCAAACTAATCTATTCAGGGCTTGACGAAAAGCATGTTCGATTAATTGAATTCCATTTGGAAAACTTTTAAGCATTTTATCTTGAAAGCAACTGTCACAAATTTCTTAAGCATTGAAATGCATAAGTTACGGGTATGCCATTTAAAAGGCATTTTGAGCCATTAAACTTACATTGAGGCCGCCTGACTCCTGCCCCATTCACACACACCGTTCAGCTAGCCTAAGCCCTAGGAGCCACTCTTTCAGCCCTTTATAAACTGAATGAGAGAGTGGCGGATTTCAAAGGTCGCTTGTGGCAGCAATGTCGGCAGCACTTTGGCCAAATCCAATTAACTTGAACTGCAGCTAGCACACACTCACACATAGGTAAACACAAAACATACCAAACTAGAATTGCGATGCAATAGACTCTAGGGGGGAGCGGAAGGTAGGTGGGGGATAAACTCCGCGTGGTCGGAAATCCTTTTCCGCATCAGATATTGTAAACATTTTTGCCTTTTGCATAGTTGAAGGCGCTGTCATTATTCGAAACAGCCAAAATGTCTTAGGTGACAGGAGGAAAACGAGGTAAGAAGGAGGAGTAGCTAACGGACAATGGAGCATAACAAATATCCCTAGCAAAGAAGCGGAGCGTACAGCAGCTGCTACATAATGAAGCAAGCGGCATCTTTCACTTTCGGCGCTCTCAGCAGCGACACAGCGACCCGGCCATTGCATACATTGCGGCATCCGACTGACTAATTGACTGACTGACTAAGTGACTAGCTAGAAACTGGGTCATGTTTACAATTAACTTTTCGGCCCCGTCGCCGCCATATCCAAGGGGTCAAACTTGGACTTAGTGTTAGTTGCTCAGTTGCTGAGTTGCAGCCGCAACCGCAGCAAAAGCCTCAGTTTCATTAGACTCATTCGTCTCATCCCGCATGCACAAAGGAGGACTTACTGTCCGCACTGGTTAACACTATCCTTGAACAATTTATGCATTAAGCAGATCGCCACAGTACCATCTCATTTTTTGAGTTTGGTCTGTAGCTTTAAGTAGTTCTTTTTATTTGTAATGAACTGCGGCTCTCGATCCTCCACTCAGTCAGGGTGCCATGCATAATGCATGTAGTCAAGCAATTGCCCTAATTAATATGTCCTTGATTGGAGGCAAGAGTAAGCTATTTGCAGCTTCAGGCCAACATAACCGCAAAGCTGTCAACGTCGATTTTAATAAGCCTAATTAATAGGGCACCACTCAATTCATCTCTCTCCCTTGTGTTCTAAACAAATTCATTATCTCAAAATAGGCTGAATTGACTAAATAATTGAGCTATGCCGGTTTCCAAATTGCATTGCGGCCAAAAGGAGTCCGATTTGATAAGATTATTGGTATTAAAAAGAGCAATAACTGTAGAACTTAACACAGAGTTCAGCTGAGTTCAACTTGCATCTATCTGGGGAAAAAGTTTGAGTCGCACCAGTAGATATTCATTCAAAGCATTATCTCAGTATCGAAATTTTGTGTATGATAATCTAGCGAAGATCCCTATTGAAGCCGATTCTATACGTTTATAAAACGATTTAACCGTAAATGAACTTTAAAATTTGTGCAATAAATAAAGTTTCAAGATTCAGCACAAAAATGAAATGCACCTTTTATTTTATCATATTATTTTTTATTGTTTGAAGCCCGCTTATTGCATTGTTTTGTTTGTTTGTTGAATTTTTCGGGCACCAAAGTACGCAGCCAGGCTTGAAATTATTCTTCCTGTAATTTGACATGCAGACAAAACCATTTAACACCCCGTTGGATGCATTGTTTGGTCTCTTTGCGGCTCTCTGCGGGCTTCTCACTGGCTCTCTGATGTGGGCTGGGGCAGCCCAGAACTCAACCCAGCGCAGTCCTTGAGGCATTTACTCAGTCAATGTGTACTTAATGCATATTGTATGGTTTAAGAGTAAAACTCAAATAAATAACTCCCATACACATGCACATATTGAAAAATACTTTCGAGTTCCTTTCTCTCTCTAAAGATAAATCTAACGCTTTGTTATTGATGATTAAAAAACCATTAAGCTATGCCAATGCTTTAGTGCTCCATGCTGTCTAACGCACCAGCGACACTCAATGACGACTAATTAAACAGTTTAAAGACACAAAATTCATGTGATACACTTTATTGATACCCTCTAATTTCAACAAAATCAAAATTCAAATTATCTAAAATATAATAATAAATAAATTAACAAATTAAAAAATTTGAAATCATTTATTATTATTATTATTTGGTAATAATTTTCAACAAATGTTATCATTTTTTCCTTCCTACAAATTAGAAATATATATATACCATCATAGTTCTATTTCTATTAATTGTTGAACTTCTAGAACAAATGCTAAAAAAACATTATTTTCTATTTTACTTCAATCTTTTTTATTAAAAATATTTATTAATATATAATAATAATAATATAATAATATTCATTCAATTCATTTCATTTATTTTTTACATCTTTGTCGGATTAATTGCAGCTGGGTATCTAATTATCGAGCAGTATGCAATTCTAATTTTTGTGTGGATGTTCTTGCTTCTCTTGCTCCTCAGAACGTTCTAATTAACTTTTATTACAGTTTATTGTTGCGTTGCGGAAAAACCGTTTTCATATTTTAATTATGTTGAAGTGTCATGGTTTTTAATTGTAAATTATGGAGCAAAACAAAAATTACATAAAGCGTCCAAGTGCCAACAAACACAATAAACAGAACAAGTAGAAGAAACAGTTCTGTGTGCGCCTTTAACCACAATTACCATGTACAAGGAATTGTTGTCCACTTCATAGAGAGTTATAGCGACAAAGGCGGCGGCCTTCTAAACAAGGAGGGAAACATCAATAAAACAAGTCCATTAATAAAGTATATGCTACACTTGTTAAGCAAATAGAATTCTCACTTTAACATAATTGAATATACCCTGTAAAGATTCATGTCTTTCGCTAATTGCATTCTCATAGTTTCGGAAGATTCTTTCTAAATCTTGTGTGGCACAATTAACTGTCGAAATCCAGCATAACAAGTAGTTTCAACTACGCCACTGGCAAACCGTTGGAGCATTCGACCAGACCAGCTCGCCAGCACAACCAACTCGTCCACTAGACGGTCCCGTCCTCTGGCTCCTCTGTTCGGTGGAGCGAGCTGTGCTCATGCCATAATTATGCGCTTGATGGCGTTGGTCTGGCAGAGATGATTACGTAGTGGTTTTGTTGTTGTTTGTTCATTAATGAGTGCAACAAAAAGGCGTCAGGCGTCGTTCTGTCTCCTGCCACATCACACACATATCACACACACTCTATAAGTATTTTGCTGTATGTTTCTATGCCCTTTTATGCGGGCCTTGTCACTTACACGCAAAATTTACCAAAGCATTCGCGATAGCGAGGTGTTGTCCTCACTCCCAAGCCCGCATCTATACACTTGCATATAAATATGTGTGTATGGGTGTGTGTGTGTGTGGGTGTGTGTATGTGTGTGTGTTTATGTCTGAGTGTACAGTCTCTTTGTTGTACTGAAATTGCATATTTTGCAGCTTGATAGCTCATTACGCTGACACTTGATTGTTGCACGTACCCAACAACGCTAGCATTCAGCAAGCAATGCCACGAGCTTTTACTTGTCAGCACGGGAATTCACGCTCTGAGCTAGAGATGTGAGAAAGGAACTCAGACAACGAATAATATCTGGGATAAAAAGGGGGAATATATGGGATCAACGCTTTTATCGCTTTCGGTTTTTATTATAACTTTTTAAGTATAACATCGATCAGGTATTTCTTTGCTTATTTTCAAGTATATAAATGTATACAAAACTGATTCCAGAACAGAGGTGCAAATTAATTTGGATCAGATCTACATTTGAAATTATAGACAGAACAGTTATTGTCCGCTCATTGCCAATAATAAATGATAATCAATTAACTAACGACGAAAAAAATATTTGTATATTTAGTTTAATCAATTAATTTTTTTTTATATAATTAAAAAAAACTATTTCAGTATTTAATCGCACATTCTAAAATATTTTTCAATATTTCATATATTTATTTTCAAGCTTTGGAAGACCAACTGCACTTTTAGCTGCATATCGTGGATAGTATTTGTTTTTAGTGGCAAACACGGGTTCATATCTAGTTGTTGTCACTCCGTGCCCAAGGAGCTTAAGTGTTATTATTATTACAAACACAGACATAACAACACACGTACATACACACATACAAGCTCTACCTCGTGCTAGTCGTGACGTGAAGCTTTGGCAACGCGATGTGCGCATTTTCCTGCATTGCCAACGACATTAAAAATCCATTTACCATGACGCTGAATGCAGCTCGCGCTGAAAGGAGGAACTGGCTGCTTCTGTGACTGGGGCAAAGGCAATGTTAAGCATGCCACGCACATAACAGAAGTTAACAATCCCCTTTTCATATCTTCTACATCCACTTTCCACGCTAATAACCCGTTGAGTGTCTGCAAGTTTGCTAGTCATTGACGTGCAAGAGAAGGATGACGAGTTTATTGTGTTATTTGTTTTAAATTTGCCACAAAAATTTGTTAACGAAAAAGCGATGAAAGCAAATAAGTTTTATTTTCTTTGTAACTTTATGTATCACTTAGCGTGAAAATATTGTATTTGCAATTGAAAATTGGTTCTTTTAAGATAGTTTCCATCAAATTTCCAGAAAATTTAAGATTTTCACTTTTGACTAGTCAGCTCATTTGTGTGTCTCTTAGATGTAATTAAGCGCTTACAGTGCCACGCCGCCATGTACGATTCTCTGCTCTGCTGATAATGTTGTCCCTAATTAAGCGCAATTAACATGCTCCACGCACAAGGCTGACGTGGACATCAAAGCTGACCAAGAAACGCCCTCAATTCCCATTGCCATTCCCATTGGCAAGTCCCATTCCCAGGGAGCCATCCAAGTGCATTGCAGAGAAGCTAATCAAGTGGTTTAATTGGAAAGCAAACTTGGATTTAATGGTCACACCATCGATAACAGACCACAGCCAATGTTAAAAGGATTAAGCACTCACGCACACACATTTGTCCTCTAGGTGGCTCTCGATATAGTTAAGACCGTTAAGGATTTAGTTTAGTGACATTAGTGTTGGATGCAAATAACATGCCGTTGGCTTAGCTTAAGAATATTTCATTTATATGAAACAGAACCTCATAGTCAAACAGTGGAAAAGTTTAATTGAATTGTTCTTCTCTTTACTGCAATTTAAAGTATTTAAAAATCGAATTTATTAATCCAGTCTGAACGGTAAACTCTGTATGCTGTTTCATATAATGTGAAATGAACTAGTTGAGTATCAAATACCCATTTTAGCACACAGTATGTCATTAACTTAATAGTTCTAATAAATAATTTAACAAATAAATAATAAATATCCTATATCAATATTCTTAAAAATGTTATGGCAATTATAGAGAACAAAGTTTGTTTAACTTTGTATTGTAATCTAATAACAAAATTCATTTTACAGGATTGAAGTTCTTTTCCTAATTAATACAATTCATATTTCATAAGAGATTTTATTTCAATAAATTGTTTATATTAATGTTTGAAAGCATGTATTTTATTCGATTTAAAAATGTATCAAGAATACGACTTCACAATCCGGAACGAGTGTGTATCTGCTTTTAATATAATCTATGAGGAAACTTTGCTTATCCTGGCCACTATCTTTACCTATCCTTACAGTCTTTCAATCTACTCGCTTGTAGGTTGCTCTGTATGCAATATGCCAGGTCTAAGTTCTTTTGAAAACAAGGTAAAATGTACGACTAGACATAATGAAAAGGCGACCAACTGAAATGAAGTTGGCGGAATACTTACAGTCCCTCTCTCCATCTCTCTCTCTACCTCTGATTGAAAACTTATCTCACCTGCTTTGCACCATCAAAATATCAAAGTACCCGAAGGAGAAAACAAAAGAAAAAAAGAACTGGAATCGAAATTCGAGTAACAGCATAAAACTAACTGCTGCATTTATTTTGATTTCTAATACAAAAAGCAAAAGAGACCGACGTTAACTTTTAAAACTTAATTTATATGCACGCATAAACACACAAGGAAGGGATCCAACTTACAGAAAGGTTAAAAGCGATAGAGGAGAGTGCGTAAGAGAGAGAGGAATGAATAGTACACACACTCTTTACACACACTCACACATTGAGAGACCCCCAGAGACGATTGTAAAGCCGAGCAGCAGCCAGAGTCCAGTTGTCGGAGCAGCCTGCGATATTCTCTGGATTTTTTATATATTTTTATTTTTTGTTTTTACTTGAATGCAGTTATTTCTATTTTTGACGCTCTCATAGTTTTTTTTTTACTTTGACGGAGAATGCGTGGCTTTTCTGACAATAGTGCAAAATTTACAGTGGGCCAACAAAACAAATTTATGACCTGACAACAGAAAGGGTTACTCTATCGTAGCTAGGTGTCAAATCTAAGCCTAGGTTTGGTTCCAGCATTCAAAATCGTGTACAAAACGCATAAAAGTTTTAAAATTAAAAGCAATTGCATTAATTATGCATAAACTTGTATGCGGATTCTAACCAACATTTATTTTGAGTTTGATAAGATAGAAATCTATTCTGGGAAGCACAATCTAGGCTGATAAATTTATGTCGAAAGGCAGTCGTTAGCTGGTCTGAGGATTATTGAGTAAACCGACTACGCTGCTTGGCATAATTTGATTTGAGATACAACAAGTACTTTGTGTTTAAATATTCACATCCCTCTGCTACTGGTTCGGCTCGTTAAAATATCTGAGAGACAATTAGTTTCAGTATTAATGAAATAAATTATCATAATGTAAAATATTTGGGAGTCCAGCACAATTGCATTAGCCCATGCGAAAAAGAAATCCGTGCGATGCGCCTTAAAACATTCAACAATAAATTGCAAGTGTGCTGACAACCAAGCCGAGTCAAGTCGAGTCGATTCGGATCGAGTTGGAAAAGGCAAGGAGATAAGGCAAACTCATTACAAATGACTGCATTAATTTCAACTCGAATGAACAAATGAAGCTCTCGGCAGCAGTTGGTCTTGGTCTTGGGCGACAAGGTAAAAGGCTGACGAGTGCTACTTGAATTGCATTTGTACGCCAGGAAAATGCAATTAAAAAGCGCATCAAGTACACTATGGCAAAGGCGAGATGGGCCACACCGTCTTGCTCTGCCTGTAATTTAATAAGCAAAGCAAAGCCAAGACACGGATTACACGATACAAAGAGCATGACAACTGACTTTGCTCCGCATTGAAATAAAATATCGAATAAGTAATCAAATGATGAGCTGCAAAAGTATATAATAAGAGACAAATCAAACGTGATTATCTATAGTCTGTAATACCAAGCCGCACACCCCTTTCAATACCCTGCTCTGTAACACACCTGCGTTGGGGGCATAAACACGTAGTACTCCCCCTCAGACATGATTCGTCAAAGGGTTAAAGCGACGGACAGCTGTTTCTGCTGATTAATTACCCAAACGCCAGACACGCAAATTAAATTAGCCAATAAACGGCGGGCGGTCCTGGAAGCTGGACGTTAAATGCTGGCGGAAGTCTGAACCCAATGCCGTAGTCAGCTCCCGGACAAGCGAACGAACCGTGAAAGTGCCAACTTAGAAATTTGGTTTTTATTTTCGCCAAAAGGTTACAAAATTAAAAACAAATGAAGCCCTAATGGACTACGAATGCAGAGTGAATGCCCCCGTAAAAGGCAGTCCTTCGTAGATGACCAGAAGGCTGGTTCTTGTAGCGCGTTTAGCATGGATCCCAGCACGGCACAAATAATTGGCTTCATTTTTAATTGACGCGAAATTAATAGTCTCTGCCTTTGACTGTGCCCCTATTCCTGCCTTCACCGTTGCCCCAACTATGGAGAGGGCGCTTTCTGCCATTGAAAATGAAAGCCAAGACCCAACAACCATCGATAGGGCGTTTTGGGCCGATGACAAATGGAAAAGAATGAACAAAATGTTCTACATGTTTCGTGGAATTTTGTATACGCTGCTTGAAATATGCATTCAACCATCAGTACTCCGTTTTAGTATCATATTTCACTTTCAAATCTATAGAAATTCAATGCCTAATTAAATGCTGTACTTTTCCGGAATTTTTGACCATCGCTGTCGAGTTTTAGAACCGACTTTCCGTTTTAATATTAATGGGCCAATATAGAATTAGATCTGTTGCTAAAAGATAGAATACAGAATTTAAAATATTTTTAAAATAATTTATGTTTGTTTTTGTAATCAATTGATAAGCGTTTTGCTATAGCTAATATTATAAACCATTGAGTCGGCCTATTGATAGTATATCAACGAATTAAAGATTCGTAACTGTATTGAATCCATGTCCATTTCCTTGCAACTATTTAACTGTTCTAACTGCTAAACGGTTTCTAACTGTTCCCACAAGTATCTATCTATATTGTGCTGTGGTGTGAACCGATAAATAATACAGTTTCAGTTCTGTTGCTGCAAACTTCTCAAATTCAATTTTAGTTAGAAGAAATTTGGCCAAAATAAATTTTAATGATTGCTAATAGATTATTAAAATGCGAGTTAAGCGAAGCAAAGTTCATGGCAAAGTTATTAGACTCAGAAGTCAGGTTTACATGCTCGTATACTTGCACATATATACTTAATTATATAAAAATTGAAAAACTTGCCCGTGGCAAAGTTGGTGGGCCAAGTCGAAGCTAAAGTTCATTCGAGTTTGGCTCATTAGCGTTTTGGTCAAAATTATTAATAGCAGCAGCAGCAGCAGCAGCAACATTTATTTAGCCACGCCCACCTGGGCATGGGCACGGTAGGTTCTGCAATTAAGCAGCTGTTAAATTTAATTAAGCTTCAGCTTGTCTAAGCCTTTGCCACGTAGCCGTTGTCCTCCTTAATCACAACCTCTCCTTTCTCCTCACACTAATCAGCATGTGTGTGTGGGTGCAAAAGGTGTTCCAGTCCAGGTGTCTGGCAATCTGTGTGTGTGTGTGTGTGTTTTCACATGGGTGTGTGTTTTGAAGCAAACTTTTCAACTTTGCACGGCACAAATGTTAAGCGTAAAACTTTGCGTTTTCTTTTCTCTTTTTTGGCCAACTTAGAAGTTGGCTTACAGCGCACCAAACTTTTCGCATAACGGAAACGGAAATACACGTCAAGTGTGTGTGGATAGGTGTTTTAGCCTCAATCCCAGACTCTGTCTCTTTATCTCTGTTGAACTGCTTCTTTCTATTCACAACATAACAAGCTGACAATAACAACATCTACAACTACAACCACAACAGAGGCGCAAACAAGTCGAAACAACTATTTATTTAACTGCCAACATTTTGAAGTGCACGTAATCAACAATCACCTGCAACGAAGCTTTAATTAGTGGCAGGTGAGGATTTAGATCGGTTGAACCTAATCTATAAATGAAGGAGCATAGCATATATTTATATAATAAATTTATACAATAAATTATGTGTTACACATAAATTACATTAATCATTTCTAAGCATTTAACATTGAAGAAGCTATTAAGATAATTAACTTGAAACCATTGTAAATACAATTGCGTTCCAGTTGCACAACTACTAAATATATACTTAAGGATTAACATAATATTTTATTTTTATTTATATTAAATTTTCTACTGCCATAAGTTTGATTAATTAATTAATTAATAATTTGTAATCCCTTTTTCAAGCTTTGCTTAAGACTGTTCTAAGTACAACATTAAGTTCACCAACAAATAAATTTTATATATAGTCGGGATCTATTTTCATTTTTTTATTTTATTTATTTTCACTAAATTATAAAATGTTTAATAAAATTATTTGAATGCAGAATTCTCAGCAGCACAATATACTTTAATAATGCGTTTATTTAAATTCATATTCATATCGCTCTGCAAAGGTTAAGGGAAGGGGGACTGTTAGTTTGCTGAGCAACCCTTGTACAGCTCATTAGCAGCCCTTGTCCCGTTGGAATTTCATCTATCAACGTTAAGTAAGCTATTTGTATGATTATTTACATTTAGTTCAAGCACTTTGCCTTTGGGGGGAACGCTCGTTAATAAAATGTCGTTTAGATGCCTAACCAAATACGAATATGTACGATTAGATTACACTCAATGATGCTGTGTTTACCTTTACCCCTAAATTGTTGTTACGCCCTCTGGGCTCAGTCCCCGCCCCCATTCACATGCACACGCCTTAATGGGAAAATTGCAGTGCTATTCTGAAGGCATTTATCCTTGTCCTTGACAAGCGTCGACAAGTAGAAAAATACAGAGCAGAATCACAGCATCCACTTAAATATATAGTTGATATATTTTACATACACGAAATTGGTTTTTAAATGTATTTGGTATACAACCGCAGCAGCTATCTCCTTGGACCGAATCGCGTACCCAACACTAGCCGAGCCCGAGCAGTTCTTTGGCGTAGTTACTTGGCGAGCCTCTCGAGAAATGAGAGCAATTTCGTTTTACAACTGTCGTTGTTTTTGCGCTCGCATTGCGCCATTTAATGTAAATCGTAAATTTAAAATGTCATGTAAAATGCTGGCTGGGAGGTGATGCTTTGTGGGCGTGGCCATAGCCATGGCCGGGCACTTGACAGCGTGTGCCACTTAAGCGAGCAGCAGCAGCAAAAACAAACGCAAAAGAAAAAAATCAGTGAAAAAAATGTTATTAAAAGCAGTTGACTGTGATTGCTCAAAAGGACGAGCAGGACGATGAGCAGCGTTGAGAACGATGAGCACGGACAAGCTGCAATGTGAGGCACAAGGCGGCGCTCTTCAATCATACCTGTTCACGTCTTACTTCACATCACTTCCTGGAATACCATTCCTGGTCATTACATTAGGCACAGATGCAAACTAAAATTAAGTACGACCCCAGGGAAAGTGCAATGTGATATTCAAGTCTTTCTTTCATTCTTTAATATTATTTTTATTATAATGGAATTGCTTTTGTTATAGAAATAAAAAGAGTGCAATTGAAGTTTTAAGTAGAAAATATAATTATATTTGCCGATCCGAACCCCAAATACCCTTGAAGGCAGTTTTATGACAGCTATTTCTTATTTGTATAAATAAATAAATATCCCCATACAGGGTATGCAAATAGAAATAAAATTTGCGTAGCAGGCAGAGGGAGGCGTGGCAGTACCTATAAAGTATATATTCTTGATCAGTCTCAGTGTGTCCGTCCATCTGTCTGCCTGTCTGTCCATCCGTCCGTCTGCGTTAACGCTTTATATAAAACACCTCAAGTTACCTAATATCTTGGCAAATTTGTATTTGTATTTTATATGTATTTATTTAGATATGAAATAAAATTTTAAACAGAATAATTATCCAACATGATAAGACAGTGTCCTCTAAATATACATAAATTATATATAAATTAATAAATTGTTGTCATCTCTGCAAGCCCAGGAAATTTTATCATTTGTGATACGGTTTAGATTTAGACCGTTGGCTCAAACTTCATTCATTGTAAGGTAATCAAAAACAGTTAATATATTTAAATATGTATTCGAAAGATATAGTTAATGACATGAAACTTGTTCAAATTGAGCTAAATGTGAATTGCAGTTGACTTAAGTCCTGGAGTTGGCTTTTAATAGAATTTTATGAACTTAAGTAAAGTCGTGCTCAAATCCCACGTAGCTTACACCCATATACATGCACAGAAAGAGACAGTGCGACACATTCACACACCTCACACACACACACACAAAAAAAAAAGAGACTCACAGAGAGAAGACTTTTTGACTTACGCAACAGTAAAAAGCTTTCTAAATGGCTAAGACCGCCCAGGCAAGTTGAATAAGATGAGTGGGAGTCCGAGACTGAGTATGAGTGCGAATGCGAATGCGAGTGCGTAAAATGGCAGTTAATCGTGACCACGTAGCAGGACTATTAATAAAAGCGTCTTTAGTCCTACATTTTGTGGACATCTTGGGCTTCGTTTGCCATTGCAGCTCCGCACCAGAAGATGAAAAAAAAAACACAAAACAAAAGCAAAAAACAAACACAAACACAAAACCAAGAAAGCGGCGCATCATTAATTTCACGCAGTACAAATGTCGAGCCTCACACGAACACAAGCACACCACTATACGAATTGTTTTGTGCTTCAGAAAAATGGCAAAAGGCAAACTTAATAACAACAAAATGGCTTTTGTGGCCTGGTGCTGGCCTGGTCTTAGGTCTTGGCGAACTCACATTGCCATAGGCAGCAATTTTGTAATTTATCATTGCACAAATACACGCAGCTCGCCTAGACTAACACACATGCCAGCAGAGTATGTGTGTGTATTAGTATATCCTTGTGTGTTTATGCAGTTGTTGATTTGTTTGTTCTTTTTAAATGAACTTTTGAACTGAAAGCAACCCAAACTATTTAACCTTACCATGGGGCTTACTTTTAATAGTGTGTGAATTTTAAATGGGTTTATTGTAAGAATTACTTACTCTATGCATTCCCATTAGTATATAGAATCAGTCAAGAAAGTAACTATATATATTTACATTCCGAATATTTATGATTAAAAGAAATTTTCAATAATTAAACAAAATATTTAAATTCAATCTCATATTCTATTCTCTTAGCCTAAAAATCATCTGAAAGGCTTTCTAACATTTGTAATAATTCATAGAAAATAAATAATTTTGACCCAGAATTATAGCTTGTTAAAATATTGTTTATATGTTAGTCGGTCAGTCAAGACATAGCGTATTTTCCTCTATACATCTATATGATTTATGATGGTGTCTATTATTTAAAACATCATTTTCAAAATCAGTAGATTAAATTTGAGTAAAACTTTAAGTTCAATGTTGAATTTGTTAATTCAAAACACACAAAGTATACTACTTTATTTCACTTAAATACGATTATATATGCAACTATCAAATTGTCAGTAGTAAATCTGTGGATTGATAGCAATCTGCGAGCTGTTGTAAGGCAAGTGCCCTCAACACACATGTGGATTAACTGACTGCCTAGATACACTCAAGAAACCCACATAAACCCATATGAAATTGTTACAAAATTGCCCGCAGCGTGGCAAAAACAGTCAATTGGATAGAATGGAACGGACTCAAACAGGCCAAATTGAACACAAACACAAACAAAACAGTGCTTTGAAATTAAATAAATAACTGGCCCTAGTTGACTGACTAGTTGGCAGAGAGACGGACAGAAAGTTATCCAGCAGCGACTCGTCAAAGTCAAGTCATTCACACTCGACAACCACACTCTCTCTCTCTCTCTCTCTCTCTCGTTCTCGCTCCAACTCTCTGTGGCAGTCGCTGTAAAGAAACCCGGCTCTAATTGACATGTCTTTGGTCAAAGTAACCATTTTCAGCAAGACGTGAATATATTTTCCCGTCACGCCGTAGAACAATCGGACATGCGACAGCAGTGCACGAGTGCACCTCAAATGTATCTGTATATACATATATATAGGTGTGTGTGTGTATGCTTATTAAATGGTGTGTATTGTGGACAGTTTGGGAAAATATCCGTTTGCACGTGCATCATGATCAATTGACTCGATATTGTCCTTGCCTTAGTCCTTTTTAAGTTGCCTAATGCATTTCCCATACGGTTAGTTTGGCTACTTTTTTATAGTTTTGATTTGCATTAATTTTTCCTGTGTGTGTAGCTCATATTCTAATTAGGGGGAACTGTGTTTGGGGACAGGATTGAGTATAGTGTGTAATTGGCCGTGTATGTCGCGTTAATTCACTCAACAGCTGCTTAACATCAGCTCGGGGCAGCTATTCCTCTGGCCGGAAGACCAGACTTATGAAAAACCGCTTAGGCTGACCCGAAAATCATCATTATGCTGTCATTTACATATTGTTTTGTGCTCGCTGAACTTTAGCTTATGCCCAAAACAAAAATGTTCTGCATACTTTGCAGCTTTATGCAAATGCTATTATCGAGCAGAGCTGAAAGTATCTAGGATAAAGTCGGACGATGCCACGTTTAACGCTGTGCCTGGCACACAAATAGAAATTAACATGACTTTCGTCGGAACAGTTTCTCAAGCTCAACTCAACTGTTGAGAGGCAGCTGCAGATGGAGATGAAGATAGAGATGGAGATGGAGAAGGCATCTTTTTGGGGCACGCATAAGGACAACAAGCATGCAGGGCATGTCCCGTAGAAAATATGAAAAATGTAAAACAAAAATCTGGCAAAAACTTTTCTAATTTAAAACTGCCAACAAAAAAACAAAAAAAACCAAAAGAACGGCAGCGAATGCAGTCAGGAAAGGGCAAATGGCAAAGGGAAAAGGTGGCAAGGGATGGCTGCGTGTAAAACCTTAAGCAAATCTGTATAACATTCATATACACTGCCAAATTGGCAAGTAAGGACTTTAGCAAGACTTTTGACTAGTGACATATACATAAATCGAAAAGTTCTCTAATTATAAATATTGTATTTGAATAAATAATTAAATTGTTTTTATCAATTTCGGGAAGAAAAACTTCTACTTACCAAACGTTGCAAAGGGTATTTAAGTCTCGTATCCTCAGTTTTGTTTCCTCAATATTCACTCAAGAAACTCACAAAATGATGTCTGTTGACAGTAGAGAAGTGAAAGTCCTTTGTCTTACGCTTCTAGACAGGGCGGGGATGGCTTACTGCACATGTTGATGAATACGAGGCCAAAGAGATTTCAACTTTCTAATTTAATGCGGCAGGCAGACAAATATCTTCAATGTCAGTAAACTGACAGAGAGAACACCCTGAACAGTCTGAGCTAAATAAATGATATAGCGAAATTATTTGGGCAGCCAATGTGGCATATGCACAATGTCTGTTTGCTTACAACTTTCACCATATTGTTGCGCAAAATGTTTTATTCTAAAGCATGTTATCAAAATTAATTTCTTAATTGAAAATTAACGGAAGGAACAAAATATGACAATGGCCAGGCCAGTATTGTATGTGGGCATGTGCAATGTGGCGTATGTGTGATAATAATAGCTTTCTGTCGCAGCAACACCAAAAGTAGAGAGATATTTCTAACCATTTGTATTTATTAAACAATTGAAGTTGTGAATATGTACTGAAAATACTATGCATTCATGTGCAAGCATTTGCCAAAGTTTTTGGAACGCATTGCAAGTGATTATTTTATCTCTGTCTTTTAGAATCAGCTTGATTTAAACAATATAAAAGAAACAATTGCATATTTGGAAGACTTCAAAAACACTTTAAGCATCGCTACATCGCACATAGTAATTAATTGTGGTTTAAGGACCTAAGATAATAAATAAGAAACCCAACGACCACATTTAATTTTTAAAACTGATTGATTTATTATTATTAAATTGTTGTGCTGTGCTTACCACTTGACATTTAAATTAGTTTGTTACTCGAAATACATTTATAATATTGCTGACAGTGTGACATATTTGTATGCCGCATTTAATGATTGATTCAAAATGCAATGGTTGTGTTTTAGAATTTCCATTAAATGTTAGTCAATCCCCAATATATTAACTTATCCTATCAAGATTTTGTGTCAAATGGCACAATGTGACCCTTGACTCAAATATTACTTCATTGCTGGTTGGCGTTGACGTTGTCTTTTTATTTTTTGTTAGCACTTTCAACGTTTTGAAAACCTTTTCGCAGTTAGTTAATTAACACCCTGCCTGATAATGTCCGGCGGCAGCATGAAATTGTTTTTGCGCAAAGGAATCTCGCTCAGCTCACGGTCGATGGGAGCCCGGGTGTCGTAGAGCGAGGGTGATTGGCAGATGATGGCAAAAGTACCGAACACACACGACAGCGTAAACAGCCAGAGGAAGAAGCGATCCAACACCATGGATACAAATTTCCAATCCTCAACAATCTGTCAATTATATATAAAAATCCAAAAGAATCTTTTGATTATTTTCAATAAAATAGGAACAGTTTAAAAATTCGATAATAAGTCACAGAAACTCTTCCCGACGTTTTGTAAACTAAATGAAATTTTCTTTAATAATAATTTGATTGTTTCAGAGCTCGTAAAACCCACTCAGACCAGTGGAAAGGGCGAAATTGTCCTGTAGTGTGGCTAAATAAATTGGTTTCAATTGGAGTCATAAAATTTCGTTAGCGTCTGTCTTCTTTCAATAAACTTGAAATGTAATAAAAATATAAAGTTATGATTTAATATTTTACAATTTCATGTTGCACATTTGGGACTCGTGCTTCATCTCGCTTCCTCTCCATCTGCATGTTTCTTTCGCTCTCTTTGTACGGCTCAAGCTGAAGTTTCAGGCAATAAACAATAATAGGAACGCACAGAAAGCGCTGGGCAAATGCGCATCGTAGGGCCAAGAGCTCTTGTGCCAGACGTCAAAAATATGGCAGGATAAACAATAACAACAACAAAATGAAAAGGAGAATAATATGCGAATACGAATACGTATACGTATACAGAGTGAAGAGTGAAGAGTCTGCCTCAATCTGATTGGTGTGCTCAATAAAAGTGGGCAACAAATATTTCTTATAAAGGCGAGTCTCGAGTCTACCCACCTCGTTATCCTTGTCGGCATCCTTGATATGCTGCGCAATAAATCTGACCGCACGCAATGCCTGCAGCACTTCGGGTGTTAAGTTGCGCGGTATCACATTGTCGGAATCTGTCAAATCTCGTGGCAAGCGCATGAAATTGCAAAAAATTGAAATAAAATATTGGAATAATAAATAAATGGAGATGCCATGCCCGTGCCTCCCACCTCCACAACTCCCCTCCCAGCTCCCATATCTCTATCCCTAGAATCAATGGCAACTCTAAATCTGAATTGTGTTCGTGTGCGTGTGCGTGTGCTTGGGTGTATGAGGTTCATATATGCATAAAAATATATTATGGCCTATGTTAAATCAAACTCTCCTCAGGCTATGGACAAACAGTCGCAGCTTTAAGTTTCACAGCCTTTGCAGAGCAACGGCAGCAATAATAGCAATAGCAACAACAACATAAACAATAATAATAGCAACATATCTGAATTATTGCTGGCAGTTTCTTATTTATGGGCATCCATACAGTTGGCAGGGCATTAAAGTATCTAAATGAAACTTGTAACATTTATTGAGAGTGCCTATCAATTCGTTGCGCGAGTTTGCAATGCAATCGGATTTCATTTTGTGCCTTAATGTGACACAGAATATATGAATAAGTATGTCTGTTCCGACATTCGTATGCATTTAATTTCTAAAATATTATACAATATATTATATATTAATTCCATGTAGCGCTGAGATGTATGCTACATATTTCGTTGTGGAATATATCAGTACATCGATTCAGTACTTTCGATTCAATTTCACATAAGGAATATGATATGAAAACACTCCTAAAAGTTTCACTAAGATCGGTCTATAAATAAGACAGATACTCATCAATAAAAGTTATTTTTCCATTGAATCGTAGAGCAGCAGGCAGCACATGTGTGCGAGCGAGACAGCGAACGACTGTGACACAAGCATAAGTAAATTAAGTGTCGTAACACTCAGCTTTTGATTGAATATGTATAAATATGTGAAAGTTAGCTGCTATAAGCATGCAAAGAATTCATCTGCAAACCAGTCGAAAAGGCTACAGTCGACCGCGTTCGACAGTATAATACCCTGTACAGGCTTCTATATTAAAAGTATTTTGATAATAGGTACTTTGATTAAAATAAAAGTAAGAACATAACAGGTGTTTAAAGAATACTCTTTTCAGACTGTCATTTAGCATATGAATTCGTTGTATGCTTATATCAGCAAGATGAAAAGCTTAGTGCTACGTTATTTCATATACGTCTGCACGTTCGCTGTCTCGCTCGCACACATGTGCTGCTTGACGCAACCGCAACGATTAAATGGAAAAAAAACATCTCCGTTTTTTCATGGACTTCACTTACTCGCCAATATTTAAAATGCAAATGATCATTAGAATAATCAATTCTTGAAAGACAAAATCTAATATTACAAATATCATACTAATTATTATTCTTACAAATCTCTGCATACATTACGTTTTGACTTGCAATATAATTTTCGGCAAGCAGTACGACATTTGAAGTAACACAACTCAGCAACGGCGAGAATGTGCTCACTTGCAAAAGCTAGCTGCTATAAGCATGCAATGAATTCTAATTGTTGACAAAGCAGTGCGATTCGTTGCAAAATGTTCTAGTCTTTTCCATCTACTTTCTTTTCTAAATTTCTTCCTTATTTCTGGACCGATCTTTATGAAACTTTCACATATGTTTCAGAACAGTATTTTTTAAACACCTGTTAAGTTAGAAATATGTATGTTCAGAAATACATGCTGTTAACAGGGTATAAAGAGTTTTGATCGATTTGCGGGGGAAGGCGGGGAGGTATTCAAAATTTGAAACAAACTTGATCTGCGGACGGTATAGAGGAACCTTCATGCCAAATTTGGAGTCTCTAGCTCTTATAGTTGCTGAGATCGACGCGTTCATACAGACGGACAGACATACAGACAGACAGACAGACAGACGGACATTTTTGCACAAAGTTAATATATCCCTGTACAGGGTATAAAAAATGAGAGTTTCAAAAGGGTATTCTTTAAACACCTGATATGTTCTTATTTTTATTTTAATCAAAGTACCTATTATCAAAATACTATTAATATAGAAGACTGTACAGGGTATTATAATGTCGAATGCCATCGACTGTAGCCTTTTCGACTGGTTTTATATAAACTGGTGGCAATTTTGAATTGAGAATGCTCAACTAAAGAAATTCAGTTGATCAAATATATCTGTATCCCGTATTTTAAACTAACAGTATAATTGAATGCAATCAGTTTAATCATTTTCATTTAGGTCATACAAACTTCGTTGATCCAATGTGCGCAGCATTCACACATGGTTTGTTTTATTAAGCTGTATATAGACACACACAGACACACGAACATAGAATCAATAGCAAGCACATAGGCGTTATATATCATCAAAACATCACATCATCGTCACAGCCATTAACATTGTCCGGCCTAAGAGTATATTTGGTTTTTCGTTCGATTTTATTGCATTATTTGCTTATTTTTTATTTGATTTCAATTTCGGCTTTAGGTCGCGGGCTGCGAGTGTTGCATAATATTTGTGTTTCTCTTTTTATGGACAAACCTATCCCCTCAAAGGAGTACACATACACACACACACACACATACTCATACATAAAATCCAACTTGTGTGTAAACTTACCCACTGAATGCTGCATGCCATTATCGTAAGCGCCATCCTGGCTGTCTTTGAACTCGCTGGGAAAATCGCTGATGCTGTCGCTAAAAAAGAAACATAAACAGACACACGTATTAAGGAAGCAAGTCAGATAAGTGAAAGAAGAAGTTGGAAAATAATAAAGGTGGAGAGGGAGTGACCTTGACTTACCGCACGTCTATCTCGTTAGTGTAACCATTGCTGGGTGTGGAATCATCGTAATCCGGAAGCGTATACTGAGTGCGTCGCATCATCATTAGCTTTGGCATAAAGTGCAGAAACATTTTGCGTACGAAAGGGGACATGTTGTGGGTTGAGGGGGATCTGAATGAATTGAACAGAAAGTGAATCAAAGGTGTTTTTTTTTTAGTTTAGGTAGATCGCGTGTTGAATGCTCTCGCTCACTCACAATCTCGATATCACCTACTCACCTGAAGTGTATGTTGAGCACACAGACTGTAGTCCAGACGGACAAAGATACGAGTATCATAGTGAAGAGTAGATACTTGCCCAGCAGGGGCACTGCCAACGATGTCGGCGGTATAATTTCGGCCAATAGCAAGAAGAACACGGTCAACGACACGAGTATTGAAATACATAACGTAACCTGTCAACGAAATGTTTACACAGTTTCTTCTCTCTCTTCCTCTTTCTTTCTCCACTCCCTCTTTCTCGTTATGTTTTTTCAAACTCGATGTGCCTCATTTTTCTTTGTAAACAATAATTAGCACAACCACAGCAATGAACACAAGAACACAACACAAACAAAATGATAACATGAACAAACGGCTTACCAATCATTATCAATTATAGCCAATTACATATTTATGTATCAATTACTAATTACGTATACGCCATGTAAAACAATAAACCGACTCCAAAAGTTAATTTCAAATACCTTTTTAATTTTCATATAGTTGGTTAAACCATAAAACAAACATATCAAATTTTATATAAACGTAAAACACATCGCAAACCTTGAAATCAGGCAAAGCACTCCTCCACAAACTCTTACGCCAGCTAACAAACTCATTAGTATAGATCAACACAAACTAACCCAATGAGTAACTTCCCTTCACGTAAGTTTAACAAGAGCAATCAACACAACAAGCAACAAGTTGTACAACAAATATGTATATAAATATATACATTTGATTATGCATTTCCAAATACCTATCGATTGAAACTTGAATGGAAAGAGTTTTTTTTTGACATTTATATGATCAGAGCGATGAGCTAAACTCATATTTTCTTACACTATCGTCTAATTATATTTATTTAATCAAATGATTGAAATTAGTAATCATTTGATTCACTATTTTATCCTTCAGAGACCTTTTTCAAAGTCAGAAATGAGCACTTGCAATATGACATATATTATATGTATATCTTAAGAAATTTAACAATTGTAAGTTGAGTTGAAGCATTGATGATGTATCTTAACAAATTTTATAATTTATTTTTATTTTTACTTATTTAATTGAAACATAATTTAATTAAGTTTATTCTTTATTGAATTCTGATGTAGAGATATTTCATATAAAATATGAAAACCTGCAAAAATACCTACTCTCTGAACTTGAATGTCCGTCCGTGTTTCTGCATATATCATATGTAACTATTTAATCAAAATTAGATAAAAGTTGCCTTATGCTCTTTTGTTAGTCTATTGGAACATTTATTTCATTTTGCCTGAATACTAACAACTTTCTCTTTAAGCGTTATCCTAATATAATTTCATCTAGATTTCGTCAACTTTGAATGTTGAATAGTTGTGAATGTGTAACAATAAGTACGGCTAAGTTGTTCCTCAAGCAAATGAGCAATATCAAACGAATCAATTAACGAAAATAACAACAACAACAATTAATAGTACGCTGCGCTGTATTAGTGTGCGTGTGAGTATGTGTGTATGTTAGAGGTATGCGAGTTTGGTGCGTCGATATGTATGTGGTTGCATGTGTGTGTGTGTGTGTGTGGGTGTGTGTGGGTGTGGGTGTGAGTAGAGTGTAAGGACGTGAGTGCTCTGCTTAATTGCAGGTCACGCGATATGAAGAAACTTTCGAGTGACTTTGATTTTGAATGCGATTCAAATTTGAGTTGATTCGATTCAAATCGATTGAATTATTGTATGCATTCGATGAAATTTACGTTATGAGATTTCACTATTCAGCAACAGCACAAATGATATCCAACGCCAACAATATGAATATGAATCCTTTTTTGAATATGGCGTGAATATATGTGTGCTGCATATATATGGATTGATTCAATGCATTCGGACTGCTGGAACTCTGTGGCTTGGAGATTGATAAAGATAATTTAAATATATATAAATGTTTTTTTTTTGTTTAATTTGAAAAATTTAATTATTTGGAAAATAGAGCGATAGCAAAGTAGATAGACAGGTTTTTGGAAGAAAGTGTAAGATGAGCTCTTATTGAAGGACTTTAGACAATATTGTTATGAGAGTTTTGTGTTTTCTTTCGATAGTTGATTAAAGCCAATCGAATAAGTACATTAGCAGAGCTCAGCTTGATTAGAAGAAGTGGACTAAGTTTTGGAAACTTTAAAGTGCATTTGTCAATTCAAGTATAGATAATAAAGTATTTAGATTATTTTAAAATGTTTTTTTTTCCGTGTTCTCAGGTAGTTGTATGTACTTAATTTGTTCAAAATATAAATTAAGTTAGTGTATATTATGTGTATACATAAATGAAAAGATCAAAGAACAGAGATAAACCTCCAAACAAACTACAGCTGATAAAATTGATTAAACGTCAAGCAAACTACATATGTATGTATTTGAGATCATGCCACATGCATAAGAACAGGAATTTTATGATGAAAATGGGAGAATCCCTCCCTGGCTTTGTTGTTAACTAGGCTCGTCCATAGTTCCGGTGCACTTACCTTTTCGCCCGAATCACTTGGCAAATAAAAGACCAAAACGGTGAGAAAAGTCAATGCCACACAAGGAACAATCAGATTGACCGTATAGAATAACGTTTTGCGTCGCATGGTCAACTTGAAGGTAATATCTGCAGGCAGACATCAATTTACATATTGCAAGCAAAGGTAAATGCTTCTGGAATTTACCTGAAAACGGCTCCAATGTGTCAGGATAGTACTCCTCATTCTTGGTCGCAGGCACCTCCAGTATATCCCATTCCACAGACAAATAGAATTCAGTTAAATCGATGCCCACCTGTACGAGATTGCTGCCAGGCACCTGAGCAACGAATGCATACACGAGAGAAGGCAATTTGTTATAGCCGTAACCCAATCGAACCGTACTCCAACACAGCCAAATTCAACCCCCAAATGCCGCCCCTAATGTGTCTGCATAGATTGCATTTTGTGTGCAATCGAGTGGATGGCAAACAGTAAAGCAAATTTGCATCCTTTGGCTTCGATGTTAATCGAAATGCGGTTTGGGCTCACCTGGTCCAGGTGCTTTAAATCCACTTGGGCGCCATTGTAGGTCCATGACCCAAATTTCATGAAACAAATTTGCTCATCGTATGGAAAATATTCGACATTCATTTCACAGGATGACTTGTAAATAGCCGGCGGCTCCCAAAACACTTCTCCGGTGTACTTCAAAGTGGCCTTCGTCATGAGTGTGACCTGTCAGAGTGGGTGTTAAATTAACATCAAGTGGATCAATTCGATATTTACCTCATAGTTGCCATCCCAGTTATTATAGAGCACAATGTCGGGCACCCAAATGTGCTCCGATGGCACATACAGCTGCTCCACACCTCCATACTCCTCCGGATCCCAGCGTAACTTGTAATCGAACCAGCGCTGAAATTTCCGCATTATAATAACAGTCATTCTATGTTACATTAGTTACATGGAAACTCACCTGTTTAACCCACAGATTGGTGGTCATCACCTGATTCTTCAAATTGACCTCAATGAGCTGAGACAACTTGAGGCCCAACCAAACAGTGAGTGTCTCTGTATTATTCACAACTGGCCGAATCAGACGATTATAGTTGCTCAATAGGTCATCATATAGACGCTTAGTATCCGGATTTGCTTCGAAACTTACTGGAGCTGCATAAAAATCCCAAAACAATACGGCGATTGGTGAGAAGTATTTCCCAAAACAAAACAACATTTCCAGTTAAATTTCCCATAACAAAATACTGCGCAAGCGCCAAACTCTCACTCTCACCCTCTCCCTCCCGGTCACACTCTCTCTCACTGGGTGCAGCTTCCTGACAGCTGGGAAACATTCAGGATACAGCATCAAAGTATCGGAATTTTCACAACGAAGTTTATATATAATTTGTATCAACTTACGTGTTGTATGTGCCAAGGGCAACAGAATGAAAAACCCCAAAAACAAGCACCAGCGCCACATTTTACTTGTGTTTTCACACAATTCCCTGCGAATTTTGCACTTATTTTCAATTTATTGAAAATAAATTATAACATTTTCGCTGACCTATAGAATTCGTGGTAAACCTCACGCGTCTGGGGCTCAATCGCAACTGAGCACAAATCTCACGAATGCTTGAAAGAGATGTAAACCGATGTTGAGCGCGCAGAATAAGCTAGGGAATTTATTTTCAAATGAATGTGAATAAATTAACAATTTTGATTGTAATAGAAGTAAGAACCTAACAGGTGTTTGAAGAATAGTCTTTGGAATACTTTGCAGGCTCTTAGGCATCAAGCTTTTTCATATACCAACCATACCGTCAACCATACCATCAACGATACCTTCTACGATACTGTCAACGATACCGTCAACGGCCTGCCAGCCGTCACTTAGCAACGACAGCGTCACGTTGACAACAAATAAATTCACTAAGGGAAGGAACTGGGGCAAACAATTGAAGTCGGTAATTGGAAAATAGAAACGAAATCGTTGTTTCTTTCCGAATTGTAAACAACTTTCGGTTTCAGCTTGAGCTACTGATGAGACAGTAATGGGCTACAAAGGCAACTTTCCCCAGATTATGAGAGAGGCAGGTTTCAAGCTCCGTCAATATAGGGACGGGCCATTGGATTGGCGACTCATGGGTAAATTTGTAATATCTAAACTTCCAATAATATACTCTACTACTACATCCAATTTAAAGGTTCATATGAAACGGATCGCATTTTGAGGGAGCAAAACATTGAGATAGTAGACGAGGCACTGCAGCATTTGTCGGAGGCGCCGCTAGGTACAGTGCTGGAGACGCATATTCTGGATAGTGGAATAGCCAAATACTTCATAATGTCGCAGTATGCCATACAGTATTTGCTCTACTGCCGCATGTATTTAGACGAGAGTGTCGGTGAGCTAAAGGAGGCGCACGCCACGGCCCAGCAGGAGATTGCCAAGTTGCGTCAATCACTCAGCGAGTCCAACAACGAGGTTGTCCAGCTGCACAAAAAGATCACACAAATCGAGACCATACGTGAAGTCGTCTTCCCCTGTCACCTGTGCACCAAGAACTTCATTAGCAACGACGCCCTCAACATACACATCGGTCGGAAGCATCGTGTCGGTACTCCAACCACCAACTTAGCAGGAGGAAGTGTTGCTAAGGATAAGGACAATGACATGCAATTGATTAATACAATCAAAATGGAACTGGAGATCAAGCAACTCAAGGAGCGACTCAATGCAGCAGAGCGCAACATCAAAGAGCGTAGCGGTAGCTCAAGGCGTCATGCTAGTCCACGACAGGATCAGGCCACAGCCACAACGAATGTACGTAATGTGGGCATACAAAGTAATTTGGCGGAATACAAGGAAAAGGATGAGATTAGCAGCGAAGCAATTGATAGCGAGGCAAGCGAGCGTAAAGAACAACTCCATGGCCTCGCCGAGCGCCTGAATAGCTTCGAGGTCTGGCAGGCGCAACTGAAGCAAAGCAATGAACAGTTCATCCAGAATATCAATCAAAAGCTGGAGGATCTTAATTGTGCGCTGGAGCTGTCCAAGCAGAGTGGACAGATAAAAGTGACAACTGCAACACCAACATCTGCCAAAGAGCGCGTCGCCACACCATGCCTGGAGGATTTAGAACGTATCCTCGCCGAGAAAGTGGCCGAAATTGGTAAAGTGAGTGCCAACAAGCTGGAGGAAGTGGTGTACCATCTCGAAATGGGCTACAAAGATAAACTAGAAACGTTAGAACGCGAACTGAAGCGACTTACGGAACACAAGGAGGCCGCCGTGGTCATCCACAGCGCATCCAAAATACCCAAACCGTTGCCGAAGAATGAAGTAACCGACATGGAGCGCATTAAACGGCAGGTGGAGAATGAATTCCTTAAGACAAAGGCCGACGATGATACGTACTCCATTGAAGAGATACCAGCGCAGCCAGAGAAACACCAGATGGATGAGCTGCCGACACCAAAGCAGACTGTTACCCAAGTCCAAGAGCTTCCGAGTCGCAGCAATGCAGGCAGTCTTCCCACATATACGAAGCCTGCAGCTGAGCCCGAGCCAAAGCCCAACCCCAAGCCGAGCGTCAGCCAGTCAGTGATACAAGAAGCAACCGACATAAGTGAAAGCCTCAGCGAGGAGGAGACTGTCAGCAATGAGGGTAGTGAACTCCTCACATCCGAGCCAGAGCGTCAAGTGTTCATGGTGGCAAAAATTAAAGAACCGCCGAAATCAAAGTAAGAATCGAAATAGAAATAATATCTGAAATGCTCACTCTTCTTCTCTTAGAAGTCCACAGAAACCAAAGCAGCCGCTGACCCGTAAAGATGCACGTAAGCTGGTTAATCTTAAGCTAAATCCGCATGGCTTCAACATGAAGTCCAAGAGTATTTCCAGCGCATCCTTCAAGCGTGTGAGTGACGAGCTTGTGAAGCATAGGAACACGTTTAGACTGGTAAGTGATTTTTCCAAATTCATCCAGAATGCTGCACGATCCATCCACCCCCATCCATTTCAGGACAATCCACATTTCTATGCGACACGCAACCGCATACGCAAGTTTATAGAGAAACTTTGTTCTGCTAAGATGCCCGAGAGTGCTCAGGTGCTTCTAAAAACTAAGACGCCGCTGCACCCAATCGATGCGCTCAGTCGTAGAGGCACCTTGTCGGGAACAACCACAGATGACGACGATGATGAAGTCCAGGCCGCTGAACAGACATCCGTGTCGCAGGATGACGAAGTATCGCAGAGCTCCAGTGCGCCACAACAGCGCCATAGCCACCGCGCCTTCAAGGAGCAGTTGGAGCAAATGCTAGCCAAGCCTGCTGCAGCTCGTCGTGCGATCTCCAGGCCCGGCACAACGCAGGCGCAGCTGCACCAGGCCAGACCCGTGCCGCTGCCACGCAAACGTGTCATGTTCAACACACTCAGTAGTGGCGAAGAACAAAAAAATTAAAAAAAATTAAAAAAATAAAAAAATATTTTGAAAACACATGTGCCAGGTTGCCACCTTAGCGCGTTTTCACGTATGGCAAGGCGGGCAATTTGGACCGCGGTTGCCACACTACATCAATATGTGCGCGCGCTTTTCAAATTGCTAATTTTTTTTTTATTTCGCGGTTTTTTTTAAAAAACCAGCCGCCGCCTAGAACATTTTTTTTTTACCGTTCAAATCGCCCCTTCAAGCTGAACCGGAAACGGCAAAAAAACAGCATTTTTCGAAAAGGGGCGGGGCAAAAAAACGAGTAACGGAAGTTTTTTTCACTTTTCTTTCTCCGATTTCTTCGCTATTTACGGGCCGATCTTGACGGGACTTTCAGCATAGCTTCCCAACGGTGCCCTCCATACACCTGCCAAGTTACACCTGTCTCCGTTGCGTGGCGTGGGCGGTACAAATTTCCTCTTTAGCAGCGATTTGCGGGCCAGGCGGAGGAGGTATCCAAAATCTAAAACATACACAATCTGGGGCACACATTTGGCTACCTTCGTTCCAAATTTGGCGCCCCCAGCACCCCCAGTTCCCCAGTAACGACCCGTTTTACAGATGCACTTTTTCCCCAAAACCCCCCTGGTTGTCGAAATTCTCAAAAGGTAGCAACCCTGGTCAGCCTATCGATAAGAAAAGACGGCGAATTCAGATTGAAATGCGGCGAAGTGAGGTTGCGCGAAAAAATTTCTTGACGTCGCAGAAAAAATCGAAAATAACCGCAATAAATGCTGTAAAACGCAGTTAAAAAGCACGCAAAGCAGTGACAAACGCAGGGCGTACATGGCGTAACAGCTGAGGCATTGTAAATTCGTCGGCAGCAGCTTAAAGCAGCGCTGTTAGTGCATTTTACCTGACGACTACGCACGCAGTTTCCCTTCGGCTCCCTCTGCCACCCACATCGATGAAACAACGTACATAACGTATACCGAAAATACATAAACTGCGCTGAAACCCGGAGTTCAGAGCAGTGGGAGCAGTAGCAATCGCTGCCCGCACAGGTAAACGATACGGAACAGACAGAAGTAGCACGGACACGAGAGCGCCATACACACAGGTATCAATCAACAACAACAACAGGGGCAGCAGCAGCAGCGCTAGCAAAACATGTCGGACATCATGAACATTGACAGCATTATCTCGCGTCTGCTGGAAGGTGAGCTTACTCCTGACACTAACCCACTTGTCCAGAATGCGATCTAACCTCACGTTGTTGTGTATTTTCAGTGCGTGGTGCACGTCCGGGCAAGAATGTGCAGCTATCGGAGAGTGAAATACGCAGTTTATGCCTGAAGTCGCGTGAAATATTCCTATCACAGCCCATACTGTTGGAACTGGAGGCGCCGCTTAAGATATGCGGTGACATACATGGACAATACTATGATCTGTTGCGTCTGTTCGAATACGGTGGCTTTCCGCCCGAATCGAATTATTTATTCCTTGGCGACTATGTGGATCGTGGCAAGCAATCCTTGGAGACGATATGCCTTCTACTGGCATACAAAATCAAATATTCAGAGAATTTCTTCTTGCTGCGCGGCAATCACGAATGCGCCAGCATCAATCGCATCTACGGGTAAGTGCTGTTCGTTTGAGTTTGAAAACGCACAACAATTTTGTCGTAACACGCTCGACCGTTTAGCTATTATTCATGTAATTCATTTGTTGGCAGGTTTTACGATGAATGCAAGCGACGTTACACCATCAAACTGTGGAAAACATTTACGGATTGTTTCAACTGCCTGCCCGTGGCTGCAATTGTGGATGAGAAGATATTTTGCTGTCACGGCGGCCTAAGTCCCGATTTGTCCTCGATGGAGCAAATTCGACGTATTATGCGGCCCACGGATGTGCCAGATCAGGGCTTACTATGCGATCTTTTGTGGTCTGATCCAGACAAGGATACCATGGGATGGGGCGAGAACGATCGCGGTGTCAGCTTCACTTTTGGCGCAGAGGTAGTAATATAAAATGTAATCTTAAAAAGTACTATAATAACTAATCCCGATCCTTTTTTAACCATCAGGTTGTGGGCAAATTTCTACAAAAGCACGAATTCGACCTTATATGTCGGGCTCATCAGGTTGTGGAAGATGGTTACGAGTTCTTTGCCAAGCGACAGCTGGTCACGCTCTTCTCGGCGCCCAATTATTGCGGTGAATTTGACAATGCGGGTGAGTGATCACTGATTATAAATCAGACCCTGTCGTAGACTTTAGACTACGACAACACAGATGTGGGTGTTATCTCTGATGTGAATTGTTTACGGGACCAAAAACCTATACTACAGATAAGTCTGACGTTAGCTCTGATTTTAGAGATAACCTTGCAGCTCGTGTATAACCAATTATACAGTTCAGTATATATTTGTATATACATACATAAGATCATGTTACCATTAAAGGAAACAATTAACAATCATTGTACATTCTTGATTGTTATAAATAGTCTTCGGGTTTCACTGCATATGATATGTTAACTAACTATTTTTTGTTTACTTATTATAGGTGCCATGATGTCCGTTGACGACACATTAATGTGCTCCTTTCAGATATTGAAACCCGCCGATAAGCGACGATTTGTTTATCCAAACTTTGGGAGCTCAGGGCGTCCCCCTCACACCGCCCCGCGGCGCCAACAATAAGAATAAGAAAAAATAAGCAGCTACAATAATTTACAAAGAAAAGAAAAACAGCAACAACAAAAACGGCCACACAAAATACCAATTTAAAGCGCAAATTGTTTGTTTTTATCGAATATGTGTAATCGAATCGTGAGCAACGTTAGAAGGGTATAGAAAATTCATACAAAATTAGCCTATTTTCATTTTGGAAAGCGAAAAAAGGAAAATTGCATACACATACATACACATTGCACATACACACTCACAAATTGAGACACTTTAGTTCAAACTAATTGTAGTGTTAAACACTGCATAAGCAAGAATATCTCTTAATGTATTAATTTTATTTTGTTATAGTTTCTTTTCTTGCGCAATGTGAACGAACACACACAAATTTATACACACATGTATACATTGACTGTACAGTAGGTACAAACAGTCCACACACAGACGCAAAAGTTGTATTTATTGCATTTTATCTTGCACAGCATTTTTTCGGTTCTTTGCATAGCACAACAACCAGTCAGATGATTATCTTCTTTTTATTGAATATAGCAAAATGGTAAAATATTCTTAATAACTTTATTTTTGAATTAAAATCAAAGCTTTTATATGTGTGTGAAAACAGAGTAGAAACGTATTTTAAGCGCAATTAATTTTTTTTATATTATATTTTATTCACGATGAAAATTCTACAAAATGTTTACTTAGTTTTAAACGCCAAGCAAATTTAACTCGAAGGTACATAAGTTGCACAATTGTTTACACCAAAAATATTAAAATAAACAAAAAATTGTGTATATTTTTAACTTGTATGCGTTGACGATTATATATGTAATACACAAAACGTGCATGAAAACAGAAAAATTAAAAAAATACCAACAAAACAATTGCAATTCAGCAAAGATTTGTTAAACATAAACAAAAGTTTATTAACTGCTTGTTAGAGCAATAATTTCTGAGCAAAAGTTAAACAAGCGCATTGAGAGCGGCATACTTTTGAGCGGCACTGTGTGCCCTCCGCCGACGTCAGCGAGGCGGCAGATAAAGTTACAAAAAAGAACTACAAATTTAAAACAAACATATAATAAATATATATATATATATATATACATATTATATATATATATATAATTGTATACAAATAAGAAACACACATGCATACTGTACATGCATTCGTGTTGTTGTATTTGTATTTGTATTTTGTGACAACCATAAAAAAAGAATATTTAATATACAGTCGGAACATTCTAGTGCTAAAGGCCGCCACATTCAAGTATTATACTTATTATGCGTGTATGTAAATCCCCAGGCAAGCATCCAAAAATGGAATAAGTAGTTCTACTGTCTATCTTGAAACTCCCCCCTCCACCAGAAAAATGGTTTCGTTTGTATAATGCCCCCGGCCACGCCACGTAACACACCGAGTTTTCTACTTGAATGTCCAGCTAGATCCCTCCTTGGCCCCTCTCTCCAAACTTTCCCCTGTCGAAGCCACTCTAGTACTCTGTTTAATGTTGTATCGAATTCTACATATACACAAAAACATAAAAAAACAAAAATAAAGTAATGAAAATTATTTAATATTATAGTAAATATCGGCTGTTTGCTGAAACAAAAATATAATTGAAATTAAACTTAAAAATGTAATATCGCAAATTGCAAAAAAAAAAAAACGTCTAAAAATACAACTCGAAAAGAAAAGATAAATTTAAAAATATATAATAAAAAAAATCACTTGTAATTAATATTTGAAAATTCGAAAAGACGACAACAATGTTTAATAATAGTAATAAAAATAAAACGCATGCAAAAAGCTATACAAGCAAAAAGAAAAATTAAAAACAAAAAAAAATTTTAAAAAAAAACAATAAGAAAAATTAAAATAAAAAGGACATGAAGCACTTGTAACAAAAGAGCACTGTTTTATTATAAAGATAAATGATATACATATTTATTAGCAATAAATATAAATGGCATTGCGTCGTTTTAACTGATAAATGGGAACTCACGTTGACTGACAGATTGACCACTTAATTACTTATATGTATTTATAATTATAGTTAATGACAATTGAATCTCAGCGCACAGCTGCGTTCTAAAGGGGCACATGAAGCTCCCGTGCCTCGACCCGCGGCGAGCTCCTGTTGCAGCCGCAGCTGTAACAGCTTTTGACGTAGCGCATAAGGTGTTGTGGCCGAGATGGTTTGTTGCCTCGACTCGTTCGTGTTGTTCTTCTGCCACTTGGCGGAGTCGACCACACCCAGTTTGTCGTAGGCGCGCTGCAGACGAATTTCATCCTGTCGCTGGGTGCTAAAGCAGTCGCTAGCATTGAGTAATCGAAATTGTTGCAAGGGCAGCAAGCGTTGCAACTCGTCGTCGTTATTATAGTGTGGGCTGGGTGTGGGGGACGGTGTTGTTGTTTTGCCTCTCGTTTGAACCTGACCCTGACCCTGACCTTCAGCTGTGTGATGACGAATGGAGGCGCAGGCGCTCTGCTCGTAGACACGTCGATTGTCCGTGTGCTCGCAATGGCTGTTGTTGTTGCTGTTGTGAATGTTGGCCCTTGACTCCCCGTTGGCCCAGCTAAGCACCTTGACACGACTTTCGCGCTGTTGTTGTTGCAGCTGCGGAGCATAGCCACAGGAACTGCAGCAGCTAGAACAATGGCTCACAGTGGTCGTTGCGGAGTTGCGTCTACTGAAATCACGGCACAATCCGCTATTGGAGTGTCCCAGGCCCAGGCTCATTACGGGATTACCATTGTTCCTGGCAGTCGGACGCTTTACAAATTGCGTAGGCTGCACACTCTGTCGGGATGATGACGTCAGCGAGAGGAGGTCACTGCGTTGTGGCTGCTGTAGTCTGCTGATGTGGCTCGTGGACTTCAAGATGCTGCTGCCAGCGCCTGCAAAGCTGCCACCGCTGTGACCGCAGTAACATCTTTTCATTTCGTATTCCTATTGCTTTGTAATAGATATTTGGAAATGATTTGGTCTTCGACCGAGCTCCAAATGAGTTTGTGTGCTCGCAGAATGTTAAGCGACGACTGTTGTTAAGTGCGGCGGGGCAACCGGTTTCCACGCACACACATCACCTCACATCGCACATCACGACTGCCCCGACACCAGCAGCGGCTAGTAGTCCCATGCCCAACACCGTTACCTGGTCTGGCCGCCGGCTAGCTTCGTTTGTTTATATTTGAACAACAATTGCGACAGTTTCCATAGACACATGCCGAACCATTTGGTCGAGGTCCTCGAGCGCGAGCTAAGTCTGTACTTGGCTCGATGAACAATTTGTTGGTCAAATGAATGACTTAGGCAACAAACTTTAATAGCCATAGCAGTAGTGCCTGTTGGCGATTAGAACTAATTGGTTAAATGTTGTTGCCATGGGAACTGTGTGGCATTTCAAGTGTCGAAACATAACGGGATTCTGAGAAATCCCACGTTGAGCTACATATTGCATAATACAGCACAGTCCAACTTTATTACACTTTATTGCAATAGGAATAAATTAGAGTCTACCGTTAAAAGTTAGTCATGGAAGAGTTTGCTGAATTAAGACTTTACAGCTTAGATGAAATATTAAGATTGTAATTATATAGAAGTAAGAATGCTTTTGATATAGGATAACCTATACCTATATGTAAGTCTTCTGGAAGTCTTCTCTGTTTATTATTACATTTTTAGAATATATTTACTAGACATTTTATCAAGCAGCTTTAAGTTGAGAATTTTACTGATCTTCATGGAATTAAAAAAAAGGCAATAATTAAATATATTTTATTTAAAAGATTTTTCATTTAAAATGTACATCTAATACAAACTATATATACATTGATATACACACACTAATTGTTGTGGTTGAAACAAATAAAACAAATATAAGTTTTCGAACAATTTCCGCAAGATGTAAATGGATTTTGTAAAATGTTTTTTGAGTACCAAAATATTGAATACGCATATACGCAACACATTTGCAGTGTAAAAGCTTCACTATGAAGAGCTTTAAAGCGTCTCACAAGCACATAATTTACATTCTTTGACTACTACCGGCTCTTTTAATAACACCCCAATTAGGAGATGCATAACTTCAGTGAAGGTAGGGTTCAATGAACCGCAACTTAAAATTGAAAGTGCATTATAGGGTTGCTTAGTTACCGGTCATCGTTCGGCACCTGTTTCCACAGAAAACTTTGTTTTGGACAGAATGCAAGAGCGAACCGAGTCAGTTGCAACCTCATGATCAATTATGGCTATTGGTTGCATTACCTAAAGCGGTCAGGCGGAAAGCAAGAGTTGCCGCATGTGGCGTCTACATACAGACAAACATAGCTGCATACACACATTTGTACATGGATGTTTATGGGCCAAAGCTCGGCATGGTAATGATTGGAACTTTATCATATGCTCGGCTACAGCGAAGGAAGCTTTTATGCACCGAAGCTCGGTATAAAATTCGGACGCTCTGAGCATCCCGAGTACATTGCGTTGTGATAAGTCGTCGTGTCGAGCAAAAATCGCAGTAACAGCAGCATCAGTTGATACTCTGTTAAATTGTTTGTGTGCGTTTTGAGCGTGTTTTATTCAGAGTTGGTGGAAACTCCAGTTTGTCAGTTAGCAATAAATTTGGCATTACATTCGACTTCAAGACGCAACATGTCAAAACCATCGACACTTTTATTGCTACTGCTAATCACTGTGGTAGCACAGGAGACCACAAAATTTGTAACGGTCGCGCAAGATTTGCGTAAGTAGAGCAACAGCAAACAATAACAAGTGCCAAATATCTTATTTTTTTTATTTGCGCATTTGACTTTAACTTTGGCAGTGGATTTGGCTGCTTATAGAGCCAAGCACAGGCCCACCAACGCTGTTTATGGCCAAAACGTGATGAATATTGTTTATGTGTGTTTAATATATATGCTTGAACGATCGGTCTGAAGGTCAGGCCACTGTAATATTCTCTAATGGCCTGCCAGGGTGACAAGCAAAGCATGCCAAGTCAATGTGCAGTCTTTGCTTTTATTGTTTTTGTTTCTATTTTTATTACTTTTATGTTTGCTGCAGTTGCAGCAACAAACTCTTATGGAATCGTTGTGCAATCGAAACTGGTCTGCAGCATAATGACACATCGGTATCAACGGTATCAAACGAGTTTACGTTCAGTCAGTATTTCACTTCCGCTTGCCGCTGGCTCAGTTCAAGTAAAGCCAGAAACGGTGACACATATTTTTCAACCTACTTATTAGCGAGATGTGGATATCTACGATATCTTGGTATGTTGCCGTAGGTCATGTGTCTTTGTTTCCACGCTACATCTTAAAGACGAATAGCAGTGCGCTTCGACTTGACATTGAGAGCTAATAATATGCTGAATCACTTGTTGTATTGTTATTATATTTTAGTCATTGTATGAAACAAGTTTTGTGGGCAACGAACTCTAAGTATGCGAAGCACCCGTCAGCGGGACCCAATTGTTGCCACAATTACATACTCCCAAATTGCGCCGGACTTCCGCAGCCGATTTCAATGTCATGATGAAAATGATTTTATTCAATTAATTTTTTAGCCGACAACTTCCCCAAGTGTAAGCGCGATGCAAACTTTGACAAATGTCTGGTGGATGCTGTGAACCAGGCTATACAATTGCTACGAACAGGTTAGTACTGTTACCAAAAATATCGATTTTTTAAAAATGTCTGTTATGTTTATTATGTTATATTTATAAACTAATTAAACCATTGACAGGCAACAAAGAATTCGGCATTCCGCCTCTAGAGCCGCTGTCCGTGAAGAAACTAGTTATAGACGCCGGTAACGCACCCATTAATCTACGTCAAGCCTTGAAAAATGTGAAGGTGCATGATATGATCTCGACAAGCAAGATACATCGGTACAGGTAATTAGCAGATTGCCGCCAATTCCTATTCAGATAACAGATAACATTGCATTCCTCTTCCACAGAACCGATTTGGAGAAACATTTAATCATTTGTGATAGCAAAACTGATCGCATTGAAATGATTGGTGACTATGAAATGTCTGGACGTATTTTGCTGCTACCCATTACAGGTCACGGCAAAGCAAACATTACTCTAATCAATACCAAAATTGAACATCGTCTGATTGGAGAACCATTCGACAAGGATGGAGTTAAGTACATGCGCCTTAAGGAATATCGCGTTGCCATGGATCCTAAGCGTGTTTATATGAAATTTGAGAACCTGTTCAATGATAAAACGCTGTCTGAGGGTATGAATCGTTTTTTGAATGAAAACTGGGAGACGGTATTTAACGAATTGAAGGTGGGTTATTCCAAGAGCTTCGGTCTTGTATTCCGCGAACTCTCGAACAAAATATTTGAAAAAGTCCCTTTCAATAACATATTTTTAAGTTAGTTTATTTAATAATTTGGCATGTTTGTAATTTATGTATGTTATAAAATTAGTTAATAAATAAATATTAAACGGTTTCTGATTTCCCATTTCAAACCAAAGCACAAAATAACGTCTTTGCAATTTCAATCGAAGTTCAATAAAGTTATCGACTTAATAAGATCTCTTTTCGATATCTAGCAATAAATCGAACTATACTAGTTCCCTCAAGTGCTGAAATTTTTAAATGATTAATGTTCGCGCTATTTCTTCTATCGATACATTGATAGCATCGCTGCATCGAGCTTCATCGATTAGTTTGCCATCACTAATCTTGCAGTTTTGGCAATTTACGAGCGCAATTATAATTTGTTATTGTGCTCTTGTTTAAACAATTACTCTGAATTTGTGCAGAGCATACATCGTCGACTTGCCTGCCTGCATGGCAGAGAAAATTGAGAGCATGGATGGGACAGTGCCAGAGGCAAAATATCAGAAACTAGCAAGCGAATATTCAAAGGTAATAGTAAAAACGGCAACAGTTTACGCCCCATTCGTAAGCATATTTTAAGCAAATTTAATCCTCATCCGCTCACACGCACACTTTAACTCATAGCTGCGTGCCCAAGCGCAAGTGTTAAAAAAGGCGGTACTGGATGAGCAGGCAAAAGAGGCGATCCTACGCGAACAGTTGCAACAAAATGCTACATCGTTAAGGCGGACCGAGCAGGAAGTTGACTCGCTGGGTTTTCGCAATAAACAGCTAGAGTCACGCGTGTCTCAGTTGCAACAAGAGCTAACGCTGCACGAGCAAGCGCCCAAAAAGAAGGATCCGAGCAGACGCGGCCTGTTGGGTGGCAGCAAGCACGAGCCCCCGAGTGATGCCCTCAACACAAATGCGGTGCAAGAAGCGCTCATTTTCGAAGAGCTACAAAAAAAAATATTGGAAAACGCACAGCTGACATCATTAGTGAGCTATGGCAAGCAAGGTCATAACACAAAACCTTTTACAATTATTGCCACCCACAGATCGATGACAAGCAACGTGACTTGTTGCTGCATACCGAACGCATTTCAGAGTTGGAACAGAAACTCGAGAAGCGCATTAACGACCAAAACGAGCTAGAGAAACGATTGCGCAAGGAGGTTGAGACGCTGCAACATAGAAATTGTGAACTCGAAACGAAGCTGGTCGATGCAGCCAGTATGGTAAGTGAATAAAATTTAATAAATAGTAAAAACCTAATCAAATTCTTGCAGCTGGGTAGTGAAGATGCTTTAAGCGCCACAGGCAGTGACAGCACGCCGCTGCACAATCCGCAGCAGCAACACCATCTTAACACCAATACAGCCTTACCGCTAACTACCGAGGAACGCATTGCGCTACTGGAGAAGGAAACAGCGCACTGGAGGGCCCAGTACGAGGTGGCTAAACTTAATCAAAACTTCAACTCCAACTCGAACACAAATAACATGGATCTCAGCAAAACGTTGAGCGATGCCAGCAGTATTTGCAGCTGCAGTACAGCTGCCGCAGGCGTCACCGTCAAGCCATGCAGTCTCGAAAACAAGGGTAATCAGCGGACACGTGACTCACTTCAGGAACCACTAGAGCCGCCCACCAAGGAACAGCTTATCTACAGTGTTTTTAGCAAAAAGTATGAAGATTTACTGCGTCTGAAAGCACTGGCAGAGTCTCGTCTGCGGTCGTCTGAACAGGAGGCAGTGCATTTACAGATTTGTTTAGAAAATGCGACGCAAGAGCTGAAATCGAAGGACGAGCAACAGTCCAGTCTGGGCGGTGCATTACAAATGCTCGAGGAGGAACTGGTAAGCAATACATATTCCACAACATAAACTGCTAAATCGCGATATTTTCAGACCACGACACGCATTAACTATGAGGAACAGATCAGCGTTCTTACGGAACAAGTGATTAGCTTAAGCGAACAATTGGCTGCTGGCCATTGAGTTATGCCTCGCCGCTTTATTGTATATTAATTTAAGAGAATATCCCGGCCACTGTCTAGCATAGGCAATGGCTACGTTATTATAGCAGAACTGTCCAGTAGACAGTGGATTGATTATCGGATTGAGTGCACCTATTGGACTATTTTGAAAAGGAATCGGGAGTAAGCCGAAGCTTAATCAGTTCCAATCGTCCAGTTTACCCAAGACTCGATCGCTTCATTAATGACAAATTAGAAACCCAACAAACTGTTAATAGGGCAGGAACCCCATTTTTTTCAAGGTCCAAGAGCAATGCATTGTATATATAGCTGAATATATAAATTTATATATGTTTAAATTATTCACTAAAGTTTAACAAGCAACGTACTATATGTATTAGTTACAATTTTATTGAGAAAGACGAACCACATGAGCAGCCCTGTTCGGCCAGAGGATTGGCAACCATGCGAAAGCCCTCCCTTATTAGTTCACTGCGATAGTCCACTGTTGCGCCGGTACAATAATCAAGCGAGATGGCGTCAATTACCACTTTGGCCTGCTGCTCGCCAAACTGCAGGTCATCTTCGTTCATCTTGCTGTCCAAATCAAATTTGTACTGAAATCCCGAACATCCCCCCGCCTTCTACAGTTATACGTAGAAAGGACCCGTCATTGCATATCTCCCGCAAACGTTTTAAGCAACTCTCGCTGAGTTGCAGTTGCTGTTGCATATTTGTGCTGGTTGCGACTGGAACAGGAGCATTTGCCGCGGAATCTTTGGCGGCATAACGCAGTGAGGACGTCGAAAGTAAGAAATTTCTGCAATATAAGTTTATATAATACCGTCAGGTTTATTGCATCAATAGCTACCTCTGTAGAGCGGGCTTTGCAAGCTGACGCAATAAGAAAGCCATTTCTGTAATTTCACAAATCCAAAAATCTAATTCGAGTGACAAAAAATCTCGTAATCAAAACAAAAAATAACAAACAGCTGTTTTAAACGTATGAGATATTTTTCTCAGTGCCGATCTAAATCGATACATTCATCGCAAACCACCACCACTTGTACATCGATATATAGACGAATGCATAACTGTGCCTGCGCTTGCGCATTTTGTTGGCTTTTTTTGTTACGATTTTTTTGAACGTTGTTTTTTGATTTTGCAGTCAAAAAGTATTTTTATTAAGTGTTAGTAAATGTTTTCCGTTTTTAATTCATATAGTAAGTGACAATGTCGCTAATGACATCTGGAAATGCGAAGCCAGACGCAAACGGTAGGCAACGCAATCGACTTCTAGGCGATCCTGAACGCATTAAAAAAGATCTTGAGCATGAGCGTCGAATAACTCGTTTACAGCAGGTAAGACGCAATAGCATGGCTAACGTTTACATTGTTACATTACGAAATCAATTGATTGACTGTGTTTAGGTGCGAGAGAAATCGAACAGCATGGCTCGTCAAATACGTCAAGACGTGGCGGCCGAGAAGACACGACAAGTACAAAAGTTGGAGAGAACTAAGCAGAAGGAGTTGAATGTGTGGCGCGAGCATGTTATGGCCAAAAAACACCAGGACTACCGTACGTCTGTGTTTCAGGTGGGCGCCGCCCATCGAGCAGCATTAGTTGAAATCGAAAAGGCTGACCAGCAAAAACAGCAGCGAGCTGAAAAGATGAAAAAGTGCCGTCGTCTCGCTGCTAATTCCATGGTAAAGCACACGCCAGCAAATATTCTGCGTGTTACTGGTGGCAGGGATCTCAATGCGGAAGGACGAGCTACTACAGGCACACAAACACCAGTGCAAACAGAAAATGATGGCAAGGAGAACAGATTGAACAATGGAAAAAAATGCAAATTATCGCATTGTCCTGACACAAGCAAACGAAAACACAGGCGCTGTCGTGATAATGCCAATTGTCGACCTGAGAGCAGCGATGAGGTCGAAACCCTCTCGGACAGCAGCTGCGATGATGTTAGGGAGCAGCGGCCCAGTAGCAGCAGTGGCAGGAAGCTGCAAAAGACGCCCCCCAATCATTTTAGATGTGGATATTGAAAGTGAAGATTCTCTTGAGAACTGTACACGCAACGGTATCGAGATCAATGATCGGCACATACAAACCAATCGCAAATTTAGCCGAGTAGTGCGTCCTAGTCCCACAAAGAGCCCAATTTGTCAGCAAGGAGCAGTACCTGCAGAAACAATCGCTCCTTGTCCGCGTTTTACGCTAATCTCTGACTTAGTACGACGCAGCACACAGGTAATGGAGAACGATCCAGTAAACAAGCAAAACCAACTAGAGGAACAACCAATAATCACACTTAACAGTCCCACACGGTCATTGCATCGTGCATCAACTAAACCGACAGCTGAAGCTCCAGCTTCCTCGCCCAAAAGGTCGCCTATCAAAGATACTGCGCCGGCCTCACCCAAACAGGCACAGACAGAAAAGCGTTCCTCGTTGAGAAACAGTAGAAAGCAGGCCGTTCAAGACAAAGTCATAGATGCGGGCATCAAACGCAGTACGGTCTTGTCACAACGGGTGGCGACAGTGGCAGCGCAACCTACAGGAATGCCGATGTCAATACGAGAGCCGTCCGTAGAACAACCGCGAGTTCAACAACAGATGCCATTGCAAGAGCAGCCCATCGAAATACCGCAACCGCCGTTTATGCAGCAAATGCCCATTCAGCCACTTCCTCCATATGCACCGCAACCAATGCACCCAAACACTTTGTATGCAGCGCCAATCATGCAAGGTTATCCTGCACCCATTTTATCTTATCCCGTTCAAACTTTTGCCATGCAACCCATGCAGCAGTATCCCCAACAACAATCTTCCTATGCAGCACAGCAACAGAACATGCCAGCTGCCAGCACCAGTACAAGTGTCGCTCCTCCTCGCCCGGCGGCCACGCACTCAAGTGTATCCACCACCACCACCACCTATGTCGTGCGTCAGAAACAGGGAACAGGAGCCGAAACCAATACAACAGGACGCGTTCAGTTCTATGATCACAATAACAAATATTCTCGCAACTATAAAGCGCCTTCCCAAGCCGTGCAGGTGAATCTGCCGGATGCCACACACTTAAATGCCATGGATCATGCGCGCATTGAGACGCAGCTCAGTCAGCTACGGGAGCAGGAACTGGACCAATTACGGTAGACCGGGAGATTTTATTATCCTTACTTGATCCCAATCAATTATTTGATTTATTTCACAGCAAAGTCACCGATCAACGCGGACAGAAGGCGCTTCAACGCGAGCAAGTGCGTCGGGATTGTGCTGAGCTAACGGAGAAATTGGAAGCATTGACTCAACAACAGCCACAACTGCTGCCCAGTGATGTGGGTTTAATGCATCCTGATATCTTAAATAATTCTAATTAATATTGTTATTCTTTGACGCAGTCGAACTTCGTTGCTAGCCATCGTTTTACTGATTTGGCTTCACGTCGTGAGCAGAAGATGAATGAGGTTATGGAACAAATGCTGTTGCGTCCGGCGATTGTCACCTGCCCAGAAGTAGTCGGATCCGGACTCAACTCGCCTAAAAAGTCATGTGGACATGCCAAATCTAGTGCGCAACATGCCATCAATGTGGGCGATCCACCAGCGGCGAAGGCAGATGATGCAGTGAGCAGCGCAAGCTGTTGCTCCTTGCTGCTCGACTATGTGGATGATCAGAGTAAACAGTTGCGCTCAGAGTTAAAGGGCATGCACTCCAAGTCGGCCAAGTCAGTAAAATTGAAGAGTTTACTGCAACGCATTGATAAAATCCGCGCACAGTTGTTGGCTGAACTGAAAGCGGGTGACATGACTGGAGACAATGCGCAAAAAGTTATCGATTCTATACGGAAGGAACGGGCCAACATCAACTCCGATATGGCACGCAATCTGGATGAGCGCGAGATGGCGTTGCAGAAGAAGGAAGAAATTCTGGAGCAACGATTGCGTCAACTGTATAAGCAACAACAAAAAATTGAGGGCCAGAAGCAAGGCAATGACGCTCGGGAGATTATTATCAAGGTGAGAAGCGACGGCACCGTCAAGCAGTATGTACCCAAGGACAAATCCCAAAGTAAAACAAATCCAAAGCCAGCCGTTGATGCTAGCAAGCCAACCACATCTTCATCAACGGGGGGGAGCGCAACTTCAGCTGAAAGGCAGCAAGCAGATGTGGAATTAAATCGACGCCGGAACGTTCCAAATCAACGACATAATTCCATAGATTCCAATTCCACAGCGTATCGGGACTTACCATCTGTAAACTATGAGAATATTAGAGCCTCAGCTGCCACAACTACGGTACAAGCTCAACCAGAGCCACTTCATCCGATAGTCGCTCACTATGTCCAGCGTTTGCTGGCCATGTCCCAGACTACCATTGAACAGTTAGGCGTTAGCAGCTCGGAGGTACCAACACCCACCGAGTCGATTATCAATCAACCACACAATAGAAGCTCTGGCGCTACAAAGGATGAAACTCTGATTGATAATCAACGTATGGACCGCGTTCAGGCCTTCATCCAGGAGAATCGTAGTTTCATTAATGAGCTTGAGAGCTCATTGACTGTTCAGCAGAAGCAACAAGAGCAACAACAACAACAAGAATTGGCGAACAATGAGAGCAGCGAGCATGCCTTCGATCAGATATGGATGAAGCGTTTCGCCAACAACAAAAAAGAGCAGCAGCAGCAACAACACCAGAAGCAACAGCAACAGAATCAGCAGCAGCAACAGCTTCAAGAACAGAAGGAACCCCAAAAGAAGCAGCACCCACAGATCCAGACACAGCGAGAATCAGAGCGATCCTCGACCACTCAAAGTGGCAGTCCGACACAGACAAGACGTTCAGTTACCATAGCTCGGGAAACTGAAAGCACAAAGAATACAGCACGATTACCGGGAAATCAGTTATCAAATCAGATTGTCATCAGCGAAGCTACAACCTCGTCAAGGGTCAAGGAAACACAGGTGATCAGCAGCAGCCAAATAAATAAATCTCAAAGTTCCAGTGAGAAATTATCAACACGTAAAATGGAACGATATGAAATGCTTACAGAGAAGTGTATACAGCGAATTTCAGATCTAACCGAGCTCATTAACAAGGTGCGTGGAGAGAAGCAACGACTGGTAGAGGTTACACTGACTTCGGCTAGCGAGGGAGATCGCCATTCCACAGAGTATTTTGATCTGCCGCCAATGCAGGGACTGCAGCAACAACAGGAGGAGCGCGGTGTCCGTACGTTATCCGAGGGCAGTGACGCAACGCAATCAAACTCTGAGGCAATGCCGCTGCAAAAGCACAAACCAACGGGAGCAAGTCTAGATAGTGGCATCTCTGTTTCGAGACCAATGACAGCTATGGGACAGGAGTTGCCCGATGCTGAGCCCACATCTTTAGGTTCATCCACCCAGGGGGGGATCTCATCGACGTGGCAAGGTGCCCCCAGCCACAATACGTCGCTACAGTCCACAGCTGGCGGCCGACGAGCTGGCACATGAGCTGTCTACAATTACGGAGGTAGACACACCGGCGCAGTCGCACATTGCAACAACATCAATAACGGCTCCAATACCATTTCCCACGTTTGAACAGTATGCACGGGAATTGCAGCTGGATGTTTCCCAGATGAATGCTGATCAAAGTCTACGGATGCAGCACGAATTCCATGAGCTCATCCAGTGCATCAAACAAGATATTCCTCGCTTGGATTATCGTCAGTTTCCGAGCATCACTGCTTACCTATATGAGAGTACGGCAACATTAACCCGTGTCCATATGGACAAGCATCAAACGGAACAACAATCGATATCAGCAGCTCAGCTGATGGAAGAGTTGCGTCTCAACGATGTCAGCATACGCGAGTTTCCAACCCGACACGAGTATCTGCAGCAGCTGCTTGAGCGTGAACCGCCCGATCAACGTGACTTGATTGACAGTGCTAGTTTGGAAAGCAGCGATTCATTCAATGTGGAGGCGGAACTACGAAAACGACGCTTATTGAAATCCTCTTTCCGGCGTGGTCATCCTGACGACCTGTTGGAGTTGGATGTAGCCAGCAGCACGCGACGCGAAAGCTTTAAACCGAATGCTAGCTCCAATGTCCCCAGCGAGAGTGGCATACAACCCTTGTCACGTTCCCACTTCGAGCGACCTCCAGGCCTGCAACGACCGATCAGCATGCGCCACAAACAGCGTCAGGTTGAGCAGCCCAGCCGCAGCAGCAGTAGCAGCTCTTTATCGGAGCCAGAACAGCAGTCAAGGAGTAATGGTGGGGCTTCCAATGATGCACCTCAGGAAGTCAGTCAGATTGGACGTTCGCTTAATTTGCGCGATTTCCTTACCAAGGAGCTGCTCAAGCATCGTGCTCAACACGTTGAAAGTGGATCTGAGGGAACAGATGATTCCTTAAAAAGCCATTTCTTGCGATCGGTAATTGATTCTCTTTCCCAATCGGAATCACCGCATACTCCGGGTCTTGGGCATGGCACGAATGCGACCAACGACAGACAGAAGACCTCAACACCTGTTGGCTCATTGATCACTGGTCAGGATAAGAGTGGCTCGTTGCACAGCTCAGACTCGCAGCTATTCTCAATGGACAGTCGAATCTCAGCTGTGCATTATCCTGATGGTACACCACCGATCCCATATGACCAGCAAAACCTTTCCTCCGACAAAAGATCAACGGATCGCATATCGAAATCAAATCGCAAGCCTACAAGTGCAGCACGAAAATAAAAAATTCTTTATCGAAATTCCCTAGATAATTAATAATATTATTATTTATAATGCAATCTCCTAAGCAACGTGACATATGCAATTTGAATTTCAATTATTTATGTATATTTTTAATATTAAAATTTTTATTAATGTCGCAAATATTTTTTACTTAATGTTTCATATAATTATATCAGAACATAATGTATACATTGATTATACCCTAATTGATGTTTCTAAAACTAATTAATTTAACATTTGGGGAAAGGTGAAAAGGTCGCTTAATCTCAGGTGCCAAGTTATATGTAGAAAAAATAACAAGAGAAGATCGAGAATATCCTCTTGATCTCATTCAAGTTCTTTTGTAGCACCCATATATAAAAATATACTCGTATAATGAGTGAGGTCTTGTTGGGATTTTGTGATACATGAGAACAATTTGTGGGAATCTGGGTAATTTCATAATTTCACTCAATTTTTACAATAGATTTGTTGATTATACTCGTTGTGAGGCTGTATCCTCCTTAGGTAGAATTGTTTAAGCTTATATTTAAGGCAGTAAGTACTTCGATACAGTTTAAGTAATCAACCTGTACGGATTAGTGACACTGGACACCGATAAACCATGGAAATCTTGACTAATATACACAAAATCAAACATAAGTACTTAAAGACTTTGATAAATATAAGTATATCATTTTGGTACAGCATGTGGGATAATATCAGTATTACCAGATGATTGACATAATCATCTCTTATATTTCGTGTCTATATTAAAAAAGAACACCTCACAAGACTTTTTTAAATTTCGGATAAATGCGAATCAGTTGATTCACTAATTCTATTACTGTTCCTCACCAGCACGTTGCGCTTCTCTTTGCTGCTGCATGCGTTTAAAAGAGTCGCTTGCCACCTTTTTGAGTGCATCCGATTCCCCGCCTGTCGCCTCGACCATCTGTCTCAAAACTCCATGAGATTTCTTTAACAGCAAATATGGTACATCGAACTCCACCGCATTGCCGGCATCCATGACGATAATGCGATCTGAATCCATGACGGTATGCAATCTATGAGCTACAGTGAGCACTGTACAATGACGGAAGTTGACTCGAATAGTGCGTTGGATCAAGGAATCAGTTCTGTGAATACGAAGAGTTAAATGAACAAGCACTTAATAATCAATTGGACCCTTACTGTGGATCCACATTGGCTGTGGCCTCGTCCAGCACCAGGACCTTGTTATTGCGAAGGATTGCACGTGCGAGGCAGAGAAGCTGTCGCTGACCCACACTGAAGTTGCTGCCTCGCTCTGTAACCATGAAGTCCAATCCGGGAATGGCCGATCGAAGTTCGACATCCTCTAGTGATCGCCACAATTCGGCATCGCTATAGCGCTCAAAAGGATCCAGGTTATAGCGAATGGTGGCAGAGAAGAGCACAGGATCCTGTGGAATGATGGAGATACGGGTGCGCAGAGTCTCCAGAGAGATGCTGCCCGTCTCGATGCCATCTATGTAGATGCCACCCTCAATGTATGCCAGACGAAAGAGTGCACCAATCAGCGAGGATTTGCCTGCTCCTGTACGACCCACAATGCCCACCTTCCAGCCTGGCTCAATGATCAAACTGAGATGCTTGAGGACGGCTGAACCATTGGGATCATAGCGACAGCTCATATCACGTAGCTCAACCTCACCAAGCGTGGGCCACTGTTGAGAAGGCTCCTTACCCAACGACTCAGATGACTCTTGCTCTAGTTCTGTATACTGCAAAACTCGCTCTACACTTGTCATTTGTTGCAGGGATTCAGCCACCTGACGGACGCCATACTGGACCATGCCTGTGAGGATCATGGCCTGCGAAATGGCTAAGCCAACGTTGCCGCTATATGTTGCTGGAAAGAGTTACATACATTACGTGAAACTGAACTGTAACTGGGACTGAGACTGTCGACTTACTCTCGCTGGTAATGATGAAACTGAAAGTGACCGCCGTGAGGAAGGCACAACTGACGCAGTCCAGCCAGAGTCCCAATGCCGTGTTGGCTGCCATCGTCAGTTGCCAGACGCTGCTGTGCACATCCTGGAGTAGATCGAACTCCTTGGCCACCACATCTTGCATCTGACGTGAGCGTATAATTGACAGACCCATCAAAGAAGAGCTCAAGTGCGAGAAGACGGGGCTACGGCAGATTCCCTCCAGTCTTTTCAGATCCTGCGATGGACGCAAGTAGAGCTTCAGGATGAGCATATCGATGATAGCAACAATCAGCATGGCCGCCATCAAAACGGGATTAACCACTGAGATGACTATCAATATACCAAACATGACCAGGGCAATCTGTATGAAGTCCATCATGGCTCGCGGCAGGAGTTCATCAATGGCTCCCATATCTTTGGAAAATCGATTGAGAATGCGACCCGAGGGATTCGTATCGAAAAACCTCATTGTGGCATGAAGTATGCTGCTGAACATTCGATCGTGCAACACTTTCGAAGCATGCATGCACGTCTTGAAGAACAAGAAACCTCTAAATGTTGTCATCACAACAACGGCGATGATGAGTCCTCCATAGATGTACATGCACTCAAAGGTTGTGAAACTTGTGGGTTCTCCTTGGGATCTTAAGTCTTCCTGCTGCGTCCAGATATTGGAAAAGTAATCCGAGCTGCTGCAGACAACCTGAGACAGCAACATGATAACCACCATGAAGCTGAAGCTAAGGAAGGTGCTTCCCGCTCGGAAATACTCGAACCACACACGTCCTGAGACACCTCCCGATGCCTGAGCCTCGGCCATTTCATCCTCATCTTCCTCGACGTCTGCCTGGTCACTGCTATTGAGCTTTGGACAAAAGAATGCCATTTAGTTGGAATCAGGTCTGGTTACCCAATTATCAACAACTAACTCACCGATTTGCTGCCATGGGTGGAATTACTCTGCTTTCGCAGTGGTTGATAACCATCGCGTACTCCATCGATGTAGGGTATGTCATCATCCTCTTCCGACCCATCGTGTGCACTGAGTGTCGTACTGGATGATGAATTCCCGATACCACTTACTGATTCGTCCTTGGGACGCTCCAGCAACTTCGCAAAGTCCAGTTCACTGTTGATGAGATCCTGGTACGAGCCTTGCCTCAGTATACGACCCTGATCAACAATCACAATCCAATCGGCTTCAGATAGAAAGTGCACTTGATGCGTGACCAGGACACGGGTCGCCTTCTGTTGTGCCAGACGTCCCCGAGGTCCAATGACCTCGTCGAACAAATGTCGACCGACATGAGCATCTACAGCACTTAGAGGATCATCCAACAGGTAAATGGATGCAGGCTTATACACTGCCCGGGCCAGGCTAATGCGAGCCCGTTGACCACCGGAGAGGGATGCTCCACGTTCTCCTACAATCGTTCTATCACCGTTGCTAAGCTGCTGAAAATCCGTGGCCAAAGCACAGCATCGGGTTACCTCGTGGTATCGCTTACGATCGAACTGTTCACCAAATAGAATGTTGTTCCGTACGGTGCCCGTGAAGAGCCAAGGCTCCTGTGAGGCATAGGACAGATCTCCTTGCATAACAACGTCGCCATCGACAATGGGAAGCTCTCCGAGCAGCAACTGAAACAAGGAACTCTTGCCAGCTCCAACCGGGCCAATGACTGCACAGAGCTGACCCCTTTCAATCTGCAAATTAATATTCTGAAGAGTGCGTTGTGGTTTCTCTACATCCCAACTGGCATTGATACCCTTGAGGACAATGGCACGAGAGTCTCCACCATCCTGTAGCTGTTTATGAGTCAGCCCGTTGACTTTCTCATCCCGACCTTCCATCTGTAGATAAGCCTGGACACGACGCAGAGAGACCAAAGCTTCAGCTCCAAAGGTGACTGCAAGGGGATACCAAATGGCGGCTACCAACTGGAGGATGTTATAGTAACTCGCAGCGGAAAATACAAAATCCGCCGTAATTTTCTGACCCATTAGGGCTGCCGCAGCGAGAGTAATGTACAAAGTGGAACGCTCCGTGAAAACCATTGTGCTGAGGTAGAATCCACGCAGGTATGAAGCATAGCGTATCTGTTTGATTTCACATCGTCTGGCTTCGGCGACGACCGCCTGGAAGGGTTTCTCCCAGGCGTACATCTTAATTACCTGAATGCCCTGCACCAGCTCGTTCATGATTCCCACTCGAGCATCCGTTCGCTCTGCAATCCGCATGCGAAGCACCGAGGTCAGTTTACTCAACGCTGATTGTAGGGGCACGGTTTTCAGCAGCAATCCGATGACACCAACTAAGGCTGGGATTCCAATACGCAACCAAATAAGATAACAAGTGAGCACCGCTTGGATTGGCATTATCCAAATCCAATGCATGAATATAAAACCGTAATCGAGACGATTTACATCGTTGGAGAGCAGGTTGATAAGGTATCCAGCTGGAGTTTGACCCGCTGCCTTCATGGACAGTCGGAGTGTCTTTCTGTAAATCAGGGAACAGCAGGCTATGCGCATTCGAGCTCCTATCAACCGTTGTCTCAGGTCCAGGTGATGTATCAGGAAACAACAAGCAAGTGTAGAAACCACCAGCACCGTCCCAAGACTATAAAGATCATTCCAAATGTATAAAGTTGTCTCCTCGATAATATTCAGCTCGCTTGAATTGGAGCCCGATGCGGAATCAACACCTTTTATGTGCTGCTTCTGGGTATCATCAGTATCCAGAGCATTGGGTGAATTGCCTGACGAGGGAAGCAGAGTATTAGCAAGATATTGATAAGAAGTGATACTGCTAACCATAGCCTGAAGTTCCTCCAAGGTTTGTCACGGACCTTACAGTGCGGTTCAGCGTCTCTGTAAAGTTAGTTCCCACAAGAGGAGATGGCGGACTCTGGAACTGCAGCAGCAACTGAGCGAGTAAAGCGGGTATCAGGGTTCTATAAAAAGACATCTGAGTCAAGCTGAAGAGATATGATCAATAGGTTCACTCACTTAATCACTATGTAGATGAAGCTCAAGATTCCATTAACGATCGTTGGCCACAGAAAGCATCGAAATAAAGCATTTCGCAAACGAGGCTTCCGAGATTTGCGATGGGACCGCTCCAGCTCCTTGTACCACTCACTGAAAGATAGTTAAGATTACTGTCGAGTTGTACGGATGAGTTCAATAGAAATATCTTACTCTTCTAATCGGTCGCCTAGTTGCTCAGAATGATCTTCCTTTAAGCACTCAGTAAGATCATCTGTGCTCAATCCTTGCCGCGATCCGCGGTACAACAATGGCACCGCCCAAGCAAATATCAATTGCGACAGGAGGTTCGCCCTTTGACGGGGATTCTTTCGTTCCGGCTTGGCGCTACTATCCATTTTGTCATGGGAGCTGTGTTGTCTGCTATCTAAAATACACAACGCTTCAGTTGATAACGATTGAACAGATCTCTACAACAAAGCCTGTAAAACGGAACAACATCGTTTCTCTCCGCACATACTCCCTTATCTCTGCGAACTACTCCACTAAACAAGACCTTGTACGCAATATTCTATGCTGATAGTCGGCAAACTAAAACCTAATAAATAAATTGTTATCTTACTACGAGTAAGAAAATAACCATATAGATGAGACTAAGATGCATAAGATATTAAAGCTCTATGAAAATTGAACACAGTAAATATTTAGACAATTATTAAATAATTTCATTTAAGTTTTTTTTAATAAAAATAATGCCAATGTACATTTTAAAGATAATAAGAATTATCTTATTTTTTTACATTATTTTTTGGCTTTATTACTCGCAAATATTCGACATTATCTTAGAGTTCTCTGGATGTTCGGTAGTGACGTGCATTTAGATGCTGATGTCAGATCCATAATTATATAATTAAGCCTTATAGTATATACATAACTTGAGTCAGCATTGACAACTGATCTTCCTTTAGAGCGGTATATTAGTAATTTCTGCATAATACAGACGCATTAGAGAACGATGTGCACTCGGTATCAATAAACATATCATGTTACCAACTTATTTGTGCAATTGTTTAACTGTTTATTGCTCTCTCAGATTACAAAAAGTGTGTCGAGTTCGAGTTTCAAACGTTTCAGAAAAAAAAAAGAGAAATGAAACAAAGAATTCTTGCACAGATAAAAGTGAAGTTAACTTGATAAATAGAAAGTCTTTCAAATATGAACTTTGTCCAATGTTATCTATCTCTGACTTAAGAATACGTCTGCACGTAGTAGATATATATTCAAATGCGTATCGGTCGTTCACTTAATTTGTTATTTGTTTGGCTAATGTCTGTAATTGATAAGATGAAGAAACCTAAGCGTAAATCATATTTTATTTAAATACGTTGACACTTTCCACAAATCTTATGACAATAATCATAATTTTTATTAATTAGCGTACATCACGAGCACTCACAGCATGTGTGATAAGCCCATATAATAAGACATTTAAATTGTTAAAATGTTAACTGTAGCCATTTCAGTTCTTAAATAGAACCAAACTTATTGCTCAATTTTAACATAGCAAGCTTGTCAACAAATGTTTGAAAAGTCCGACATTCTAAGAGATATCGAAACGCTAAAAATTTGTCCACGAGCATGTACCCAATAATTGTCAGGCTTGACACAGCTTTTAATATGCTCAATGAGGTTTATACTGTGATAACTCAGAGCGTTCTAGAGTCCAGCTCATTCAATTGAACAGTCTTTCCAGGGATCAAGATCAACAGTTCGATGCTTTGTTTCAATCAACGCTATTTAATAACTTAGCATTACCCTTACATTTAATTGAAAAGTCTTCAATCAACTTGAAATTGCGATCCCTTTGTCCCTGTGCCCAAAAAAGGGTATAATAATTTATGTAACAGGCAGAAGGAGGCATCTCCGACCCTATAAAGTATATATATTCTTAATCAGTATCAAGTCGAGCCATGTCCGTCTGTCTGTCCGTCCGTCCGTCTGTCCGTCCGTCCGTCTGTCTGTATGAACGCGTCGATCTCAGCAACTATAAGAGCTAGAGACACCAGTTTTGGCATGAAGGTTCCTGTATACCCTCTCCAGATCGAGTTTATGTTAGATTTTCGATACCATCCCCCCTCCCTGACAAAACGAAAAAACAAATTATGACCGCATTTCTCAGACTCTTCTAAATTGGCACGTGCGTAAAGAATATCATATTAAAACAGTACTGAGATTATCATTAAGATCGGTCTATAACTAAGAAAGATAATCAGAAAAGAAATGTTGCTTTGCACGCAGCACATGTGTGCGAGCGAGACAGCGAACACCTGCAACACAAGACTATATAAAGTGTCGTTAGTATATTCTTACTTCTATATAATCAAAATACTTAATTTAGAAAACTGCACAGGGTATTATACTGTCGCGCGCGCTCGTCTGATTCGCTTGTTTTAATTGTCCGTACCGCTTTAAATTAAATATAATTCTCCTACAAAACAATCAACTATTAAATAAATGCTACAAGTCAATACTTCGTAGAAAAGTACAAATTTCTGATTATAAATATACAAATTGAATTAAAAACAATTTATCAAAGACTTGTTGAATAACAGATGTTAAACGTATGGATTTCAAAGAACTAACTATAATATCAACTTTATTTAAAAGTTAAATAATTACATTTCAAATAAAATGAACAATAATTCAATTCAAAAAGTTACAGTCGAGGTGCTCGACAGTATAACACCCGGTATTCATATCTAAGCACTGTTATACAACTTATTATAATATGTATTAATAAAAAATAATACAACGATTTTTATTGGCTGGCGCGAAAAGTTAATTTGAAGGCAATGTTTTTCCACACTTAGCAAAATTCATATTTTCACTTCATATAAATATATTGTGAAATAAGCCCCAGACTCGAACCCATCTTGAATGATGTGCCAACGCTCTATCAATTGCGCCATTGCAAATGACACTGGCGTTTGACAAATGCAGAACATATTCTCACTTCCCTTTCATTGTCCGTTTTGCAAGTTTCTGTTGTTTCAATGATTCTGTCTGAATATCTTTCACTCTTAGAAGAGAGGTGGAATAGAGAGCGACGGGAACTTAGAGCAATGCCGTTACATTTTTTGAAAATTTTGTACAAAACTTTGTTTTTGAACTTGCGTTCTCGCAGAGTATCTTGTTATTGCTGTTATATTTAATGCAATTAATTGCCGATGAGGTTGTCATAAGCTTGTGATAATTAGTTATCTTATTATCTGCTTTGTCTGATCTCGATGTAATTTTGATGCTGATCAAGAATATATATACTTTATAGGGTCGGATATGTTTCCCGCTGCCTGTTACATACATAGCACAAACTCATAAGCCCCTGCACCCTTTGGGTACCGGGTCTTAGCTACCCAAAAACATATTCACCGCATCAACGAGTATCGAATTCACCACGCACTCTCTCTCTATTCCTCTCTCTCGAACTTGTTTCGCTTTGATACAACAACAAGCAACAGTTGTTTCATAAAATATTTTACAACTTGCAAAAAAAAAGTACATGATTAGATTTTTCTAATAAATAAGAAGTAATAAAATTCCAATCGGAGAATCGGCATATCATTGTATATGTATTTTTATTTTAGATGATATTATTGATAATAGGTGAATTGATAATAATAATATAAAAACGACTAGCAAACCGGCAAGCAAGCGTTGGCTGTCTGAATGAGTAGAGAGTGGAAGCGGGCACCTTAGTCGGTGCGAGGCGAGTTAAGAGCATTGTTCGGGGGTTGTTGATGGCATTGCAATACAACGGTACGTCTGTGTGGAAACATTAAAAAACACAATACAAACGGCAGCAAAAATTTGTATTATCAGACATAAATGTCGTAAAGCTGTAGGCAAAATGTTGCATACTCAGTGTAGATATTATTTATATTCTGTATGAAGGGGAAAAACTAATTAAATGTATTACTTTATCACAAAACTGATCAATTGTACAGCATTGTAATTGTTGCTTTGTTTTTGAGTGTGGACCACTTGAAGCTTTCGATGTTGTAACACGTGCGTAAAATTCACCAACCGTTTATATGTATATTCACGAGCACAAACGAACGTAAAGAGTCGACAACAACGATTCAAGCACCGTCCCGGCGCACAGCTCGAATTCAACTGAATAGAAAATAAATTGAAACTAAGTGGAACGTAATATTTGACTACCAACAAAGCCCCAGTGGGAGAGAGAATGAACCGTTTGGTTTGCCAAACAAACGCCTCACTCAGCTGAATTATCATTTGAGCGACAAGTGAGAGTACACATGTCTACACGAAAAATGGTTCAAAAAGTAAATTTCATATTTAATAATATGATTTAATTTAGTTTTAAATACATATTTTCTTGCTTGCAAATAATATTTATTTGGTATGTTATTTCTTAAATTAATTTATATATTTTTGCATTTAGAAGCAACACAAATTGTTTTTTTGCGAAAATTTAAATCATTCTAAATTCATAACATCTCCTAACTTATTGATTTTGTGTTCTTCACATTATGAATACAATGACCTAATACTATATTAAAGTAGTATACGACAGACAATTAATTAAAAACAAGCGGATCAGTCGAGCGCGCGCGACAGTATAATACCCTGTGTAGTTTTCTAAATTAAGTATTTTGATTACAATAGAAGTAAGAATATACTAACGACACTTTATAAAGTCTTGTGACGCAGTCGTTCACTATCTCGCTCGCACACATGTGCTGTGCAATATTTCTCTTTTATTTATAGACCGATCTTAATGAAACTTTCAGGACTGCTTCTATATCATATTATTTAAGCACATGCTAAGTAAGAATAGTCTACTCTGAAAAATGCGGGTATAATTAGTTTTTTTCAATTTGCGGGGAAATGGAGAAAATTATTGAAAATCCAACATAAATTCGATCTGAAGAGGGTATACAGGAACCTATAGTATATAACTATATAACTAGAGACACCAAATTTGGCATGAAGGTTCCTGTATACCCTCTTCAGATCGAATTTATGTTAGATTTTCAATAATTTTCTCCCTTTCCCTCAAATCGAAAAAAACTAACTACTATATAACTCTATAGTTAAACTTAATAGTTAAGGAAGAACAATAAAGAATTGTAGAAAGAAAATCTTCAAATGCTAAATATTAATGGTAATTGAAATGGGTTGCTTCGTAATTGTGATCTCAAAAAGTGGAGTAATTTAAAAATTAGTAATGTCAGTTTCAAATTGAAATGGAATGCTAAACCAACAATCTGAAATTTAAATTGCCGAAATTTGTTGCTTGTCTCACTTGTTGTTACTCAATTTATTTTGCGCATATTTGAATTGATTTTACAATCGTTCTATTGCAGAATTCATAATTAACTATATAAAACCCAACTATACTCCTCCAAACTCAATTACATCAGTTGTAATTCTATATTAATGCGGAACCAAAACATTGCTTGAAAGTTTGGAGAGCTTGACATATTTATATGTAAATAGAGGATGGAGGAGTAACCGGGTTAAGAGTCGAGGTCTGGTGATATCGTTCCCGAAAGCGAATTTGCATGGCCAGCAATATGTCAAAAACGAAGAAGGTATTTTCAGTCCACTCAGCGTCTACTGTCATTGGATTGCTCGTTCGTTTATTGAGTTTTGCGCATATCATTAAGGCACAGTGGCCTGTGGGACGGTAATGTGTCTGTCAGATACTAAGGGCAGGTAGTCGCAACATTTTGCCAAGCTGTCACCAAGGTAGCCACGATATTATCGCACCACAACGAGCTGAGACTCGGCCTCTTCGCTATTCAGTGTTCACTGTTTACTGATCACTGTTCGGTCTTCGCATTTCATTTGACTCGAAGTCGATGTCGGTTATAAGGCACAAGTCGGACAGCATGTCGAATCAGTTCTGTGTTGGCCTTGCCCTTGTCGGGTTTCGGAAGGTAAACGGTAATTGTCCCTCTTTCTGAGTGTCTCTAATTAACTCGAGATGAAGAGGCAGCTGGGCCGCCACGGCCTACTGGGATGGGCGTTGCAGCTGCTGAAGACGCTGCTGTTGCGCATCGTGTCGCAGTTTAATTCCGAATGTCAAGGCAACTATCCATGCCACAGTCTGCAGATTGTGCCCAAATATGTGCCCATACCTCGCGTCAAGGGTTTACCCCTCGTAGGCACACTCTTCGAATTAATAGCCGCCGGAGGAGCACCACAGTGAGTTACCCGACATGAGATCGGGTCATTGATCATTGAAATTACAATTGACTTCACAAGTTCCTTTTCAGATTGCATAAATATGTGGATGCCCGGCATAAGGAGTATGGTGGCATCTTTCGTGAACGCTTGGGCGGCACACAGGATGCAGTGTTTGTATCATCATCCAATCTGATGCGCAGCATCTTTCTCCAAGAGGGTCACTACCCGCAGCATCCGCTGCCGGATGCCTGGACATTCTACAACAAGCGACATGCCTGCCAACGTGGACTATTCTTTATGTAAGTGGCACATAAAATGAATTGCAAATCAATTCTCCATTCTCAGTTCTTATCCACAACTAATGGATGTGGCAGGGAGGGCGCTGAGTGGCTGCACAATAGGCGTTTACTTAATCGGCTGCTACTCAATGGTAATTTGAATTGGATGGACGTCCATATTGAGAGCTGTACGCAACACTTGATGGACAAATGGCGGGCAGAGGCGGAGAAGGTACAGCAAAATGGAAAGCACTACGAGTTGCCACAATTGGAGCAGCAATTGTATCGTTGGTCTATCGAAGGTAAGTCAAAATACAAAATGAATTGTACACACAAAGTTCCAATAATATTGAATAATGAATGTTTTTTAATCTTACAGTGCTCTGTGCTATCATGTTTGGGTCCAGTGCCTTGGCCTGTCCCAAAATGCAATTCGCTCTCGATCAATTCACACAGATCGTTCACAAGGTCTTTGAGCATAGCTCCAGATTGATGAACTTTCCGCCCAAATTGGCGCAATTGCTGGGCCTACGAATTTGGTGTGACTTCGAGAAGAATGTCAGTGAGGTGCTGCAACACGGAGCGGCAATCATAGAGCTCTGTATCACATCACAGCAACATTCAATGCAGTCGGAGCGGGAGGAAGGACTTTATCATAAGCTACAGGACGCTGCGGTGCCCAACGAGATGATCAGGCGCATTTTTGTGGATCTGGTCATAGCTGCAGGTGACACGGTCGGCAGAAAAGCAACTGATTCGAAGTTTGATGTATCACTAACACCCATTATATCCCCGTCTATCGATTCTCTACAGACCGCATTTAGTAGTCAGTGGGCATTGTTTGTCCTGTCCCAAGATTCTATGCTCCAGCAACGCATCTCTCAGGAGCGCGATGCAGGCGAGTCGCAGCTGCTGCATGGCCTGATCAAGGAAACACTCCGACTCTATCCAGTTGCACCATTCATTGGACGCTACTTGCCACAAGATGCAAATATTGGAGGTTATCATGTAGAGAAGAATGTTAGTTTACATTCTTGGATTTCCATCATTGGTTAACTTTTTCTGTTACTGCTTTTAGGCCTTGGTATTAATCTCTCTGTATACATCTGGACGCGATCCATCACATTTTGAGCAACCTTTGAGAGTTTGGCCGGAACGCTGGTTTCTGGGCGAGTCGGAGCAAGTGCATCAGTCTCATGGCACTCTGCCCTTCGCCATTGGCCAGCGTTCCTGCATCGGACGACGAGTGGCTCTCAAACAGCTGCATTCCCTGCTCGGTAAATGTGCAACGCATTTCAGGATGCAGTGCCTCAATGAGAAGCCCGTCGACTGCGTACTCCGCATGGTCACCGTGCCGGATCAAACATTGCGCTTGGCACTTACACTCAAATCAGTGGAACCAGTCTAAGTAATCTATTCAAGAAAAAAGATCTGATTCTAATCTAAAACACTTTCCCATTAGGAGTATCCCTGTTAGTCGTACTAAGCAACTGTAAACCCATTAATAGTAATTAGTATAGTTTATTAAAAGTACATTTACCACACCTAGAAAAAAAAATTTAATAATTTAAAAAAAAAAAAAAAAAAAAAAATAGAAGTTTGTCTTCTCCAACTTAAGATTGCGAAGATCGAGAATGTTTTTCAATGAGAATCCCTGTGCTGCGTTCCAGCAACCTGAGCAGCTGCTTCTCATCTGTCTTGCGGTGCTCCTGAGGATGCTGCATCCGCTCAAAGGAGTCACTGGCTACCTTCTTGAGTGCGTCCGACTCCCCTCCTGTAGCATCAACCATCTGTCTGAGTACACTTTGGGATTGCCTTAACAACAAATGGGGAATATCGAATTCAACTGCACGACCGGCATCCATGACAATGATACGATCTGAATCCATAACGGTGTGCAATCTATGAGCTACAGTAAGCACTGTGCAATGATGGAATTTCTCACGAATTGTGCGCTGGATCAGGGAATCAGTTCTGGAGGAGAATTAGAAGAATGTGAATATATAGAAATGATCATCATAAAAAACATACAGTAGATCCACATTGGCTGTGGCCTCGTCCAGCACCAGGACCTTGTTGTTCCGAAGGATTGCACGTGCGAGGCAGAGAAGCTGTCGCTGTCCCACACTGAAGTTGCTGCCTCGCTCTGTAACCATGAAGTCCAATCCGGGAATGGCCGATCGAAGTTCGACATCCTCTAGTGATCGCCACAATTCGGCATCGCTATAGCGCTCAAAAGGATCCAGGTTATAGCGAATGGTGGCAGAGAAGAGCACAGGATCCTGTGGAATGATGGAGATACGGGTGCGCAGAGTCTCCAGAGAGATGCTGCCCGTCTCGATGCCATCTATGTAGATGCCACCCTCAATGTATGCCAGACGAAAGAGTGCACCAATCAGCGAGGATTTGCCTGCTCCTGTACGACCCACAATGCCCACCTTCCAGCCTGGCTCAATGATCAAACTGAGATGGTTGAGGACGGCTGAACCATTGGGATCATAGCGTACATTAATGTCCCGGAATTCTAACTTTCCCAGCAGTGGCCAATTTTGAGGGAATTCTTTGCTGTCACAGATGATGGACTCTTGCTCCAGTTCCGTGTACTCCAGTACGCGTTCCACGCTGGTCATTTGCTGTAGGGATTCGGCCACCTGACGGACGCAATATTGCACCATGCCTGTGAGCAGGATGGCTTGCGAGATTGCCAGCCCAACATTGCCGCTGTAAGTGACTGGAATCATTTGGATTATCTTAATTTCCAGGTTGTGGAATTGTTAAACTTACCCTCACTGGAAACGATGAAACTAAATGTAACTGCCGTGAGGAACAGACAATTAATGGCATCCACCCAGAGACCAAGAGCGGTGTTTGTGGCCTCCGCCAGCTGCCAAACACTGCTGTGCACATCCTGGAGAAGATCGAACTCCTTGGCAGCGACTTTCTGCATCTGACGTGAGCGAATGATCGATATGCCGGTCAAAGTGGAGGTCAGGTGTGAGTAGACGGGACTGCGACAAATGCCCTCCATGCGCTTTAGATCCTGCGAGGGTCGCATGTACAGTTTCAGTACGAGCATATCGATGATAGCCACAATCACCACGGCGGGAAAGAGCACAGGATTAACCACCAAAATGACAGCTAGTATACCAGCTATGACCAGACCATGTTGTACAAACTCCAGCATGTTCCTGGGAAGCCATTCATCCATGGTGCCGATATCTTTAGAGAATCGATTTAGAATCCGACCAGAGTTGTTATTGTGAAAGAATCTCATGCTCGCGTGCAAAATACTTTTAAACATTCGATCGTGCAACACTTTCGAGGCATGCATGCAGGTCTTGAGGAAGAGGAAACCACGATACGTGGTCATGATCACTACCCCAACAATGAGGACACCAAAAATGTACATGCATTCGTAGGTTGTGAATCTGGTGGGTTCTCCTTGGAATCTCAGGTGCTCCTGCTGCGTCCAGAAGTTTGCAAAGTAATCCGAGCTGCTACACACAACCTGAGACAACAGCATGATGCATATCATGAAGCTAAAACTGAGGATGGTGCTGCCCGCACTGAAGTATTCGTACCAAACTCGGGCGGATGTGCCTCCTGTGGCCTGAGTCTCCGTCAAATTGTTATCGTTTTGGCTAATCTTCGGCTTATCACTGAGCTGTGAAAAAGAATAAAAAGCGGAAAATGTGAATTTGAACTAAATATTACAATGGACGAATTGACAGATGTACTGGAATAAAAGATGGAAGTTAATATCTTGTAGTGACCAAAATTAAAATGCTTTAATTTAATACTTTTATGATGTAAAATATCACCTAGAGTTTCGTTCAGTCTATAAAAAGACTCTTGACAGATTTAACCATCAATAATCAATAGATTAGAAGGGATTTTTGAGATTCAATTTACAGGACACTCACCATTTTGTCGCCTTGAGTATCGTCGCTCTGCTTGCGTAAAGGAACCAAACTTTCGGAGATCGCATCCATATCTTCCTCATTGTCCAGATCTTCAGGTTCACAAAGCGGCGCCTGAGATTGTGATTGCTTATCATATTTTACAGCTGTCACTTCAATGGGACAATCCAGCAACTTGGCAAAGTCTAGATCGCTATTGATTATCTCTTGATACGTGCCCTGCATCAGGACTTGACCTTGATCCACTATCACAATCCAATCGGCCTCGGAGAGAAAATGCACTTGATGTGTGACCAGGACACGGGTTGCCTTCTGTTTCGCCAGTCGTCCACGTGGTCCAATAACCTCGTCAAAGAGATGCCGACCTACATGAGCATCTACAGCACTTAAAGGATCATCTAGCAAGTAAACGGATGCAGGTTTGTACACTGCCCGAGCTAGGCTAATGCGAGCCCGTTGACCACCAGAAAGAGATGCTCCGCGATCTCCAAGAATGGTACTGTCACCATTGTTCAACTGTTGAAAGTCCGTAGCGAGTGCACAGGCTCGGGTTACGTCTTGGTATCGTTGATGATCGTACTGTTCGCCAAAGAGAATGTTGTTTCTTACAGTTCCCGAGAAGAGCCAAGGCTCCTGCGCTGCATAAGAGATCGTATCCTGCATGATAACTGTGCCATAAATAATTGGAAGTTCCCCCAGCAGCAACTGAAGGAATGAGCTCTTTCCAGATCCAACTGGACCAATGATGGCACAGAGCTGTCCCTTCATTATTTTCAGATTCATATGTTGCAGCGTGTGCTGAGTATTGTCCTTCTCCCAGCTGGCAGTGACGTCCTTCAGAATAATGGCTCGGTTATCTTGTTGTTGATCCTGTGTTAGACTATCCACTCTTTTGGCGCGATCCTCCTGCAAGAGAAAGGCCTGAACGCGACGAAGGGAAACCAACGCCTCGGCAGCCAAGTTGACAGCGAGAGGATAATAAACAGCTGCCACAAGTTGCAGGATATTGTAGTAAATAACGACGGAAAAGACGAAGTCGGCAGTGATGCTCTGGCCGAGGAAAGCAGCTGCAGCCAGTGTGATGAACAATGTGGTCCGCTGAATGAAGAATCTGGTTGTACGTTGGAATCCATACAAGTAGTTTGCATATCGAAGTTGTTGGATCTCACTGTGCCTGGCATCAGCCACAACAGCCTCGAAAGAATTCTCCCAGGCGTACATCTTGATTACCTGAATGCCCTGCATGAGTTCATTCATGATTCCCACGCGGACATCTGTTCGTTCCGCAATCCTTCGACGAAGCACCGATGTCAGTTTGCTTAGCGCTGTCTGGACGGGCACAGTTTTAAGCAGCAGTCCTAGGACTCCAAACAGAGCGGGGACTCCAATCTGTTGCCAGATAATATAGCATGTGATCACCGAATGGATGGGCAATATCCAAATATAATGAGTGAACACCAAAGCATAATCCAGCCGACTGACATCATTTGAGATGAGATTGATCAGATGTCCGGGGGGAGTTGCGCCAACTGTCTTCATGGAGAGCCTAAGAGTCTTACGATAGACTAGCGAGCAGCAGGCAATCCTCATTCGAGCTCCCATCATACGTTGCCGCAGATACAGATGGTGCCACAGAGAACATGCCACAAAATTGATGCCCACAAGCAGACCACCTAGACAATAAGCATCGTACCAAACATACTTCGCAGATTTGGCAATCTCAATCAAATTGCTATTTGTGATTGGCTCGGAAGAGTTGCCTGCGTTAAGTAGAGGGAATCACAGCTGAACATGGAAGCAATTCTCAGTTGATATTACTTACTATTGACTGTGCCGGCTACTGAGTTCACATGTCGTAACTGCAACAACAGCTGAGCCAAAATAACGGCTATGAGCATTCTGGGGAAGATATGTTATCTTCAGGTATATATAAAACCAAATGCACTTGATAAGATTTCACTTACTTGAGGGCAATATATATGAAACAAAATGCCCCATTAATGATAAAGGGTCTCCAAAAGCAACGGAGCAGAGCAAGGCGCAAGTGAGGTTTACGACCCTTTTTTCGAGCACTCTCCAGCTCCTTATGCCATTCGCTATAAGATATCATAAGTTATAAGTATAAGTGAATTAATTTCAAAGGAATCTAGTCACTTTTCAAGAAGATTCCCTAACTGCTCCGACTGATCTGGCTTCAGGCATTCTGTTAAGTCATCTGTCGTCAGCCCCTTACGCGATCCGTGAAATAGAAAGGGAACAGCCCAGGCAAATGTGAAATAGGATAAGAAATTAGCCTGCTGACATGGATTTCTTCGTTCCGGCTTCTTGCTACTGTCCATTATACTTTGGAGCAGCGTTGTCTGTGTCTACCTCCGACCGGTTAGAGCGCTTTAAAACGATTGCTCTCTCATATTCAAACAATTACCCGACCGACTAATCTTATCTTCACTGTAAAAAATCTACAATTGTACTAGTTATTAATGCAATTTACTCGGAGTATAATCTAATTTCAGTACACAATCTGACAGCGCGAATCTTATATGCCCTTCCTAATAATACACTGAGTGAAGCTTATCAATTGCTCGATTAGAGCTTTATTTATGTTACTTTATTCAACTCGTTTTCAAAGCTTTTATATTCTTTGTTTGGTATCGATCAACAGATTGCCGATAAAACTGAATCCGGAAGATATTTCCATTTATTTTGTTAGTGTAAAGTTACTTAGCAACGATTTATGACTTTATTACAAACGATAAGACATTTTAATAGGTATTTCGAATGCGCGTATCTCTGCTAAATCATTAAAAATGTTTAAGGTGTTTAAAGATAAAACTATTCGCAAATGTCCATTTAATTGTTCTATAAATATACATTTAACTGGTTAGGATAACGCTGCCATGAGCATGAAGTAAGTCAGGCATAACAAGCCCAGGATCAGCAGTCCAATGGAAGCCACGCCACACCACAAATATCCGAAGATTAGTGCAATTGCCATCATGCAAAATGCGGATATGGAACCCAATGGACGCAGACAAAGCCTTGCCGGCAGCTGCTTCTCATATCTGTCCACATTGCCGTCGCAGTTCTCAAACCATTGTTCTGTCATCGGTGCGCTTAGCAGCTGACGTGAGAGCTTGCCCAAGAAGTCCTGCCGAGCGTAACATGCTTCAATTCGGCTGCCATACTGAATGGAGAATTAATGAAATAAGATTAAATATACATTAAGTAAATTAGTAATGTGGAAACTCACTTTATTATTGACGTACTCGGATATAAGATGCAAGAGCCTGATCAAGGGCTTAAACTCATTCGATTGTATTGGTAGCAGAGCGGGATCAACTGCGGGTTGCATGTTCGAAGCATTCAGTGACATTTGATGCGGGGTCAATTTAGAAGTATCTAAACAATCGTTCGAATTGAAAAAGCTAAAGTTTTGCCCTGAAGTTGACGCTGGCGGAGTGGGTTCTACAGGCAGCGTCTCATGCATAGACAAGCTTCCTGCATCCACCTATAGATTGGCAATAGTTTATTATATGTCTGACTGAGTCGAAGATCAACGCAAACTTACGCTAAAAACTCGACAAAATGCATCTATACATTGACGCAGCACCTCCGGTATACGACTGAGCTCGCGCAGTGTCACCTCATCTTGTGTGCACTCACCGAACAGCTTTTTAAACAGGTTTTTTATGTATCCCTCCGAGCGTTGATGCTCAGAGATCTCCCTTCGCAACGCACTAATGTCCGACAACACGGAATTGCGCGCCATACTGATCACATAGAGGAAGCTTTGGATCTGTAAGAGCATTGCCTCACTAAATAGTTTTGGTATGCTGGAGCTGACCAAGGGATTCCATTGGGCATTGTACGAGCTGTTGTGTGACCTGCTGTAATGTGCATGAACAAATATTATAATGTTTCACAAACAAGTGAAACCTTATTAAGAGCAACATACTTAATCATGTTCATCTGCCGTTGCGGTGAATCAAAGCCATAGGCATTGCCCGAGTGTAGACGCTCAAAACGCTGCAGACGATCAAACAAATCCTGTTGAGCAAACGTCTTGGCCAGTCGATGGAGCATGAATGCATTACGGTAGACCGAGTAGTCCAGGCGTTCAAAGCGAGGCAGCAGCTGCATGAAGATATGTGTGTAGACAATCAAATTGTCAATAATGAAGCCGTCAAAGGAGTTCGCTATAGGTGGCTCATAGTGAATGCCCATGCTGCAGATAGAACAACATATAAACCTTGCAATTCAGTTAATTAAATACAGCTAAATTACGTTCTGTTATTGTTGGATGCTAACGTGTATCGCCAGGGTTGTATATAGCTTAGCCAAAGCTCCAACACAACGCCTAGGGAGCTGTCCAGTGGCCAGCGATCGATCAGACTGCAGAGGAACGCATAAATGCGAGCTTTGACCATGGTAAGTGATGCCTTCCTCAGTGCACAAAGCGAACTGTGATCCAAACGGGCTGCGTTGGCAAAGAAATGGATTTGCTTGATAAGCGTACGCACACCTCGTACGAAATCACTGCTGGGTAGATGATGTTCTGACTCTATGTCGTACCGCAGCCAGATGTCCACAAAGAAGTACAACACAGACTCAGATCTCCACACATAGGCGCGCCCTCCAGCACCACTACCGTCCGCTGACTGCGGCGACGTATTGCCACTGTTACTGACAACGCCCCCCTGACCGTTGCCATTTCGATATGAGTTTGGCAGCTTGAGGTAACGGAGCTGACGCTGGGGTTGAATCGACTGTGCGGGTATCTGCTGTGGTGCCTTAACGCTGCCGCAAAAGTTCGCCGGCTCGATGGCTGCGTCCGGAAACTGTGGCAAAAAGTTGTCCAGGTACTCGGCCGCCAGCAACTGATATATAGTTTTGGTCCGTTCATTGTGGATTTGCATGGCAATGGGGTTGATCGTGTGCAGTGGTTGCAACGCGTACAGCACAAAATGGAATATGTAAAAGTCAAATGTGTTGAGAGACAGCGTGCTCACTTGATGCTTCAGCGGATCAATGTTGATCAGATCCGCATAAAACATAGGTCCCGCTTGCAGCATACCAATGAATTTTCGCTGCAATGGATAAAATCTAATAAGTAGGCTGAGGGGCACAACAAGTGGTTGTAACTCACCGGCAACAAATTGATATCAATATCAAACTTGGTCGTCTCGCTCAACAGCCTGTGGCAAACGTGCATCCACACGCCATTGACACCAAAAAAATGCTGCAGTCTGTTGAAATAATGCGGCGCATTTTCCATAGTCGTCGTTCGCAAACCCCATCCCAGAACATTTCCATTTATTCCGAATATGGAGTGAACGATGAGCGGGTAAATTTCTTGTATTTGCCGAACGGTGCATCGTTCGAACAATATTTCCAATTGTAGTAGCCTGTCTATCAATGGTAAACCGAGCACTGCCAGGATATGGCTCTGGGAAACAAATAATATTATATGTTATCATTTTATGTTATAATTGTTCTTGGTTCATGTATATTTTACATTTAAGTTTTCTGGCGGCATCGAGTGTGACATGTTGTTGTCGGCGTTTGGCTTGGCTCTCAAACTGTATGACGATTCTCAAACACAGTGCTACATCTCGTGTTTGTTATCGATTATTTCCGTGAGTATGCAATGGCATGTTATCTCTTAATAGGAATTCAGAGCAACTTATGCATTACAGCAAAGCAGTGATTTTTTCATCTTATCTAGATAATTTACATATTTTCTCAAGACTTGACAGAATTGGTGGTTGTTTGCTTGACGTATTGTACGAGCGTGAATTATCGATATTCCAGGGATGCAACAACAATTTTTATTTTCTGGCACGGTCGCACTGGTCGCGTTTGCAGCCGGCATTGTTTTGGTGTTTTATTAATATAAGTTTTTTGCAATTTTTGACTGGAAATGAAGCGTAGAAGTCAAACGCAAGCCCAGGCGCCAAAGGAGGCACACAAGAAGTTCAAGGAAAAGGCTGGTGCCCTAACTTTGGCTCAGTTTAGCTCTGATGTTATTTGGCAGGTGTGTGGTCCGCCAGTGTCTTGTTAAACGTTTAAATAACTAATCAAGAAATACTACTTTTTCCAGCTTGCATCACAGTACTGGTCACCGGAGTCCAAGTCCGAACATTTGCCCTACAATGCGGACATCATCGAACGCATTTACGCAGATGAGATGACAAGCGGAAAAGGCAGTGCACGTCGCATCAACATGCTGGAGTTCAGCCAATATTTGGAGCAATATCTTTGGCCTAATTACAATCGCGAGAAAGCGACACATGCCCATCTCATGTCCATAGTGATAATGGCCAATGAAAAGTTCCGCGAACGTGTCGAGGTTTGGAATGTGTTTGAGCAATTGCCGGATCAGTATCCAGCATTCTTTCGCCACGTTTTGGAGTCGTGTTTGCCCGCTCAAGGATCAAATGAAAGTAAAAGCACACTTCGCGAACGAACAGCACTGCTTATGTTCTTGAATCACTGCTTCAACAGCATGGAAATCGAACTGTGTCGAGAACAGGCCAAACGGCTGGTCTCCCTCTCCATGTGGCACTGCTTGCAGCCGCGTAAGTAGTCATACATAGCTTTTGTCCAAGCTGGGCCATCCCGTTACAACTTTGTTTTATCATTACGAAGGTCGCCGCGAACAGGAACTGCGGGATGTGCCTGAATGGCGCAAGTATTGGAAACGCCTGCAGAAAAAGGAGAAAGACAGTCCCAAACCCGATGTAATGTGGGAACGTCATTTCATGCAGAATTTAATAATTGATTTTATAAACATACTGGAGCGTATTCCCGCCGAAGGCGAACTTAACGGCAATGTAGTACACTATTGCGAACGCTTTCTGGAGTTTATCATAGATCTGGAGGCACTATTGCCCACGCGTCGATTCTTCAACACAGTCCTCGATGATTGTCATCTAATTGTGCGGGCTCTGATGAGTCCGCTTGTGCGACGGGTGGAGGGGAAACTGTTTGGACAGGTATGTGTCAGACTTTGCTTGTTTAATTAGTTGCTTTTATAAATTAGTTATATGTTAAGTACAAATCTCAATGTTTAACATTGTTAAACTACGAAAACACTTAGCATAGCTACGTATAGATCTTAAACTTAGTTGAATTGTCTCGGTATCGGTGGACGGTAGTCTCAATAGTCGTTGCCATTCATGTAATGCATCTCATCGCCCCAATCGCTAGTAGACGGCGGCTCATTGTAGCAGCAGGATTTCTTTAGCAGAAAAGTCACATGTCGCTGTCGCAGCACACAGATATATAGCAGCAGCGGCGCTTGAAACGCATTGACGATGATATGGGCATAAAGCAGTCCGTCCAGGGCCAGCCAGGACATGGCAAGAAACAGCCAGGCAAATGACATTACCAACGTCATCAGTGAAAACATGATGAAGCTACAAAGAAAATCAAATGAATCTAAATACAACTGCGGAACATATTTCAACACTCACTTGGCCTTCAGCTTGTGCGCAATCCGTCCGTAAACTGTTCGGCGAGTAATTAGATTCCGTGTGGTCACATAAAAGAAGATGTTTATTATGATGGTGCACGCAATCGGCGCAAAGAATATACATATTCCTAGCCAACCAATTGTCTGCTGTTCACCCCGCATATTCTCCTTTTTGTAGGAGTCCGCATCCAGGAAGAAGTGTGCAAAGACCGCAAGTGCTGCCATCGTAGCTGTGCAGCCCCAGGCATAGGCAGAGTAGTAACAATATTTGCGCCCATCGGTCACACGCAGAAACACATTCCTCGACCGAAACGTCTTCCAAATATAATAGCCAAAGCTGTTTAACCAGAAGAAGGCCGCCAGCAAACTGAAGCACAGTATAATGTCCGCCACAATGAAACTGACATGATTGGTGAAGTCCGTGAATATGCACACCAGATCCGCAGCCTGACTGGCCATCAGACACATAGCAATTGTGGTCACTATGTTTCCAACCAGATCTCTGCTAAACGGAATGCAATTAAAGGCGAAATCGGAATGAAATACTTGTTAACATCATCTCTATCTGTGATGAAACGATTCTCACCTAAGCGTGGGCAATATGAAGTAAATTATAGATATGATCAGCAATATAATCAGCGATATGCCATGGAATATTGGATTGAGAATTTTTCGCAATAGAAAGTTGGAATCATTCCAATTGTTTTCTTTCTTGGCCAAACAAATGTGGGCAAACAGACTGTGCTTATGCTCTGGGGAAATGGCCTGTACGTGTCATTCATATTTGCAATTAGATGGATTATTCGAGTCATTTAGTTGAGTGTGTTACCTTATCGAGGCAGTACTGTCCCTGTTCATAATCATAATATAGTGGTTTGTTTGCCTCCACCAGATCTTCATCGTAATCCGTTCGCACGCCGTGTCGTTCATCGGTCTCATCCTCGGCATTTGTATAGTGTCTCAATTTACCATCCTCCAGGAGAACTAGCTTGTCATAGCTCTGCAAGAGAGGTCCTAAAATCAGTATAATTTTATAGGTCAAGTCAGTTTACTTACGCCTGCGTAGTCCAGAACGGGCCACATCTGTTTGGAGCCACAATTAGGCACTCCAATGACGAACTTGAAATTTGCCACGGGTCTGTTCTGATCCCCTCCATAGCTAGTAAACATGGGCTTAAAATAATCTATATTTACGTATGAAAAGATGAAAAAATGCATTAGCATCAGATCATTTCAATTGGCAGAAAGGGAGGGAGCGCGAGCGGCGCATCAATTGAACAATGGATGCAACGCAACAAAGCAAATCATAAAACACTTCAGAGTCTATAAATATCCAATGTGTCCATGGCCAGATCGTGCTGAACTGTTATTAAACAATGCAAAATGCAGATTCAGATTCATTTCATGACGATTACGAATCTAATTAAGAAGTATTTGAAGCATTCATTTTATGACTTTATCGAGTATCTATCTGAAGTCATCTCAGCTATCAGAAATTGATACTAATAAATAAACAAAATATTTGAGAAGTTCACTTAATCGAATTCCGATTGAGTTCGATTAGCAACCAAAAGAATATGACACTTAGTTGTTACCACTCTCTGAGATATTTGACCAACTGCTACCATATGTCACTGTGATTATTCCCCCTTCAAATCTGCACTTTAAGTGAAGCCGCATTTCCTCACAGACTCTGTCATAAATCATAAGTTTTGATAGCTCTGTTTGTTTTTAAATGGCCCCCCCCCTTCGGAAGCTTTCCCATAGATTGCTAGCAAATGGGCCATCAAGTGTTTGGGGCATGCCATATGTTGCATGTGAAGAGCCCGAAAATCCATAAAGTTGAATGGCCAAACCGGCAGTAGTCGAGTTTTCCTTTCGTGCTAATTGCGCGTGGTGTTGCCACTGACAACCCATGTATTAGCCTTGTTTTTGTGTGTGTTTGCTCTTACCCGTTTCATTGACCTGCTGGCATGTATTATTCACGTGTATTTCGAACTTCTCACAGCATTTATTCACCAGCACTAGATGGGGATCATTGCTGGTCAGCGGCACAGTAGTCTGCATTGAGATGCTATCGGCTACATGAGCTGTGACAAAAACGGCTCGCAAAAACAGCGCCAGCAAAAGGCAGCTGCCTTTAGCCAGGTATGGCAAAATTTGCGCGCCAAGCATTTTGATGAGCATCTCGAATGAATTTAGTAACTACAGCTACAGATACAAATACAAATACAGAGACTCGTATTCGTAATCGAATGCGTCATCAAGGCTGAGTCTGATGCCGGTTTCGAGCAATGATCATGACTTTCATGACAAAAACTAAGTCATTTGCAGTCAAGCGACAGTTATTATACCCTTTCTTTATAGTTTGCAGAGAATTTATCGCAGCCAATGAATTATATTCAAACTTTTATATTTCTTCACACACAATATTCAGTTTCTTAAATTGTTAAACAACATTTTTGTTTGAGTTTTTATCCAGTTAGCGCAAAAATTCCAAAAGACAACGAACTGCAACGAACGCCGACCAACAACTGACTGAGGAATCGAGAAGGTGAACTAGACTCGCTCTCTCTCTCGCACTCGCTCTCTCAGACTAACTCTGACAGTCTGACGCGCTCTCACACTTACTGTGACTCTGTTTGCTTCACGCTCTAACAACAATAACAACATTTATAGCCCCGGTTGCCACTTTATGAAAATTTTTTCAACTAGATCTTGGAAAATAAAGTACAGAATTAAAAAAAACTACCAACTTTATAAAAAATCAATTTTTCGTTTATATTTTTAGCAAAATCCATTATTAATGTGTTATTAATACATTTAAAAAAATAAATAAAACTTACATATCCATCCATTGCGATTAAACTAAATTTAAATAAATAAATTAGTACCAAAAAAAGTACCAACGAAGAAAAAAGGTACCAGTTTTGGTACTAAAGTACCAAGTGTGGCAACCGTGGTTATAACACTGTGTAGAGTTCCATTCCATTTCATTTCCCACTCTCTTTCTCTACAAGCAGCAGCCACCACCAAGCATACACAAAGTTGAAGTAGGGCTTTAACATTATTTTCTCTTACGTTCTCTCTCTCCTTCACACACACACGTAAGCAAACAATGTTCTTTGTTGTTGCTTGAATTAAACAACGGAAATTATCAATTGGAAGCGACTTAAAGAACCGGCAAACCCTCGTGTCTTTGTGCGAGTTTTTTTTCATTGCACGTGTGCATGTGTATGTGGATCGTTGTTTGTTGCTTCGTCTGAAGATGTGTGATGATGTGATAAGACTCCCAAGTACTTTATCTAACAAACTGCAACAGCAGCAACTCAAAACGCGTGCCTCGTCTTTCATTACCCTCCACTTGTCAGCACCTTGGAGCAGGAGAAATCACCCAATGCCCACACCTTCGGGATGCCCTTGTCATATCACACATACTAATGTACATGTATATAGACATACATACATATGTATATAGATGCATTATTTTATATACAAAGTAAATCTCAAAATTCCACTGAATACTATAGTTATTTAATTCAATAGTACTCTAGACTTTTGTGAGTTCCCCTAAAGTCCTTGGCATTTAGGGTAACACAAAGATATCTGATTCTGGTCGCATTGATTTCAACTCCTCCTCCCCAATAAGGACATTCGTCAAGTATAGGTAAACCGCTTATTTACACTCCCTTTAATTAACGCTCTCACAGTTATCCAATGCCTAGTTAAGGTTGACAAGTTTGTAGACTTGCCCAAATTGATGACGTATTGCCCGTAAGCGTCACTCGCAGACCAGTTCACAAATAACATGGCTAGCGTGTGGAAGCTACCTGTTTTTCACTTCCAAAGAGAGCAGCGTCAAATGCCGCCGTGTGGGTCTTGTAGAATTGTGTGGACGGGTATAGTACGATAGTATAAAATATGTTCCATTCAATGCACTCATAAGAGGAGCAGAACAGGAGCGGTTCAGTTGATTTGCAGTTAACTTTCATATGTATAATATATGCTCTCGCACAGTACAGTAGACTCTCACAAATTATACATAAATTGAGCACAAATCAAGATAAAGTTCCTCCACAATTTTTAATTGAGCATCCATATTAATATTAGTTTTGTTCTCCTTAGCTGTTAGATATGCTTAAGTTCTACACGCGCTTCGAGATCAACGATGTGACGGGAAACTCTTTAACGGATCACGACATGACCCAGCTGCATTATAAGAAGATTACTTCGCTTCAGCGTGCGATGTTTGCCAAGTTCTCCACTCTGCGCGTCTTTGCATTATCCAATGTGGCGACTGTGGACAACCGAGAGTCGCTGGAAAAGCATTTTGGTACCTTGGATGCGGATGGTCTAAAGCAAATTGCATCATTTTTAAATCTGGTACCGGATGAGGCGGTTGAGCCATTCCAATGGCATCGTCTAGATGAGGAGTTCCTGCGTGAATTGTTGATTACCCGACATGAGAAACGATGCTCACAGCTGGATGCACTGAATGAGATGCCCCTGTATCCCACGGAACAGATCATTTGGGATGAGAATGTGGTGCCATCGGAGTACTACACAGGGGACACTTGTCTGGCTCTGCCCAAGCTCAATTTGCAGTTTCTCACGTTGCACGATTATCTGCTGCGCAACTTCAATCTGTTTCGATTGGAGTCCACCTACGAGATTCGCCAAGACATCGAAGATGCTGTCAGCCGCATGCTTCCTTGGCAGTCCGAGGATGGCGACGTCGTCTTTGGCGGATGGGCTCGCATGGCACTGCCCATAGCAAGCTTTGCCGTTGTCGAGGTGGCCAAGCCGCATCTTGGCGAGAAGAAGCCATCGCGAGTGCGCGCTGATGTAGGTGTAACACTCTCAGTGCGTCGGGAAATCAAGGATGAATGGGAAAATCTGCGCAAACACGATGTCTGCTTTCTGATCACAGTCAAGCCCACACAACCTTATGGTACCAAGTACAATCCAAGGGAACCCTTTATACCCCAAGTGGGCTTGGTCAGCGTGCGTGGCTGTGAGGTGGAGGGCATGTTGGATGACAATGGTCGTGTCATAGAGGATGGACCAGAGCCGCGACCTCAATTGCCGGGCGAGCAACGCAGCTATCGCGTCTGGTTGGACTCCAATCAGTATCGCATGGACATGGACGACCTGCAGGATGTAAGTGTTAACAGACATTTCCAAAATCTTACAGTTCTAATCCTTCTTTGTCTTGTAGGGCTCTGACGATGTCTACGAAAGTTTCAACATACTAATGCGTCGCAAACCAAAGGAGAACAACTTCAAGGCAGTGCTGGAGACCATACGCCATCTGATGAACACGGAGTGTGTGGTACCACCCTGGCTACATGACATACTGCTCGGTTATGGAGATCCAGCTGCGGCTCACTACAGCAATATGCCAAATCAACAGCGTTCGCTGGAGTTCAATGACACCTTTCTCGACTACGACCACTTGCAAGCCAGTTTTCCTGACTATCAGCTCAAATGCGAAGCAGCGGAGGGATATAAGAATCCGCCTTACCGACTGATCTTTGAGGATGTGCCGGAACAGCGGGACAACGATGTAGAGGAGGAGCCAGAGCAACGAAGTATTACTAACTCCATTACTGTACAACCGTACAAATACGAGGCAAGGGGTCCTTATCCCAGCAACAAACCCAAGCAGTAAGCGCCCTTTGAATCTTACAATATTGGATTTACTTCAACTTAATCTTGTTCTAGAAACTGCATACGCTTCACACCCACGCAGATTGGGGCTATACGAGCTGGCATGCAGCCTGGTCTTACCCTGGTGGTGGGTCCACCGGGTACAGGCAAAACGGATGTTGCCGTGCAGATCATTTCCAACATCTATCATAATCAGCCTAATCAACGTACTCTGATTGTAACGCACTCTAATCAGGCGCTGAATCAGCTCTTCGAGAAGATTATGGCATTGGATATAGATGAGCGGCATCTATTGCGTCTAGGCCATGGCGAGGAAGCGCTGGAAACTGAAAAGGACTACAGCCGTTATGGCCGTGTCAATTATGTGCTGGCCAAGCGCATGGATCTGCTAAGTCAAGTGCATCGACTGCAGGAGGCAGTCGGTGTGAGCGGAGATAATGCTTACACCTGCGAGACGGCAGGTTACTTCTATCTGTACAACGTCATGGCGCGTTGGGAGAAGTTCCAAAGCCAGATGGATGCACACCGTGGGGAATCGGACATGGACAAGCTTTGTGAACTATTTGAATCGGAGTTTCCATTTGGAAAATTCTTTGCCGATGCACCACAGCCGCTCTTTAAGGCAAATAGCTTTGATGAACTCATGGGCATCGCTGATTCCAATTTCCGTTATATCTCGGACATATTTACGGAGCTCGAGGAATTCCGGGCCTTTGAGCTGCTGCGCACTGGCCTTGATCGTTCCAAGTATTTATTGGTGAAGGAGGCCAAAATCATTGCCATGACATGTACACATGCTGCGCTAAAGCGCAAGGAGCTGGTGAATCTCGGCTTTCGTTATGACAACATATTGATGGAGGAATCGGCACAGATCTTGGAGATTGAGACATTTATACCATTGCTCCTGCAGAACCCACTGGATGGACTTAATCGATTGAAGCGCTGGATTATGATTGGCGATCACCATCAGTTGCCACCTGTCATTAAGAATATAGCCTTCCAGAAGTACTCCAACATGGAGCAGAGTCTATTTACGCGTTTGGTGCGCCTCGGTGTGCCCACCGTTGATCTAGATGGCCAAGGCCGTGCGCGATCCAGCATATGCTCCTTGTACAAGTGGCGTTATAAGAAGCTGGCGGATTTGCAGCACATCTTCGAGCATGACGAGTACAAGAAGGCAAATGCTGGCTTGGCTTACGACTATCAGCTCATCAATGTGGAGGACTTCAAGGGCGTGGGTGAAAGTGAACCTAACCCATTCTTCTATCAGGTGCGCAAACTCTAAATTCAATCTGTTATATATATTTAAAATTATGTTAACTTTGCTTAAATAGAACCTCGCCGAAGCGGAGTATATTGTCGCTCTGTATATGTATATGCGATTACTTGGTTATCCTGCTGCCAAAATATCCATATTGACTACCTACAATGGCCAGAAGCATCTCATACGCGACGTTATTAATGCACGCTGCGGAAACAATCCGCTCATTGGTTGGCCCCATAAGATTACCACCGTAGACAAATACCAGGGTCAGCAGAATGATTACATACTCATCTCCCTGGTGCGCACCAAGGCTGTGGGTCACCTACGCGATGTTCGCCGTTTGGTTGTAGCCATGAGTCGTGCACGTCTCGGTCTCTACATTTTTGGACGTGTCTCCCTGTTCAAGAACTGCCTCGAATTGCAGCAGACATTCAAATTGGTAAGTTACGTCAAATTAAAATTAAGATGAGATCATCCTCATTCTGGCTATTTCCTTATACAGCTTATGCAACGTCCACTGAAGCTGCGCATAGTATCATCAGATGAATATCCCACAGAGAGGCTTACGACCGATTCGGTGACCGATGAAGGCAGTAAGACCGTAGAAAACATGTCCGAGATGGCAGAGTTTGTCTATAAGCTGTATATGAGCAAGATGGAACAACTTAAGGATACACTGCCTACAGAAGAAGAACTGCGCGCAATGCGTAGACAATTGCCAACTGAAGATATAGATGACAATGACGAGGAGGACGCAGCAATTGTAAAAGCAACTGAAATCAACGATGAGCCGCCACAGAAGCGTGCCGCGAAAGAAAAATCTAAGAAAGCGACAGAAGCCTTTAAGCCCACGCCCATACTCAATGAGATTAATGTGAATGAGGCCGAAATGGAGCAGCAGGAGCGAGAACCCGAAACAGCCACGGATGCGTCAGATACTCAACAGACAGCTGAAACGACCATGGCAGAGTCTTAGCTATTCAGCAAATTTAATTACAATAATTTCTAACAAATCATTAAACGCGACAAACATAAAACATACACACGCACATGTATCGTGATCTATCTATTTCTTTGGAGCTGTAATTCCCTCGAGCTGGGCCTTGAGCTGTGCGTTGGTCTTCTTCAGGAAGGTAATCTCTTCGGTGAACTTCTTTTCCTCTGAGGCACGCAGTTCCGCATTGCGACGTTCGGCTTGTTCCTGTTTCATTTTCATGTCAGCAATGATTTCCTCAAGTGCCTCCTTATCCTGTTCCAGAGTCTTAACGCGATCACGCAGCATTTCCTTCTCCTCATGTGCCTGCAAAGCCTTACGCATGCCAAATGCCACTGAACTGCAGTAGAGAGTTTCGTAGGCCTCCATGGACATGGCAATCTCGTCACGGATGCGTAGTAACAACAAACCGCGCTCCGAGCAATTTATGGTCACCTGACGAATAATCTCATCTGCAAGTATGAAGATTCGTTGGAATATAAATAAATATCAACTGCAGCCAGGGCTCACCAAAGCATTGGGAATAGAGTTCACGGCGTACAGGGCAGATGCCAGTTTCACGGGCTTGAGTCTGCTGCAAACGCGTGTCCAGCATTTCCTGCAAATTGATGACATCTTGGCGAGTGGCCGGAGTGCTCGACACAGATTGCTGCCACAATTGGCCGTCTTCCTCCCAGCAGCGGGGTGGCAGTATTGAGTTCAATATCTCCTCAGTTTCCTTTTTGGTATCTAATAGAGCACCAGCGGTTTGAGGGCGTTTCATTTCCAGTTCCGTCAGCGGTGCGCCCTTCTTATCCGGGTGCTTTACCACGAGCACCGGATTATTGTAGCGCACCAGGGTCTGGAACTGTCCCACGCTTGCAATCTCTACTTCATCCATTTTGTTGATTTTGGCGCTTAATCTTCAAATTGTACTATAGGCCTATTTATATATCTATATCGAAATTATTTTTATGTGTACTCCGTCTGACGTGTTCAGTAATTTATGTTGATGTGAAAATCGGAAATGCCTTTATTGTGCAAAAGCCCAAAGAGGGTTGCACTTTTTGTCGGCTGGCAACGAGGAAAAGTGTTTTTCACAAGTCACCAAATAGCAACAGGTGCAAGTTAGAATATTCGTGAAGTAGTTGTTACCCTGGTAACCATTCATACGATTTTAATTTGTTTTTCAGATCATTTATTTATATTTATCGTATGTATATTGTAAATGCAAACCAATGAGTTTTGACTCTGTCCTTATAAAGATGCACGTAATCCATTGTATTTAACTAAACTTATAAACTTATTGGTGTATTGAGCAAGCGTGGCTAATTAAACTAGAAGCTATATAAACTTAGGACTAAGAGTTTCAAGACCAAGAACTTAAGTAATACATTAATTGGAAGAGCAAATAATTTAGTCTTTTGTTCTAGTACAACTTAGTAATACAAATTGAGTGTTATTTAAACTAATATCGCGTCGTTATTCGTGGAGTTAAACCAATAATTGTTGTACATACATTTATAAATACATATTAGTTAGTAATGCTTAGATATAAACTAGACATCGGTAATATATTCGTATATATGCATGTATATATATAGATATACAAGTATATTATTGTCATTATTTATGCGGGAAAAATTCCACTATGGGGCTTTTGTAGCTGTTGGTTTACACAATAATTATAGTTATTGCTGCTGATATATATGTATATTATGATAGATAATAATTTGAGTTCTATATATTTTCGTTGGCATACCAGATACTACTACTACTATATATGTATCTATATATATTTGTATCTATAAGTATGCTTGTATATATGTGTGTATTTGCCACAGTAAACTCAGGAAATGCAAAAGATCGGATCAGTTGAATTAAATCTAAGCACAGCTAGGGGTTCTCTCTTGATATCTGTAGATACATACATAGATATAGCTACTATTTAATTTACAAGTTAGCTATTAGCTGTTACTCTGTTTAAATAAGCTCGGCTACGGCGTCATCACCATCTCGTATCGGTGCCTGAAATGTTGATCCCGTGAACTCGTACATCTGCAAAGAGCAAAAAGGTAATTTAGGTTTTCTTAAAATCGAATACAAATACTTACAGAGGGTGCTCGATTGTTGCGCAGCGTTGCATAGTCCGCAAAATCGTTCACATGTGGATCAATGCGTGTCAACAGAAGCCCAGCACCGCCAAGACCACCGGCGCTGCCCGCACCACCGCTGCGCATGGAGATGGAACCACCACCGCCATTGCTACCAGAGCCTGCGGTGAGGCGATTCTGATTGTTGCGTGGCTGTATGGTGGCATAGGTATTGTCCACGGACTGGCCATGATGCACCTGCTCCAATGAGCTGCGATGATCTAAATGTCCAGGCGCATCCGAGTTCGATATGTGATCGGGTTCCGAAAATACCTGCATGGTGAGCTCTTGCTCTTCGTATAACTTGAGCTTTCTGCAAGGAAATGACAATTGAGCGTGTGATGGGTATATTTAAAGACCACATACTGTTCAATCCATAGAGGATTCTCGGTTGTATTCAAATCCTCAATGATTTGCTTCTTTATCAGCGCCTCCTTGCGACGCGTCTCGACGGGCACAGAGAGATTCCAATGCTTTAGGCAACAGCAGAGTACAATGAAGCTAATGACGCCCACAAAGAGCACTATAACCAGGGCAACCAAACCAGCAACGGCCAGATCAAACTCATCCTGCACAATGGCAATGTATGCTGGAACAACGTTCTCAATGGCAAAGCCAGCGTAGTAATCCTGCAAAGAAAAAATCATGCGAGTTAGGAATGAATGAATGAAGATATTCTAACAAATGAAAATACCTTGAGATAATCATAGTTCCTGTCGATATCCTTAAGGATCTGATCAACGGGCGCAATTTGCTGTGTCTGAGTATCGACGGCATGGAAATACAAATCACACCAATCCATGCGTATGCGTCCAATTGAATCCAAATGGAAACGTATCTCGTCTACAATGATGCGATGCTGTGTCGCATTGCGTAACTCTGCTATAATCTCCTCCTGCTCCTGGTAGACTTCCTCCGGTGGCCGTGAGAGAATCACTCTGACCAACTGTGTGCCGTCAAAGACCCAGATCTGCAAGACAAATATCATTAGCTCAATTATAATATTCTTCCTGTCAACTCACATTAACTTTGGTGTTGGCCGAGCGCTGAGGCTCCTCCAGTTCACGAGCAACAATCTCCAGCTCGAATCGATCCTGATTGTACTCGGCCATAATTGTATTGGCCATGATGCGGCCATCCTGCGATATGGCAAATGGACTTGGCACAATGGAACCCGTCGATTTACTGGCCCCAAATTTATAAAGATTGGAGGCTACTATCATATACTCTATCTTGGCGTTCTTGCCCTGATCCGCATCTGTGGCATTGACCAACGTAATAGCCGCATTCATCTTGGCGTTGGCATTGACTCCGGCATAGTAAACGGATTTCTCAAATACAGGTGCATTGTCATTCACATCTAACACTGTGATGGCCACCTTGGCCACAGTGTTGTCCCGACTCAAAGTCTTTATGGAGAACGAAGCGCGCTCCTCTTCGGAGATATGCAAATCTGCTTTGATGCTGGCCAATATGTACAAAGTATACGCATCAGTCTGTTCACGATCTAGACTCTTGTTCGTGTAGATATCACCCGTAAACTTGTCCACATAGAAGGCTCCATCCTCATTACCCAGCAGCATGTAGTAGAAGATGTCACGATTGTGTTTACTCCGTGAGGCAGCCTGAATGTGTCCCACTTTGATATCACGGCCGCTGTTCTCATTGATTGAGACTTTGTAGGGATTAGCGGCGTCTGGAAACTCGGGACGGTTCTCATTCGCATCGACAATACTCACAGTGAGCAGACGCAGTGACTCGAAAGGCGGATTGCCCGCATCACGTGCCACCAATATGATATCATAGCTATGAATAGAATATAATTAATCTATGGAGTCATTTAAGCTCATGATGGTTTCACTTACTTGGCGCGATTTTTGCGATTGAGCTGCTGTCGAGCCCGCAACTCGCCGGTGTCCTCATCGATCTTAAACTCCTCCGTCTCTTGCACGTTCAGGTTGTTTACCTGGAGATAATAGTTAATCCTGCCATTGTCATCGGTATCATTGTCCAGCGCCTTCACCGTGAGCAGCAAATAATCCGGCTGCACAATATCGCCCGGAATTTCAATGGTTGCATTCGACAGGGCGGGAATCACAAACTCAGGACGATGGCGATTCACTCGCAGCACTGTAATAAGTGCCTTGGCCGTGCTCTCCATGGTGCCTGATCCTTGTGTGTCGCGTGCCGAGATCAACAACTCGTAGATACCATGCTTGCCGGCCAAACTCTGAGCCGGATAGACGATGCCCGACTGTGGATCCAGTTTGAACAGCGCCATCTCATTGCCAGCGATAATTATATATCGCACATCTCCGTATAGACCTTCATCCAAGTCAATGGCCTGCACCTGTAGCAGTGCAGCCGGTGGTTGAAATGCTGCATTCTCCGACACCGTGGAATTGTACGTGGAGCGTGTAAACACCGGAGCATTGTCATTCACATCCAGAATATTAATGTGGATCTTCAGACGATTAGAGTGGATATGTTGTTACCACACATAAAGTATATTTCTAAGGGGAATCACTTACCGTTGCAGTCGCCGACTTTTGAACGGTGGCAGGTGCCTTATCCTGTGCCACAACCGAGAGCGTAAGCTCCTTTAGTTGCTCCCGATCCAAAATGGATGCATTGGCGACCATCACGTTGCCCGTATAGGCGTCGATGCTAAAGTATTTATTGTTCTCACCAATCAGCATGTATGTCAGCTCCCCAAAGGCGCCCACATCGCCATCGTGAGCCTCCACCTTGCCAGCAACTGTGCCACGTGGCGAATTCTCTGTGATATTAAAGTAATACTCCGACTGAGTGAAGTGTGGTTCATTATCATTCAGATTAATAATGTCCACAACAATGTCCGCCGTTGAAGTCAAAGCCGGCACACCTGTATCGCTGACTGTGACCATAAACTTGACCTCCTTAACCACCTCGTAGTCCAATCGAGCTGTGGTGTAGATGACTCCAGTGGTGGAATTGATGGCAAAATAATCATTGGCTGTTATGTTGTACTCGCCAATGCTGGAATCCTCATCGCTGGCCTGCAATGTGGTCAAAACTGTGCCTACCGCTTGCTCCTCGACCATTTGCAGCTTGATCACTGGCTGTTCTGGACTCCAGGGTGCATTAAATCTCTATAGAGAGATAGAACGAGAGAGAGAGAGTGTTATGAAAAATTAGTCAGTTGCTAAATATTTTTGTAAAGAAAATTGGGTCCAGTATTTATTGATGCATTCGGGCTGATTGCTTGACAAGATGCCTGACAGCATGTCATATGACAAATTGAAGATTCTCTTCATTAACATCATTGCCATATTGTATAAGGCAACTGCATTGAATGTTCATCGTTTGCATTCAGATTTGCGTGAAGTCAAAGTGGTGGTCAATACATCGAAGCAGGAGATTTGGATACCACAGCTATTTGTATTCCTCATCTCAGCATTACTTTTACTGCGCTTTGTCATGTGCTTCATGGGTCTTGCCTCGAATATTGTTGCAATGTAAGTGAACTTTGAAATGATCTAGAGACCTAAGTCTATGGATCTATCCATTCTGATTTAGCTATCCAATGTTGACCAACTCGCAGCCTGAACTGCTGATGCCCTCGATTATTGTGCAGATCCTTGACAATGTCGCCTTGAATATCTATGAGATAGTGTTGGGCTATGCCTGTCTTAAGTATCTACATCCTGATAGCTTTGCTGTATTTGCGATATTCCTAACCAAGATGATTATCAAGACCGCCTGTTGCGTCTCGGCACTGTAAGAATCGAATCTTATTCTGCTTAAAAGTCCACTTCACTCTCTTATTCTCAACTTCTTTCTCTTCAGCAACATTTATGCTGAGAAGCATAATCAGTTGACCGCACAGACTGACTACTCGGAGGCTGGCGGCTCTCTGGAGAGTGATATCAGTGAAGAGTTCGAAATTAGCCAACAACATTTTCGGACCTCGGTAAATTAATAAAGAGTAACAGTAAATTGAGAGTGTGTTGAGGTTGCAATTCTTCAGTGTCAATAGCTTGCGAATAATATTAGACGTCACTGTTAAACACAGTGCTTATTATTTCAGACAGGTCTGTATAACAGCAGTAGAACAACTGGCAAATGAAGATCAGCCATGATGAAAGCTCACAAGTGATGCAGCTTATTGCAACGTTGCACTTTTTAAAAGCTTTTAAAATGTCGAGTTATACCCTATACTATGACATACTAATGTATATTAACTTTGTGCGTGAGTCTGCAGCAGTCAGGAAGTCGCGTAGCAGATCCAATTGTGTAAATGTATTCTTGATTGAGATCGTCAGTCGATTTAATTGATTTAAGTCTGTTTAACGTTTATAACTTTAACTTTTACTTGTATAAGTTTTATAAACGGTTTGATTTCAGTTTGGGCGTTTCAAATTATATATTAAATCTAATACTCGTTTAACTAATTAGTTTTAGCTAAGGGAACCGGAACAGTTTAGTGGACTGATTAGTTTCTGAGGAGACATCACTTACTGGTGGAATTTTATTCACATCGATGATCTGTATGATGAGCAGACCGCGTCCTTGCTGGACATTGGGTGCTGTGCTGTCTGTGACAAGCACATTGAGTCGCATCACTGCAAAAAGATTGCGATCGAGTTGACGATTGACCAACACTTTGCCATTCCGCGTGATTGCAAAGTATTCCTTAAACTGTTCACTATGTGGCAACTCCTTGCCCTCCTTGTCAATTGCCGTGATGTCATCCGTTGCGGCAAACTCCAAAGCATTATGTGTCGCCACATCGGGATCGAGGGCAATCAGAGTGTAGACCAGGTGTCCGGTGGATGCATCTGCTCGCACCTCTGCATGTTGAGTGGTCGGCACAAAGTAAGGATCCTTGTCATTGCTGTTCTGCACATTGATAGTCAACGTCGCCGTGCCCGTCAAACTGGGCGTGCCAAGATCAGCAGCCTGTACCTGCAGCTGGTATGTGTTGCGTCTGTCGTAGTCCAGTTTACGGGAGACAAAAACCTCGCCGGTTCTCTCATCGATCCCAAAGTCATCGAAACTGCCCTGTTGTATGCGATATCGTAACTCTGCATTCTTGCCCGTATCCAGATCGCTCGCCTGCAACTTCTCCACACTTGTGCCAATCTCCGAGTTCTCCTCGACGACAGCGCTATAGTTTTGTAACAGAAAACTTGGCACATGATTGTTGACATCTCGGACAGTTATGTTGACCCCACAATTGGCTGTAAATAGTCCATCGTTGGCTTCCACCATAAATATTAGCTGTTCACTCTTCAGATTGGTCACATCCAGACTCGCATTGGACCGTATGCTAATCTGTCCGCTCTGTTGGTCAATGTCAAAGATACTTTCGATCTGTGGTGAGCCAATTATTCTATAGCTAATGCTAGACATCGTATCCGCATCGCGTGCCTTCACCACCAATGGGGAATCGAACACCAAAGCGCCCTCATCCACGCTGGCACGATACAGAGGACTTTCACACACAGGAGGGGAATCGTTGGCATCACTCACAGAAATGCGTAGAGAAACCACAGATGTCTGACCTCGCCCATTGTCATCGGTGGCCTGTGTCATAAGAAAAGAAAAGAAAAAATACAGGCAGATTGAGTATCAAATATTCATTTGTGAGAGATTCAATGACGACGGCATTGAGATATCCTAATGTGAGAATAGACATTGAACTATAAAAGCCTGTGCATAAGCCCTAGTATAATAAACGAAACTAATAAGTTATATTTTCCAAATACAATGTAAATATTTAACAAATTATTAAAGTGTCCATAGAACAAATTATAAAACGTGTTTAACACGAGAGAGTTGAAGTTCTAAGGCTAACAACTGATTCAACTGACAATGACAATGACTGACACACGAATATTGATAGGAAACAAGGATAATTGTCTTGGGGTTGCATGGCAGATGCTTGGTCTAGTTGAAGGACAAAGCTGAAGCTAATAAATAGCTTTGTTTGCCACGACACTTTTTCGCCACATCCACAAATACACACACACGCACACGCACACACACACACACACACACGCACACACACTCTCTCTCTTACCTTGTATGACAAGAAGTACGTGGTCTCCATTTCATAGTCAAGACATGTCGGCATCGCCTTGCCGCTTGCGGCTTTGTCGTCATTAGCAGTTGATGGTGGAGGTGGAGCGGCTACCTCTGGTTGAAGAGTAGTTTGCGCTATTAACGTATATTGCACGGTGGGCTCTGTGTTAATCTCTCGTAGCTCGGAGCGAGGATTTTGATGCATGGAAAGCATCTCGAGTGCGTGAGCATCGCTGTCATTCACATGGAGGTCACGTCGTCGTCGCCTGTTGCTCTGCGGATGACAATCGGCCAGGGTAATGACGCCCGTTTGGTTGTTGACATGAAAGAGCTCGGCCCCTGTGCCGGAGAGACTGTAGCGTATGCCGGCATCTCCAAAGCTGCCCGAGTCCACATCCTTAGCGGTAATCATTGTGATGATGTGACCAGGTAACGCTGCCTCGGAGACAATGGTCGAGTAGCTTTCCTGATCAAAGCTGGGTTTATTGTCATTGGCATCCAACACACTGACGGTTATGGTGGCCGTTGAGGAGAGCTTGGGATTGGTGTCCGTTTCCTCCGCAACCACAAGAACTATGAACTTTCGCTGATTGGGATTCTCATAGTCCAACGTGCCATTGGCCACACGGATGTTCACTTGCGAGTAACCAGTGACCAGTTTGGGCTCCACATCAAAAACTCCTGACACATCTTTCAGTCGCAGGGCAAACTTCGAATTGATGCCCACATCAGCATCGCTGACACTCATGTCCAGAGCCAACGGCGTTCCTTCCGGCGTATTCTCAAGCAGCGACACTACGTATTCCTTCTTATTGAATGTGGGTGGCGAATCGTTGACATCGCGTATGGTCACTGTTGCCCTGGCCGTCGCACTGGCCAAAGGATCATCACTGGCCACACCATTCACGAGCTCTCGGGCACGTATCAGCAACGGAATGAGACCCGTGGAATCTGTCAACGCCTCACGATCCAAGGGTTTCGCCGTACGCAGTTCACCGCTGTGCGAGTCCAGCAGGAAGTAATCATTGGGATCTGAAAGGTGTGTCAAGAGAGGGTTAAAAAGATGATCTCAGTTGCCTTGCGATCACTTACTGCTGAGCAAATCGTAGACTATCTTCCGGGGCTCTCCGGTATCACCATCACGAGCATGCACCGTGAGCACCAGTGTGTTGATGGGACTATCCTCATCGATGACCGTCGAGAGTGAGCCCTGGAACACAGGCGGCTTATCTTGCACATCCTTGACGCGTGCCTCGAAAGTGGTTTGTGTTTTGTGAACGCCATCGGTAGCCTCGATCTGGAAGTGGTAAATCATGCGTTGGTTGTAGTTGAGGGTCTCGTTGAGCACAACGGCTGCTGTCAGAATGGTCGCCTCGCGGGTTAGCAGCTTCAGGCGGAATCTACAAAGGTGCAACAGGGTTTTAAATATGAGTATGGATTAGTTCTTGGCATGATCGTACTTGCTGCACGCCTCAGGACTCTGCTGTTGTGGCAGGCATTTCAGATCCAGGCTGTCACCTATGGTATCCCGATCCTTGACCAATATCTTATCGAAAATCGTTGTACCCACAGCAGCATCCTCGTTCACATCGGCCTCATAAGGAGTCTAATGTGAATACAGAGTTGAATGGATGTATTTGTGAAAAGAATTCTTAGCTTACATCTTGGAACTCTGGTGGATTATCGTTCTCATCGAGTATTATGAATGTGATGGGCTGTGGCACAACATTATCCTGTTCCGATTCGCCATTTGGGGCCACACGATCCCTGATCGATACCAGAAATGTCAAGCTATCCGTTTCTTCGCGATCCAAAGGTTTGACTAGCGTTATATTGCCCGAAACTGCGTCCACACTAAAGTGATCCGATCCAATAGAACTGAATGTGACATTGCTGCCCTCTGGATCGTAACCCTCTAGTCGAAATACCACTGTCCCCACAGGCACATTCTCGTTTAGCACAATATTATTTAGGGTCTGTGTAAAAACAGGCGGCAAATTTGTTTCAGCTAAAAAAGTCAGGCTTAGTTTTGGACTGAATAATGAGATATATATGAGAGATAATGCTTACAGCTCACAAGCTCCGATGTTAGGCAGATTAACAACACGGCTAGGGTCCACTTCATTTTGGTAACTGTAAATTCAAGCAAATGTTAACGTTTATGTTTATTTATCTCTCGTGATAAAACATGTAAACAAACTAAGCCAAATTACAAAATACGTAAGAAGAAAATAACAAAAAAAAATTTTTTAACTTGTTTGCATTTTTGGATTTGCATCTTTTTTCTTCTGGCAATTTGTTGCGCAAACAAACAACAAAGATAAATTAAATTCATGCTGAAAATTCAATTAGCTGACAACACAGAAACAACAGGAAGGCAGGAAGGAAGGGAATAGGCGACGGGCTGACGACAATCGCGCCGACAACAATGGCCATAACAATATAACGACGTTGATGACAAACAACAACAAACGGCAAACAAGAATCAGCAACAACGAAAACAACAAAGAGCAACAATGTGCCAAATTGTGCACTTTAACTGAAGCCGAAGCCAGAGCAGAGTCATCCGTTTAAAGGCGCCAACATTTTGAATGTGTCCGGCACGCACGACCGGAGCCTTTTGGACATGCGGGGCTCAAAGCCCAATGGAATCATCTTCCATATCAGACAGAAGCAGAAGCAGAAGCAGAAGCAACAACAGCAGCAGCAAAGGGGCATGACTGTGCTCTCGCATTCCCTGCTGCTTATAATCTCACAGAAATTACTCAGAGGGCACGTAACCAGATCCAGGTCGAGCTCCAAAACTGGGCACAGACAGCCAATTAGTTATGCATAAAATCCCGACTAGAATGCTACAGTTACCCGCATTCTGTGCATGCGTGTGTCTGTATATTTATTTGCTCAGACCAGGCCACCCACTTGTCTACAGACTTCTGTGGTCCATAAATATCCTATTTACTCGACCGTTGCCTGACCATAAACCGAACGTTTTAAGGTTGTTTGGTATTTTGGGTTTACGTTTAGGTTTTCGTATTAGCACTGATCCAACAAGTTAAATGACCAGCATTTTGTTAAAAACTTTGCCCAGCCTATAGATACTCTTTTCAGAAAATAACCAAGTTCCTTGATATTTCATCAATTTATCCTTATAATTATAATAAGCATAAGCATTCGAGTTATTTAATTAAATTAATTTCCCATCTGATATGTAACTGAATTATTACAAAAATGGTAATGTTTTCCAATTGTTTCACATAGTTAATGGGCTCTATACGATTTATGTAAATTATGCTGTATAAATGAAATTCATATTCAACTGGTTGCTGCTGTGACTGTAACATTTAGTAGCATGTTACTTTTGTTGTTTGCTGACTCAACATTTATGTCCTGCTAAATGGTATTTTGTGCTGACATGAATAACTCCTTGCGATTATCTAATGGACAGTTGATTACAACTGGTGCTATGTAATTTATGATCATTTGAATTATGCGAGCAAATGCATATGAGACACGTGTTCATTTTAGATTATCTATTTAGATTTCTTTGAGTTTTAACAGACATGTGCTGGCCCATGACAATGAAATTTGGCTTTTATGTTTGCGGCAAAAGAAGCAAGAAAATTTGTTCCTGAATAATTCAATTTTCTTCACATAAATTTGTTGTCAGTATGTACTTTAAATTGTAAGCTGATATCTGCTACACCTTGATTTTAACATCGAGCTTCTGCACTTAAGGTGCAGCACTTTAGTCAATATAAATACTGTATCCCATCCATCAAAATCATCCAATTTCAATCACATAATAATTTTATGTGGCACGCAAATGTGTGTATTTTCCTTTTCATGTATGTCAATACTCAAACCTGTTGATGGATTTTTTTTCCTGAGATTTTAAGCCCTTCGATAGCAGCTTTCCTTTATGATATTTTCATTTTGATTTTCATTCCTCCATTTTTGGGCAGTCTTCCTCCAACACCCAGTAAGTCATCATCATAAAACGTAAAATGTACCTTAAGTCAAATTTGCTTTATACCAGTATAACAGTTGAGGTTGTTTCGGGTGTGTGGGGTGAGTGGGGGATGGGTGTTTCTCAAGTTACCAATTGCGCATCGACGCCGTTGAGTGCTCTGTAAACTTGGCGTTCATGTTTTGTAATCCTTCATGGTGATTGCCGCCTTTTTAAACTCAAGATGCGAGGCTGCATTTCAGCCAAGCCAAACATAATAAATCATATTTATTTAAAATAAATTGTACTTCTTCCCTTCTGTTGCCAGTCAAATCACTTCTGTGGGGTCTTCGGGCAATAATAATTGAATTATGTGCGCATCAGAAACTCCTCTAGTCGCAAATTCATCTTGCGCTCTTCTTTGTTGCATACTTTTTGGGGCAAGATACTAGCGCTAATCTAACTGATGGAACTTGAATGTTGCAAGTTGCGCGCAACGGCAACATAATAAAAATGTCAAACTCCTTATGCTGGCGCTTGTAATACATCTTAGTCAAAAATGTTCTTTATGTTTTGTTACGTCTTTGCCTAGCTTATTTCCTTATTTTCTTGTCATGCTGTGCAAGTGAACTCTATTTGGCCGGTTGTTTTTTTTCGTATTTTTTACATTTATCCCTCCTTTTATTTTGTGCAACAATCGTTATGGGCCATGATGATGATATCGTGTCGACTGCAAGTTCACAAAGTGCTCCACTTAAATATGCTATGTAAATCACCTGTGTGAGCTACAGTACTACACCAATACCTCATACCTGCATCGCTCCCCTTTTGCCCCTCTATCATTGACATAGCTTTGCTGCGCGTGTCGGAGCTGACATTTTCTTTATGTCCTGCAGTTTGTTCGGCCCGAGGCTGACATCTAACAGTCACCAGATTCTATTTAAACGGCATTATCTTCAGTTGCCACCTTGTCTTGTCTCCTTGTCTCAACAGTTGCTTTCTCCCAACAACTTTGCACTGCTATGAGTATCTAGATTATAGATAATATCTGTTGCAAATGCTTTCGATAGGGTATCTTGCATTCAAGCTTAAATAAGAATGTAAACAATATACTTTCTCATAATGAATGCAAATTTTGCAGCAATCCTTTCATTAATTAATTTATACTTTCTATAAATATAACTTATTACTTATATAAGTTTTATTTATTCTTTATAATTTAATATTTATAAATTATAATCCATGTTTGGCTTTTTCATAAGTTGCTTATATTGGTTATCCCTGTCTGTGGCAGTTATTCCTGTTTTACATTTCTCAAAGAAAAAAACAAGTTGTTTACAGGATATTTTAAGATTTCAGCATGTCGTTTGCTTCTTCATGACTCGCATTCAAATTGCCCTTTTTTTATTTGCGTCGTTTGTTTTATTCTCGCGACGCCTTCGTTTCGTTGACCCTCCCTCGTGTTGCTGGCCCCTCATTGCCACGCCTCTTGCTCACAGTGGCCCCGTTTTCGAGCGGCCTTTTCTTAATTTATTCATAAGCCGGCTGGCAGCGGCACACATCTTGAGTGGGAGGCAACATCATTACTATTACTCATGTGGGGCACACGCTCCAGCCTAAACTTAAAGCTACACCTCTTTAGCTCCCTACCTACGTAACTTCCTACCTACTTGCATCTACCCCATCCCCATCCCCATCCGCTTGCTACATCTACATCTTCGACTCCATCTGCGGCAACCCCATGCGTGCGGCATCGTAATTCAACGTTGCTTGTTTGTTTAGCTCCAGCAAAGCCAGTTTGAAGCAATTTCCTTGGCCTGTGCCACCTGCATCCAACTCCAGCAGATTTTCCTCCCACATTCACAGTATTTTTCTTATCCTCTCTCTCTCTCTCTCTCTCACTCTTTCTCTCTCTGCTGTACTCATATAATTATGCTTCTCATGTTGTGAGCCTTGTGCTCATTTCGCATTCACAGCGTTTGTGACAGTTTAACAAATTTGGAATTTAAATTGCACCTTGCATTTGGCTCAGCCTAGAGGCCTCATTCTCCTTGCTTCAGGACTAGCAAATGTAGAGTGGCAGATATGGTAGACTTAAAGAGCCGTTGCCCACACCTGTTGTTGCTCAGGCTCAGCATAAATCTCAGTCCGTCGAGCCAGCGTTAATCGTTATCATACAAAAGTTGTGTAGCATTCGCTTACTTAATTTCAAAAATCCACATAATTATGAGCACTACGTGCCGCATCGGAGAAGTTGCCTTTTTCTGAAGCTTAGGAAAAGCCAAAAAGCAGCTCGCGCTAAGTATTATCAAGTTTTTCTCACAGCCCCATTGTTGTTTTTCCCACGCGCATTAAATTGAAGGTACCAGACCAACAGGGCGGAGTTTTACCCAACCTCCCACCGCGAAGTCTGTCAAGAAACATCAACTGACAGACGGACAGTAAGTCAGGTGGGTAAGCCGAAAGTTAACTTTAAAATACTGCGCCAAAACGAAATTAAAATTGCAGGTTTTTTTTTTACTTTTTCATCTTTCGGTTAATGGGGAAGAAGGGGGCTGGAAGAAGGGTATTTTGTTGTCTCTCTGTGCATATTGAGGGGACGTTAAACAGTTGGGGGGTTTTGCATGGGGGCAGCCGCATGTCGATTGTTGAGCTTCTACCCCGAGCAGAATAAGTTTAAATTGGTTTTATGTTAAGGCCAAATGAGTGACTCGAGTTGTTCTGGCCTGGCCTGGCCTGAAGTGGCACGGTTTAAATTCTCTGCTTTTGCCTCCAAAGGAATGGAGGGGGAAGTGTCCTGTTGCCAGTTGAGCGTCAGGAAATGAAATATCTTGCGAATTTCTTATATTTTTTTTTTAAAATATTTTTTATTCCATGTTTCTTTGCTTTGCCAAGCTTAATGGAATGGTAACTGCTATTGGGAGACCGGGACTTGGACTGAGAGTGAGACCGACTTGTAACTGGGGAGCCTGCGGGTGGGTGCTTGTCGCTCCTGGGAGAACTGTCACTTGACGAGTGGCCGCTTAAGTTTGACTGCTTGTCAAATACAGAAAATGTTTTCAAATATTTCTTATACTTGGCAATATACGAGCTATTCCCTGCTGGGCAAACCTGATTTACTCCTACCACGAAACTGTGCAAAGCGTTTAAAATAAATCAACGTAATGTATTGGGTGTATTTACTTTGACAAAAAACATTAACAAGGCTTAACCCATGGACGACAGCATTTGGTAAACAAACGCTCAGCTTATTTTTGATAAGCAATACATATTTTTTATCCATGAGGAATCTCTTAATGTCGCTATTTATAAATTAATAAGAAACTAAATAAATAGTATCCCACATTTTTGTAGGCATTTTTGGTTTTATTTATCACTTGTGTTTAATAGGCGCCTCATGGGGGTTAAATATTTGTTTGTACCTCTAATGCGGCGTAATATGTAAAGTTAAGCTTTTCTTCAATTTCTTCAGTTACGCCCACAGATGAAGGTTTACTTTTTACGCGGTTCTTGCTCTCGCACAAGATAAACTTTTCCTATTCGAGATTTTCACAGCTTTGTTCAAGTTGTCAGGAGAGTCAAACAGCGAATACAGTTATCATTTGGGTTAAGTCTCACAACCATTATCAGCAACAACCTAGTGCAGCAAACCGACAGCAACAACAACAATCAGCTTAACTATTGCCAAGGGGGAGAGATGTCTGATTTTGGGCTTTTGTGCATTTTGTGTCTTATGACACATAATTACAAATGTGGAAAAAATCCACATTTCTCGGCCAAAATTATCAAATGCGCTTTGAAAAATGTCAGCCATATACAAAATATTAAATTTTAATAATATCAAACGTCATTACAAATGGAAATGCACAAAACTGACAGCCCACATATTTAGCATGTAATTGTAAACTTATATTTATATGAATGTTCTTTTCTAGGAGTATTATTGATACTGATATTGATAATGTGACACTTGCAAGATAACTAATGCATTGAGAAAACTTTGAACCGTTCTGAATTGTACGATACGCACCTGACGCTCAAAATCGAATGCCGCGGCATGCCGTTGCGATATCCTGGCAATCATCAGCGGCATGTCATTGTAGCTGTGTGGCAGTACAGCAGTACAGCAGTACAGCAGTGTGGCAGTGTGGCAGTGTCTGCGTATCTGGCAGCCAGTGAGGCACGTTCCAGGAAGCACTTAAAATATTTGCGCACGCATGACTGATGATGACTGTGCCATCGTATATCGTATTGGTTATATACATAGTACATACAACAAGATGCGGTGAGTACGGGAATCTTCTAATGCACTTGTTTGTTGCTTTGTTCAGTTGTACGTGAACGTGCCCCAAATACCACCCACATAATTATTGAGCCTAAGACACTGTCTGCCTGTCGGCTATCGAGCTGCTTGTGAGCTGCTGCTGCGTACCAGGAAAATTTATTGAACGTCGAGTGCAAAACATCATTACACAAATGGCAAAATCTTGGGATTAAATGGGCCTTTAATGCGTCTTAAATGGCAGTGCAAACAGCACAGCAATCTTCTCCGCAAGTCACAGCAGTAGATACAGTTTAACTTATCTGTAACGGACAGATAACAGCAAACAATCCATTGACTTGCATACAAAAGCATTTTTTTAAACTAATGCAAACTGTGTGCCCTATAATTAATTTTGTCTAGAATACGATTAAGTATGAGAAAATGGCCTTTTCAATTTATTACAATATGCCATAATCATATTGCATAGCAGCAGGAAAAGGAAATGATAAGAGTACAATACAACAAATGTTCCTGCTCTTGTCATTCATGAAAATAAGAAGCAGAAATCAACAAAAAAGTTAAAGGAAATGACAACATAGATAAATATGCTAATATGCGAAATGAGCGAATAAGTTAGGTGAAAATTTATCAACAAATGTATTTAGAATAACATTAAAAAGATGGATACGAAAGACAAATGGTGACAGGAGGAGATAGAGAGACTTACTGTGAGACGACGGGTTACTGCTTTAGAAATAGCTAAACTTCTTTCTATAACTTTAGTGGTCAACTGTGATACTTTAAATAGAAAGAGCGTCGATGAATTATACTTAAGTATCGAGCAGATGATAATGCTCTTAAAGAGGAAAAGAGAGAGAGATGACGAAAGAAAGAGCAAAAGGACATATAATGGAGTTCGTTAGTATAAATATCAGTTATGAAACGCCCAAAGAATTGTATATGATAAATTTATATAAATAATATAGAACCAGCGTGAAAGAGAAAAGGAAATGCAGTTAATATAATTTATTTCAAAATAAAAGAATATCAATTCTCCATTATATAATCTACTTAAATGAATAAATAAAGTTTAATGATTGATTCACTTAATGTTCTCAAAAAGAGAGAGTGTGAAGCACCAGCGTATCAGACTAAAGCTTAATACAGTTTGGAACATTAATAAAGAGAGTTAGAGAAAGAAAGTGAGATAATAAAGTATACTCTTAAGATAAGCAATGCAAACTCTCGATTGTCAAATCTTTTAGATCAGTCTTTAAAAATTCGTTTTAAAATGTTTACAAAAAATGGAAATGAAAACAATGGAATTCGACCTCACTAAAACAAAGTCAGCAACCTTCTAGGTTAACTGTGGTAAGTAAAGTCGAGAATAACACCTACGAATCAGTTTAAAGATTGAGTCAGGTCATATTTGTATATTTTGTCTTTTGAAAAGTAAAAAGAAACACGTAGATTATATATGGTACGTGATAATCAACAACGCTGAACTACAAAACAAATAAATGTGACCATGATAATGTATAATAATAAGCTAATATGGAATAGACATATGATAATTAAACTTATCAAACATCACCAAACATTACGTTTTCTCCCCCTTTTATCAGCTGTCATGACTTTTTGATTTGATTCTTACTTTGCGTGTGCTTTTTGTCCAATCCCTATGCTTGCTTTTTCTTCTTTCATTTGGTTTTCACATAGAGAATCAGTTAAGCGCATTTGATGACACGAAAGTAAAATAAATAGTAGAAAATAATACGAATATTGTGACAGTAAGAGAATTACAGCATACACAGACTTGGTACAAGTTAAAAGTAAAAGACATCTACTTACTCCGAGTACTGAGTATTTGCTAAAAGTTGAGATCTGATAGATGAGGACTGAGAACTAAAACATGAGTGGGAAGATGGGTGAGGGAAGAGTGCGGAAATGGTTCACAAAATGTATAAAGAAATGAAAGAAATAAGGGCTATTATCGTTATTACGTGAGCGAAATAGCCAACAAAACAAGTGGCATCAACAGCAGCATCTATGACGACAACAACAACAACAATGGATGGAACTATGGCACATATTAACAAAAAATAACAACAACTAACGACAAAGACAGAGAAAGACGACGATGATGATGACGACAAAGTCGCCAAAGTGCAGACTCTCCGTACGAAAGGAAAGAGGAGAATAAAAGGGGAACCAAGCGCCATTGCGGAAGTAAAAGGATGTGGCAGGCAGCAAGGAGTAGTAGCCTGGAACTGATTTCAGTAAGCACTTATGCCACAAGTATTTTACTGCTTATGATTTTGCACATACATATGTACATACATACATAAATGTTTATAGTATATGTATATATTATTTACTTTTAACGGCAGTGTGTACACGGTGCTTGCAACTGGACGGTAGGAAGTGCACTTATCAAATGGCTCCAAGTATTTCTCCCATTCCAACATATGTTGCACATGAATCAGAAATATTCGAAATTCCTTTCTCTTCCTCTTTTTTGGCAATACAATGCAATCAGAATTAAATACAACAGAACAAAAAAACAGAAAGCCAACAACAGGCTTAATTATATCTGTTTTTATTGAAACAATATTAGCAAGGTATCCAAATTTATCAATAATTACACCAAACCCACAACTGCAACAACATGCATTTTATTGTAGTAGTATTGGTCGAAACTCAAATACACTTTGCCTAAAGCAACCAATTCCAGCCAATTTAATTATCCAATATACTGAAAGTTTCCAGCTCTTCTTTTGCGAATAATTATATTGCATTATTTATCTGGCCATTGAGGAGCGATATGTATGCACATAGATATATACATATATACAGAGGTGATCAAAACTATTTACACAACAAGCGGATCAGTCGAGCGCGCGCGACAGTATAAAACCCTGTGCAGTTTTAAAAATTAAGTATTTTGCTTATAATAGAAATAAGAACGTAGCAGGTGTTTATTGAAGAATGCTCTTTTGATTTCTGGGCTTGCTTATATCAGCAAGCTTTCACATTTGTATAGAATCAAAAGCTGAGTGTTACGACACTTAATTTACTTATGCTTCTGTCGTAGTAGTTCGCTATCTCGCTCGCACACATGTGCACACATGGTAAGCAGACGCATGTATCACAGTCGTTCGCTGTCTCGCTCGCACATATGTGCTGCCTGCTGCTCTACGATTCAATGGAAAAAAAATATCTTTAATTTCTTTGCTGAGTTTCTGTCTTATTTATAAACCGATCTTGATGAAACTTTCAGCGTTCCTTCTATATATCATTCTTAACGCACTTGTTAAGTGAGAAGTGACTACGTTGAGAAATGTGGCCATAATACGTTTTTTTTTTTTAATTGCGGAGGTGGGGGGAAAGATATCGAAAATCTAACTTAAACTCGATCTGGAGAGGGTATACAGGAACCTGAGATCGACGCGTTCATACAGACAGACGGACAGACAGACGGACATGGCTCAATCGACTCGGCTATTGATACTGATTAAGTATATATATACTTTATAGGGTCGGAGATGCCTCCTTCTGCCTGTTACATACATTCGCACAAAATTATTATACCCTTTTTTGCCCATTTTTAATGGGCACAGGGTATAACAATCAGTTTCTTGCACGTTCCACTGAATAAACTATTTGGGGATGGGAGTGAGATATAAAGGAATGCTTTGCTGTCTCAGAGTTTGATCTATGCAGAAGCGAATGAAAGAAAAATTGGAAAAGATATCAGTTAGCAAAATGCTAAAAATATACGCATGTGAACAGATGCCGATCGGTTGTCAAAAGTACTTACACACAATATAAAAGCTCACGCTCGCAATTGATTGCATCTACTTGTGTACGCACATACTTATATATCAATGGATTCAATTTCCTTTTCTTTCTGCTTCTTTTATGCCCCATACAGAGATATATTACTGCCAGAAGGAGGCGTGGCAGACCCAAATTTGGAGTCTTTTGCACGTATAATTGCTGAGATCGCTTTATACCACTTGATTATTATTGATAAGTTTGTACTTAGTTTCAGATAATTAAATATTCAAAAAATCAATATGAAAGTCTACAATTAAATATAATAATTGTTTGCAAACTTCACAAATATTAAAGTAAGTTTCAGATCAGCTGATTTATTGTAAAAATCAATATTATTTTTGTTATAATGCTCTGCAAATCATTGATAGTACATTAATTTCTAACCGTCAGATAACGTTTAATTATCCCCATAATTTTGAATAAATAACTAAACTAAACTTAACTAGGTTCAATATATTTGAGCAAAATTCCAATTAGTTCTTAAATAGTATTATAGCATTCGAAAAATCTGCTTGGCTAAACTTTTATTAAAAATTCAAGTGAAATTTATAGTGACTGTATTATTTAAAATATTCCAAGAAGATCGTAAAGTAAAATATTTGAGAATTAAGTATCATTATCGTCACATTTAGCTATTTCGCAAAGTCAGCTTTTAATATGCTGTCGTACAGTTTAAGGGAATTCGAAGACTCTACCATTACAAAGGGCATAAAATGATGCCATTAAAAGGATTCGAGTAAATCGCGAGCCTGCCGCATGCGTTGAGCGCTTAAATTTTATTTGTTGTGCAAATTCTATTCAAATTACGACGGATTTGGCGGCATTCAACATATGGTCGTATCGAATATGGTATTGGGGTTGTATTTGAGGAGGCATAGATCGGGCAAATGCCATTGGATTTAAACTGCTTATTCTGGGATTTAGTTATAAATGCACACGATGGTGCGGCCCAACAAAAGTAATCATGTTAGAATAAAAAAAACCATATATGAATTGAAATTTAATGCAAATGTAAATGCGGTTGTGTGTGAGCATGTGAATGTGTGTTTATAGAGAAATATGTAGCATTCTTGTGGGCGCCATAAAACAGGCTTGCTGCGTGGAGGCGTCGCATTAGCATTAAATATCTGATTTTTTGGCTGATGTAGCTATTTTTTTTTCCTGTTTGTTTTTGTAATTTTTTTTTTTTTTCAATTTGATTCAATTTACACAGAAAGTAGGCGACACCCTATTGTATGTGGGATTGTCACTCCAATGACAGGGATACGAGAACCGATTTTAAGCCTTTAAATATTTTTACTGCGTCTTTTTGGCAGTTGACACAAAAACCAAATATACAAAATAATTTCACATGCCGCGGCATTGGCAGCTAAAAATCTGTTACAATATTGAAATATTTTATGAAGGGTGGCCGACCATTGCAAATATGCACTACGTCCTAGACTCTACATCCCCCACTATCACGAGGCTCAAGCTGCTTCCTCCCCACAAAGTGGGTTGTCAACCGATGCGTGTGTAACGTCCTTTTCCGGATTTATTTTTATTTTTTCTCTTTTGTATTTGTAGCCAAGTGATTGTTTTTTGTTTGGGCAGCGGGGTAGGGTGTGAGGTGCAGTGTGCTGCGCCGCTGTCGACGTCCTTTTTATACCCTGTGCCCATTAAAAATGGGCAAAAAAGGGTATAATAATTTTGTGCAAATGTATGTAACAGGCAGAAGGAGGCATCTCCGACCCTATAAAGTATATATATTCTTAATCAGTATCAATAGCCGAGTCGATTGAGCCATGTCCGTCTGTCTGTCGGCCTATCCGTCTGTCTGTATGAACGCGTCGATCTCAGCAACTATAAGAGCTAGAGACACCAAATTTGGCATGAAGGTTCCTATATACCCTCTCCAGATCGAGTTTAAGTTAGATTTTCGATATCTTTCCCCCCACCCCCGCAATTCAAAAAAAAAACGTATTATGGCCACATTTCTCAACGTAGGCACTTCTAACTTAACAAGTGCGTTAAGAATGATATATAGAAGGAACGCTGAAGTTTCATCAAGATCGGTTTATAAATAAGACAGAAAATCAGCAAAGAAATTAAAGTTATTTTTATACCCTGTGCCCATTAAAAATGGGCAAAAAAGGGTATAATAATTTTGTGCAAATGTATGTAACAGGCAGAAGGAGGCATCTCCGACCCTATAAAGTATATATATTCTTAATCAGTATCAATAGCCGAGTCGATTGAGCCATGTCCGTCTGTCTGTCCGTCTGTCTGTATGAACGCGTCGATCTCAGCAACTATAAGAGCTAGAGACACCAAATTTGGCATGAAGGTTCCTGTATACCCTCTCCAGATCGAGTTTATGTTAGATTTTCGATATCTTTCCCCCCACCCCCGCAATTCAAAAAAAACGTATTATGGCCACATTTCTCAACGTAGGCACTTCTAACTTAACAAGTGCGTTAAGAATGATATATAGAAGGAACGCTGAAAGCTTCATCAAGATCGGTTTATAAATAACACAGAAAATCAGCAAAGAAATTAAAGTTATTTTTTTTCCACGGAATCGTTGAGCAGCAGGCAGCACATGTGAGCGAGCGAGACAGCGAACGACTGTGATACATGCGTCTGCTTACCATATTTGCACATGTGTGCGAGCGAGATAGCGAACTACTACGACACAAGCATAAGTAAATTAAGTGTCGTAACACTCAGCTTTAATTGAATATGTATACATATGTGAAAGCTTGCTGTTATAAGCAAGAAATAAGCATAAATCATATGCTAAATGAGAGTTTCAAAAGAGTATTCTTTAATAAACACCTGCTACGTTCTTATTTCTATTATAAGCAAAATACTTAATTTATAAAACTGCACAGGGTTTTATACTGTCGCGCGCGCTCGACTGATCCGCTTGTTTTTCCATTGAATCGTTGAGCAGCAGGCAGCACATGTGTGCGAGCGAGACAGCGAACGACTGTGATACATGCGTCTGCTTACCATATTTGCACATGTGTGCGAGCAAGATAGCGAACTACTATGACACAAGCATACGTAAATTGAGTGTCGTAACACTCAGCTTTGATTGAATATGTATACATATGTGAAAGCTTGCTGATATAAGCAAGAAATAAGCAGAAATCATATGCTAAATGAGAGTTTCAAAAGAGTATTCTTCAATAAACACCTGCTACGTTCCTATTTCTATTATAATCAAAATACTTAATTTATAAAACTGCGCAGGGTTTTATACTGTCGCGCGCGCTCGACTGACCCGCTTGTTTCTATACTCTTCATTGTTCTTATTGTTGTTTGCTTGTGTGATGGTTATGCCCTGCTTAAAGTTACTAAGTATCCTGGCTGTAAGCTAATCATAAAATGGTTTTCTGACAAATATACACAAAAAACAGACCATTTCGATTAAAAAGTGAGCCCACAAAATACATTATTTTCAACGCACTCCAAATAACAAATTTAAAAAATAATTTTTTACTTATAATTATTAAAGAATAAACTACAAATTTTAAATGGCTTTTTAATTAGTAAAAAAATTTGATAAAACAATATTTCTATTTAAGTAATAAAAAAATGAAATAAGATAAAATGAAAATAAAGAATATATATGTGCATGAAAATTTAATTTAAGTGGCTAACCAAAATGTTGTGGAATCTTTTAATAGAGAAACACAATCTCATGATAAATGGTTGTTCTAGATAATATATTTTATACACCAAGCACGAATACTGCAGGGTATTCGTTTAAGGGTGCTTAAAGCGCCTTTAAAAACAAATTTATCTGTCATTTTCTTAAGCGGCGCTCCAAAAGAGGCATCCACACAGAGCCAGGCCAGGACAGACCAGACGGGGACAAAACGATGCCAGCTTGACTGTGGCGAGTACCCATTTTATGTACAATTGCATTGGGTGTCTTAACCCCCGGCAGACACTCAAATATTGATTTATTGAGTTGCTCATATGTACGACTACTCGAATGTGTCCTCGCTGCTGACTGGTTTTTTTATTTACATTTGGCCACAAAGTGTGGGCAACATAAAATGTATGAATGTTGCGACGGCTGTAATCATTGGGAAACAAAAGCTGCTGTGGCACGCTTTAAATTACTTCAAGTTACCCCAAGTCGTCTGCTACTTTGATGTACTAAACTTCAAGTCTAATGACTTTTATGGATATTTCAGCATCTTTGCTTCGGTAAGAGCCACAAGGAAGCTGAGACGCCTCGCGAGTTGTCTGCGATTAACTGGAAAACGACGCGACGCAAAATTGGCCCAACTCAAGCGGAAAAGCAGCTTTAAAGTGCAATACGAAAGCCAAAGGTCAGCGTATAGCGTATAGCTTACTTAATCCAGCTTAGGCCAATAAGCTGTTCGTTTAGTTTTCGTGAATTAAGTCGGTATCAACTTATGGTTCTTTTATGCTTATAATATATAACAGATAATAAACTGTATAAAACTTCTATCTAACATTTCATTTATACTTTTTATACTTTTCAATCTCCAATTCCAAGTAAGCTAGAATACTCTATGCCTTCCCTCTTTATTCATCATTTCTGGCTTTTAAATATTGCCTGTTGACTCCCTTCGGCCAGACAATCATAAGACAGGCAAGCAGCATATTGCAATCCTCAGTTACCGTAGGGCATTACGACAGAGTAGCAGCCCACAATACGAGGTACCCGATTTACAGGCTCAACCAAACCGAACCGAAACAACAGACAACTATACTGTGATCACCCCTTGGAACATATATCATCCGTGCTTTATTACATACTTTTTGAGTTCCCCCTCGTTTTTCACACAATAGGTGCTGGCCATATTTGCCTCAGACCCAGCGGGGGCGTGCCATAAAATTGGTGCAAAGAGTGCGACGACAAATTGTCAAAAGGAGTGAAGCAAATGGAGGAGAAAAACTGGGCAAGTTTTATTGTCGCCCAAGTGCAGTAGAGAGAGAGAGAGAGATAGAGCGAGAAAACTTTAATCTGAAACCACCAAGATGTGAGCTTTACTTAACATAGTTCAGTGCACTTAAGGGATTTGTTGGCGACAAATGGGGACAGAGATGGTTTAAATATATGAATAAACAATATGAATGCAGCACTCAGCAATCGCAATTGTAGTTAAACAGGTTGTAAATGCCAAGAGAGAAACAATTGACAGCTTTTATTGAGCGGCAAATACAAATAACAACAAAGGAACCAAAATTAAAATTGAAATTGCAAATTCCGCTTATACGACTTTTATTACATTGCACAGTATGTTACAGGATAAAGGCACGAATAAACTGCGGGCTTATCCAAACAAATTGATGGCCTGCCAAGATGCGTTTACTTTTCTTAATGGAAATTACCATTGGTATTCCAAATTGTAGTTATCTATATGACATGCGAGTAGTTAAATCAAGTACTTTGTTTTATTAAGCAAACTTATAAACCTATCAAATTCAAAGTAATCTTATAATAAAATTGATTAAATATTTCGTTATTATGAATATTAGAATATGTATATATCAATGAATTTACAAATACACAACATTCGCACATACTTTAGCATATATAATTTATATAACTAACTATAACTATATATAATTTATATAACTCATTTAATATTACATACATATTTATCCACATAATACTTAAATACTATTTTATTATTTATAAATATTTACATATGGCTTTTATTTTAATTAGTTAAACTCAAACATTTCTATGAATTATAATAATTTATAAAATACTTGGAATAAATAATTCATTTTACGTATTGTTTATGGTATTACAATACTCTATTTCATTTACTTTCAAATAAATCGCTCTTTATGTTAGACAAAATAGACCTGATTTGTTCTGCTGATGTTACTTCTTCTGCTTTTTCAAGATAAACTGAATTGCATTTGCAAATTTTGTGAAAACTGCAGCAAGCTGACAAAAGTGCATAATTCCATAAAAGGCGAACAAATTGAAACACAAACAGAGAGTCAGCTCTTAGCCCTGAGGCCCCTGGTCTCTGCTGTGATATGGCTCACACTGGGACACAATGCCTGCACTGACTGCAAATTTGCGAAGAGAAAACTTTTTGGACGTCGAGAGTTGAGGGTTTCTATTAAAAATATTGTCAACTCAATACACGGGTAACCGGGAAAGGGGTAAAGGATGGAAGAGGCTGCCTGCCTAACAGTCTGAAGGCTACGGGGTACAGCTACAGGCAATCCAGCATGAGTTGATTGTCGTAAACAAAGTTTTCATAAAGAATTTTCGCAGTGGCACCAAAAACTGCCAGCTGACAAATTGGCATCCTCGAAAGAAGCACAAGCTGCTGCTGCTGCTGCTATTTCTCCTCTTTGTGGTATGGCTGCTGTCTTTGTTGTTGTTCATTGCAAAACGAAAATCGCAGTAAATTTCAAGAAGGCATAAAAAATAAATTGACAATTTTGCTGCACGTTTTTGCCAGTCCATGCACATATACATACACAAACCAATAAGTACATAACAACCACAGATACCCATACTTCTACTCATACTCATACCCACACTTATACTTATACTTCGTCCCATTCATGCAGAAAAGCTCTTACTCTTAGTTTGCCTTCTGCAATTTGAAGAATGCAATGCAGGGGTTTTTCCCCGTATGCCGCTTAGGGTAACCCACAACGATGAATTCTGCGGTTAGCTCCGTGCCAGGGCAAGGTGTTAGTCTGCCGGAGTTTAGCTCTGCATCCGGGTTTGAGTCGGAGTGCAGTTTAGGCTTTGCCGTTGAGCCACAAATTAAAATGTGGCCAAATTCTTACAAAATTTATTGTTTTGGTCGCGGCTTGGCAAAAGGACAGCGGCAAGGCGCATCTGAGGCAAATAAGTTAAATGGCTTTTATGACCAAATATTTATATGATGAAATAAAAAAAAACAGGGAAAGTATTAAAGCATTGTCGACAACCAAATACTCTTATAAGTAAGAATTTGATTGAAAATATAAATATAAATACAGATTTTAATAAAAATATTATAAATGTGTTAAAATCATCTTAAAGTTTTCAATCTGAATAGATTTGTTGAAAAGATTGTAATTATTTCAAGGTTGGCAAATAAGTCGAGAACAATAAAAAGGATAATGCGACAAGTTGAGAATGAGAAGAGGCGAACGAATGACCGTCATTTTGGTGTGGACCCGTAAAGTGCGCAAGGGAAAAAAAAGAAGCAAAAAGCTGAGTGCATTTAATGAGTTTATTGAACCAATTGCACAAGTTGGGCAAACTTGCGTCATTTGGCAGCTCTTTCAGTGAAGCTGGCAACCATTTTCTGGCATTGTCTAGCGCCCACTGGCAGTGTCCTGTTTATATGTTACACATTGACACTGCAATGCTTGCAACGTTGCAACCAATGGCTACCGTTGCGTCACACAAGTGGTAAGTTGTGTGACTCTTGGCAATGGGACAACAGGAAATATTCTTATCTGTTCCGGCAAGAAGAAAAATGAAATTTTATTTACGCCAAAGGATTTTGTGATTTCCTCAAATAGTTAATTCAGCCTTAGCTTTAGCTCCATCTCCATCTCCAGCTTTAGCTTTAGCTCCGAATACTGTAATTCTCTTTTTGGCTTGACTGTCTTACGCCATTCTCCTTTCTTCGGGTCAACGCTGCTGCTGCCAAGGAACGGCTGCAAAATTGTGGCAGACAGAAGTCATTTAAGGAGAATTTATGGGATTTTAACTGACATTTAAACAGTCACCAAAAGAGAAAAACGCAAAGACTGAAACGAAGACATAGACCAAGGCGCAGACAGAAACAGCAGGCAGTGTGGGGGGGACTGAGAAGGCCAACTTGTCGGCCAAGATTAGCGACGACAGTGCAACAAAATGTTATGGACAGCCACGGATAATGGATGCTCCTTCTTACCCAGATGGCTAAAGAACTTGGAGAAAAATGAATTGTAATTACATTTGGAAAATGCAGAAATGCTTGCACTAACTGCAGTACAGTTAATGGACAATTTACTACCATTTCGCAAAGCAAAAAGCACACTAAAACTCGCTGAGTAACTGGTTAACTAACAACTTATTGAAATAGTCGATAGTAAGCAAAAAACTTTTTACAGGGCAGGAGTTTCAGATCTTTATGTTCTTAGGCGCGAACATTTAGATCTGAAACTACTTTCCTATTTAAACATATTCATTTATATCCTGCACAGCGTTATGTTAACTTTGTGCAGAAGGGGGCATAGGTCAGACCCTATGTAGAATATATATTCTTGATCAGTATCAACAGCGGCGTCGATTGAGCCTTGCCCGTCTGCCTGACTGTCTGTCCGTCAGACTATAAGAGCTAGAGACACCAAATTCGACATCAAGGTTCCTTTATGCCATACGCAGATCAAGTTTATCTAATCTTAAATCGAATAAAAAAACGAATTGTGGGCACGTTTCTCAACGTAGATACTTCTAAATTAACAACATTTCGTAAACAATATTATATAGAAGTAATGCTAAAAGTTTCATCAAGATCGGTTTAAAAATAAGAAAGAAAATGCGCTCATAAGGGCAGCACATGTGCAGAACTAAATGAAGTGATGTAACACTCAGCTTTTTATTGAGTATATACACATATGCAAAAGTTTGATGCTATAAGCATGCAATGAATTCATATGCTAAATGAGAGTTTGAAAATAGTATGTTTTAAACACCTGTTATATACTTGCTTCTATTATAATCAAATTACTTATTATCAAAATACTTTTATTATAGAAACCTGTACAAGGTATTATACTGTTGGTTGCGTTCGACTGTAGCCTTTCCGACTGGTTTTTATAAAGAATTGTACAGGGTATTGTCCTGTCGTGTGCACTTGTTTTAAGTAGATCTGGTTGTAAAGTTAGGGATGTCGAATATTTTCTGTTGTCTGTTTTCAAAAAAATATCAAAATGATATTTAATATATCGTATTTAAATATCGATTTATCGATATAATTGATATTTTTATTTTTTCCCCTTTTTCCCAAAAAATAAGTAGCACTGTGCCCCCCCAAAAAAAAGAAATAGATAATAAACATAAATATGTCCAGTTTTTTGTGTACAATACATATTAAGTATTTTTAGTGTAAAATATTGGGTTTCCCTGACTTTAAAAATACGCGTTGCGGGCTATGTAAATCCATCAACGCAATTCGCTCTGATGGCACTGAACTTCCAGGTGTAATTAGATACCTGAAAGCGACTTGAGACAGTCCCGGCATGGCCGCCTTATGCGAATTCCAGAATATTATGGTAGTAGTAGTCCCCGTTTTAAAATTGACCTATTATGGGCTGCCATAAAGTCAACACACGGGTCATCTGCATTTTCGTCATTTGATATATTTGTTCCTTAAATTTAAATTCATTTTGTCTCCGATCACTCAAATCACTTAAGATTGAACTAGACTCACAGCGTGACAAACGTACAAATATCTTATATTAAAATATCAAAAAAAAAAAAATCGCATATACGATATTTGGGAAACACAATATCACGATATAAATATATCATTTTTTTATAAAAAATATCGATATATTGATATTTTGATATATTATCAACAATCCAATTGTAAACCAACATTTACTTACCTTTGAAGTAAATCGTAGTTTCAATTAAATACGCTATCTGCAAATAAAGACAAATTTAATTGCAATTAGCTTTTTGATAAATTTATAACTATATAATTACATACATATAAGTACGTACATATGTATGTAGTTTAATAATAATAATTATTAATACTATTATTAAAATATTATACTGTCGCGTGCGCATGCTCGAAACTAAAGTCTATACTGGCAATATGTCTAACTGTCTTACTGACAGAATCAGTACATCAACACACTTTGAATTGTTAATCACGGAACTCCACACTGTGTCAGTAAACTTGCAAACCCGTAATAGTTGACTTGAGTAACTTAGCACTTCTCCCAGAAGACCCAGGTGACCAACTTTTCAAACATTTTACAGTAGTTGGCAAGCTTAGAGTCCTTGAAGCACGAACTGCCTATTGCATTTTCCGTTCCGTAAATGTGTTGCATTTAGCATATTTTCATATTTATTTTTTTTAAATGTCAGAAGTTTATTTAAGCACTCTCAGCACACGGCAACAAATAATTTTGTTAGTAACTGCATTTTCCTCCACTTCATATTGATAGCTCAAAACTTTTACAAACTACACTTGTGAGTTTTGCGTTCGAACTTATTGTAATTGTTGTTGTAGGGTTTATTTTTGTGTTGGTCGTGTTGCTTATTGCCGAGTGCTGCAACAGTAATCGAAAAGTTAATTCTCCGAAAAACAAGGTAATTAGTGTAGCAGTGCCCATAAAAAGCAAACGAATGTGCAAAAATAACGAGAAAAGTTTGAAAAGTGCACACCGAATGGGAGAAAGACGAGAGAAAGGCACAGCGTAAGAAGAAAACTGTGTGGCATTGTTGGTTGCAGCTAGGAAAACACGTTGTAATAAATGACCTCGCCGAAAGAACATTACAACTATGCCACAGGTAGGATAGAACTTACTACAGAAAACCGAAACAGTTGAAAAAAGAAACAAGTAAGTACTTGGGTAGGTTAGCGACAGCAAAAAGATTTGTGGATATTTGCAACAGCCTGCAAACGGTTAAATATTTGTGTAATTTAATTAAGGAGAATTAATTGTAGATGATATCTTCCCTATAACTTGTATCAAACCAAAACACTTCACAAATAAGCGCTTGCAATTTGACTATGGAAAACTGCAATTTTTATTGAAATTTCAAATATTCTTAGTTGACTTGACATTCTTGCACTTGTCTCACCTACTCGCAAGTTGGCATCCAAAAAAAAACAGCTGTATCAGGAAGAGAAGGTCATGCATACGAGCCTTCAATTAATTAATAAACAAAACTTTTAGTCGCTCGAGTGGCGTAAACAACTTTGCCGACTGTCATTAGTTACGCCAACAACTTGAGACCTTTCCTCCTCCAAGGAAACCCTTTCTCACTCTCGCTCTCTCTCTCTCTTTCTCTCTCTCTCTCTCTTTCTCTCTCTCTTTCTCTCTCTCTCTCTCTCTTTCTCTCTCTCTCTCTCTCTCTGTCTTTGACGCTATCTACCGTATTCACTCTTGTCTACTGTGTTTGATTTGGTTGTGCCTAATGACAGCATAAAGTTTTTGCAACCACATCAATCAAAAGTTTTTCATCAACGTCATCAGAGTTATCAACATTTCCCGCAGGCGGCAAAACTAAAGCAACTACAAATATATCAACGCCTCGCATTCGCCACGAGCAACATACACATTCTGGTCATGTGGATAAGCAGCAAGAACAACAAACAACATAAAACCACAGCAACAATAGTTAAAGCAGGAGATTCGTTGAGCATGTGGCGAACGCGTCGTATAAGTAATGAGCCAATGTCTAGTGTCAAGCGACACATAATCAACATCAGAAATGAACCAAGGCTGCTCACTGTCTGCATAATTTATTAATAAAGCAACAACAATAATAAAAGGAGAAAACCCACCTACATACAAAATGTTTGCACCAAGAAACAGGGAAAAAATGGTTTCATATCGAAATACCAGCAACAAAATCCACTTAAAAGTACCATCAACTTAAGGGCCTTTCGTAGCGAACAAAATAACTCACAAATAAAATGCTTTAAATGCCTGAGATGCCGCACAAATCTTTTTAAACTGCAGCCCCTGCGGCTACGTAATATTGATATACCAATAGCACTTCATCTTCATCATCGACTAGCATAATCAGCTTTATTATCAATGAGGGAAGGCGTTGACACAGACACCATTACCGCACCTTCGCCACACACAGATACATATACATATATATATTTATATATATATACACAGCACAGCAGGGAGTAGTAATATGCTCCTAATCGACAAAGGACAGATGGCAGGACAGCTTCATCTTTGAAATGCGTTTAATTATGTCAAAGCTGCATAGAGGAACCTTTTATGCCGTTTCTTTTACTGGCGTTAGTACAGAGACACACGGACATTTGACATTCACAACGAGATTCCAAATGGAATAGAGATTGGCAAAGAGAATGGAGGAGATGCAAAATGAAAAGATCTATTTTACCTACGTACTTATGTACATATGTATAAAGAGACATCACATTTTACATTGGTTTCATTTCTGCGATGTTTCACATTTAGCATGGCAGACAAGCTTTTGTGATACAGTTTGTTGGGCTTTAAGTCCAACTTCCCGACCCAAAAGCCCTCTGCTACTACTCCTACTCCGGCTCTGCCTCTTACTCCAGGTTCCCCACAGAAACACGAGGACTGACTTTGACTGTGATGCTTGAATAAGCCCTCAGAATATAAGCTACCAATTACTAAAGTGTTTTACTCTCAGTGTAAAGTCGGTGCTGTTGTTGTTCATGCAATTGCTGGACAGGATTTATTAGACTCTAATGAATACCAGGTAGATATATTACATTGATGGGACAATCTCACGGCATTGAGAATATTAATTGAATTTAAATTTAAAGTTGTGGCGTATGCTTAGTTGATTTAGGACAACTTCAAGTTTAGTTCATTGAGTTAATGAAATTCTGTAAACTAATATTTATGAATATAAAAAATTAATTCATTTAATCAGATATAACTAAAAAAGGTAATGAAAACCATTTGTTAAGATAATAATATAAATATAGTAATTTACTATAAATATTTTCTAAGAAAAATAATTTCTCATTTATGGATAACTATCATTAACTGACCTAATAAGGCTAACATCATCCCAAATTAAACAAGCAACAAGTTAGAAATCTTCTCCGACTTCTTCTCTTTACAAGTCATTAGTCCGATTCAATAAAACATCAAGAATTTGTTAACATCAGAAACGTTGTAGTGTCCAAACACCGAGTATGTTACTTAAGCCAAAACTTTAATAGCTGTAGTCACTACCCAAGAGTAAGCTTCTCTCCGAAAGATAGAAGAATAATGAGAAGTCGGAACACCAAATTCAATTGGGATAGTAATTCAAGCGCAAAGCAAAAGCCGTGCCCATCTTATTAGCATTCCAGATTTAATTTCGCCAAAGTGGAGAGCAGTCAACAGCAAAGGTCGACAGGGGACAGTTGACGACGTATGAGAAGCCCTAAGCTACCCATTCCACCACTTTTCCATAGAGCACCCACATGTGACCCATGTGTATATCAAAGCTCTGCACATTGGAGACGACACATGTAGAACTGAATGCTAATGACATTTGCCATCCCCCAAACAACAGTTGTCCAACTGTCCAACTGTCCGACTGCCTGACTGTCTGTGGAGCAAGTCAAAGGGTTCGCAACACGGTTGCAGGTTGCCGGTTGCTTGGTAGCTTCATTGCTTTTTCGGTTAGTTAACCGTACTTGACACGTTCCGCTTGGCTAGGTCAATAAGCGAGTTGTTGCCTTGTCTCTTCAGCGTTCAGCATTTTGCCCTGTAATTAAACATTTTTTTCGTTGAGCGCCTTCGAAATCTGTGTGGGCAAAAAGGTAAAGGTGAAGATTTCTATCTGTGCGAATGTGTCTCTCAGCCTAACTGTCTATCCCGTCTGTTTGCCTATTCATCTGGTTGCCAGTCTTTGCCCAACAGTCCCTGTTACCTGTAAATTAATGAGTGTCATCCGTACCCTGAAGCCAGTTCATTCAACCAACTTAAACAGCTTTGCTGTTGGTCTATAACACTTCAATTAGGTTATCTTAACGCTAGTTTGCTGACCCAGTTTTGTGATCCATCGACTAAATGAAAATTCGAATTTAATTGGCGACTCTTAGCTACCTACTGATTGATGAGTTAATGCTATTCAACAGGCTCAAGTCTATTAGGTATATTGACGAGTCTTTGGGTATAGACGAATAAAATAAGCAATTCATTTGTCTCAACCACAATAAACATTCAACAAATTAACCCTAATACAGTATGCATGTTTACATATATACAAATATACTCAATACTTATGCAACATAAGGGGTATATACTTTATTAAATTGTTATGCTGCGCATTTTATAGAAGTTAAATTGGTATTGTAGAACAGGTAAGGAACAGCTATTAAAGAGCAAAACAAAAGTTTTGTGATACATCAAATTTCGGTTTATTGTTTCTCTAGAGAGAATATCAAAGTTTATTGTTCCCTAATGTTTTTTATCATTCTATTTCTTTTGTTGACCTATACAATCACGCATTCGCCAATTGTGAATTGTATTTCCAAGTCCAGCACCCCATGTCTCGTGTGTGTAATACATAAATTTCATGAATATAATTTCGACAGCACATCACTCAATAAATGGGGAAAGGAAAAGAATCAAAAACAAGACCATGAGTAAGAGCAGGGTCTACAATGAAAACTGGAGCACCAGATGGACCACGACTTATACACTCTATGTCTATTAAAAAAGTGCAACCAAGGGTATACTAGCTCTATGCGAATGTTTGTAACGCAAAGAATTAATATTTATCGGTAATTTTATCCAAATTTCATATGTGCATGCCTGTGCCTTATAGACTTATCAAGTGTGTTGTCCTCAAATTAGGATGCGTGATGTGTGTCTTCGTATATGTGCGAAAAGATGTTATGCGTAGTCGAGCACTATCAACTCAAGTTTGTATTTGTAATGCAATGAATAAATATAACATATTCGTATATTATCAGACTTTTTGTGAAGCAGAACACAGACAAGACATCAACGTCAGCGTCATTTACTGTTTGTGCCTTGCCACACACACATACGCTAGCGTGTTGGTGTGTGTTGTTGTGCATTTTGAATATTTATGAAAATTTGCAGTGTCATGTGCTTGACCAACACGTAATACACATACACATGCACAAATACAAATATATATTTATATGCACATACAAGAATGACTGTCCTTTGGCTGTTGCCCTCTCAACAGCTGGTAAATCGAATGCAAATAATTATTCAACATGATCCACACTGTATGTGCGTGGGTGTGAGTGTGAATGTGTGATTGTGTGCTGGAGTGCGTGTTCGTGTTCGTGTCCTAAGAATAATTGCATAAATATGAAAATTAACATATTACGCGTACATGTCTAACTCAAACTTCCCGCACATTTTGACTCTGCATTGAGCCTGTTTAAACAAACATTCAAATGTCAGTTGTTATTGGAACTTATTTATACTCACACATTCGTATCATACTCACACATCGTATACATAATGCTATGAATAATTATGGTTCGTTGCAAATGCAAATGATAGCAGAATTAGACCTTTGTAGTCAAATTAGTGTTTGGTTTGTTAGAATTATACGAAAATTGTTATGTTTGAACTGAATACAAAGGAAATTCAAAAACAAATAACTCTAACAAAAAAAAAAAAAAAAAAAAAAAAAAACAAAATTATATAAGCTGATGAAAAGTTAAGTTACCAAAGGTAAAATTTAATCTATGATTTAACAAGGAATAACATGAACAAATGAGTGGCAATTATCCAGAGTGGTTGACCATATGATTCCCCGGAAATATCCCTTAGATGCCGCTAGAAGAATTTATAAGCACACACATAAATTCATATACTGATTTATTTATATACATTGTGAGATTAAAGATGCTAAGTTTATTACGCATATTTGCAGTAAATTACAATACACATTTTGCCAAATGGATGTTGGGCATAAAAATATATAAAGAAAATAAAAATGTTAAGGCATGTAATTTAGCTATTCTTCGAATTATATGAATAAATTCATGATGAATTTTTCAACAGTCAACTTTTATTCCTTTACACACTTCAAATTCAATTTAAAAATTACTTTAGACTCAACATTCAATACACAATCAGTGGAATGGCAGAAGTCTTATGTCAATAAAAAATCCATTTGAAATTGACGCCCTTTTTACTGGAACACAAGATTTATACACAGCACTCGGATGAGGAGTACTTTTAGTAATATGCATTTGACAGCGTCCAACGAATTGAAATATGACACATTTGCGTGTGGCCCAAAAATAGTATAAAAATCGCAGCATTTCACTTTATATACGAGTATTCGAGTACAGAAAACGACAAACTAATTCAATCTGTGGCGCTTGTCCGCGTTTATCACTCCACGTCCAACCAATTCCCCTTCTCAGTCAACTCGTTACAGCCCTAACAAAAAGTCCATTCGTGTGAATTGCATTTTCATTTGTATAGAATTTTCATTGCCAACTGTAGTTCGATTGTTACTCTTCACTCCTGACACTCACACATGTCCTCCACAGAGTCAGGTTGACTTCAGAATGGGAATGGGACTGTTTCCATGTCTCGTGTTGCTTTGACAGTTTTTTGGCAAAATGCCAGACATACCCTGACAGTGGCAATGGAGTGCAGGATGAATTCTCGCCCAGCCCAGCCAAACCCATCGAGGAATGCGTGTGGAAAATTTAGCACGCTCGACGTGGCAAATAAAAAATTGAAGTAAATTTGGCAACTGGCTACAGTCGTTAGGATACCGTCTAAAGGATCCTTGGCGGCAGCATTCGGTGTCATCATATATACAAAAAAAAAAAGAGAAAATAGTTCCCAATGTAGCAATGCGACAATGCAGTTAGACAGACGGGCGAGACAGCACAGAGTCAAACACATAGTCAGACAGACAGGCAGTCGCCAGACAACAGCCAGGTTATAACATAGGTGCCAGACTACTTAACCTGCTTTGAAAGGTTTCTTAAACTATTCCGATCCACTTCAAAGGCAAATAATATACAAATCATTTATATCAATAATATAGTATAATATAATTATGAAATTAAATAAGTTCCATTACGATTTATGAGAATTTATTATTAGATATTTTAAATAGTTTCCATAGTATATTTGATTAGCAAGTGTTTATCTCAATAAATTATATTTATATTTATTTCAAATTGATTCTTTAAAAAAAGTTGTTCTTAAATCATTCAGTAATAATTTGGACTGAATTTAGACTGATCTGGAAAATCTTCTTGTTCGCGGTCTAGCATTGACGGAAAGACTTTTAAGTTTGCTCAGGCATTTCCACAACGTTTTATATACAATTTAGCAAAAGTTAGCTTAAGGTATTATTAAATACGTATACGTAATTCTGCTATGCAGAAAACTAACCAGCTTTCGGCTGGTTTCATCAGCCTAGTCTTGACTTGATCGGGATGAGAGCCAGGAACCTGCTACGAGTTATATTTATTATGGCAGGCGCGTCGGCCAGCTGACTTATTAATATGCAGAGCAGTCGAGCAGGTGCCTTTGCTGCCGTTTTATGCCACAATTTGAGCCACGTGCCACTGCTGGCATTGCCACTGGTGCTGTTACTTGTGCTGCTGGCAAGGCTTTAATAATGTGACCACAATCGTTGGCACAGATTTTTGCAGCTGCAGCGGGAAATTAACAATTTCTAGGCACAATTTTGGCATGTTCCGAGTGACAACAAGTTGCGTGGACCAGAGATGTGCTGAGTTATTAGCAATAGGCAATGCTACTACACACAAGTAACGAGGAGAGGGTAAAAGAGAGCATCAGTGGGATGAATGAGCTCAGCAAACACCTAACAGCTCTGTAGTGTTGTGTCGTATGTCCTGGTAAACAGAGGAGCCCGCATCCCAGCAACCCATCATCCTGTATGGCCAAATATTTCATTAGTGTGTACAACTCACTCTCACATACACACACGCATGCAATCAAACTCACACTCATTCACCAATATTACACACACATGAGCTGCTCATCAGTAGCTTGTTAGCTGCTCGTTGCCAAGGGTTCAAGTTGCCAACAATGAACAGGCCAACTAGCAGCAACAATAACTATTTCAGCTATAAGTCCAATCCTCCCACCCAATGACCACAGGATAGTTGGCCATAAGACAGAACATTGTTTAGATAAGGACTTGGTAACATTGCACACATGCATCAGACATGTTCCAGTTCAAGAACTCAACATTTCTCTGGCATCCACGCAGAGTTGGGAGTTAAATAGGGAACTCAGATTATCAAATCTCAAGTGAACGACTCGTACTATCACATACTTTTAATCTCATCCTCAATACTCATCAGGGTTTCATTTGCTTGCTTCAATTTCATCCAATTACATCCCTAATACATCACTTCAACTGTTTGTGAACTTTGTCAATCGCAACTGATTTCGATAATTGCATTTAGTTGTGCTCCAGTTTCAGTGCTTAAACTTCGCTCTATATGTATTCGCTATACGTATTTGCGTTAAGCAATAATTTTTCGTTCTTCTTTTTCTCCAAAGACTAGCTACAACAACTGCAGCTCGTGCTGAAACAATTCATCCTTTTGTACTTTGGAGTTGGAGATCTCATCATCATATAGTCAAGACATGAGATAACCAGGTGAACTGCGAGTACTTTACAGTTTGGAATCATTTCATTTTTTTTTTATATATATATATTTTCTCCGTTTTCATTGCATTGGCATGGTGTGATTTTTGCGCTCTTGTGTTTTTTTTTCCCTTAATTTTCCGCATACAAAATGGTTTCTTCATTCGTCGTTCACCGACTCCTGCTGTTTTTGTTGCCTTGGCTGCATTCTGTGTGAAACATATGCATACATTAATACCATTACCAACAGTACAGGCATTACAATATTGCATTTGCAGAAACAATTTTTTGTGTCTTTCTCTCCATTTTGCTCTATGAGGCTTCGTCTTCCGTTACACGCATCCTGCGAGTCCTGTGCCAGATGCCAGGTTGAAGCACGGATGCCTTGCTGCGGGTTTCATTTTCGGTGAATTTGAGCTCCAGTTTGGTTTTTCGCCAGGGGTTTGCCATCGTTTACACTGCTGTCTATCTACCTGTGTGGCATGACGCCTTCTCCACACTCACATCCTCCTTCACCACCACCACCACCACCTTCAACTCCATCTCCAACTGAAAGCTGTTTCTTGCCGTTCCTCGGATCGCGCATAAAAGCTGCTCCAATTACTGTTTGCATAGTTGAGTGTCGTCTGCGGAAATTTGTTTATTTTACGCGAGTGGCGTTTGTGTTGTTACTGCTGGCTCGTTGCTTTTTTATTGCCAGAGCGAGACAGATAGAAGGAATGGACGAGTAAAGGTAGAGACAGGAATGTTGCAGGCTCGCAACTAGCAACGCCTTGCACATCCTTTGCTGCCTTTGACTAAGACAAACTGACAGCTAAATGCGTCACAGTCGTTGCAGATTTCATTTTCGCAAATATTTCGATGTGTTTTGCATTTTGTAACGTTGACATTTTATCCCCCTAATACGCCCTCCAGTTCTCACTGCCCACGAAACTTTTTGTACATTGAACGGTTCTAAAGTTTTCTCTTTGCTATCAGTGCAAGAGCAAAAGTTGTATTTGCAGGTAAAATCAGCCAAATGGTTACCACCAGCGTCAGCATCTAGCTTTCCGTTTGCAACACGGGTTGTGATGTGGCACATGATACTCATAACGTTCTGATCTAGGGTAATTCTTTCTCTAAAGTACAAATAATTGAATTTAAATCCATATTAATTTACCAATTCATCGAAATATATATAAAACACTCCATTTATATTTACAGAAATAAATATTTTTAGTTTATATTTAATTCGTTATTTGCCATTTTAAATAATAATTGAAATTGGACTAATTCGATATCAATGCAATGGCATTAAGCTCTAAACTAAATCCCTAGAAAATGTATTACCCAAATTTAATTCAATATGAATTTTTTCAATTGAGAAAGAAACAAATAGTTACATGTTTAATTTTGCATATCAGTAATAATTGTTAAATAATTGAATTTTGCCTAATTAAATGACCAACTACAAACTAATTTACATTGCCAGTTAAATGTTAAATGATTGAGAGTCATTAGTCTCATTATTTCGAGTTCAATTTGAGTTTTACTTTGGTTGCAGCTAACAAACGAGATGGCCAATAGGTGGAACGAAGGAAGAGGGCACAGATTTTATTTAGTGTGTGCATAGAGTGATAATCGACAAAAAAACAGCATGTGAGAGAAAGGGTAAGAGAAATGTACTTCAAATTCTTGTTTTAATGTCATTTATCAACGTGAACAACAGACAGGCAAACAGACAGAGACACAAGCAAAACAAGCGGATCAGTCAAGCGCACGCAACGTTACAGCGTACAGGGTAATACCCTGTAATACAACTCTCTATAAAAATAGTTTTTCAATCAGTTTTTCAGTTTCATCTAAAATTTGTAATAAACTTAATCATGCCAAATTAAGCTCTTACAGTTGCTCATATCGAAGTGCTTATCGAGACAGACAGACATGGCCCAATTACCTCGGCTATTGATACTGATCAAGAATATATATACTCTATAGGGTCTGGCACATCTCCTTCTGCCTATTACATAATATTTGCACACAGTTAATATATCCCTGAACTGGGTATAACAACCCAAGAAACATACTACAAATGGACACATCACCTACATATGTTCTGTTGCAATGAACTTGCGACAGTTAGTGTCGTTATGACTCCGAGCTTACACACATTAAATACACACAATTACACATACAAATAATCGCGCACACACACACACACACACACATATGTCCCATATAAACATTTGTCGTCGTTTGTTGCTCTGCTGTCGTCACTTTGCCATAATTAATAATAATTTGCATTCGCAGTTTGCAGTTCAGCGCCCGTGCGAGATTTCGTTTTAATTAAATTATATGCGGCCATGTTGCGCATTGGGGCGTGTTGTATGCGTGCGGGTGGGCGTGGCTAATCATGGTAGCTATCTATGCAGTAAGCGGGGGGGCGTGCGTGCGTATTTCCTTGCAACACAGCATGCATAAATTATTAGCGTTATCTGTCGTCATTTCATGTGGTTTAGTTTGTGGGTCTGTGGCAACAAAGCACAATCCGCAACAACAACACTGGGCTACACATTTTGGCAATTAAAATAAGATGCGTGCTTTTTAAATATTCTCATCAATCTCGTATTCTTAGGCCTCTAACATAAACCAAACTTAAAGATCTACAACAAGACCCTGAAGTCAAAAATAAAATAGACAATATTTAAAGTGGATATGGATATTTAAATAGATGGTGCATTTCACAATCATAAGACACGGCAATATTTATATTAAGAAACATTCATAAATGTTAAGAAAAAAAAAAAAAAGAAAAACAATGTACATAAAATAATGTATAAATAACAATTGGAAACGGCAACCTCAATACGTGTACAGCACGATTTGAAGGAATGAAAGATCATCAAGTTCAACCAATTGCTTTAATTAGAACAAAAACATCAACAAGACTCGCGCGAGTACGCGAGTTCAAGTCACTGTCAATTATACATTTTATTTACATTTTTCAATAATTATTAAGTAATTACTTATATATTATTTATCAGAAAGTATAAGCATAAGCAAAATAAATATTGATTGCTCAACATTAATTTAATTTTTAAAAGAAAACGAAAAACGTACTATAATATGTCGTTTATGTGTGTAAGACTGAATGACCTTAACTAAAAGCATTTTTGTACAGCTAAGTATTGGGGATACAGAGGCAAACCAAGCAGGTCAGCCCGACAGCAAGTACTATTTAGAGCTATTGACCGAAAGTCGTCGTAAATCAAGTCACTTCAATTCAATAACTAGTCCATTGAGTTACCCTGATGTGCAAATGTTGCCATTTTGACAAGCTAAGTTCAGTTCTGTGGCCAATAGTTTGAAGCAGAGGCATCTACAGGCATTGATTTCGCTTATCTATGATGGCAAATTATTCATTGGCTGCGACGCAGCCCAAACAGGCAAAACAAAATTTACAAGCAAGTCGTAACGGCGACCGTAATTTTGGCAATTTGATTTTGGGCAATAGGCTACAAATTCAGTACAGAGCAATGTTGTTGTTGCGTCACTGTCGTTGAAATGTTTATTTACACCATTCATTGCTGTCGTTTACTGCTGCTTTTGCTGCTGTTTGCTGTTTAATTTCCATTTAAATTGCACACACAATAAGTACAAAACTTATTCAACCTTGAGCAGTTTACACAATACAAATATATTATGCCAAAAAGTTGCTGGCAAAACTCTCAAGTCTATCTCCCTCTCCCTCTCTCTCTCTCTCTCTCTCTCTCACTCTCTCTCTCTCTCTCTCTCTCTCTCTCTCTCTCTCTCTCTCTCTCTCTCTCTCTCTCTCTACCTCTCAAACAATTCCTAAACTTATGCTTAAATTGTACTTTTCCTTTCCCGCCCATCCAATTGTTATGCAAAGAAACAAACACAATTATTGACAATTACGGTCCATTGATGAAGTAGAAAATTGACATTTGACATTTCGCTCTAACAAATTATTATTACCCAATATTCTGATTTATATTTATGTGCTTATTTTATCAGTACTTAGTCGTAACTTATTGATATTTATGTTGAAAGTTCTAATATAAAGGTGAATAAATTAAATAAATTAAAAGTTTATAAATGCATAAATTATGTGGCTGACGGAGAGTTGTTGAAAAGTTCTACCATAAGCTCTCTGGCATGACCACAATAATTATTCATAATTATTCAAATGTAATTTCACACAAGTTCTCTTGGACTAACAAAATATTTAAATAATTTATTGGTTTTGTGGGTTACACCGGATTGTGCAATTTTCTTTACAATTGATAATCAAAATATATTGAATACAAAAACATTCATTTCCTTATCCAATCGTTCAATTTCTGGTAGTTGACTTGGGTTTACCTCTATTTATTTAATAATTCATTTAAAGTCTCTTTTAAAATGGACTTTTAATACGATTTGGTACATTTTTGTGCTTATTATCTAGGGGCATCAAAGCTCGCTATGGGCCACAAATATGGACCAAATTTGAATCATGTCTGCGACCAGGAAAATTGCTAAATGCAGTTTGTTATAGGAGTCTACCAAAGTTCAAAATAACGGCGTACGACATAAAACGCAAACTCATATGCAAACATCACACACACAAAATACACACTTCTATTGAAAATAAATTTCTATGCAAATTGTTAATGATGAAAACAGAGTGAAAAAAGAGCAAGCACTCATGTTATCCTATAGTTTAGTTTTAACTATCTTCAATATTTTATATATATTTAACCCTAATTTGTTATTCTAACTGAAATCCATGTATAAAAACAATATATATATATATATATATTGGAGTGCTATTTACAAATCAACAAATTAAGAAACGAACGCCCTGAATATTCACACCTCTGACTACAGGATATATAGAATGAGGATGGAAAATGCATTAGTTGTGTTAATACAGTTCTCTTGGCCAATAGCTTTCAGTGCTCTTGCAAACTGTCTGTCGTCGTTAATTTAAATATTTCTCATCCTTCTTGATGGCTTCTTTAACCCAATGATGCGAGTATACGAAATGTGATTACTTTTCATGCATTGATAGTTGAAATATCTCTTCGTATTTTTGCTATCTCCTGATTGTCGACAATTGATTCATGTTCATTTACAATGTGGTTAATTAAATCATTTTAAACGAGAAAGACTTTCTTGCACAATTGAAGATATTTAGAATCAATAAACTATTCATGACGGGAAACAATTATTATTTGAATTTATAATGCAATGATAGATTCCCATTTACAAATAATAGTTTGCTTATTGAAAATTTAATTTGTTTGACATTTTCCGCTAACTATTAGTTGAAGAACTAATCCGTAACACTTCAATAAAAATTCAATATTTGAGTCTCGTATTCAATTCGTTTTCAGATCTTTAATCTATGGGAATTGGCAATGTGCAGAAAAAAAGTAGAGAGAATAATATGTTTGCCATGTAAATTAGCAGTGAAAAAGCCAAAGAAGGCAAACTATGCAACAGCACACAGACAGACAGGAATAACAACAATAACTATCACAACAAACAAGCCACAAAGACACATACACATATGAATACACACACATGTAGAGTTACTGTATCGAAAGTTGGAGCGTTGAATTCTGATATGAAATAATCCGCAACGACAAATATTGCGCGATTTTAGCGTCCGTCCGTCCGTTTGTTTGTCAATTCTTTCCTCTGACTCTCAATGTGTTCATGTTTATATGAGTGGCTTGGCCAGTTGGTTAGCCAAGCCCTGCACAAAGCTTCTTTACACACTGATACACACACAAAGAGAGACATACATACATATGTATGTATGAGTATACGAATATTTTGGTAGAGCCAGTTACCAGACGCCAGTCAACAGCAACAATAGCAACAACTGAAAAACCACATACATAAACCGGTTGAACGAAATTCCAACCATCGGGCAGCAGCCAACAGCCAACAGCCAAATAACCAACAAACCAACTGCCAACTGCCAACAGCCGGGCCAAGTCAGAGTTGTCTGTGCTAAAGATTCAGCCTGAAACTAAAGCTGGAGGGGAAGTGGTGGCAAGAGCGGGAAATGACAGCAAAGGCAACAGCCGGCACTAAATGTCAAGCGAGTGAACGGTTTATGTTGGGGGAGGTGGTCGGGTGGTTTTGCTAAAAGGTGGCCCTCCCGCTGGTAAAGACAAGGTACAGCGGTGCCAAAAGCAAAAGAAATCTACGAATTTAGAAACCAGAAGAAGCATTAGAAAATGTATGATAAACTATAACTGATTAGAGATGAAAACGTGATGCATATACTATAAACAAAATGTCTAAAGAGAAGATTAAAATAGTTTGATTAAATCTAAGATCAATTAGAATGAAAACGAGAGTCTTCCTAAAGATAGAAACAAGAAAGTTTGAAACTTAGCTGAAGAATAGTTCAAATTTCTAATCGGTTTTGCGATAAATGAAGCAAACTTATTACTTTCTTTGTGAGACATGTTCTTTGTTAAATCTTATGCGAGTGACATGAAATTTATCCAGCTTTTTATAGATAGTTGACATATATAATAATATAAACAATTGTTGCTCAAATGTCTTTACCAGCTGCATGGTAATTATATGTTATATGCATTATTACACATTTAATTGTTTGACAATCCCTTGTCGTACACAATATAATCATGGCAAACAAAAAAGTCGCAAAACAAAATCTAAATATCAGTTACGTGTAGCATGATTTTTCCAATTGGACTCCAACTCCATCTTCAGTTTCCCAATGACGACAACTTCAACGGCAAAGCGGCGACGGAAAATTTGTTGTAATCAATATGAACTGGCGACTGGCGGCTGCCTCAGATAACTTCACATACAGACTATATACATATCTCCGCAAAGTAAAATGTGTTTCTCTCTTTCGGCGAGAGTGTGTGTGTGATTTGTGAAAAATGCGGAAAATGGCAAAAATGAATTCGATAGATTCACGGCAGACATTGCGTTTAAGGAGGATTGCGAAATGTATAAATGTACATTGGGATACTGCGAATTGCTGTGAATCGAATGATGCTCTACGAGCATGTGGAAAGCCGAGCCTCTGTTATGCAACCTCTCTAGCCCACCCCCTTTTTGGTCTCCTCCATTTGATATTATGATAAATTGCACCTTTTATTGCAGCATCAGCGCCTTGGTAACTGATTTATAAAAGTCTGGTCGTCCCGATGGCTTAAAGAAATAGCCAAAAAAAAAAAAAAACCAGTCGAAAAGGCTACAGTCGACCGCATTCGACAGTATAATACCCTGTACAGGCTTCTATATTAAGAGTATTTTGATAATAGATACTTTGATTAAAATAAAAGTAAGAACATAACAGGTGTTTAAAGAAAACCCCTTTGAAACTCTCATTTTGCATATGAATTCTTTGCTTGCTTATAGCAGCTAACTTTCACATATTTATACATATTCAATCAAAAGCTGAGTGTTACGACACTTAATTTACTTATGCCTGTGTCGCAGTAGTTCCCTATCTCGCTCGCACAAATATGCACACATGGTAAGCAGACGCATGTGTCACAGTCGTTCGCTGTCTCGCTCGCACACATGTGCTGCCTGCTGCTCTAAGATTCCGTGGAAAAATAACTTTTATTGCTGATTATCTGTCTTATTTACAAACCGATCTTGATGAAACTTTCAGCGTTCCTTCTACATATAATTCTTAACGCACCTGTTAAGTTAGAAGTGTCTACGTTGAAAAATGTGGCTATTATTCGTTTTTTTCGATTTGCGGGGGGAAGGGGGGGAGGTATCCAAAATTTAAAATAAACTTGATCTGCGTATGGTATACAGGAACCTTGATGCCAAATTTGGTGTCTCTAGCTCTTATAGTTGCTGAGATCGACGCGTTCATACAGACGGACAGACGGACAGACGGACAGACGGACGGACAGACAGACGGACATGGCTCAATCGACTCGGCTGTTGATGCTGATCAAGAATATATATACTTTATAGGGTCGGAGATGACTCCTTCTGCCTGTTACAAAAATTTTTTTCACAAAGTTAATATATCCCTGTACAGGGTATAATCAGCAACAGGACGCTCACAGTAAGTGAAAGAGTGAGACAGAAAAATAGACTGAGGAAAAGACATTGAACGAACATGACATCATTCGACAGCTACGACAACGACGCTGACGCTGTCGCTTTTCCTCAGTTTGCGTCTGACTATAGAAAATAAAGACAAAAAAAAACACATATACACTCTGTTTTTTCTCGCAGCACCACCCGACATATCGGTTCCAACCATTAACTGCCGCTCAATGATGTTCACATACGCATAACGTATCTGTATGTGTGTCAGAAATTTATGAGCGCATTTTTGCAATAGTGTGTGTGTGCACTCTTATATAGGTCTATGGGGCTGCAAATGAAAGTGTAAAGCCCGTAATCACCAAACAAATTTGTACATCATTTTGTAAGTTACTCAACGAATATACATAAAAAGTTTTGTTTTTATAGAAGCTGAAACATAAAATAAAGAATAATAACAATCATTTTATATAACAACTTTAACAATTTAAAAAAAAATTAGCTAAGTTAATTGAGTGACTGATAGATAAAAAAACTTATTCAAGCAAAAATAAAGTATTTATTTATATTTAAAAAATAAAAACTAAACAAGCTTTCACATATGTATACATATTCAATCAAAGCTGAGTGTTACGACACTTAATTTACTTATGCTTGTGTCGTAGTAGTTCGCTATCTCGCTCGCACACATGTGCAAATATGGTAAGCAGACGCATGTATCACAGTCGTTCGCTGTCTCGCTCGCTCACATGTGCTGCCTGCTGCTCAACGATTCCGTGGAAAAAAAATAACTTTAATTTCTTTGCTGATTTTCTGTCTTATTTATAAACCGATCTTGATGAAACTTTCAGCGTTCCTTCTATATATCATTCTTAACACACTTGTTAAGTTAGAAGTGCCTACGTTGAGAAATGTGGCCATAATACGTTTTTTTTGAATTGCGGGGGTGGGGGGAAAGATATCGAAAATCTAACATAAACTCGATCTGGAGAGGGTATACAGGAACCTTCATGCCAAATTCTCTCTAGCTCTTATAGTTGCTGAGATCGACGCGTTCATACAGACAGACGGACAGACGGACAGACAGACGGACATGGCTCAATCGACTCGGCTATTGATACTGATTAAGAATATATATACTTTATAGGGTCGGAGATGCCTCCTTCTGCCTGTTACATACATTTGCACAAAATTATTATACCCTTTTTTGCCCATTTTTAATGGGCACAGGGTATAAAAAAATCCAGATATTTAGGCAGTATCAACTGCTATGACTAGTTAGACCAATCCACATTTTCATATCACTTTTAGTAAATCAACAACAATAGCTGTGAAAAGTCGTTGAACGTAAATCATAATATAACTCCCAGAAAATACATCATTTTATTTTACAATTCATATTTTTGTTGAATATGAACCAGAACACAAACACACACACGCCTACTCATACTCATACAAAACATACATATACTTCTTCATTATTCGTAGCAACCGCTCGTCTATCAGTGCCCGGACACATTTATAACTCAACATGTTCCATGCCCCATTGACCCATTAAACATTCATCATTTTCCGCGGTCATTCGTCATCAATGCGTGCAACATTTAATGCTACGAACAAGAGTAAGTGTGCCCACACACTGAGATACCCGTTAACTACATGCATTTTAAGACTTAAGGACAAATATAAGGACACAGAATCAGACAATGTATTTTATTTATTTAAAGTGTATACTTTACAAGCAAACACCGCTAAGTTGATCCATATCATGCCGTCTAACTATGTAAACAAACGATTTATACTCTAGATATTTAACAATGTGTATAGACAGACAAATATATGCAGACAAGCTGTGATGCCTGATAAGCCCCTAGCTCTGATTTTCTGCAGTATGCAAAAAATTAATACTTAAGCAAATAAAAAACACTATGTAAATTGAATAAAATATAACTTAAGAATTATAATACAATATATAATTATAATTATAATAATAATATAATGATATTATAATACAATACTCCCAATTGCCGTTGCCTGCAGGGTAAACAGTGGCCCCGCTCCCTTTCCGCCCCCTCCTCTTTATTTGTTAAAGAAATGTAGTAAGATATGTTATCGTATATAATTTGGACATGCAATGCAAAGCAACCGAACTTGCTGTCATTTACATGAATCGAAATAATTTTAAATGCACTGAGCTGAGAAAAAGTGAATGGTAAAATAAAATAAAAAACATAGTTGAAATCTGCCACTGCTTTTACTTCAGTAAATTTATAAGAGGGATTCTATCAACATTGATATTGCCAAGTCAGGCGTAGAATGTTGTGTTGAAGAATGTGTAGACACCTGCGAATAAGGTCAACTGAAACGAATGAAATATAAAAAAAAAGAGACAAGAAACTGCTGGCCCAATGTCACTCAACTGTTTTATTTGTTGTTGTGGTTAACAGCAGCAATAATCAAATGTTTCTTCTTCTTCGGCTTCTTCTCAATTCATTACCATAAACAGCAGCGACGAGCAGTAGCGCGAGAGAAAGAGTAAGATGATCTAAAAACCAGATGAGACATAGAGGTTGCACGATTGCGAGATGGTGACTGGTCACCAAAGCCACAAACAGGTTTCACAAGCGATGCTAATGCAGAACAAGAATAAGTATTCATGGGGACATCCAGCGAAAGTGGTGCTATAGAAAGTTTACACAAGTGGGGCTGCCACTCCAGAGTCGGTCACTACTGTTTCCACCTTGAATTCGTTGCCTGCCAAAGACTTTGACACTACTCTTAATTAGGCTCTAAAATGCAACAGTCATCCGCAATCCATTACAGTTTAACGACAAGGAAACATTATACTGCTTATTAGCACAGCAAAGTAGATACATGCTTGAAAGCATATCCAATTTGGCAAGGAGCTTGCTCAAATAATCAGGCTATCTGTAATATTACTCAGAAACACGGAACCAAAGCTACATTTTATACATTTTTCGAATGCTAAGGTTTTAAAATAATTGTAATACGAAGAAAAATTAAATAACTATTTACCAAATATTAAATTACCGATGATTGTAGAGCCTGCAGTGTTGAATCAATGGAAACTCAACTTCTCAGGACTTAAGATGTGTGAAGAATTGTCAGAGCTTATTATTTCAACAACTAAAACAATTATAAGTTTATCTATAAAAGAAGAGCATACCTTTAAGTTTAAATTATTTTTTCGTAAAAGAACAATCATTTATGATATGGTAATCTGTTCTGGCGGACTTCCACATGTATACAGCCTGCAGCATATACCAAATTTCATTAAGTTAGCTTCAAAACCAAGAATCGTTGCCCCATCAAGAATATATATTCATTATGGTGTCTACCGATCTGCTTTGAAAGCATTAATTGTTTCTGGCATTTTCTGTATTAATATCGTCTGTATTTTAAGTTAAACTTAAGTTTCTATTAATAGTTTAATCACTTATTTCATTAATTCACAAAGGTTTTATGGGAAATCTGGTTTTCTTAAGCATTTCCATCCACTTTGCTCTAGCTTGATTAATATTACAAAAAACTGTGGAAAAATTTGTTGAAGTGCATGTCAAATTCGACATGCTAAGAATATCCGGATTTAAGATTAAGAGTTTCCGCGATCAGGTTACTTGTAGCTGGAGCAACTTGTCGACTGAAAAATGCCCGCCAGGCAAAACATGGCTAACAAAAAAAAGTGTAAAAAGTGCTGAGCACAAGAAAAGTTTAACAATATTATGCTGAACAAGCACCGAGAGCGTGTTAAAAGGACACGGCAAAATGTTAAATAAAAAAGTGAAAAGCAAGTCAGAGGATGGCAAAGAAGGACTTGCCTCTAAGCTTTCATTCAAGTTGAGCGAATAGTAAGCTGAGTGAATGGGATCAAACAATTTGCTAGTTTACACCTTGGACGCTTTTAATTATATGCATTGTACGAGGACGACGCGCTGTGCTCATTAGTCGCCTCCACTAAAAACCCAACTCAGCTCTTCCAGCTAGACAGGAAACTTCAGCTCCGGCAAGAACAAGCTGATTTCTATAGCTCAAACTTTACAAACTTCTTAAGCAAGTGACCCATAAGTTGGATACCAGCAACAACAGTAACAACAACAAGTCAGCGTCATGCCTACGCAGAATGTGCTCCTTGTTTGTACGCCGCCTGCCTAATGAATTTGATGGCCTCCGGGACTATTCCAGAGGGCTCAGCGCCGTTTACTTAAGAAACTCAAGCTCAAACTCAACGGTGTTGGCCTATCTGTGGATCTAATTGCTTTGTTAGACACCGTCGGGCTTAAATATGATGGTGTTTAGTTGAATCCAAGACAAAAAGGACATCTTTCATGCAGAGGGTTGTTGCACAAGTTCACAACAACATTTTCGGGTAACAGTTCGTACTTATCTAGATTAAACATATTGCGAAGCAAAGTTTAGAGTCCAAATTATTAACATACTTGATTGTAATCGGATTAGCAAACTCTTATTCTTTAAGATAATTTGTTGCTGCAAAACTAATAATTAAAGTTCATTTAAGAACTTCTAATGAGTAAAGAGCAAAGTTCAGCGCATGAGCGTATGTTTAATTTACAAAAATCAATAAAAAATGTTTATTTTTTTAAATATTATTATTAATATTTCTCTATTGACGGAAATACCGATAGAATCAATATATTACAATCATAAATATTGTAGAAATAATATAATAATAATAATAATAATATATGTGTATTTAAAATACTTAGAAAAACAAACATATTTTGTAGTATAGTATCAATATATTACAATCATAAAGATTGGAGAAATAATATATATAAAAATATATAAAAAACAATTATATAATGGGAAATATATCTATCTAGACACTTATTTTTTTAATAAGAATAAGAAGAATGACTGATTTAAAATTGTTTTAAATAAATTCTCTGGGTATTTAAAATATAAATAAATACAAAACTAAATAACTTAATTAATTAATTACTTAATAAATAAATAAATAAATAAATAAATAAATAAATAAATAAATAAATAAATAAATAAATAAATAAATAAATAAATAAATAAATAAATAAATAAATAAATAAATAAATAAATAAATAAATAAATAAATAAATAAATAAATAAATAAATAAATAAATAAATAAATAAATAAATAAATAAATAAATAAATAAATAAATAAATAAATAAATAAATAAATAAATAAATAAATAAATAAATAAATAAATAAATAAATAAATAAATAAATAAATAAATAAATAAATAAATAAATAAATAAATAAATAAATAAATAAATAAATAAATAAATAAATAAATAAATAAATAAATAAATAAATAAATAAATAAATAAATAAATAAATAAATAAATAAATAAATAAATAAATAAATAAATAAATAAATAAATAAATAAATAAATAAATAAATAAATAAATAAATAAATAAATAAATAAATAAATAAATAAATAAATAAATAAATAAATAAATAAATAAATAAATAAATAAATAAATAAATAAATAAATAAATAAATAAATAAATAAATAAATAAATAAATAAATAAATAAATAAATAAATAAATAAATAAATAAATAAATAAATAAATAAATAAATAAATAAATAAATAAATAAATAAATAAATAAATAAATAAATAAATAAATAAATAAATAAATAAATAAATAAATAAATAAATAAATAAATAAATAAAGAAATAAATAAAGAAATAAATAAATAAATAAATAAATAATTACATAAATAAATAAATAAATAAATAAATAAATAAATAAATAAATAAATAAATAAATAAATAAATAAATAAATAAATAAATAAATAAATAAATAAATAAATAAATAAATAAATAAATAAATAAATAAATAAATAAATAAATAAATAAATAAATAAATAAATAAATAAATAAATAAATAAATAAATAAATAAATAAATAAATAAATAAATAAATAAATAAATAAATAAATAAATAAATAAATAAATAAATAAATAAATAAATAAATAAATAAATAAATAATTAAATAAATATATAAATAAATAAATATTTGAAATACAAACATATTTTATTTTCTGAATTTAAACTCATTTTTCTATATTTTTTTTATATTTTTTTTTAATCTTTAACTTATTATACCGTCCACAGGCATTGTCCCAACATTACCAGCATTGAGCATATACAGTATGTCAACGCCTCTGGCTGGTATAAATTATAAATACTTCTCAACAATATTCACCAGGAAAAAACATCACAGAACATTTACCTAATCTGTAATTTCACTCTGAATACACAAAGATAGGGATAGAGAATGAGAGAGAGTAGGAGGAATGAAATCCCATCCATGGGGATAAGCCCCAAGCAGTGGACCTGACCTGGCCATGTCATGCCCTTGTTGCAAGTAATCTAACTTCAAAAGCGACTTCATTTGACAAGTTTAATGCAGTCCAACAACAAAATAAAGTTGTTTATTGCATTACTGCTCGCCAGTTAAAGTTTTTACTAGAGGCCAGTGGTCAGTTAACCTCACTCTGGTCCCCAACTTGATCATGTTGTCAGTTATAAATAGAAATTAAATCATCAACCCGCCAAGTTTTCATATTTATTGTTTTGTTTTTTTTTTTTTCACTTAACTTAACTTAGTAATGATGATTGCATGTTGCTAAAATAAATGGAAGGTTGGAAATCCAAAAAAAAAAGAAAAGAAAATTCGAATTTTAATTAAAAAAATATTATTTTCATTTTTTCTTTAGCATATTAACTTCTATTTGGCACGTTTTTAGTTTTTTTTTTTTCATTTTCTCTACTAGAAATTCAACTAAAAACTTGTTGTCCCTGTGTGGATGTGTGGGTCCCAACTGATGCGACATGTTGGCTTACCACTAAGTGAAATTAGCGGTTGTTACTAATGAAAAGTGGTTTTAGAGCGACGGAGAACTTTTGCAATTTTCGGGCATAAGCACGACGATAATGGCAACGCCCCTGCCTTCTGGGCAACTGAAAAAGTTGATTGTAAATACCCATCGGACCGTCTCAATAATGGGTATATTAAAAATGTGAACAACTTATAAAAACCACATTATCAACTTACATAATATCAGTATTATAATTACATATATTACAAGTAGATACATATTCAGGTTGTATTTTATATTAGCACCAAACATTTTATTGTTGCTGAGAATGAGATACAAAAGTATGTGTTGCTGGCTCAGAATTTAATCTATGCAATTGCCAATGAAAACAATTTGGAAAATATGACGGTTATTATTGTAAAAATATACACATGTACACATGCTCATTAAATTATATATACTTATTTAGGGCACTACAGCAACTATGGATACGTATAAGAAGTACAGGGTACTCAAAAGTCATGTATGCTGAGTCTACTTAGTCGCATGCCAAAGTCCGAATCTGTCAGCGACAAATGGCCATGGATTTAGTATTATTCTTTTTTTCTTTTCATAATACAGTTTAGTTACTGAATCAGAATGAGAATTTAAGCGTTTTTTTGGACTCAATGTGCAGGATGTAATTCGTATTGGAGTCAGCTAATAATTGGATTAGTGTAGTTCTTCACATCAAAGTTTCTGCACATATGCGCATAATTAAAAATTACTTGAGCACGCTTTCTTTTTCGTTGACCATGTGCCACGCCCAAGTTCTCGAAGCACATTTCCTCCTACTCCTTTAATTCAGCTTCCTCCACTGTGTCTTGCTTCTTCGCATCGCGTCTTCTTCGACGAGAAGTGAAATTAATGGCTTTTCTATTATTTTGCGCAAAGTTTCAAAGCGCATTTGACGTTGATTGCATTTTTTGCGCTTGCAACACCAGCAGCACAGCCGGGGGCAGGGACAGAAGCAGCAACATCAGATCCTAAAGCTCCTCCAGCAGAATCACAGCTGCTGGAAGCTGGATGCTGAATACGGGTACAGATACGGGCTGCTAGATACTTGATTAAAAATTTAGTGTGCAGCTGATACCCCGCCGGCAATTTGTGCAGCTGCCCCCAGAACTCCACTCTTCTCTTCTCCTCAAGCCGTCGGCATTTCCCAGTTTTGGCCATCAAACATTTGATACTGGCAAATCGCAGTGCAAAGCAAGACGAAAATCTTGCAAAACAATTACCAAATAGTGGACAAAACAAAAACAAACAAACCAAACCAAACCAAACCAAAAGAGTGCATATGGGTGTAGTTTGTAGATTGTGGTGTGTTGATTTGTATGCATGAGATGCAGATACTTGTAATGGATGCCATCATAGGATAAAGGACACTGATAAGAACAGTGATGGGTTTGCAATTAAAGTTTTCGTAGATGTGCATTTTAAAGTAAACGAACAATGGGAAAACAATGCTCGAAAAGTGCAATTCAATTGTTATTTAGTTTGGACTTTAGAATATGTAACAATATACACATTCTGCACAATTATATTTATACCCTGTACAGGGATATGTAAACTTTGTGCAAAAAGTATGTAACAGGTAGAAGGAGGCGTGGCAGATCAGTATCAACAGCGCAGTCGATTGAGCCATGTCTGACTGTCTGTCCGTCCGTCTGTCCGTCCGTCCGTCCGTCTGTATGAACGAGTCGATCTCAGAAACTATAAGAGCTAGAGCTACCAAATTTGTCATCAAGGGTCCATATTTCTCAACGTAGACACTTCGAATTTAACAAGTGCGTAAAGAATATTATATCGAAGGAATGCTGACAGTTTCATCAAGATCGGTTTATAAATAAAACAGATAATCAGAAAAGAAATAAAAGCAATTTTTCCATTGTAACGTTGCGTCTACGGACATGTGTGCGAGCGAGACAGCAAACGATTGCGATGCGTGCAGACGTAATTGAAATGACGTAGCACTCAGCTTTTGATCGAGTGTGTATACATATAGAAAAGCTTGGTGCTATAAGCATGCAAAGAATTCATATGCTAAATGAGAGTTTCAAAAGAGTATTCTTTAAACACCTGTTTATGTACTTGCTTCTATTATAATCAATAAACTTATAATCAAAATCATTTTACTATAGAAACCTATACAGGGTATTATACTGTCGGCTGCGCTCGACTTTCCGACTGGTTTTAAGTTCCCAATTTCTTAAATCAACAAAATTACTTTACTCAAAATTAGAGTATATTAAAAAAAATAAACAATTATAAACTATTTTTATCAATCTAAGGTATTCATTTAAAAAACCAACTAATTTGCATATTTCGTAATTTCCTTTGCAAAGATATAATAATTGCAAATTAAAAGCGAAATATACTATGGGCAGGGTCTCAAACGGCTGTTAGTCAGTCTGTTAGCCGTGTTCCAAAAAACTGTTTTCATTGAAGTCGTTTGCTGGCGGTATTTTTATTGGGGTTTGGGGCCAGACACATGCCTGGCGAAAACAAGAGCGTTAAGTTGCACAAAATAAACTTCCTTCCTGTCGCGGCTGAATGGTTGGCTGGCCGACGGGCTGGCTGACCTGACTGGCTTCTGGTGGCCAGTCGTAATTCGCCTGAGATGCCCCTTTGCCAGAACCTTGCGGCAATTCCAGACGGGGCGGCCGAAAACTTTAAGCGCATTTCGGGTTTTTACATAAACTTGTCTAGGCGCCATCGAACAATACAAAATGAATGGAGAGGTGTCTGGTTGTGTGTGTGTGGGGTAAAGAGAGAGAGAGAAATAGTAGATAGGGAGTTAGGCGAACGCGAGGCACAAAACAGCTGACAAGCAAAACAACCAGTTAATTTTCAAACTGTGCAAAAGTACCCAAAAGTGCGACAAGCACTACGAAGCGACAGTGGGAGAGAGCAGGAAGGGGAAGCGAAACGGGTTCGAGGGTCGGTTCGTGGTTAGACTTGATTTGATATGCTGCAACTAGTTCAAAACTACAACAGCGCCAGCATAAAATGCATTCGAGACTTGACTGGGTGGGGAACTGGAGTGTGGACTCGACTGGACTTAAACTGGCGGTGGTACTTGGGCTGGCTTTGGCTCTGACTGGGCGCTGTTTAGGCCCGTCCGGTAAAAGAACAACAACACAGTCCGATGGACAGGCCAGCGAGCCAGCGGAAAAACTATAAAACTTGTTTCTGTCTAAACATGGAGGCATGTTCGGAACCACTGCTCACCTCCTATCCCCCTGACCCCCTTTCTCTATTTCTATCTCTCTCGCTATTTGTAAAAACATGCCGTGTTGCAAGCAAGTCTGAAATATCTTCCGGCTCGCAACAACATAGACAACAACTGTGCAACGCCGTTTGAACGCAGTTCCGTCGACGGCTTTTCGAGATTTTCTATTGTTAAGAAGGCGGTTCCCAAAAACCCGCCGCCGCCACCGCCACCGTCGCGTCGTTTTTTATTGTTATTGTTGCTATTGTTGTTGTCTGTTAAAGTCTTGCAACGCCGTCACTACTCGCAATTTTCCCATTGTTGGTTTGTTGTTTTTAAAAATTACGAAATTTCTTTCTGAGTAAAATAGAGCTGGGTCGCAATAGTAGGGGTAACAGTAGGGGTATCTGTCTATATCTATTGTAGTTTAACAATAAATTATAATGCTATTGGAACTATTAAAAGAGACTTTTTCGAATGTAAACATTATGCTGCTGAAGGTGAATGATAGAGAATACTATATACACAATGGATTCTTAAAACACTTCATTTTCCTAAGTCTTAGTGCGTTTAGGCACGTCTTAAACAATAATTTATTGAGGAAAAAATAGCATAGATATATTCATGATTGATTCAAATATTATTATTCAAATAGCTTAATTCAATGAAGTTCGGTAAAAGGTCTAAATAAAGTGGTCAAAAGTTATGTAAAATTATGTTATTAATTTTGCCAAAACCGATTACCCTTTTTCCATTGAGCAGAGACGAGTGCAGAATTGTGCAACCCAGCAGAATGCAAACCTGTGTAGAGAGTATCTACTATTCGAACGTGATTATTATATGTATGTATGCATACGTACATAAAAATTAAATTAAAATGTTGGCAATGACGAAGTTCAATGCCAGAGATCAGTGTTTATCTCTCTCTCTCTCTCTCTCTCTCTCTCTCTCTCTCTCTCTCTCTCTCTCTCTCTCTCTCTCTCTCTCTCTCTCTCTCTCTCTCTCTCTCTCTCTCTCTCTCTCTCTCTCTCTCATTTCAGTTTATTGGCTAATAAAAATTAATTAACAGTAAAAAACAGTTTAAAAAAAATAATACAAATGAAAAGACCTTCATCAAGTTTCGAGTGATTTCACACTTTGCAATAAGATCTGAAAGTATGATTTAATCTAACAAAACTCACAAATTTTTGAAACTTAATGTTTCAACGCAGAAGCAGGAGCTTTAATGATGATCCCTGAACATAAATTTAAATCCAATTACAAATTTAAAAATAAACGGTGCCCTATAATGGATCGATATTAGGTCTTGCACTGCTTCCAATTAGTTATGCAACATGTGTGCCAATTTCCATAGCAATCTGTTGCTTAGTAACCCGTACATTTCCCATACGTACTCCTATAGCCCAAAAGCCCATTTACCCGGCCATTGTACAAGGTACTCTTTATTACATTAGGGCCAATACCAATTCATAATTAACATAATTGAGGCAGCCTGGCATGCTTTTTGTTGCTTTGATCAGACTGACTGGAAGTCTGTTTGCACGGGAGGGGAATGTCAAATGGCGGCGAAGACCCATAAACAACAAACCAGCAAAAAACCAGGCAATCACGAGACCGCGCGCGACATTATTATACCCTGTGGAGTCTCCGAAATTAAGTATTTTGTACCTAACAGGTGTTAAAAAAAATACTCTTTTGAAATATTCAAGCAAGCTTTTGCATAGAACTGAGTGTTATGTCACTTTATATACATATGCTGTCTCGCTCGCATATATGTGTTGGCCGCAAAGCGCAACGATTCAATGGAATAATTTCTTTTCTTTCATTTTTCTGATTGTCTTTCATATTTATAGACCGATCTTACTTAAATACTGATCACGACTTCATAGGGTCGGAGATACCTCCTTTTGCGTGTTACATACATTTGCCTAAAGTTATTATATATTATTATTTATTTTCAATGGGCACAGGGTATAATAAGTGAAAACACTGCAGTTGAGAGTGATGAAATAGAAGATACCCTGATTAACGGACTAAAACTACTTTTATGCTGAAGGAGAAGCTTTTTTTCTGCCTATTAAAATATTGGTTAGAACAGCTTTGTGTTACACCATGTAATAACGTTCAGTTCATTTATACAGGGTATTATAATAATACCGAAAGATGTGAAAATAATACAATATGTATGTAATTTCTACGCAAAAATCAGTTCACATGGCCTGGCGGCATAGCAGAAACAACGATAAGAAGAAGAAAACAAACTGAGGAGAGGTAAATAACTCTAAAGAGGAAGACGTGGCAGCATAAAATTGACGTTGATGTAGTTGACTTACCCAGTGATGCTGTAGCCGTGTGAGAGCAAGCGAGAGAGAGGCTGGAAAGCTGACCTGAGCTTTGGGGGCCTCTGTCGCTTGGAATGTGGCCGCTGCGTTATTGCGATTTTTTCTCTCTTTTTTTTTTTTTGCTTGTAAATTTATTGTTGTTTTTGCTGCTGTACCAATGCCGGCGTCGGTGTAATTGTTGTTTTAGTTGGGGAAAAGGTGACGCTCGCGCTTGTTTGCTGTATTTGCGCCTCTCCCTATATTCGCTTAGCTGTTTCTTTTGCTACAATAAACTACCGTTATACGTATGTACATTGACTGAAGGGCAATATACACACACGCTCGCACTCCCCAATAACATTCTCTCACACACGCACACACACACTCTCTCGTGTAACCACAAATATTTCAACAATTAAACCATTCGTTTTGCACTTATGCACGTAAAACAATGGTATCAACAATAAGAACAATAGTATCGCGCAATAATATCATCAATTTATTTATTTAATTTGTTATTAAATTAATAAAGCTTAATAAAACACATAAATGAAAACATAAATTTTTCATGTGACATTTCGCGACGCGCCAAAACGAAAAACAACAAAAATAATAAAGACACGCGACGCACGTACATATGCAGCGGAATCGGCAGTCAGCAGTCAGAAAAGTAGCGACGCGATGGCCTCTGCTACCTCAATGTCAACGCCGCAGTCATAGTCAAAGTCGGCGTCGCTGTTCCCATCTCCATCCCAATCGCCAATGGCACCCACACATCAGCAGCTAACGGCTAAATTGAATTTCTGGGTTGCAATTTGCGCTTTTAATTAAATCATTATAAAGAGGGCAAAAAGATTACGATTACGCCATTTATGCTTCAATGTCTCCCCCCTTCACCAAGCCTTTTGACCACATGCTGACCATATATTGTAATTGTTGCTTTTGCATGCGATTGTGTTCCGATCGCTCATGGCGATATGTATATGTGTGTGAGTATTTTGTTTGTACATCTGTGAAATGTATTTCAGTGAATTTATTTGTTTGTTGAGCTCAATTGCATTTAATTACGCACCCAATAGTAAATGCAATACAAATCAAATTATATATTTGCTGTTGTGTGTAAGTGAACTGTTTTAGTTTGCAATTAAATTGTTGCTTCACACACTCATACATGCACACACCAAAATATGTACATTCATATATACAAACAGATTGTACAAACAAAAACCAGCCAAACAACTATTTTTACAGCCTACGCCACCGCCTGCTGCGCTGCTGATGCTGCCGCTAATGCTACATCTACCGCTGGAGAACTTCCACTTGTCTACTTCTTCTTCTTAATTTTTGTTTTTGCCTTTTTACCTTTGCACGATTTTAGCATTTTATGTTCTCAATATTCATGCTCTTTTAATTAGCTGTAATTTAGATCTAGCGGCAATTCGAAGTACACAAACAACTAACGTAACATTGTTAGCACATGCACACGCGACGCTTAATGGTGAACAGATTTTATAAACAATGCCGCCGACGGAATTCAAATCGACGGCCGCGACACACCCGTACGCGACCAAAGAAGACAATAAACTAATAACAGGTGTTCAACAGGTGACAGAGCTGCCAACTTAATAAAAAATATTATATCGGCATGCCTGGTCATCCTCTAACATTGTACTTTGAGTTTAACATAATCGTAAGCAGCTGACTCATGTCTGATTAATGTTAAGTAAATTTTACCATACCATTTATGTTAATTAACATTTTGTTACTCTGTAACAAGCGGTGCCAAGCTCCGGAGCTCGAGAGTTTGCATATATTTCGTTAAGTAGGATGCAAACCATAATTGTGTGAGAATGAAACTTTGCTAATCAACTACAGATTATGGGCAGTAGATGGCGCTTTATACGATAGGTGGCGCTTTAGAACTCAGATATCCAACTTTATTTTGACAAAAACCAAAACGAAAGCTCAGTACCTTGAATCTGCAAGCAGTTTAATATGATTAGATATTTGATAATTTTGAGTTGCTGTAACTATACTGTGAAAGCCCCACAAACCCGTAATAATAATAAAATATATTTTGTAATTTTTTTTTTTAAACAAATTCTTTATATTTGCTTGCATTTTGTGTTTTTTTTTTTTAATTTTTTTTCCTTTTTTAAAATTTTTTTTTGTAAAACTTTGTTTTAAGTTTTTTTTCATTTATCCGTTTTTTTGTTTCTTTTGTATATAAATAATAATACTTATGGCTACAATATAGTAAACGTTTTTCGATTATGTTTGTTATGTTTTTTTTTTCAATTGCTTTTGCTTTTGTTGTTGTTTTAGTTTCAAACACATATTGTAGTTAAGGTTTTTCTGGATAATTGATCTTGTTTTGTTGTTGATTGTTTCTATATGTGAATGTGTGTTGATGTTTAATCGAAAAACTGCAACAATTGCAACTAACAAAGCTAAAGTTACGCGTTATTATAGATACATTAATCATTTTAATATATATATATATATATATATATAATTGTTTATATCCTTTTGTTTTTCCATTTCAAACTTATGTGCTAGAAGTTGTTCTGCATTTATTAGATTTACATTTAACATTTACAATATTTACACTTAACAATTTGCTAATAGTTTTCATTTGTCATATACCATTTTCTCTTAGTTTCTCACTTCAATACATTTGCAATTTTTTTGTTTGTTTCTTTTTTCTTTTTATCGTGTGTGGCGCCCCCTGGCAGCGACAGCTTGATGCTATCGTGCACTTTGTTTGGGGTCATTTCGGGTGGTCGGGTGTTTTGGAGTAGGGGGAGTTTATGGAGTTGAGGGAGTTGAGGGGGGCGGGTGCACGTTTCACAACCTGAGCATAATTCGAAATTATGTTTCTTTGCAACAATTACAACAATTACATATTGAATACTGCTTGGGAATTGCTATGTGGCGCCACCTGGCAGCGCGTGACCCGCACGCAAAGCCCGGCGGCAACCAGCGACATCATCAGACTCGGCTGCAATCAAAGGCTTACAACTGATACTAACTGCCAACCATGATGTGAGCGGGCTGTTCGAGCTCATTGTCGTGCAACCTCGAGCTTGCAACGGGCCCACTAAGTCCACTCTTGAAGAGCTCATCGGAGCTCAATTTGCAGCTGGGCACCAGCTCGGTAAACTCCGATCCCAAACCGAATTCCATATCCAGAAATCCATATTCCCATGTATTGGCACCTGCCGACACATTGGAACTGATGCTGCTCACATACGATGACGTCAACGAATGTGTCGCCGATGAAATCGTGGACAATGTGGTAAAGGTGGCAGTTGTCGAGGACGAGGACGAGGAGGATGAGGAAGAGGAGGAGCTACTCTGACTGGCACTTGTCTGCACGGTGGTGAAGCTGCCACTGAAGGCCAATGTGGAGCCGGCGGTACTGCTGCTCGCTATGCAAACGGGCACGGCTGTGGGCGTGGCAGCGGCGGGCAGAATGTTGAACAGATCATTGTTATTCAGCGGATCCAGCGCCGATTGTGAACTCAGGCTGAGCACTGAGCTCCAGTTAATGGACCGTGTGGAATCATCATCCGCATAGCCCGAATCACTTGATTCACAGGCGCTGACCACGCTCGAAGAGGAGCTGTTGTTGTTGCTGCTGTTGCTGCTGCTGCTGATGTGATTGTTGCTGTTGCTGTTGCTGCTATTGCTGTTGCTGCTGTCACTGGGGCTGGAGCTGGCACTGATGACAGTTGTGCCAGCTGCGGCAACTGCTGATGAGCAGATGACGGGCGTCTCGCTGGCGCTGCTCGCGGCAATTGTAGCTGGTGTTGCCGGGACAGCAGTTGTAGCTGCAGTTACTGCTGCAACTGGTGACGTCTGGCAGGTGGGGAAGGGCGTGGCACGTCCGGATTGCGACTCCCGAAACGGATAGTGATCATATGGATGCAGTATCGTGTTGGAGGAGGTTTCACAGTTGCTGCTTGTTGACGGCGATGTTGTGCCATGTGGCTGGAATCCTGCAGGCGCACCACCAGCTGCAGCTGCAGCAGTAGCTCTATAGGCGGGCGGTGGTGCCTCCAAACGCTCATGATATCCCAATGGCGGCGCCTGTGGCTGGAAGCTAGGTGCCTGCGCCAATTGCTGATAGTGATCCATGTTGGCCAAACGCGCGCAGTTCAAAACGGGCGCATAATCCTGTTGTGCATGATGCAACGGAGCTGGCGGGGATTGCTGCTGCTGTTGCTGCTGCTGCTGCTGCTGCTGTTGTTGCTGCTGCTGCTGCTGCTGCTGCTGCTGCTGCTGCTGATAGGCTGGATGATATTGCGCTGCCTGTGCGGCCGCTGCGGCTGCTGCGGCGGCTGCCTGCTGATGATGCTGCTGTGCTGCCTGATGTAGCTCCTTGGCCTCCGTTTCGATCTCGCGATCAATGCGCTTGAGTGTGTTGCAGATGAGCACCGAGCGGTAGAGGGATTGTTCCGACACCTGCCGGAAGCGTGACAATTTGAACATGGACAGATTGCGTATCTTCAGTCGCGTATCCTTGTAGCAACTGCGATTGGCGCTGCACCAACCGCCGCGTCCATCACAGCAACGTTTCAGTGGCAATCCGTGCAACGGTAGCGCCAATCCGCCGGGCACAAATGGGGCGGGTGCGGGGGGTGCCATTGCTGGTGGGCAGGGCACTCGCTGGCGTTGTTGTTGCCGCAGTGCTGCAGCCCAAGTCTAAATAGGATTTTCCATTCTCCGCACAACGTATTGTCTGCTGTGGTGCAGGCTGAGCATAGACAACGCCACCTCCATTCTCATAGAATTGTTGTTGTTGTTGTTGTTGCTGCTGCTGTTGGACAGCACTGGGCGTAGCCGCAGCACCATTTGGTGCTCCTCCAGGCGCACCCGCTGCACCCGTTGTTGTCCATTGCGGTGGTGCGAATCCTCGCGGAGTCATGTGCTGTGGGCTGCCAGTGCGGGAGCAATTCTGCTGCGGGAACGGCTCCGAGTAGTAGGCGGGTCGGCTGCCATAGCCGGGGGCGTAGCTGCGCTGTTGCTGCGCTGCCGCGGCAGCTGCTGCGGCAGCTTGTTGCTGATGCTGCTGTTGTTGTTGCTGCTGCTGCTGCTGCTGTTGTTGCTGCTGCTGCTGTTGTTGCTGCTGCTGCTGCTGTTGTTGTTGTTGTTGCTGCTGTTGTTGTTGTTGCTGCTGCTGTTGTTGCTGGGCAAACGGGTGATAGCGCATGGGACAGTAGGTCGGTATAATACTCTCCCTCCTCCTCGTAATCATCCTCAAAGTCATCATCATCATCGTCCAGCTCATCCGCACTCAGCAACGTTGTTGCCAGCGTGGAGCGTGTAGCAATGCTGCCCCAAGGATCACTGGGCACAGCAACTGCCTGCAGCTTAGAGATGCAATCTACAGGCTCACTGCTGGCCACCGCCACTGGCGATGCTGCCGTTGACCATGGCTCACAGGGCACAGCTGCAACCACCTCCAACTTGGCAATGCTATCCTCGGGTATCGCAGCACTTGCCGTTGGTTGCAGTGGCACCTCCGCTGGACTCTTACTGCTGACACTTACAGTAGTAACTTCATCACCGTTGCTAATAATACTATGAGCTGTCTTCAGGGTCTCCACATTGTTATTGTTGGATTCGGTTTGTTGTTGTTCCGTTGGGGTTGGCGCTGATGTTGGGATTGATGTTGGCATTGACGTTGGCGTTGGCGTTGGCGTTGACGTTGTCTTTTGCTGTTGCTGTTGCTGTTGCTGCTCCTCGAGCGATTCCAGGTAGTTGTTGTTGTTAATGGCCCATTTGTTGGCCTTCACCGGCGGCGGCGCACAGTTGCCCGTGTAGGTGGTGTTGGCATCCTTGCTGTCAAAGGTCAGCTCATGCTTCCGCTTGGTAGCGGCTGTTGCTTGAAGACCCATTGCTGAATTTACCTGCAAAGCGAAAGGGAAAAAGTGAAATTGTCTGCATTAGAAATTGGCGCCAAATGCAAAATACAGTTCTAAAGTTCTAAAGTAATCAACCCAATGGATACCCTGTAAACGATTGGTAAACCAAAGCATTTGCAGCTTAAGGATCTAGCCTTCAGACATTTCTAGCAGATACTTTCACTTGAAGTACAGCTTACCCTCTCGCAACCCAATATACCCCATTTGCTGATGTCAGAGTAAGTATTTTTTGAATGTCGTCTCATAAATTGTGCACTGCTTCGCACAAAGGAGCAGCAGCCAATGAGTAAGACACCCACACAGCCACATAAAGCAGCCAGCCACCCAGCAACACAGCAACCCACCACACACCACACACCACCCAGCAATCCAGCCAATGTCAGGCGCCTGTCTACGTGCCGCTGCCAGGACAACGACAAAGGGCACAGCATACAAAATACGAAAAGAAAGTAGAAACTTATCAAGAAAATGGAAGTCAGGCGGCAACACCACCATCGCTGCTAATGGAGAGCCACAGTCATTGGGGCGTCCACCCTCGCCACCAACTGGCTGGCATTGCTCATCATCATCAGCAGCAGCAGCAGCAACATCGCTGCTCGAAATCTTCTTAAAATAAAACACACAAACAAGAGGCAGCAACCGAAACAGAGACAGCGGCAGATGTAGAGGCAACGGCAGGAGCAATGGCTGACACTGCGTGCATGTAGTGGGAAGAGGGGGGAATGTATGTGGTGTTGGTGGTGGTGATGGTGGTGCAGGGTCAGAGGCATTAGCGTTGAGCATGAGCGTGGGACTCACAGCCACTGGGGCTGCCTTCAAACGTCGCGTCGTCTTCACTGTCCCTGTCTCTGTCTCTGTCCCTGTCTCTGTCTCTATCTCCGTCTTTCTCTACGTCTTCGTCAGCTTCTTCGCATTGCGTTCATCACTTCCGCCATTTACGAGTCTTTGGCGAGTTTTCTCAACAAAAACTATTTTTGGGGGGCATGATTTTTGGAATGAAATGAAAATCATTTGAACAATGCGAAATGTTCCATTTCATTACGTGCCAATAAATGAAACGAATGGGAATGAACTTAGAGCGTTAACTCTCAAGAACTTTCCAATTTCTCTATTTATAACTCCAACTATAACTGATAATTGCAAAACAACAAAAATAAACTTGGAATTTTCCAAAAAGATTTCAAAATTTCACAAAGTTTTATAAATTTATGCAAATGATCAAATGAAACTGCGAGGTATCCAAGTAATGCTGCTATATGTTCTATAATTGTTTAGGCTATAGACATTTTTAACAACAGTGTTGCCACCTTCCTTCTATCTTAGTATGCAATATATTTCATATTCATAACGAGATTTCTTCAGCCAATCTTAAAGATCACATCTTCTAGTTCTTGCTTTAGTAACAGATCTAGATACATATATCTTCGTGGTTTCTTTTTGTGGTCACATAGTTGCCACGTCTTCGAATTACTACAACTGCGCACTCAATCTTGAGTAACAGGGCTGCCACACTCGATCTATTGCCTATGTAAAGTTGTCTACTAACTTTTATTAATTCCCTGAATATATATGTATGTATAAGCTCTAGTAGCTTTAGTAGCAGTGTTGCCACCCCACGGGTAGTAGAACACAACTCTGTCAGTCGCTTGCTGAGGCATCACAGATGTGTGTGCACAACTCCGAACGAGCCTTTTGTCATGACTTATAAGGGTTGCCATATGCTCGCATATTTTTCTGCATTCAGTAGCAGCAGAAGGGGGGAATACGAATACTTGAATACGACTACTCATACAACATGAGCCAGCGTCGGGGTGAGTTTTCGTTTCGCTTCGTTTTCGTTTGCATTTTTTTGCCCTCTGCATTTGTTGTTGTTGTTGTTGTTTGTTTGTTATCGTCATCGAGGTCGTCGCATGTGTTTCACATTTTCCTTGCCCTTTTTTTCCAGCCCCGTCCGTCGACGCCTCGCAACGTCCGTCTGCCAGTTTGCCTGCTGCCTGCTGCCTGCTGTCTGCCGTCTGCCGTCTGCGCTCGACTCCAGCCCCTTTGCACATTTGCTTTTGCCTTTGACTTGAAACTCAGCGTTAGCGTCAACGTCATCGTCATCGTCATCGTCGTATTTCATCCCTCGTTCGTTGTTGTTCGCTGCAGCTGTATTTCGGGTACTTTTTGGCATAGGGGCTGGCTGGTTGAGGATGAGGAGATGGATGGTTCGATGGATAGTTGGCTGGGTCTAGAGTACAGAGTCTAGACTCATGACTAACATCTTGCAACAACTGTGGCCATCTTAAGGCAAGCCCAACCATCGCTTACCAATGCGATCGACAGTTCAATGTGTTTGTTTGCTATCTGAGCTAATGTGTGCCTGTGCATGTGTGTGTGTGTGTGTGTGAGTGTAAGTGAATCATTGGCGCTTATCTTAAGCGCTCGAGAATTCATCGCACATTGCGCATTGCTCATACGCGGCGTGTGTGGAATGCTTTTAAAAGCGTATTGCGCATACGCCGCGTGTGACGCGGGGAATTATCGAAAAAGCTGTTGCTGCACTCGCAACAATAGTAATGCAAAAGCTCGGCTGTAAAAGCTTTGCTTGCAAACGGAAATCAAACTCCAGCAACGACAACAACAAGAAACTTAACTTTCTACGCTAATTTTGCGTTAAACAACGACAACAACAAAATGTTGAAGTTACAACAGCGTGCGGTGAAATTGTTGTTGTTCATTGTGCGAGCTATAAAGTGTTTGCTATCATTATAAGCAACAACAACAGCAACAGTAACAACCACGGCTGGCCAACAATCAACAGCCGAAAGTCATCTTCAAAGCTGCTACAAGAGCAACATGATTTTTGAGCTGCGTTCATTAAGATTGCGACTGCGACTGCGACTGCGAATGCGACTGTTTGGCAGTTGAATTTTATTGCCACACCAACAGCAACATCAACAGTCAGTTCAGACTACAACAACTACAGCAGCAGCAGCAACAACAACAACAACAACGGGGCACTCACAAAAGCCAGTCCGTCGCTTTTTTTTACGCTTCGCCAGCAACTCGTTTCAGTTGGCGAGTGGCTCCAAATTGACGGGCTTAGACTTTGGCTGAGACTCAAGACTCAAGACTCGAAAGCTCGCACGCAGCATTGCAGTTGTTGCTGTTGCTGTTGCTGTTGGTGCAGCAACGACAGCAACGACAACGACAGCAGCAACATCGTCGCTACCTTCAAATTCCACAATATTCAAGTTTCAGGTTATGAGCCAACACAACGAACGAAATGAACGACCGACCAACCAACCTGAGAGCCAGTCATCGTCAACAACAATAATAACAACAGCAACAACAACAGCAGCAGCAACAACAACACAAAATGTTTACCCGTAAGCCAAAGCCAAGCCGAGAGCCCCAGAGTATCAGAGCCAGGCCAACAGTTGAAACGTCGCAACGTCCGCTTTGCTGCACAGTGAGGCAAAAGTGCTTTTTATATATATATATATAAATATACATATATATATATTTAATTATTCATCATTTTTAGTCACATAAATAACCAGTATCAGTTCAATAAGTTTATTCAATTGGAAATGTAGACAGAAATACATATTTAATGCATTTTATGTATTTCTAGAAATTCAAATTAAATATATACAATTCTATATATCCCGCCAAAACGAAATCTTTATGTAATAAATTTCTACAAATATGAATAAAATAATATATATATATATATATATATATATATATGTATAATATATATAACTGTCGAGATTCCTGCTTAAATAATAGGTTAACATCATTTATATATTAATTATATTTTATTTATTATTTTCAATATTTATTTTGTTTAAATTTTAAGATTTCTGGGAAAGCATTTAATATATACTTTTTATATAGTACAAGTTTTTTAAACTGTAGTTGTAAATTCTTACAAATTTAGACATTCGATAACAAATCGAAATTTGTTTTACTTTTATAATAAGAAGTGCCCTGGAAATAGCTTTGCCACCACTGTGCTGGCCTCGCTCGCTTGGCACAGCTGAAAAGTCGACTTCAGCATTAAAGTCGGTCGATCGCTGGCTCGACTGCCTGTTCAGGGGTCTTGGGCTTGCGCTAGAGCTCGGTCTCTGGCCACTTTGAATTCTTCGGCTGAAACAACGTGCGATAGCAGCGAATACGAAAACGAATACAAATACGAAACGTAACAACAGACACAACAGCAAAAACCCAAACAACAACAACAACAACAACGGCAACAACAATAATAATAAAATTTAAAAAAAAAAAAACCCAAGTTTCAGCTTTCGACAAAAGCCAAACTGCGGGCCAACTCTTGCGACGGCTCGGTCTCTGACTCTGACTCTGACTCTGGCTCTGGCTTTGAGCCCGAGTCCGAGTCCAAGTCTCAGACTGCGCTACGATCTCACAAGCAATTTAAATATACAAAGCACAAAGAGGAAGATAGAAACTTTATGAACATAAAAAAGAGCGCACTGAAAGAAGAAGACGAAGACAAAGAAGAAGAAGAAGAAGAAGAAGAAGAAGAAGAAGAAGAAGAAGAGTAAGAGGCAATAGCAACAGTAACATTGGAGCAACATAATAAAAACCAGCTCCAAGTTTTCGAGACCGAGACTGCGAGTTCAACTCGACGGCGACTCGGCTCATCATAATAAAAATGAATTGAATTGAAGACAAACTCAGAGATGGTCTCGATGGATGTTGGATGGTGGATGTTATATCGTGGATGTTAGTTGGTGGATGGTGGATGGTGGATGGTGGAAGGCAGCCAAGCAGGCGAGGGCGTAGCGTTAAAGATGACGGCGCTGATATCTGCGACGATTGCCAGTTGCTGTGTGTTGTTGTTGTTGCTGCTGTTGTTGTTGCTGTTGCTGTTGTTGTTGTTGCCGTTGTTTCCCATGCTGGCTGTTGGCTTTGGTGCTGGGTGAAAACTTCAATGTACACCCACAACAAATAATAATTGAGAGGGAGTGAGAGAGAGCGCGTGAGCTAGTGAGTTAGTGAGAGAGGGAGGAGTGAAGAGAAGAGAGGGTACACAGCTATTTGCTTATAGCGGCACATGACATTGTGGGAAAGTAAAGGGTTTGTTTTGTTTTGTTTTTCTTTAGTTTTTCCATATGAAACTAGCCTAAATACGAAAACAGTCGCAGTCATCATGATGATTATAATAATGTTGATGTCCGTTGCTGATGTTGATAATAATGATGATGCGACATGGCTGTTGCAAGGTTAATACGACTCTTTGGCGACTGGACGACTGCATAGGATGGGTTGGCATTGGGTTGCTTGTTATATGCGCATATTTTGCGTCGGGGCCATTTCATGTTGCCGCACGAAGTGCGCCACACGACTGAGAGAGTCCGATGTGGATGCTACATGGTGGAGTCGACATCGTTGTTGTTATTGCTGCTGCGTTGTTGCTGCTGCTGCTGCTGCTGCTCTTGTCGATTGCCACTGCAGGAAGCGTCGCACAAAACGAAATCAGCTGTTTTTTGGCGAATTTAGAGCAATTTTCAATGCGGCCGCTTTGGTGGTTTTGGTTTCGGTTTCGGAATGTGTGTTGCAAGGAGGCGCAGCGGGGGGATTTTTGACTTTATTTGTGTTTTTTGTTGTTGTTGTTGTTGTTGTTGTTATTGTTGTTGTTGTAGCTGTGCCGTGTCGAAGATTTATAAGCAGCGACGCCAGCAGAGAAGTTGGCGCCGCGCAATTGGTGACATTGAAAATTTGCAAGGCACAGCTGATGGACGCGACGAGGCGTAGGATAGGCATGGGTTGGAGCTGCGGGCTACGGGTAATGGGTTACGGGTTACCCTTTCTGTTTGCATATGTAGCATGAATGTGAGTAACACACACACACACAGACACACGCACATTCAGTTAAGAATGATGCCCCAGTCATGACTTTTGGTCAATGAACCGTCAACGACTGCTTCTTATTTATGGTTATTGCTCTTTTTTGGTTTTTGCATATATGTACATATGTATGTATGTATGTATGTATGTATAAACAAAAGGAAAGCAGAGCACGCCGGAAATTATAATCACAGCATCAGCTGTTTGACCGAGTTCCTGGATAAGGACACTGTAAACTGAGCTGAGCACTCGAAAATCCATGAGCCGTAGTATCCTAAGGTCAGATTTACCTGGGGTCGAGCCTTAATCCTCAAAAGGGACGCAACGCATTAGGCACGCTATGAATTCGACCTGTTTCGGCTCAACATCGGACTGAGTTCTACCTGTGTGTTCTGTACGATCTGTACGATCGGTCGATCGATCAAAACTGCAACAAAGTTGGTTAGAACGATCGATGTTTCAATATAGTATGTATGGAAAAGGGGGAAAATGCATTCAAAATCAATCTGTAAGATGGCTAATAGGAAATTGATTAAAGTCGCTGAGAAGAAAGCGTCTATTTAAATGATTTTTGTTGGAAATAAGAAAGTAAAATAACAGTATTTAAAGTACATATATCAGCCTGGTAAGTAAAGGGTTACTACAACTCCAAATGAAATATATGTACATATGTAGTGCCAACAAATCGCTTAGTTGTTCCCCTATTGTGTATTTCCCCATGCTAACAGTTTATCTGATAACCTTCAAGTACTATCCTTCCCATGGACAACTCTTATCATGCAGCCCAACTATCTTCAACAATGTTACGTCACTTCTCTGCTGTTATTACTGTACACATACGTACATACGCATGCATACATAGCTCTGAGAACTCTTCCACAAGTCCCACCCACACTGACTGATAGCTGAGCAATTATGCGCATTGATCAATGATCAGCATCAATATTTTAATACATGCAAATGTATTTCGAATGAAAAAAGGTAACGGCTGTTTGCCGTTGTTGTTCATGTTGCCGCTTATCACGAGCAACTGATAAGACAGTGTCGAATCAACATCGGGAACGGCAAGTGCGCTAATCGTTGTGAACCAGGGCTGGCCAAAAAGCAAAAATGATTCAAAAAGAACAAAAAGCAACCACAATTGCCGTTAACAATCGTCATCGTCGTTTTCGTACACTGCGCAAATTGCACAGCGGCTATGAAACGCGGCCGTGCCAGTGCCACAACTACAATAAAAACAACATAAGCAACAACAGTCAAAGCTATCAAGGCGTACGTACGTACGTTCACCAAGCCGCGCCGCGGCCCGCTTAGTAAACACAAAATTACAACAACAAAATACAATGGAAAAAATTTCTGTATATATGTGTGTACACACTGAAATATACAGCCAGGCTAGGCCAGTCAGCCAACAACAATATCAGCAGCAGCGACGGCAGCAACAACAACAAAAACAAAGACTACGTTGACGTCGCTCCACACACAATTTCCACATCGCAGCCGGGCCGCGCAATGCTGACTCGGCGTCAGTGTGGAATGAGAGAATGCCATATGAAAATACACATAAACACACATACATATATGCACAAACACATACAGCCGTACAGCGAGAGCGAACGAGCGAGTACAGTCGCACAGTTAAAAATAAAGTGAGGGTCGTTGCGGAGAGAGAGAGGCGGATGGCTGAGTAGCAGAAGAAGAAGAGCGCGCGCGTGTGTGTGTATGTGAGTAAGTGAGTGAGGGTAAAAACAACAAAGCAGCGACAGCGACGCTGCTGCTGGTAAATAATGATGATGGAACAACAACATATCGCTGCTGCCTGTGTATATATGTATGTATGTATGTATGTATGTATTTGTTGGTATGTGTATGTATATACTGCTGTCGCTGCTGCCGTTGTTGTTGTTGCAGTTGCTTTTGCTGTTGCTGTTGATAGCGAGGGACGTAATATCGCAACGTTGCCCGTTCAAACGAGCGAACGAACGTTCGTTCCGAGACTCGAGTTTAATTTTGTAGTACGTAGCAGAAAAAGAGGCATCAACAACGACAACGAAAAATAAATGATGGAGGCAACGACAACAGCAACGGCGACTGCGACTGACTTGGCAGTGTTGCGTTCCGATTTTTGTTTCAAATTGTCGTTGTTGTTGTTGTTGTTGCTGCCGCTGCTGCTTTTAGATTTCGAAAACACTTTAAAGCGCAAAAGGAGGAAAAAGAAGAAGAAGAAGCATCAGTAGCCGTAGCAGCAAACGGCGTTTTCTAGTGCAATTCGCTTAGAATGGCAAAAACGGTTGGTCAGACTTTTAGTGGAGGGTGACTTTGCTGTGAATGCTTGTTGTATTCCTCGACTCGTGGTGAGCTTGAAGTACGTGTACTCGCACTTGCACTCGCAATCACATTCACATTCACATTCGCATTGGCATTCGTAATCATATGCTGGCCTCGCATGCTCGATGATTTGCCAAAGGTTGCCTGCCACTTGTGGTGGATTATTGAGGAGTAGAGCAAGCAGCGCGCGTAAATTGACGTCTTTTTGAATGAGCGAAACTAACTAAATACGTTGCGGTCCACAGATCCCACAACTCAATTGAGGTTAGGTCGAATAATCTGCATATGATCTACAGCTGTAAACTGTGATTAACAGAAGTTACATATATGATTTAAATTTTGCAAATATAAATGTATATATCCTTAGGCATTCAGATTTAATGATCAATAAATCAATAAATGTACTATATTATATAATTATTTGGCGTAATCTAAGTTAATTCTTCGGACTCTAACTCTGCGGATTGATCCTCGAGAGTTGCCCCTTATGATGCCGCGTCCGTGTTATCGTTAACGTGACGTTGCCCATTGCTTTAACGGTACTACGCTTCAGCTAGAGATCAGAGTGTCAAGTCCCCGCCGTTGGAGTCCACATTCAATAAAGTAAAGCACAACACAACAAGAATGCTGTCGCTTTAACCATTACCGCCTGCTAGGAGCGCGCCCAGCCATGACTATGATGACGCCCACTCTCACACTCATACATTCACCGCGAGAGAGAAAGAGAGAGTCGGAAAGAGAAACAGAGATAGACAAACCGCCCCTCAAACACTCTGAACTGTTTATAAAATAACCTTATTTTGCACATACAACACATATATATATACTGTATATATATATATTTATATATATATATATATATATATATATATATATATATATATATATGTGTGTGTGTGTGTGTTAGCCGCTAGAGCTCCAACGCCCACAGGTTTGTCACTCCTCCTAGTGCCTCCTGTACGTATGTATATGTAGTAGTATCCTGCCTCTCGCTCTCGTACTTTATGCCTGACATTATAATAATATTATATTCCTTATACTATAATGGGTTGGCAGCACTGGCAGCCGAAAACCACCTATGCCACCACCCAAACCACCCACATTTCCATCTGTGCGCGCGTGTTGTTTGTGTGTGTGTGTGTGTGTGTGTGTGTGTGTGTGTGTGTGTGTGTGTGTGTGTGTGTGTGTGTGTGTGTGTGTGTGTGTGTGTGTGTGTGTGTGTGTGTGTGTGTGTGTGTGTGTGTGTGTGTGTGTGTGTGTGTGTGTGTGACGACCCTGCGCACTGGAAACAAGCGAGGCAAGTCGAACCGGCTTTTATGCCCGAACTCAAACCCGAATCCGTCTCTAAAAACCCAACGACCAAGGGTGGTTCGGTGGTGGATTTTAGTGCGAGAGTGTGTGGTGAAATATGCCATGACGTATAAAAGCTAAAAACGTTGGCAAATATAATGAAATTGGGTGAAATGCGCTCTCGCCCTCACGATGGGGTCTGACATAATAAAGCCTACCACGGCCAGGATGGCAAAACATGGTCTACGACTCTGACTCTGGGTGGGTGAGTGGACTGATGGTAGTGATGGTAGTGGTGGTGTTGGTGGTGCTGGTGGTGTTGGTGGTGTTGGTGGTGTTGGTGGTGGGCTGTGGGCTGTGGGCCATGATGCCATGAAAACCACTTTTCGAATTGCACATTGTACGTGGGCAGAGCGAGAGACGGTTCGTCGTTGATTGTCAAGAGTGGCACGAAGGAAGGAAGGGTGTCGCAACGCATGAGAAATGAAAATGGAAGAGCTTGGACAGCTACGAGGTGGCAAGCGTTCTTGTGGATGAGAAGGAGGAGGTGGAGGTGGAGGAGGAGGGGAATGTTAGTCTTGTCGTTACTGCGCTGCCGCCGCACGATAACTTTAATTTAGCTTAATGGAAATTTTTAGCAATGTCCACGTTGTTGTTGCTGCTACGTTATCCTTTAGCGCACGGTTGCTGCTTGCCACTTGCCACACACATACATAGAGCGACAGAGAGAGAGAGAGAGTGTGTGTGTGTGTGTGTGTGTGTGTGTGTGTGTGTGTGTGTGTTTCGAGAGCTCAAGTCCAAGCGAGGCAGGCAGCGTGTTAAGTAGGTGACGCAACCGCAAATTTGTGGCAACCGATTTAATAATGTTAATAGTGTGCGTGCATCTCTCCCAGTGCTACCATAAATGTATCTGTATCTACATCTGCAGCTACCGATGTATCTGTATCTGTATCTGTATCTGTGAGTACATTGCGCGTCACGTCACCGTTGCAATTTGCCATCATCATCAACAGTCGTCGTACCATTTACGTCGCCGGTGAATCCCCGTTGTTGCTGTCTCCCCACCCTGCCACTCCCCAGCCACGCTGGAGGTAGCTCAAACAAGTGCAAGTGATGCGCATTCATTGATAAGATTTTGTGCAACAACTACAGCTGTTTGTTGCTTGCACGCTTTGGGCATACATTAGCCAGCCACAAAACATACAAGTAGTCATACTCGTGTACTCGTACCACATGCAGGCCGTAGTAAATCCACCATATAAGCATGTGGCACGTTGCAAGTTTGTAAATCTTTTAAGCAGCCCAGTCAATCGGTCAGGCGAGCGAACCTGCGATACAATGACAACGATGGTCAATGTCTTGAAGACTGCAGATGGAGTTGAAGTTGGAGATGGAGATGGACAAAGGATTGGGAATTGGTTTGAGAGCAGAAGAAGAAACCAAAGAATGATAATAAAACGCAACAAATTCAATTCAATTTAGTAGAAGAAGAATTGTTAGAAAAATATAAATAAATCAATGAACAACAAATTATAAAAGCTTGCATATTTGTTAGACAATAGATTAAATATTTGTATATTTTAGTTATGTTAATGTAGATTACGATTAATTCAGCTAAATTATAATCATTTTGTTTCATTGTTTAGTCGCTGGGAAACTGCATAAGTGGAAATGCATTCAGGTAAAATTTAAGTATATCTTTATGGTGTGTATAGTCCAAAAGGTGCTTGAACTTTATGATGAATCCGAGTATACGTAAGTGCTGACAGTGTTATCAGTGGTTCGCATAATTAGAATAATAATTATTACTGTTATATGATTGATTAGACAAAAGGTCGTTAGCCATCGAAGGTGTTTCATTTGACAATAGGATATTATGGTATTATTATTAATATTATTATTACTACAATAATAAATTCAGTTAAGATAACTTGGTCAAGAGACAACTTAGCAGAGGAAGCGCCAATTTAGTGTTGCGAACTTATGCGCGACAGGTTACCGCCTCGTCTTGTATCTGTACCTGTGTGTGTGTGTGTGTGTGTGTGTCAGCCCAAATGGCCAAGCGGCATTTTGTTTACCTTTTTGCGTCCAAGGAGGAAGACCAAGAGGAAGACTTTTTACGTTTGGCGCGCACCAATGAAGGACAACAGGCGCCGGGTGGCAAGGCAGATAGTTGGCCCACCCAACGCTTACATAAACGTTTCTTTGTCTTCATTCCTTGCGTTTCTTTATTATCATTATTTAAAGTTTATCATTGAGTGGATTTCGCTTTCAGTTGTGCACTTGACCGACGCAACAAGTTTAAGGAGCAGGCAAAATTAAAAAGGCGGCAGACATCCCAAATGGGTCGCAAAGGATAATAATGCCATTAATGGAACACACATACATACATATGCAGACACGCACACGCACACACACACACGCACATATGTAAAGGGAGGACAATGACGACGACTACGCGTCGCAAGTCGGGCCCCCAAAGGCATTTTTATGGCAGCAGCAGACATGAGTATGTGTGTGTGTGTGTGTGTGTGTGTGTGTTTGTGTGTGCGCGTGTGTATGTACATCCTGCCTCTTGCCACATGCATGCAAATAAAGCAATGCAACCAAAGCAAGTAAGGCACACACCAAACCAAACCAAACCAAAGCACAAGCACAAGCAAACCGAGCGACCAAGTCGCGTTTCGCCTTCCTTCGCGTTTTCATTCATAAAATCGAAGAGCAAAGAAAATGGCACAGACGACTGGCTGCTGTTCTGCCTCTGCCTACCACTCTCCACCTTCTATACCCTCACCATCAGTTACTCCCTCTTCCGGCACTGTGAGCTTACTGCTGTGTTCCTCTGCTACCAATAACTCAAAAGGCGTGCGCATTCAGCGCACTTGTGTTAATGTATCTGAAAGTGAAATCAAATGCCCAATAACAACAGCAACAGCAACAACAACAACAAGAAAGGAGAAGAGCATCAGCAACAATAAAAACAACAAAAACGAGGAGAACAAGCAGAGGAGGCCCGACCAAGCATGTGCCAGAGCCGAGGCCAATTCCGGATGCCGGCTCCGGCTCCGGCTTTTGGGGCCGTACCGGACCGACGCCAACTTCGAACTATTTGTGCCGCAATAACAGCGACAGCGACTGCGACGCTTCGATGCTCTCAGCGCTCCGTCAGCGTCGCTGTCACTATCATCGTTGCCGTCGACGTCACAGCTGGCGTCGCTGCTTGCTCAATTAAGTGAATTAAGTCTCGTGCCGGAATTTGCACCACCCTAATATGAAATAATAAAAATAATAGCAACAGCAAAAACAATAACAATACACACACACACACGCACACATGGATCAAGTACAATTAAAATTAAAAACAAGAATCACAAGGAAAATAATGATAACACACTTTTGTTGACTCTCATCACATAGGCATAGTGCCAAAGTTGAAATGCCCTCAAGTAAACTAACTAACTACATACATACAATAAACATTCAAACTAATTAGCAAAACTTATAGGGTATGTGTAAAGTGATAAATGATTAAATGGATTGAGTAAAATTTGAGTTTGAGTTTTTGTTTGCCTAAGGACAAAACTCCTTTAGTCTTATTATTATAACAGAATTATAATAATAATCAGTATAACATATTGAACATCAATTCTAGCATCAATTGTATAACAGTAAGTTGCTGTCTGTAAAGCACTTGTCCTAAGAATCGAATTGTTCCAATACTAAATAAATACATACATACATACATATGTATATCAAAGCTAACGGTGATGGCTACTGCGACGATGGCGTTTTACAACACGCGACTTGAGCTGCGCCAACGAAAGAGAAAACGTTAAATGGGCAGCGACGTTGACGGCGACGTTCGCCAAAAGTTTGCTGTTGTTTTTCTTATTATTCCTTCTCTTCATTTATTTATTTACTTTTTTTTTTTTTTTTTTTGGGAGGGCGGACGCTAAGTGTGTTGTGTTGCTGTTTTGTATGTAATTAATTAAACGACCGAAAAGTCAGCTGTCTGCTGTTGTCTGCGACGCTGCTGCGACGTCAGCGTCTGCGTGCGGCGCACCAACAATTGTTGCATTAGACAATGACGATGATGGGCGTCGCGACGCCAGCTTAACCGACAGCAGAAGAAGCGACGTCGTCGTCGGCTATTTAGCATATTACGCTGCGCTATGGCAAAAGTGTGCCAATAGATGGCGCTGTATGATGGTAGCGAGAGCACGTGCAAGTTTTGCATTGTTTACATGACGAAGGTGCATTGTTGTTATGCTTGCGTTGTGATAAGCGTTGCGCCTGTGCCTGACATTATCCTGCATGCAACAACACATAACACACACTCACACACACCCACACACTATTTACAATACTTCACATGTGCCTCGTCACACATAGAAATGTTTATGTATGCATGTATGCATAGACCCTCATAGAGACGTAGACCCAAAGCTCAGCCAGCAGGCAGTGAACCGACCAACCAACCAACTAACCGACCAACTATCCACCCACCTACGCACGAGCCACCAGGCGCATTCACTGGCAGTGGCACAGAGGCAATGCCAATAAGTGTAGGCGGCACAGCGAATTCCGTATTGAAACCACATGTTGAAGCTTCAGTTAGTTTTACGCGCATTTCTAAGTAAAAGGTGCAACAACATATGCATACCTATGTACATATGCTGCAGCCACAAAATGTATGAAAGCTAACCAAACGGGAACAAATCTGAATGAATCACAACAAAATGTGCGTATGAATGAAAGCGTCAGCTGCAATTTGTTTAGTTAACGCAATCTGTTATCAGTAATGACAACAATGACTGAACTTGAGCCAAGTTCATGCTGTGCTGATATGAAAAAAAAAAAAAAATAAATAAAAGCTGCTACAGTTCTTATAAGCACCTGATCAATTTACTTAGCTAAAAAGCTTACACACTGTGCTTTCATAGCTGAGCTTAAAAGCTGAGCTGGTGCCATTTGACAAGCTTTATCCAAGCTCGATTATAGGCAGATTTGTTAAGATGAGCATAAGACTAACTTTATATATAAAGCTTAAAAATTAAACTAAAATTTAAATTAGTTAGAAGTATAATAAATGATGATCAAGTTATGTCAAGCTGTACTTTAAAGATACACTCTACACTCTAGAGTCGGAACTGTAACAACTTTTAACAACTTGTTACAACCTTTTGATCTATTGTACTCTCCCGTATTGCAGGGAACTACCTAAACACTTGCTGGGCAGGTACTTTCAGTTACAACCCTGTGAGATTCGATGCCCGCCAAATGGCTGGTCCAATTGGCAGTGGCCAATGGGGCACATATGATATCGATAGCTACATATACTGGATAAAACTATAGATCTACGGATCTGTATAAACTTACCTCTGTGCACATTTTCGGCTGGGCCGTAGGGAGAGAAGCGTGTTCACTGCGTTTATCCAATTTACCAAAATAGCCAATGGCCGAAGCGAGAAAATAACAAAAAATTGTGTTGCAGTGTTGTTGCACCTGGGGCTTTGGTTGTTGTTTTTTGTTGTTGCCAGTTAATGGAATTTCAGTCACTAGATAATATCCCTAGCGGTAACTCACAGGTCAGCCAGTGGATGGAGCCTGGAGCCAGCCGCTTGGCCCACCACATCACAATGAGCAGATGACATTTTTGGGCACTTATTTAGCACTAAATATTTGACTATGTCTATGTTCTATATTTGTATCAGTTGGATATTTGAAAACTTTTGTATATTTTAAATTTTCCTTAACTTTTGCCAATTTCAATAATAGAAATATTTGTTTAGCACACACATTTAATTGCAATTGTTATTTTCATTTAAATGAATTCCTTATTTTTGTTTTAATTTACATTTAGTTGTTGTGATAACTTTAAATTACGCGCGCTGCTTTCAAGTACGAGTCAGAAATTTACGTCGAATTTTTTTCGTATCGGTTTGCGTTCGACACGAGAGCGGAGCAACGTGTTCCTCAGTCTGCCATGCTAAAATCACAAATAAACTGGCCAGCGCTAAAGAAGCAGCCAGCAGGCAGCAAGCAAGCAAACAGGCAACGCACACACACACACACACTCACTCACACACACACTCACTCACACACACATGCACACAGATACACATACTCACAGCCACAGTTAGATTTAGTAAATGCACCCCTGTACAGTGTACACTCACACAACAGCAGTGAGAGCGAACGTACGAACAAACGAACGTACAAAACTGACTGTGAGAGTGGAAGCGGGAGAGCGTGACTGTCGCACTCTTCGCACCAAGGCAAGCGAACGACGCTCACTTATGTAAAAAGCATTGAAATTGAACGAGTTTGTCGGTCGACAGAGAACGGCAGAGTATCGGCGGCAACACTTTAGCTGCTGGCATTGCCAGCTATACATGAAAGCGACAGCATTGCCAGCATGAACATTTCAGTGAAATAAAGAAAACCAACAGCAGCAAAACCCAAAGAAATATTAAAACGAAGCGAACGTTGTGCAAACGGCCCCGGCTGCCGGCCGTAGGAGTGGCAGTGGCAGCAGCAGCAGCGGCTGTTATTTAAATACTGCCAGCGTTGCCAGATCCGCTGCTCGGTTTGAGTGGTTATATTTGAAAGTCTTTCAATTATTTATTGGTTAGCGTTATACAATTTGCAAAAAGCCTGAAATGCATTCGATACGTTTACATTTTAAGCTTGGCATGACTTTATTTAACTCTAACCTGATTTTTGTTTAAAATAAATAAAATAGTTTTAAAGTGAATTAATATTAATAAGTGAATAACGCACTTGCCTTATCTTTATTTATAACCCAAATCTTTTCTATATATTTATATTATTATTATAAAATCATAAAGTTTTCATATCATATTTAGGTACATAAATCGCTCGATAATATTTGGAACTATTTTTATTATCTAAGATATTTCGATTCCCATGCATTGGCAATTCACAGCCGTATGGCAACTCTGTGACAGCGCTGAGTAACTGTCTGCATACACGCTCAACATATATATCTATATATATATGCATATGTATATACACAAATATATGTATGTGTGTGTATGTATGTATATTGTGTTTGTGTGCTGGCAGTCTTGTCAGTTGGGATTTCGTGTAGTGTTGTGCTGGGTCGTCGTTTATATAAAGGTACATTTCCACAGCGCACTCACAGATGCACGCACACAAAGAGACTGACGCTTGGATGAGTGTGTGCGTGTGTGTTTGTGTATTTGTATGAGTTTCGTTGTGGTATGTGCGAAGGCAACGCAAAGTGGAAGCAGAAGCAAAACTGAAAACTGCCGCTGTTGCCGTTGCCGTCGCATCGCTACGAAAACTAAAACTGAACTCGAATTGTGGCTGTTGGGCGGCTGATGTTTCTGACTGAGGCCGTCGCCGTCACCGTCACCGTCACCGTCACCGTCACCGTCACCGTCACCGTCACCGTCACCGTCGCTGCTTTGTTCAACATTTTTGTTTATTTCAGCGTTGTAGCTCTTTCTGTAGCTACAAGCTACAGCTACAGCTATAGCTGTATCTCTCTGTTGGTTGCATGCATTTGTATCTGTATCTGCGAGTGCTTGGGCATTTGGGCACGTCGTCGTCGTTGTAGTCGTCAACGTTGTTGTTGTTGGTAGCCGTGCCAGGTACTTTTTGGTTGTTGTTTTTAGCTCGTCGCCCGCTTCGTGTGCGCTCTGTGCTATTTTATGCGACAAACTGACTGACTGACTGCCAGGCGAATGTTGTTATTATTATTGTTACCATGACGCAGCAGCAGCAATAGCAACAGCGACGCTGTCGTTGTGCGAATTTCGCCTTGAAACATTTTGCCGTTCGCTTCGCTGCTGCTGACTGCTGACTGCTGCATGAGCTCTCTGACTGTTATGTTTTTATTATTTTTGTTGTATTTTTGCTGTTGACCAGCTTATCTTTTGGTCCCAAAAAAAAAAAAAAAAGAAAACTGCATTTGCCCAATCGGAAAGCAAATCGCGCGCCAATTCTAATTCGCCAAGCGAATTTTGATTGAAGGTCAGCGCCAAAGCGTTAGCAGCGACGCCAACATCGACGCCGACTCTGTCGCTGACTCCGGCTCAGGCTTCGACTTCTTCTGCAGGCTGTGGACAAACGGCGACTGACGACGCGGACTCTAAACGAGGCGCCGCCTGAACCTGAACCAATTTCTCGGCATTTGTATTTTCGCTCTTGTTTTTATTGCTTTTGTATCTGCGGCATCGATGCGTGCGCCGCACCGTTGATGTCGCACGCTGGCTCACATGATGTCATTACTTTTGCGAACGGGGTTTTTCAATTCTTTCGTGCTAAGCTACCCTGTACTAAATGTTGCGAAAGGACATGCTAGGCATATGTACGTTGTTGCAAACGCTATCAGGCAACAAATTGAACTTATGGATCTCGAAATAAACATTTAATACACTAAATATATGTATATTCCAAGAATATATTATTCATATGATATGATAAAAACTTAACAAAATTATTTTAACGTTGAGATGTGATCCTTTCCATTTAGAGTTTTATTAAAACTGTCTTTCCTAGAGATTAAAATCTTTGCAAACATATTTTAAATTGTATATCTACTACTTCTAAATGTATTGAATTAAATATTGTACAGGTCACCTCAGCTGATCACATATTCGCATATCTAATTTAGTTAGCTTTCTTTCATTTTCAAGAAATTATTTAAAAGGTTTTCATTGACTCTGTCCAAGGTATTTCCAAGTCGGGCATTTAGACTTGTTCCTTGCATTGCTTGATATATATTTTTTCATTTTTTATATATTTTTTTTTTGCCATGTCGGGTGGTTGTTTAGTTTAATTCGTGACGGCGTTGGCTGAGCAGCAAACTTTTCACGTGAGAGTAAAAGCGCCGACGTCGTCGTCGCTGCTGCTGCTGCTGTAACATTGTCGTTGGCGTCGCGTTGCTTTAGATGCTGCGCTGCCCGTGGTGCTGCCAACGTCGACGGTGGCGATTTGAATATGTTATGATGTTACATGTTGCTAACTGGTTTGGTTCATACTCGCTTATTATTCTCTATTGCGTTTACTTCCGAGTTCAATGTAAGTTGTGTCGACGTCGCTATTGCTGCTGTCGACGTTAGCAGCTGCGTTGCGCAACCGCCCCCACACTCAGCCCCTTTCGCCCAGAAGTCTTTCAGTATGTGTGTGTGTGTGTGTTTGTGTTTGTGTGTGTGAGGCTGCGGCGTGCAAATATTTTTGCTTTGCCAGCATTCGCACCCACTTAGTGGCAAAACCAACCCCATCAACCCTTCCCATGCCTCCCAACCCCTCCGTACCATTACCAGTATCCTGGCCACTCGCACGTTCACATTGCCGATTGCGATTTGCACACATCTGTCCTCATTGAGTGCTAGCCGCTTTGCCGGCAATCTCAAACGCACACATGTTGCTTCGTTTTTTTTTAGATTTTGACGTGGTTTTTTTTAAGCACCAGCTACAACCAATACAGCAGCAGCATAAAAACTTGGTTATAAAAAAGAGCGATCGTGTTGCAAAACAGGTGGCAGCATGATTGTGGCAGCAACCAGGAACCATCATCCTGCATTATTTTTTTGGTTTTGCACATCACGACTTGGACTTGTTGTGACTAGAAACCTATTAATGTCTTTTTCATAACCAATAACAAATATAATAACGACAATCTGACAACTTAGTTTTGGTGACTAAATCGTTATCGATAACTGGCAAAGATAAGAAATTCTTTTAAAAATTATCACGAATTATAGATAAATAGACTAGGCCATACATTGATACATTAACAATTATACGAATAATTACTAACTGTACTAAATTGTTGATTATAAATAGTAATATGGATAGTATTGATTTAGTTTAAAAATCAACACTTAGACTCCTAAACTTATCGATATACATTGATTTTCAATTATGTATTAGATAGTTGCTTTCCAGTTTTTAACTCCTTATACTGAATAGTTTCAACAAAGATCCAAAGCTCAAAAACAAAATTCGCTCAAAATTAGATGTTCTTTTTCTATATTACAGATATATTTTTATATTTCATGTAAACTGAAAACTATAAAGTAACCCAATATTAATATCGAAACTAACTATAGCAAATATAAAAAAATTAAATTTAAAATTTAAAAACTTTTTAAATTGAACTAAATCTTAAACTTCTTGCAATAAAATAGCATTTGCAGGATTAAAAATTCATTAAATTGGGATTAAATTAAATAAAGTGAAGATTATGAAGGAATATGCAGAAATACATACATATGTAAATATATAGGTAGAAGGAATTCTTAAAACTGAATAGAGTTCAATCGGACTTAGCCGTTTGGAATCTACCTGACAAACTAATAAGAATGCGTTTCATTCAAACAGGAAGCCGTTGCTATAGACAGGAACAAGCAAGAACCAACCGATATACATATTGGCAGAGCTTGGAACGACAATCGAATCCATAGCGAACACGAACGATAATACACTTGTTCGAGATCGAACCACTCGATCTCAATCGTTGTCGATCATTTCAGACTTCGCATCCCGTTCATTTCCGCTTGCCTAGATTGCTTTTCGCAAGCAAAACAACAATAACAGAGATACCTCGTACCTCGTATACATTGCCGTATAAACAAAGATAAAAGGCGCCCAATCGGAACCGAGCCGCAAGTACAACGATGATCAGAGAGTAAAGTGAAATAAATATTGCACCTGATTGCCTTGAAAAACCGAAATCAAAACAAAGCAAAATCAAATGTGCGGCGAAAAACGTACATATTTGCGGCGACGGCGATGGCGACGGCGAGGCAATCAAACAGAAAACCGATCAGCCAACATGTTCTAACTGCGTCGCCAACGTCGCTGCCAAAATGCGTCTCGCTAGCCACTAGCCGTGCTTCAGAGGCAGCATCCACTTCCTACTTGAACTAGCTAAAGCTGCGCTCAGCTGTGCCAAAGACGACGGCGACAACAAAGCTCAATTGCTGTTGTGTGCGGCGGCGGCGGCACAAAATTGCAGAGAAATTCCTTTGGCTTAATTAGCCTCTTTCGTTCGGGGCGAAAATATTTTCAACTGAGCGACTCAAGAAAGCGGCACAACAACAGCAGCAGCAGCAGCAGCAGTAACAACGGGCATCGGGTATGAAGCGGCGGGCAGAGACAGCAACAAAAGCAGGAGGGTAAAAACAACTCAGAGTTGAGCTCAGCGCGGCTCAGCGCAGCAGCGCACAAATGAAACCAGTTTAGTTCATTTCGTTTCGTTTCGTTCATTAATTCAAAATTTCCATTTGAAACTTTTTTTTGTGTGTGTGTGTGCTCTGGCTCCGCTCTGCCGCAGTCATTGCTGCCAATGCCTCCGCTCTTTGCCCGTAGCCTCTTCTCGTTCAACGTCATCGTCATAATCAGAGTTTTAACATTTTATGTACAGTGAACTACAGTGAGCACTCGCCCGAAGCGAATGAAATGTATACAAAATACTAGTATTTTTATTGCAGAGCTGTTAGTCTGTGCTCACTGTATATACATAGTCATTATACCCTCGCACAGATACTCCCATCGTTATATAAATACAAACTTGTACATGCATACATACAAACACACAGAGAGCCAGAGCTCGTTTTGTTGGAACGAAACCGACGTTCGTTCGTTCGTTCGCACGTTCGTACGTTCGTTCGCTCGGCTGCCTCTCCCACAAGCGCAACGGTTTTTACTCACACTGCTGCCTCTGTTATATACACATAACCTACAAAAATATATAGCTACGACTCTGGCTCTTGCTACGGCTCTGGTACGAGTACCGAGTAAATGCGATACGATATTTGTGCGGCGCATCGTGTGCGCTGTCAGGCGGTTTGCGATGGCAATGGTGTTGGAGATTTCGGGGACTGGGACGGAAACGAGGACGGTGATGGCGTTGTAGACCGGGGACGATGCAGGGTCTGGCAGGCAGGCTGGCAGACAGGCGGCATAACATCACCAGTGCCAGCAGAAACAACAACAGCGATATAACTTATACAGGGTTGTCAAGCACTTAAAATGCCAACGGCATTGAACTCGCACTGCGGGTGTAGATACTTTTGTAGTTAGAATATGATGCTTGTGTACAAATATACAAATATATAGATTCAGAATTAGAAAAGAAAGTTTCACTTACATTTTACAAAAGTTGTAATAAAAATATTATAAATTTCTAAATAAAAAAAAATTTTAAATGGAGAGTAATGGGTATGGGAAAGACGTTTACAAAACAAATATAGTTTTATATAATATATAATAATAAATAATATTATTATAATCAAACAAAGGGTAAGCTAGAAAAAACATTTTAATTTCAACATGTTAGCTATAGAATTTTCCCAACTAACAAAGATATCGAAACATATACTTTTGTAGTATTCTGTAGGCAGCTGACAACCCTGGCCGGGTGTACTATCGAGTTTTATATGTCTGTACATGCGCTGAAGCTGTCACGGCCTCTGCCTCTGCTTCTGCCTCCGCCTCATGCCTTGTCGTTGTCGTTGTTGTTGCCGTTGCCGTTGCTTGCCTGCCTGACTGACGCTTGCCTCGGCGCGTATGTGGGAACGAAATAATACCTATAAAAAATTCTTTTTTCCCTCGATTTTTTGCTGTTGCCCTCTTCTGTTGCTGCTGCTGCTGCTGCTGCTACGACAACGAAAAAGAGAAAGACTTGTGGGTAGAAAACCAACAAAGTAAGACTATAAAGTACACGGCAGAGCGAGGGATTGCAACGGTTGCGGGGGTGCAGTTCATGTGAAGGAGCAAATACAACAGAGAGGGGAGAGAGCAAAGTGAGGGCAGCAGCAAACCAAAATTTAAGATACTTTTTCGTTTGAATGGATGCTCAGTAGCTCTGGATGCGAGATCTTTTAGCTCTTGCTCTTGCTACGGCTCAGGCTGTTGGAAACATGTTGAAATGAAATTGGTGAACGACTACGACGACGATGACGATGACGCTGGCGATGTTGTGTTCGAGTGCCGGTTCGGGCAATGGGTCTCTGTCGTGGGGGTGCTGGCACCAACATTTGGCAGCATTTTGGTATCACATTTTGTATGTATGAAAGTGTATGTGTATACGCGTGTGTGTGTGTTGTAGATGTTGCTCGTCGTCGCATCCGAGAAACTTTGAACATGTTCGGCTGCTGTTGTGTGTGCTAGTTACTCGAAAATATCAGTAAAAATGCTGCAGGTTCGGCGTAGATGAATGTGGAACGGCAGTCAAGAGATGCGGACCGAGACCCGACACAAGCAAGACCAGAGACCAGAGACTAGGGACCAGAGACCAGAGCGACCAGCTGTTGGCCTTGTGCTGTTAATGCTTTGCAGTCGCTCGCTCTAGCTGTTGTAGCTTGTCTTTGTATCTGGCATTATTTTTGGAGATGTCGGCGGCGACCGTGTCTGTTGTTGTTGTTGTTATTGTTGTTGTCGCTTGTGCCCCTCTGATGGATGACTCGACACAACGTTTGACTCAACTCGACTCGATTCGAAATCATCAAAACAACAAAATTGTGTATGCGTCTGGCTATTTTTGTTTGTGCTCTTTGGGAACTCGGTGACTCTGATGAAACGATCGTCCCATAGCAATTTCCAGTTCCAGACCCATTCACGATCAATGACAAAGCCAGTCAGGTGCAGAAATTAGGATAAGCTAGATGATGAATCCTATTGGGCTATATGGTCTGATTAAAACTGTCGTTTTCAGACGATAATTTGACCCAGTGAGAATATCTTTAGATATTCATATAATAATAGCATTGCTCCATATACAGTTCAAGTCCATTGAGAGAAGTTGTAATATAATATCCAATTCAACTATGACTAATATATGCATTAACACTTGTAAAAGCAAGTTTAATTTTTTTTACAGCATTTTCTTTCCTATCTAAGAAGCTTATCATGTAATATAGTATATATTATTAAACATAAATGTTTGCTGAAATATTGCTTTAATTCATAAGTACTTAAATATGCAAGTGTGAGTGCTTGTTTTACTGTTATTGCAAGCTTTTATAAGCCCCAAAACTTTAAGCTGCTCGTATGCTCTTAAGTCTGGCCTACTGCTGTTGTCCCCGCATTTCAATTCTACCAATAACTAAGCCTGTCGTTCCATTTCTACTGTCCTGTTTGTTGCCATTCTTATTGCCCCGAACTGCATACTCTAGTCGGATTAGAGTTGGCCAAAAGCAAAAGCTGGTAACCAGTAACAACTTTACTGCTCCGTTGTTTTGAGTAGTTTTGACGATTTTACAGTTGCTATCCCAGGCTCTGCAATTGTGCTCTTCTCTTACATACACACACACACACACACTCACACAGGCAAATACAGTCACATGCACACTTGCATACACATTGACAAACGCACACATGTCCCACCCACTCTTACGTTGCGCTCTCTCTCTCACTCGCTGTCTGTCTCACCCCCTCTGTTTCGTCATGGTTTATGTCCGTGTTATGTTGCGCTCCACTCGAAGGAAGAAATGCGATTGCCGATTGAGGTTATAATGGATTTCGACAGTCCAAGTTGTGGCAACAACGACAGCGGCGTCGCTGCTGCTGCTGCTGCTGCAGCCGGCGCTGCATTGCCGTCTCTTACAGTTTTCTTCTTTATGATTACGTTCGTTGTTCCTTTTGCGCTTATTATTTTAATTTGTTTACGGCGTTGCCGCAGACGCTGAAGCTTTCAACTGGATGTGGATGTTGGTTCCTGCTGTTCGTTTGTTTCTTTTGTTTTTGTTTTTGTTGTTGCTGTTCTCCTTACTGCATGCTTATTGTAGTTGTTGTTGTTGTTGCTGTTCTCCTTATTGCATGCAACATGCTACCGACTATTATTGTTGGCGTTGTTGCGGCGAACTCACGAGTGCGCGCTCTTGTCGCTCGCCGTTGCCTCTCTTTGTGCCCAAAATGACTTCAAACAAGTTCGAATTCGCGACGTTGTCGTCGACGACGTGCAAGGTGCATTCCCAATCCGATTTTGTGTGAGTATGTGTATGTGTGCCAGTCTGAATGTGTGCGTTTGCATTTGCATATGCAAAATATTTAGTATTGCAGCGATGACGCGACGTCAACAGGGACAGCGACGGAAACAGAGACAGAGACAGAGACGTAGCGCAGCATCAACCGAAAAATCTCAGACAGAGTCACATGTTGCATTCGCGTTTAATTTATGCTGATTGCTCTGCACTTGCTCTTTGGCGCTTTGGTATAAGTTTACAGTTGAAGCTATCAATGTCAACAGGCAGCGGCGCTGGCAGCGACGCGTCGTCAACATTGACGCTGACAGACAGGTAGCCATCGTCATCGTCATAGCTCAGCAGGGGTAGGAAGTTGAAGGTCGTTCGTTTTCATACACAAACCCACACACACACAAATGTACACAACATACTCACACTCATATTTATTTATTATTTTTTATGTTGTTTTAATGATGACGACGGCGACGACAACAAACGGCGTCTGCCTCTGCTCTACTTCATCAGCTCTATGCGTATGTGCATCTCTGTCTGGCACACATGTCGTCTGTCTCCTCTTAACACGACCAGCGATTATTTCGGGTTATTAAACCAACGACAACGACAACAACAACGACGGCCCGACAGCCACTTGCAGTTTTTGAATTGCTGATTAATTTTATTGCCTTTGCCTTGTTGTAATTGTAATGATAAATTCGTTTTTTCGGTTTTTGTTTTGATCACTTGTTTCGCGTGCCGTTACTACCACCAACTTTGTCCCTCCCCATCTCTCTCACTCATTCACTCTATCACTCTCTCACTCACTGCCTCTCTTACTACACGTGACGCTATGTTGGGTGGCTGCTTGTGCTTTGCTTTGCCTTTTGGACAATGTCTACCAATGCCGTCGCCAGCGCCGTCTATAATTTATTAATTGTGCTCAGAACGTCTACGTCGACGTCGATGTCGCTGTCGCTGTCTATGCCAACGTCGACGTCGTTGCCTTTTTTGTTTTGATACGCGAATTCGTGCGCCAAAGTGTATGAATGGTAAATGGTTAAGAAGGGGGCGTGGGCCTGGAAACGAGTTGCAGTTGCCAAGCCAAGCCGCCTGTTAACAGTTAGCTCCTTGCAGGGGCATCATGTGCGAGCACAGGAACAACAACGATACAACATCTGTTAAGCGTCGTGCAACTTTCAAATGAGGTTATATTGATATTGCACGAAATGCACGTAACGACAATCAGGAAAGCAAAACAAATCTCTTTTTAGAGTCGAACTCAGCCTTGATTTGCTGCATTTATGTATGTATATTGTATGTACTTGTTATCTGATAATTAAGTTCAATATTTCTATTGATCAAAGTCAACACATTACCTTCACAGGCACTAGAAGTTCAACACCTTCGATGACCCCAAAAAGCAACAAGCCCAGTTCAGACAAGACACAGAAAAAAAAAAACATAAAATTGACTCGAAGGTCTACAATTTTAACCGATTGCTATAAAAACGATCAGCTGTGTCGAAGCTACCACACAATAAGAAATAAATTTGTATTTACTTGTTAGATCTCCAATTATCTGAATCAATAAATGCAGAATAATCTCTAGTTAGAGATTACATATGTTTATTTATTTATTATGTATCAATTATTGTATTTTATTGGGTGGCAGCGGTTTTTGTTGTTGTTGTAATATGCTCTGTAAGTCTGTTTTATGGACCTTACTATGGACTACAGTTAAAATAAAAAAATGCCTATAAATAATTAAATATATTTGTTATTATTCAATTTCATCTTTTCCATTTCGGAATATATTTAAAGCTGCACACCTTGCACTTCCATTCATTTTCAGGTATTGCAGAACCCATTTATGTATGGCAAATAATTGAATTTATGGTAAACCACTTAGTCATACATATGACCTACAAGTAGTAACATATGCAGGTACACACACACACACACACACACACACACACACACACACACACACACACACACACACATGTGAGTAAATTATTCTTTTTGATCGTAATGCTTTTTTTTCTCTTTCTACTCAATCACTTGGTATCTTTTCTGTATTCACTCGGTAACTTGTGAGTGTTTGATTGTCATTTAATAGAGACACAAAATTACGTATTTGTCGTCGACGTCGCGTCGTCGTCGGTTCGGTCTCGTTTGACAATTTGAATGGTTTTTCTCACGCTAAGCAGCGCTGCCGACATCGACAATAACGTTCGACGTCAGCGTCTCTGGCGCCGGCTTGTCTTTTATTCATTCATGCCTCGGCCCCTCGTTGTTTGTTTGTGTTGTGCTTTTTGTTGTTTTTTTTGTTTTTCTTTTCATTCATATTTATTTATTTAGCTAATAATATATGTCAAATCGAAATTATTTATGATACCGGCATCAGTATCGACGCCTTCGTCAACGCTGCCGTCGCGGCCCGCGCCGCCGTCTACACCGACGCCGACGTCGGCGACCAGGTCACGGAATGGTTGCCCAGCTGAATGTGTAGATTCTTTTTTTTTTGTTTTGATCGCTATGTAAATGATTGTGAGATGATTTTTATTGTTTTTATAGCTCTTGGTATTTAGTGTTGTCGATGTTGTTGTCGTAGTAAGCTGTTGGGGCATTTTAGTGGCTATAAATGTGAAACTCGAGTAATCAGCGTGGGTTCCTCTTGTTATTGTTATCACTGAGTGAGTGTGAGTCAATGAATGCTTCGAACAGCTGATCGAGGCTGTTTATAGTATCAATTTTTGTAGTAGCAAATTCATTTAAATATGAACATATCAATAAATGGAGTTAGGGAAGCGGAATAGCTTTACATTTTTCGAGTTGTGCCACATTAAATGCATTTTATTTATTCAATACGTTCAACATGTTCGAATGGGTCAGGTAAAGCTTGCTTTACTGTTTAAATCAATCATATTTCAGCTTTTATAGAGCTTTTTTAAGCTCTTCTCCGAATCCGTAATTTGCTGCAGTTCCAATTAGAGTATCAGTTGTCCAATTGGCATATCTTGCAATTCTATCGGCTGCTCTCTTTGTTGTCTGCTTCTGTTCGCTACGTGCTACAAGTGAGAAAGTCTTAAGGGCATGGCCAAGCATAGATCGGGGAAATCCTCGCCGTTAACAAACACAAACATACACATACATAAATGCTTAAGGAATTGGTAATTGTAGAATCCGCCGTCAATGTTGCCACCAACTGACAACAAAGTCATTCCAAGTGACTTGCCGCAGCGGCATGTTTTGCTTTTTATGTATTTTCTCTTGATTAGAAACTGCAAAGCAAAACAAAAAACCGGAAAAAGGGTTATTTTTTTATTGCTCACTTTGGCCTACGTCGACGACGCTGACGTCGCCATATCTCCCACTGTATTTTCTTAACTTTTGGCGATTCGCCTTTTTTTTTTTATTATTATTATTATTATAGTCGCCGGCTGTTTTGTCGCTGGCTGCGCTGCTGGCGTTGACGTTGTCGTTGTCGTTGACGCTTGCGTCGCCGTTGAGCTTTTAGCATTTTAAATTGACGTTTATTATGCGCAGCTATGGCGCATTTACTGTTGTTGTTGTAGCTGCTTTTCGTTTCGTTTTGTGTTTTTTGTAATTCTGCTTCTTTTTTTTTGGTGTACTCAACATGTTGTGCGAGTATCTCTCCTTGTTGTTGTTGTTGTTGTCGTCGTCTCGCGTGGCACTGCCCGCGTCGCTGTTGCGTTGACGCTGGCGTCGCTGCTCGTTTCTTTAGTTTGTTTTGGTTTTTAATTTAATCGTTTTTGTGTTTCCTACCCCCGTCCTTAGCACCGTTGACGCTATCGTTATTGCTCTTGTTGCTGCTGTTGTCGTTAATGTTGTTGTTGTTGTAGTTGTCGTTAAATGTGTTTAGCACGTGCTGCCTGACCGGCCTCTCTAGTGTCAGCTGTTGCTGTTGACGTTGTTGTTGTTGGGCTTTGCTTTTGCTTTTGCCCTTTTGTGTCTGCTCTTGATGCTTATTAGCGAGTGCCATTCAGTTCTCACTCTTCACATCATATCCACTCGCTCCACTCTTCGCTCGCTCACTCGCTCATTCAATATGCTACATGCATGTTTGCATGTATGTGTATCTATGAACATGTGTGTGTATGTTGCTGTTGCGGCAGGTTGCTACTGCCGACGCTGCTTAGAAACAAGTGGCCAATAAATTATGGCCAGCCACAAAGAGCAGCCCCCCATTATTATTGCCCATTGAAAGCCTAATGGTAAATACACTTAAAACAGTTAAATGCGTTCGTATTTATATAGGTGTTGTTGTGCATGTGTATGTAGATGTGTTTGTGTTTGTATGTTGTATTTTTTATGTATTTGTGCGGCTCGCAGAAAAAAGGGTTTGTTTGCTGTCGGCGCAGGCAGCGCTGCTGTTTGGTTGATTTTTTTTTGTTCTTTTTTTTTTCTGTAGACCACGGAAACTGACCTAAGCTATGCAAAGTCGGGAGGCATTTGCATGAAGCAACCCGGCACCGATAATGGAAATGTGCTCCATCTCCATTGGGGTGTGAGAAATGGCGACGCGTCGTTTCCCGCAGGCACAGCCGCAGCCGCAGCCGCTGTCGCTGCCGCTGCCACAGACGCTACACGCTGCCAAGCGCAAGTCATGCTTGTTACTATATACACACATACAAACATGCATACGTATGTATGTATACAAGAGTACATGTTGTTGTTGTTGTTCTTGCCTGTCACTATGTCAAGGACAAGTGGCATCTATGTTTATGACCACTTTAGAAATCAGCCAAGTAAACTTCCTAATCAACATTGCCCGCTGTTTCATGACAAAGTTCATTCAACTTTTAACATACGTACATACATACATACATATACAATATGCACGTTTTAGTGGGTGTGTGTTAATCTAGATAAGCAGCACTCAAACCTCAGCCTATGTCTGTGCTATAGTCTAATTAGACGAATTATCATAAATGTCAGTCGTACTATCGATATGTATTACAAGCGAACTTTTAGATAAGATAAACATCAGACGATTATTGTACATGTATCAAACAAATATATACATACTAGGTATATCGACATATGATGGTTTAAAATAACTAATTGCTTTATTTGTTAACTTCATGCAACTTGAGCTAAATAGACATATTGTCGAGCTTCACGTTTCCCTCAAAAAATCGTGAAAAATTATTTGAATCCTGCTAAGCTGTAATGAATTTTAAGTTAAGTTCGACAGACAAATAATTCAATTAAGCAGTGTTGGAAACATGTAGATTTATTGAAACATTTTCAGTTGCAGAGTTGCAAAATGAAGGCAAATTTACAGAATATAATACAATTCAAAATTATATTTAAACAATCTTAGAAACAATGACAAAATATTAAAGTAATCTTTTTCATAAATATTTTAATAATAATAAAAAAAGTAGAATACTAAATTGCAAAGTGATTAATAGTGTGTTTATATCAATCAATTATCAAATGTTATATCATTTGACTGTATCTAGATCTCGTTATGCTTAATATCTGTTAAGATATGAGATGTATTTAATTGGACTTTGATATTGCAAGTGTGATCTGCAGCTAACTGAAACATTTACAATCTTATATGTTAGTTCTAGGCTATTGTAGACCTATCTATCTACATATTAGTTATATTAGCAACTTATTAAATCACATTATAAATGGGAGATACAATGGGAAATTCATGTGGATAATGATTAAAGTGAAAGACGGCAGAACGAGAGTGACATTAAAGTTTTTAATATTAATTTAATATATTTAATTGAAAGATAGCCCGAAGTAAAAACTCATCCCATCACAGACTCATCTGCCGTTTAGTAGTAGCATGTAGGGAGCACACTCCTCCTGACCCCGACCCCAATAGCAACCCACCATTAAGCTCTATCTACCTTCAACCAACAACAACACTGCCTCACACTGCACACAATACGCATACAATGTGCGATGTGTATGACATTTTTGCTGTTTCTGTTTTGCTCGCCGGCTTCTGCAATGTGCTCACCCCCCCCCCCCCGTCCCTACAATGGCATCCAACGGCACCCAACGCCAGAGCATACCACGGTCGCACCTCATCGAAAAACTTTCATTTAATTGCTGAGAACAACAGCAAAAACAACAACAAAAACAAAAAAAAAAAAAGGAAGCAAGTTGAAAGAAAATAAAAAGAAGAAAGAGAAAAAAGAGAAATATTTGCCGTTGGCTTTTGTTTACATTGCTTCGATTGTGCCACGACATGGGGCATGAGGAAGAATGGTGAATGGTGAATGGAGGATTGTGGAAAGATGAAAAGGTGGAAAGAGCATGCCAACTGATAGTGACGCCGACTGCAACTGCGAAGTCGACGGCGACGGTCACAGCAAAGAGTGCTATGCGTGTCTGCCTCGATGCGTGAGTGCCCCGTGCCACCTCCCCCCCAATGCCTTGTTAGGCGTGCCCCAAATGGCTTTTCAATTGCCCCGACCGGTAAACACACGTCACGGCCAGCGAAGGAAGCGCAGACAAAGCATAAGCGCGGTTGAAACTTCATAATCAAAACAAAAGAACTTAAGCTAAACTATCAACTAAACCAACATTATCAGTATGATCAACAATAAGCATGGTCATCTCTTCTAAAGGATCATTATCCTTAGGGAATTGTTTAGTTTACTCACGTTGGCTTCGGTCCACATTTTCATTGCAATCGGGGGGGAAATTCCTTGATAAGAATTGTGCTTTTATTATATGATTTTTTGGCGCCGTTATTTCTGTTGCAGGATCAGGTGGCAAGTAGGTGGTTCAGTGCGGCCTTTGCTGCATGGCAGGCAATCGGAGGCAACTGCACCACATCATTGCAACTACTTCAATTAATTACAATCGACTATTGCACACAATGCTATTAACTTATTAACTTTATTATTTAAATCAATTGCTTCAAACGATTTTGGCGCTTTAATAGAAATTTTTACGTAGTTTTTGTCTTTGGCCGCGCGTTGGCGTCGTCGTTGTCGTTGTCGTCGGCGTCGGCGTTATCGTTGTGTGTTGTCTTGTTGTGCGAAGTGCAGAGTTCGTACTGAATGGCTTTGGACCAGGCCAACAAACAGTCAGCCAAGCAACCAGTCAACGAGCCAACCAGCCAACCAGCCAGCCAGCCAGTCAACCAGCCGGCCAGCCAGTCAACCAGTGTTGCCCTCGTGCCCGAGCCGAGCATCGTGATACGAGCATCGAAGCAAATCGGCAACTCGGCAACTCTGTCACATGCGCACATTTTGTTGTTGGCTTTTGTGAGTTTTCCGCATCGCATTTTCAGTTGCGCTGTGGAAAGCTGCCAGGCGGGCCACACCAGCAGCCAGTCCTGGCGTGCGTGCGGCAGCACAGGCACTATACCCAAAACGCAATCCCAATCTTAAGCCCAAACTCAAACCCGAAGCATCACTGTAGCAATAGCTTCAACATTATTGCGGCCTTTTCAGCCCCATCCCCCATCCGTTATCCCCCCATACCAATCACACCATTCCCCACCTTCATTGACAGTTGAACTATTTTAGTGCATGACAAACAAAGGCGACGGCAACGACGACGACGACGACGACGACGACGACGGCGACGACGATGATGATGATGATGATGACTACGGCATGGTTATTCGTTGGCTTGTTTCATAATGTCGATAATTGTGATTGACATCTAAAAGTTCTAATCGATGCAGTATGATTATTGTTGTTATCGACATTAAACAGTTATCGATATGTTGCGCGTTGCCTTTGAAACGTTAGTATCGATCTGCAGAAATCGATCATTTCTAGATTACAATTTGTTATATTCATAATATACTTTTAATAGGTTGGTAAGCTTAAGGTGAAATCGATAAAATGAGTAAAATAGAAGCAATAAGCGATAAAAATATTAATGGCAACATTATGATGAATGCAGATAATATCTAAGTGTACATATATAATATTAGAAGGGATCTAATCTTACCTATGCATACTTCAACTTATTCGTTTTGCTTATACAAACTATAGTAAGATTAATATGATAATGTAAATAAATGAAGATGGGAGAAGCGTTATCTATTTAGTTTATTGATTTGATACGATATTGGATCTATCATTTATTTGATGAATTCTCCTCTAAGATCTATGAATAATAAACCATTTATTGTGTCTGTTTTGGGGTTTAATATTTATGATTAGAGACATATTATAGATATAGATATACTATATACACATATATACTCAAAAGATGTATAGAGACTTGTATGAAATTATTAATTATAAGATGTTGCTCCTAAGTATGATCTGTAGAATGATCATGTCACATGCCCAGGGCTTCTGAGTCAGGTGCTCGAGCTGAGCAACATCATCATTATCTTTAGCAGTATCATTATTGAGTATGGAGCAGAGTCGACCACATAGCCAAACGACCTTTTGCTGACTGATAAATGTGGGTGGTTGGTGGCGTGTTAGGAGGCCCCTGTGGCAGATGTTGGCTGGCAGCGGCTTAGCTCCACTCATACACACATACACGCATACACATAAGCACACACCGAGATTTTCACACACACAATCACACAGACACATAGCATATAAACTCACACTCAACAACAGCAATTCCCCATTCCCTGACCCAACTCTGACTGCTGATTGCTTTGCTTGCTTGGTTGCCTGGCTGACGTGATGGCATTGCACAGACACACACACACACACACACACATGCACACACAAAAGCACACAGTTATATATGTATGTGCATGTATATACCACATTCATAGAGCGACAGAGAGATAGAGACAGATGCGAAGAGAGTAAAAGAGTGAGAGAGGGAGAGAGAGTGAGAGGGAGCGAGAGAGAGAAAGAGATTGCTGTTGCTATTGTTGTTGCTGGTAACTGGGTGGCTCTCTGTTTTGCACACTCTCCCATGTCACCAAAAAGCGAAGCCTCGTGTCTCAGCCGAAGCAGCTGCCGAACGCAGTCGTGTGATTCGCCTCGTTCGCTTTAATATAAATGGAGAATCGTAGTTGTTGTTGTTGTTGTTGCTGCTGCTGCTGCTGCTATTACTGCTGCTGCTGTTGCTGCTTCTGCTGTTTTTGTTGCTGCTGTGTTATTTGCAGTTAGCGCATAAAGAACGCCAAGCCAAGGCAGAAGTTGTAGTCTAACAGGCCGGGGCCAGACCTGGTCCAAGCCAGGCCAAACAACCGTCGACGGATGACGACGTTTTCCGACTAACAACGGACGCGCATTTTCCACCGTTTCGATGCGAGAGCATTGAAAACGTGCGAGGCAGCGCAGCACCAATGTTTTGTGGCATGAAGCAGGGCGATGTGGGGGCAGTCAATGTGATTGCCATTGCGATGTGCCAAGGGGCGAGGGGAATTGGAGGGAGAATGGGAGGGGAATTTGGGTAGCTGGGTTTAAGTCCTAACGATGTTGGCGCTCTGGTGTTGTTGCTGCTGTGGCATTCATTGTTCGCCTTCGAGCACTGAAAATGCCATTTGTTGTTGCTGCTGCCGAGTTGTTGTTGTTGTTGCTGTTGCTGCTGCTGTCGTATTTTTACTTCATACATTTTGCGTATCCTTTTGCATATGTATGTGTGTTCGCTTGCTGATTTGTGCGCGAAACTTTTACAACATCGCCGCAGTGAACCGAGAGTAGCAGCATCAGCAGCAGCATCAGCCACGGCAACAGCAACACCAACAGCAACAGCAACAACGGTATCAGCAACATTAACGAAAAACAGCAGCAACGGCAATGGCAACGGCAACGGCAACACCAACGACAACAGCAGCAGTAGCATCGTCACCGTCGTTGTTGTTGCCAGTGTGGACTTTGCTTTGTCTACGAAAGGTCGAAGCCGGAGTCTGTGGTCAGCTCTCAGTCTCTCTGTTCTATTATATTCTATTCCGTTTCGTTCTCTTCACAACTCTTCTGTTCCTTCTGATCTAGAAGGAGCTGAGCAAATAGTTCAAATGTACAATGTCTCGATTATTTTGGGCGCGAATTTTTGAAATGGGAACAAGTCTAGACAGCAGTCGAAACATTATTTCGATGGAGTCCAAAATAGTTGGGATTTATTTTGAAGATTTTTTATTATACTATATATTATCTTAAATATACACACATATATATAAATTATATTATTAGCATTAGTATTTTAATATTATGAGAGATTAGAAATTTGTATAAAAGCGAAACATAAGGACCATTTTAATCGGAACTAATGATGAGATGATTCTTAAATTCAGCAGTTCTCAAAAATGTGGAATATACGATTTTTTGAAGCTACGATCTTTAATTAAAACTGGCTTAGAGCTACTTCTAAGAATGTTTGACTTTAATATCTTATATATAAGGAATTCATGCATTTTTAATTGAGTAGATATAAATTATAAATACTCAAACTGATCGTATAAAATTAAAGTAAGATTATTTGTTACCTAATATTGACCGAATACTCCTTTGCATATCGGCAACGCAACCGTTTAATGATATATTATTCAACCTTCTATGCGATTCGCATACCCCCCAAAAGCACCCAATCAGTTCATATCTTTTACTTGGGTTTGGGTTTGGGTTGGCGCTTTGATGATTTCAGTTTTAAGGCTTATCAACCGCACAAGAACAGTGAATATTCCATCATATATCTTGCCATCATCATATATAATTATCCATCCAATATTCTCTATATGAATGCTAGTAGAAAAGGGCTTAGAGACAGGTGTACGATCCATTATCCGTATTAAGGATTTCACTTTAACAACCAGGCATGTCATTAGTGAGAGCTTTCACTGTATGTACACTCCTATATGATATACTCAAGTACATGCGCATTTATATGAACACACACATACACACACATTCATTCGCATACACATTTACCACATACAAACACATATACATCTATAAGTAAGCATATGAAAGCAAACAAAGCTGAAAATGCGGTAAGTCAGAGGCGTAGTGATATTAAAACGGGGTAGAGCAAGTTAATATATATATTAAATAAATAAATTATTTCTAATCAATTTTAATGGGAAATCTGATGAGCTTTACCAACATTTTCTTTGTTGTTAAATATATGTTGTTGTGAGCTTATGTTTTAAATTTAAATTGAATATTATTTCAAATCAGAAATATTAGTAATTTTTAACAGAAATTAAACTTAGTTCTTCATTTATTTTGATTCTTTTATATGCAGCTTAAATTTCGTGGACTAACTAATTAATTTTCTGCAAGAGCAACGATACATATTATTTAATTTTAATATTAATATTAATATACATATTAATTTATAATATTAAAAATACAGATAATATGTATATATCTTAATTTATATAATTTATTTATTTATTTTAATAATTAAAAATACAGATAAGATGTATATATTTTAATTTATATAATTTATTTATTTATTTTAATAATTAAAAATACAGATAAGATGTATATATCTTAATTTATATAATTTATTTATTTATTTTAACAATTAAATAATATAATATTGCAAACTAACCAGATATGTTTATTTTCTAAGTGTTTATATATGATATTATTATTGTATGGATCCCCTTTTAAAAATGTGGCCTCTGTTGCTGTTGCTATTGCTGCTGTTGCTGCTGTGATGCGTTGGATGGCTGTTGTTGTATTTTGCCGCAGCAAAAACAGCAAAAACAGCAACAACAAGGCGAATTCGTTCGTTAGATGACTGTCGGTGTGTGTGTGTGTAAGTGAGTGTGAGTGTGTGTGTGTGTGTATACAGTCCTACATTTCCATCGATTTAATCTATCTGACTACGACATCAGCCAAACACACAAATATACACACACACACACGCCATATATTCAGTCACACACACACAAACACACACACACATAGCAGCTACAACACAAAAAACCCACCCAAAGTACGTTGAGCGGAGGCAACTGACAGTCTGACAATCTGACAGTCCGACAGTCCGATAGTCGTCGTGTCGCACCGAATCGTCGTTTCGTTTGTTGTTTCGACGCTTCGACGGTTCGACTATTCGGCAACATCGTTTCATACAAATAACGAAATGGCAATGGGGTGTACGATGGGACCTGGGCTTGTGTTTGGGCCCTGCCATTCTGTCTGGGTGTTGTTTTGGGTGGTTGCTACTCGGTGGCAGCACGAGCAATGCCATGATGCGCTATACCATTGGCGGTGGCTCTGGGCTTGGATGGTTTTAGTTCACATTGCTTTTGGCTCCGGCTTGGTTATGGCTTGGGTTTGGGTTTGGGTTTGGGTTTGAGTGTGAGTTTGGTTCTGTGTTGGGTAGGGTTCGTTGGGTTGCTGTGGGCTGCACAGGGTTCTCTTTTGTGCCGTGTGGACTGGCGTTTTTGGGTTGAGTTGGAGCCGCATAAATTTCTCGTCTCGTCTCGTTCGTCTAGTTTAAATGCTTGAGTGTGTGTGTGAGTGAGTGTGTGTGTGTGTGTGTGTGTGTGTATGAGACATGTTGTGCTGTATGTGTGCCCGGCGACGTCAACGGCGCCACAATTGAACTGTCAGTAAGCTTTGAGCCAAGGGACCCAGAGGGGCAGAGCTAGAGTCATTCTAACCCCTTCTCTGCAATAAGCATACGAATAGTGTTGGAAAACAATAGCGAATTTGTGTAGAAAATAAAGAGTTTTTATATTAAACATGAATTTGCTATGCTTTGACAATTGTGCAACACTGTTGTGTAGCCACTATGCAACATTGCAAGTCTCAATATACTCTGTCTCCTTTATGTTTATTTCTATTTAAGGTTCATGAAATTCGTTTATTGTTTTAAAGCTGAGCTTTTGTTGTTTGTTAGTTTTAAGCTCTTCAGCTCTATCTAACTATATATCTGAATCTTTAGTATACACAAAATATATAACCGATGCTTCTAGTGTAAAGCTATTATTCAAAATGATTAAATTTTACACTAAGTAAATAATATGTTACGAAATGTTAATCTGAATGTTTTGAAATAAAAACAAATAATACAAATATTCTTTTTTATTCTGGAATATTCATATAAAGTCTGAGATCCATGAATTAGTTTCTGATGGCAACATAATACACAATATATATTAAAAACCAGTCGAAAAAACAGTCGACCGCATTCGACAGTATAATACCCTGTACAGGCTTCTATATTAAGAGTATTTTGATAATAGATACTTTGATTAAAATAAAAGTAAGAACATAACAGGTGTTTAAAGAAAACCCCTTTGAAACTCTCATTTTGCATATGAATTTTTTGCTTGCTTATAGCAGCTCACTTTCACATATTTATACATATTCAATCAAAAGCTGAGTGTTACGACACTTAATTTACTTATGCCTGTGTCGCAGTAGTTCCCTATCTCGCTCGCACAAATATGCACACATGGTAAGCAGACGCATGTGTCACAGTCGTTCGCTGTCTCGCTCGCACACATGTGCTGCCTGCTGCTCTAAGATTCCGTGGAAAAATAACTTTTATTGCTGATTATCTGTCTTATTTACAAACCGATCTTGATGAAACTTTCAGCGTTCCTTCTACATATAATTCTTAACGCACCTGTTAAGTTAGAAATGTCTACGTTGAAAAATGTGGCTATTATTCGTTTTTTTCGATTTGCGGGGGAAGGGGGGAGGTATCCAAAATTTAAAATAAACTTGATCTGCGTATGGTATACAGGAACCTTGATGCCAAATTTGGTGTCTCTAGCTCTTATAGTTGCTGAGATCGACGCGTTCATACAGACGGACAGACGGACAGACGGACGGACAGACAGACGGACATGGCTCAATCGACTCGGCTGTTGATGCTGATCAAGAATATATACACTTTATAGGGTCGGAGATGACTCCTTCTGCCTGTTACAAAAATTTTTTTCACAAAGTTAATATATCCCTGTACAGGGTATAATAAATATAATAACAACAGATCTCGGGATCCTTGAATTAGTTTTTACCTAAGCAAACAATGATTCTAATAAATTACAGTGTGTTGATCCTATTGACTCTTATTTGATTCTGTATTCTCCGCTAGTTGTCAGGGACAACGAAGCACTCTAATAATATTACATTACAAAAACTATCCCTAGCGGTGACCCCCTAGTTAAGCAGTGGTCGGATCACCAGCCATCCCGATTCGAGATTCAGCTGGCGCAATTATTGCTCTAGCCTCGCCTTCGACTGGGCAACAGCTTCCTGGCCAGCACTGATTGCCGGAGCGTTGAGATGGAAATGGGCGGCGATGCGACGACAACGACAACGACAACGACGACGATGACGATGATGAGAATCAACTCTATCAGCTGCGTTGTCTGTGCACTGAACTCAGCTCGGCGCCAACTAAGTAGTATGCCATGTGTTTTGTAGTTTATCCAATGCACAACAGTGATGAGGGGACAAGTCAATGGGAAAGGGGAAAGAAGGGAGGCGGGATGCGGGAGAATAAAGTTGTGTCGGAGGGAATGGCAAAGCCATGGGGGAAGGCAGTCGCTGCGGCGACTCTCGATGAAACCAAATAGTTGCATGTTACGTATACGTACTGTAGTACGATGGCCGAAACTAACGTGTGTTGACGCAAATGCAAATAAGAGATACAGTTATAGATACACACACATTTACAGCTATAAACATGCACATGTACACGTGCATACGAAATATTGACCGCTGCCTGGCATTCCATAAGAGAATTTGGACGCCAGATTGTGGTCTGGACCTGGGCTGAGTCTTAACGAAGCTAAGTTTGGGCGCATTACGCATTGCATTTGATATGGAATGTGATGAAGTAGTGCACGTTAGTCTCATAGTTCTATGAGGAATACAACTCCAACCGATTACAAGTTAACCCAGTTATAAACTTTGCCTTAATTACAGCTAAATGAGTTGAAGAGCTTGTTAAGTTGAGCATTCTTTAAGGTTGTATGCATACATATTTGTTATTTTTATTTGAAAGTTTTCGAAAAAAAAACGAGACAAAACAAACTAATTAACTGAGCGAAAGTAGTTTTTTACAATTAAAATTAGAAAGGTTTTAAATTATGGAACAGAAGTTAAGATATTTATTGCCAAATATGGTTAATTGTTCTACAAATTTGTGCAATGTATATTTCATATCATATTCATATTTATTTAAGATTATTATTGTTAGGTAAATATTTGAAAAATACATTTCACATAAGCAAATTGAACGATTGAAAATTACTAAAATAAGTAGATAGAAATAATTTAAGAACATTTGTATGAAACTTTTCAGTTCATCAAACAAGGTTAATGTCAAAGAACCAGATTCCCTATGCTGGGTGAAAAATGTAACGCCAATTGGTGGTAAGAGTAATGAAAAGTTTATCAATACTGGTTTTGAAAAACGCAAACAGACAGGCGATTAATTAGTGGAAAACTATTATGTGAAAGTTTTGTATTTGTCGTCCGAATGGTATTGCACAATTATAGAATTATATGTTCTTTCTATTGATTCTGACGTATTCATTCCAAAGGTGGAAATTAGGGGTCGTCATCAAATGTAGTAAGTAGTAAGTAATCCGAAGCGTCATTTATGTTTATGATAGCATATTAAAAATTATAAATAATTTAATGCGAAATTGAATTTAGTGTTGCACCATGTGGAAGCTGCCTCGAAGGTCGCAATTGTTCACAACTGTCCGACTAACTAACTGACATAATGACTGACTAACTGCTGATAACTGTTAACAGAGCGTTTAACGAGACTCATAAGCAACAAGTTGTGCGTTGCAAGTGATGATGGTGACAGCAAAACTCCTTCGATGAAACTGACCTTCGCTCAACATTCATTATCGTGTCCACTCATAAACTCCATTCATACACTCGCAACACAACATTCACTGGCGAAGGCGGCAATATTCATTGAGACTTTTTTCACGCCTAATTAAAAAAAACAACGCAAATCGCGTTCCGGCAATATAAATGGCAGTTCCCCAAACAGCTGTGAGTTGGCACTTTTATCCCTTTTACCTCTTTTACCCATTGTCCCCATTTTTCTGTTTACTTTTGTTGTTGTTGTAGTGTATAAACAGATTAACCGCAAGCCAAAGGGGATAGCATTTAGAAGGGGTTGTCTCCGAATGGGAGAACCACTTGTTACTATGCAGCGAATGTTTTGGGAAAGCGCCAAAGTCGCGACGGGAGCATTGAACGTAACACTTTCGTTTCGGACTGAGCAGGATGATGACAACAGCATTGACTAATGATAGATGGATTGCTGGTTTGGTGGTTGTTTGATGGACTGACTGACTCCCTGACTGCCTGACTGGCTGCCTGACTGCCTGCTTATGGTGGATGCTTCATGTTTGTTGATGACTTTGAATGGCAGGTTGCCGGCTCAGACAACGCTCGCTTGCCTGGCATGCATACATTACAAGGGTCCATAGGAAGCAACATCAGCAGCAGCAGCAGCAGCAGCAGAAGCATCATTGGTTGTGGCAGTGGCAGTGGCAGGGCAGCAACAACAAAATACCATAAATAAATAAAAAGCAGACAACAGCAGCAACAACAACAGCAACAGCAACAGCAACAAACACTACAACAACAATAAATTGTTCAAGGTCGCCGCTTGTCTGCTGCTTTCGCAGGCAGCATGAAAAATGCAAAACAAACGCTGACTGCGACAGTGACTGCGGCGCCAGCGCCAGCGCCAGCGTCTGTGTTAACGTCAACATCAGCATTCGCGGTTGCTGCGGCAACAACAAAGTCTGTCATAATTCACATGCGAGTTGCCACAGCGCAGAGCGGCAGCAGGGCGGGGTGTACTTGGGGCTATTCAACTGTGGGACACCCCCAACTCCCCCACTCCGATATAGAAATTTCAGTTTAGCAGCTGGCAAAAATGTATTAAAAGCGAACGCACGAAGCAACAGACGACGCAGCAGCAGCAGCAGCAGCAACAGCAACAGCAGCCCTGTCACCCACGCTGCCATGCTGCCACGTTGCCACCCTTGTGCAAGTTACATGCCCCACCGCATCCCTCTAAACACAATCCACAACGGGGTGCATTGGCATTGGGCTCTGTCTACGGCTCTGGCTCCGGCTCCAGCTATGGCTATGGCTATGGCTATGGCTATGGCTGTGGCTGTGGCAGCGACTACATGTGTGTGCCGCGTCTCTTCTTTGTGCATACAAAAGCATAAATTGAAAATACGAAGCCGATGCCGATGCCGTTGCCAATGCCTCTGCCGCCGTCGCAGTCGCAGTCGCTGCTGACGTTGACTTCACCAACTTCGATGCTGCTTGCGTCGCAGTCGAAGGGGTTGCAAAAGTTTTTCACTTTTCACGTCGAACATCATAAAAAAAAAACAAACTCACCCACACACACACACACACACAGACACACACCTTAACGTTGAAACATCAAAATTGTTCCAAGTGTAAAAACTTTCACTTCGCGGCGAACGTCGCCATGAAGTCCTGAAGGATTCACGCCTTGTTGCCCAGTTCGCCCAGCCGCTGATTAAACGCCCAACCCTCGGGAATCGCCAACTACAGTACAATGTGTTGCATTGTTGCGGTTACTGTTGGCACATGCGACACTCAGACAACACCAACAGCAACACCAACAGCAACAGCAACAGCAACAACATCAACAAGAACGACACCTTTGTTGTTGTCCACATTTGGCTTCTCCTGCACTTCACACATTTGCATAACTCCACCACGCACTTTGACATGTGGCTGGCGAAATTTGCAGCCAAGTGTTTTGGTTTGTCTGAATGAACAGACCCATTCAATGTGTATGTGCATATGGGTCACACACACACACACACACACACACACACGCACACATGTACAATCGTTGTGCCAGACGCCGACATGCTCCATATCTTCATATCCATTTTCACATTTCCACATTTCCACATCCTCATAGCGAGCTAAGAGCCTCGTCTCACTCTCGGAAATTGCGAGCATACACACGGCCTGCTGCCTGCGGTTTTCCGAGCTGACCTTTCGCAGCGGGGGGATATGCCCATTAGGGGAAAGGGAAGGGCAAGGGGTGAGTGGCAGGGCATTGCGTGGAGAATGCCTTATGAGGTGTCATCCCATCACCTGCTCCACTAACAACTTTCAGCAGGTCAAGTCGTCATTGTTCTGAACGAAACCAATTAGTGGGTCATGTTACTTATTCCAGGATAATTATTTAAGCGATATCGATACTCATATCGAATATACAATGTATATTTCGAATTAGATATAAATGAATGACACAACACACGCTGCAAACAAAAACAACTTGCATTTTAGTTGCACTCAGAGATATTTATAAAATTAACAATTAAAATATAATATATAATATAATCCAATTTGAAATGTAACAGACAATTTATGATTGGACTTCACATACAATCCTAACATGCTTTCATTTTATTTAATAAGTAGAATAAGTAAATATATTTAAGAGTGAAATTACTGATTATTATCGATTATCAATTGTCGTTTATCGCTTTCTGTAAATTAATGGAAGTATCTTAAAATAGGTTTTTGTCTCATTCATAATGATGTATCTTATAAACTGTAATATATATATTTATATATATATGTATTTATAATAATGAAAATAGTTTAAATAATTGCAATGTATAGACACCATCCAGGAAAACTAATAGAAGTGAAATAGAAATAATTAAGAAAATATATATTCCTTATCCGTTTTCACGCATTTGGCTTGAAAGAATAATTTGTTTCCCATAACAATAATAACACAATATCTATGGCAAATATTAATTATACCTAGCAAGTAGTAAGATGTAAATACAAATACAAATTTAACTAACAACAACAACAACAACAACAACAAACTATCTGGCATTGAGATTAGTTGGGATTTATTTGCAATTACGAAGCCTGCCATGAACTGTGTGGGAACACATAGATTTAATACGACTACCCAGCTTATACTATATATATGTGTATATTCTGTATGCAATGAATCATTAATATGAGCTGTGTGTACCATCCTTTAATTGTGCTGTTTGCCACTGGTAGCTGAAACAAAACCTAGCATCCATTGTCTTTGCCAGTCGATTTCTAATTTCAAAATACAACTCAAAGCTTAAATGCAAGAAATTTAATAAACATTTCGAGTTGAATATATTTTGGGTTTCTCTGGTTGTGTGGTAGCTTCTTCCCTGTCAGTTCATCCCCCTCCTTGCAGTTCATCCCATTCCAATGCCAGTTCACATCCACATGGCGACCAAGGCTCAAGTAGAACTCACATCTACTCGTATATAAAGACTTGACTAGAAGCTGCTGATGCCGCTGCTTCTATTGCTGTTGCTGCTGCTACTCTGCTTGGGTTGATGCTATGCTTCTACTGCTGCTGCTGTTTGTAGAAAAACAAGGCAAACCAGGAGGCGCTTGGTTGGAGAAGCACATTACAACATTACAACAACGGCAACAAGAACAACGTTGTACATTCTTGGCGTGTTAGAGTTTTCACAACAACAACAACAATGGCAGCAACAACAACAATATGAGGATGGCATTTCACATGGCAAGGAACGTAGCAAGGCAAACGCTTTTTGCTCGATTCGTATTCGCCTGTTTGGATAGCTCTAGCCTGCCTGCCTGCCTGACTGCCTGACTGCCTGCCTGGTTGGCTTCCAGCATCAGCATCAGCTCGAGCTTCTATCTGCGCATCTCTGTAATCATCATCAACACCACGAGTCAGCCAGGCAGCCATCCTGTCCTCGTGCGCAATATCCTTGTCGGAGGAGACGCTCCTTTTGTGCCTCCCACCCTCCAAAGAGCCCCTCATCTACCCGACCGCTCTCCTCCTCCTTTGCTCGCTTTACACAGCAAGACACATTTTCCATTTTCGTTTTCATTCTGGCCCAGAGACCAGGCCAAGCCAAGCCAAAGCCAAGTCGAATGCCAGCCAGCCTGAGTTGAATCGAGTCGAGTCCTTGCTGCTTCATTATTTCAGCATGCTGCTCGATGCCTTTTCTATCTGATGGATACGTATACGTACCGTGTGCCTCGACATTGCCGTGCGATGTACGTTGTTGTTATTGTTGCTGTTGCTGTTGCTGTTGCTGTGAATTTGCAGCATTTTATCCTTCGTTCGAGCACAGCGGCAACATGCAGCATACGATATACATATGTACGTATGTGTGTGTATTTCTCGCTCTCTATGCATGTGTGTGTGTGTGTGTCTGCTTGTGCTGACAATAAAAGTTTCGTATATATACACACACACACACATACACACATATACGCATGAAAGCTTAATGCTTTCAGTATATGTGGGCATGTATGTGTGTATTTACTATGTCCGTGTGTATATTCCATCGTATTTCAGAGCAAGTTTTTATACCCTATAATCATGAAATGAATAGAACAGGCATTGCCGAATTCTCATGTGCTCAACGACATGGAAAGGGTAAATCTGAAAGTTTCTATATATTATTATTATTTATGATTATTATATTATTTGATTTAATTTATTCACCTACTGAAATTATCTTCCATTAATTACAAATAATTCATCAATTTGATATATTTATTATGATTCTAGCATATTATTTTGACATATTTATCATGATATTTCTATAAATTTTGTTAATTTATATTTATTTAATTATTCATTTTATTAATTTCAGTGTTTCCTTTACTTTGTGTACTGTAGTACAAGGTATATTTTCTATATATATATATATATATAAATATATTCTTCACTTATATACTATACCACATCACGTTATATATTTTTACTTATCACAATATATTTGTATTATTTATATGTTTTAACTTATTATTTTCCTTCTCGCCTGTTACTTTTCATAATAAATTACAGAGTATAATTCCATTAGAATATGTGTATATTTGAATATATTTGTCCTCTTACTTTTAGTTATTATCTCAGATTGCAGGGTATATTTTACTGACTTTATTTGTTCATGTTAGATTATAGGGTAACTTTAAGTGTACTATTTTGCTTGACACAACTTCTGTTTGTTTGTTGCTGCCTTGATGTTCGTTATGCCGATGCCAACAACGTAGCTGGCTAGCAGGTCGTATGGTGGGTGGCTGGGTGGTTGGTTGAATTGCTTGGTGGTTGGGTTGTTGGGTGGTTGGCAGACATTTGGGCTACACATTGGGCTGGGGCTGTGGTGTCTGTGGGTCGTATAACGGTTACAGTGAAACTTTTGCCCTATTGTGACAAACAAACGACAGCGACGAGGACGAGGACGTGGACGAGGACGAAGATGAGGACGAGGACGAGAATGAGGACGAACGGACGGAATGGCAGGGAGGATGAGCGACTGCCAGGCTGGGTGACTGTTTTGGGTGGTTGTTGGCACGATGGCTAGCGAAACGGGCGGGTGTGCGGCATTCACCCTCAACGAATGTAACCGACGCCCGTTGCCCGCGTCCCCGCGTCCCTGCTCCACGTTGAGCCCGTTGAATAGCAAAGTGAGCGACCGACCGACTGACAGCCGAGCATGGTCTGAAATGTGTGTCGTTTTACAGGGTGTTTCAGTGCAGTAGTCGCAGTAAATATTTCCATGTTATCTGTAGCACCCTTTATGAGTTGCTGTCGCTTCCCTTGGCTTTTTTATGCATTGGGCCATGAGTTGAGGCTGCCTAACAGCCAGGACAGCCGGTAAAGAGGACTCCGAACAGCCCCATCCCTGCACCCTGACATTCCCCGCCTCATTGAAACAAACTATTGTTGCTGTCGCTCTACGAAAACTAAATGAATGAGGTTTTAGCTTATGAATTGTGTGTGTGTGTGTGTGTGTGTGTGTGTGTGTGTGTGTGTGTGTATTTGTGTGCGTCGAATTGGCGAACATGGCTGCAGGCGCCAATGACTAGAAATCGTTCCCTTTTGATGGCTTTGGCTCTGACTCAAGCTTCGACTGTGGCTTTGGCTCGGGTAGATGGATATTTGAGACAGAGGCTGTGACAGGAGCGTCGGCGCATTGACATTGCTTGGACTGCAGTTAGAGAGAGAGAAAGAGAGATAGAGAAATACAGAGAGGGAGAGAGAGAGAGAGAGAGAGAGAGAGAGAGGAGAACAACTAATGGCTTGCGATATCCTTAAAATGTGACCGAGCGCCATCGATATATTCAAATTAAGCCGCCAGCGTTGCTTCGGGACGTAATCGATAACTTTTTAGCCACGCATAAGCAAAAAATGGCAACAGCAACAACAACAACAACACGCACAACACAATCGCCACGAGTTCAATTCAGTTTTTGAAACACATGACGCATTTTGCTTCAGGTTTTATCGGTTATTGTTGTTGTTGTTGTTGTTGCTCTTTTCGCCAACATTTTTTCGCAGTTGTTGTTTGTTTTGATGACACACACTGAGAGACCGAATGACGGAGCTGAAGTTAATGCTGAGGCACTGGGAAGGTCCCCAAAAAGTTTGTATGCGCCATTGACTTGGCATTGTCTCAATTGAATTTGAGTGGCTAGCCCCATTTGAACCACTATGTAAAGTGGGACGCACGTACACCTGGAGAGCTGCGAATGGAACTAACAAAGCAGTGGGAATAAAGCTGAATGAGTTGTCTTTGACTGTGTTCTATTTCTGAAAAGGGGTCTCGATTAGATGCCCCCAGATACCTAGCTATTATTGGGCTGATCTTTTACTAACATGAACAAATACTTATTTTACTTATGTTCATTTCTTTCAAACATCTAACAAATTTCCAATAATTTTAATTGTTGTGTTTTGTAATCGCAATAAATAGTATATAATATATAATATTTATATATATATAAGAAGTTTATGTAGTAAATCGTTAAGCGTTAAGTTAAGAAATTATTACCAACACAATTTTGTTTCCCTTCAATATTTATACTTCTTCAACTTTAAGTAATAAATAGTACCACATATCATAATATTATTTACAATTATTGTTTGTTATTTATATTAAGGACTCCAATTACTTTAAACTAATATTTTGCAGCAATCTTATTATATCGATATTTTAATTAATTTAATATTTAATCTATATTTAATCTATATAAATTCTTTTATATTTTATTTACATATTAACTGACTTATATTTATATATTGATTTCCCCAAGTACGAAATTTATTAACTTTAAATTCATATTTCGAAGCAATAAATGTATCATCTTATTAAATAAATTTAAGCAGTTTAAATTATAATCAATTCAGTATTCAGATCAGATCAGTCGAAAACAATTATTTTCAATTATTCTTTCATATTTCCACATATAAGAAAGATGTTCGAGGTATACATATGTTGTATTTACCCCAAAATATGCTAATGATTCCCGTTTCCTCATACCACCCATTCCTCATACCACCCACCAATTCATAGTCATAGTATGCCCGGCTAAGTCTATGTCTAAGTCTAAGACTACTACTATTTTTGTCCACACACATCGATCGATGTTGCTGTTGGTTTTTCTTTCTCGGCTGCGTTGCGCAAATGGCAACTGGTCGTTGTTGCTGTTGTTGTCGTTAGCCATGTGCTCGCTTGAGAACCAGAACCAACAAACCAGCCAACAGCAGACGGCACCAGCCACAGCCACAGCCACGGCCACAGCCACAGCCAGAGCCAGAGAGTTAGAGCCCCAAGCCCAGAGTTGGCGCTGAAAATGGGAACGAAGCAAGCAAATGGCAGCGGCAACAACGGAGCCACAGTCGGAGCACAGAACACAGAGCACAGAGCTCAGAGTTTTGTGGCAGTAGCAATGTCGGTACTGGTGCCAGTGTTGGGTCGGCACTAAGGCACATGAGGCAGCGTTCGCGTCGCAGTACAAAATCGAATGAATAAGAGCGGACCGACAATCGAAGTTGTTGTCGTTGCTTGTTGTTGCTTTTGTTGCCATTGTTGACTTGCAGGTTCTGAGTCAGGGCTCGCAGCAGAGTGAGCTCTGTTATTGTGGTATGTGACCATGTGCGACGCTTAGGACGAAGACGAGGCGACCGAGGACACCTACGGTACGCTCTGGCTTTGGGGGCCAGCTCCAGCAAATGTGTTGTCACAGTGGTGTGGCATTTCCTTTATCGCACAAAATGTATAAAGTGTGGGTCGCTTTGGGAGGTGTGGAGGAGGGAGGCGCTGGAGGGAATATTTTAGGTCTCGCACTCAACTCCTGGCCGGCAATCCGGCACTAGTACTCCAGCACTTGGGATGCCGCCCACTCCTTAGCGTTTTCATCGTCGTCTTCATCCTCGCCGTCGTTGTCGTCGTCGCAGTCGTCATCGTCTCTGTCGACAGAGTTGCGTTCGTTGGGTTCGCTCGTTCGTCTTGACATTTGCGTTTTGCCCTGCTGCTTGGTAAGGTTGAATGATTGGAGTGCACAGTGGGATCAATTTGATTAAAAAGCAATACAATGCAAGACAATACTTTTTGTATGTTCCATATGTAAATAATATAATAGAAATATGAAACTTCTTCATCATAATCCATACAATTATTTGTTGTATTTTAAAACTATTTATTCAATTTTTGCAATATAAAATGTATTAATAATTTCAAACAGAAAAATATATTATTAAATATGATAAACTTTTAAGAAGAAAACTATAAAATATTCAAATATAATTTGATTCGATTCTCACACTCGAACGAATTTCGTTAATATTAAGTTAATTCAATTATGTCTTCCATTATGTTTCATTTACAATTCAAATAAATTATTTTCTATAAAATATTTATTACTATAATATATTATTAGTTATTCAAATAGTTAGAAATTGTGCTCTAATCATTGCATTGTGCACCACTGTGCAATGCTTAAGCGAATTTTCGTTTATTCTGATTACAAAGGCGGGCATGGGAGGCAAGGCGAAAGGAGGCCAGGCACAAATTCCAACTTAACTTCAACTTTAATGTTCGGTCACTGTCGGTACTGCGTTCTACGCTCTACGTTCTGCGTTCTCGCTGTGCATGCTCAGAGCTCGTACTGACGATGACTACTACTCTGAATACGATGAGTACGAATACAAATACCAATACGACTACAATAACGCTGACTCCGACTCTGACGCCTCGTTCGTTCATTCATTTTATATACCCTTAAGTTCGTTGAAAGACACGAATATATATTAAATATTAAAATATTAAAAGATATAAAAATATATCAAAAACAAAGTTATATTATATATTTGTATAATATTTTTAGAATGTTTGGATAATGTGCATATTTGCTATCCAGGAATATCTGAAACTGAATAGCTAGTATTTAAGTTTCGTAATATATATATTTATACATTTGAAAGATATATTTGTTGAGAATATATATTTTACATATTATATGCATATTTGTATATGATTTCTAAAACAGGATCTGCATCTCAATAATAATAATAATTATTAGTGCAGATAATCGCTATATCCTTTTATAATTTATAATTTTATTTTTGATCTGATCAGCTGATCTTCCTCTATGATATATTATCATCTAAGGAGGATCAATCAAGTTGGCAAGGGTATCTAAACTGTGTATTCTTTTACTTCAGCGTCCATAGGTACAGCTTGAGAGTTTTAGCTAAGGCTAGTCTGAGTTGTTGGATAGTTGACTGGCTGTTTGGCATGGCATGGCACAGGCACCGGTCGCAGTTGCAAGCATCGCCATCGCCATCGCCATCGTCGTTGCCTTCAACGTTTGCTGGCTGTCGTTGTCCGTTGTTGTTGCTGCTTTTATTATAAATTTTTGCTGGCACTGTTGTTGGTTCGTTGCTGGGTTTTTTCAGGGTTGTCGTCGTTTTCGTTGTCGTCTTGCCTGACGTTATACCAACCATCGCCATCGCATGCTTCACCTTCGCCCCACCGCACACACACTCACACACACACACACACAAACATACAGACACACGCATACACGCTATACAGACACTCAAACAGTCACACACTTTGTGCGGCTGCTTTACTCTCTCTCTCTCCTCCCACTGCTTCCCCGCTATCCCACTCTCGTTCCCAATCGGTGAGCTCCGCTCCCCACAAACGTTGCTGCTGCGATGAAGTTTCTTGTTTTCTTTTACGTAGCTGATGCCGATGCCTTTGCCGCTGACGTCGCTCTCGCTGCTGCTGCCACCTCTTTACTTGTCGTAATTTTACTTGATTTTTTCTCTCTTCTTTTTCGTCTTTTTGTCGTTTTCTTTATTGCTGTTGTTGTTGTTGCTGGTGTGGTGTGCTGCTTTCAGTGCGCTCGTTGGCTCGTTCGTTGTTCGTTGTTCGTTGGCGTTTTTCATTTGTGTTGCTGTTGGGTCTTTTTTTTTTGCTGCCGTTGCTGTCGCTGTTGCCGTTTGCTGTTGCCAGTGAGTTGGTTTCGAAATAAACTTTAATGCGAACATTCGTTCGGTTGAGTTTCAGTTTCTGTTGCTCTGTTAAATTCGGTAAAAATGTGCGCAGTCAGCTTCAGCTTTAGCAACAGCAATAGCTATAGTTGAAGTTGCAAGCCCAATTCTTTTGATTATTTAGGCAATTTCTTAAACTTACATTGCTAAAATTTAATGCAATATTTTTAAGTTCCTATTTTAATTTGGTTAATATTTGTATTTTACTTTGAGGCCTTGTAAAGTCTTTAAAGCTTTCTATATTCGATATCTGTAAGCATATTGTTTCCTAAAGCTTATGTTACTCAATTGCTGCAACAGCTGCGCGCGTTTTTTAAAAACCTTCGCGCAGGCGAAGCGATCCAACCAATCGACCAAGCGACCATTCAACCAAGCAGCAACAGCAATAGCAACCACATTCAAGTTGCCAGTTGTCGGAATGCTGCTGCTGAAGCTGCTGCTTCTGCTGTTGTACATTAAGCTTAAGCTGCGTTGAGTTTCACTATAAAATGAATATGAGTTTTCGTTGCTTTTGCTGTTGGTTTGGCACGCAAACGCACAGACGAACCCAGTAAACAATACGAAACGATACGAAACGAAATGAAACGAACGAACGTCCTCGACAAGCCCAGGCAGCACCAACCACTTCAACAGCAACAGCAACAGCAGCAGCAACGGCAACAGCAACAGCAACAGCAACCAGCAATCTCCCACCTCAAGCGGCGCGCCATTTGCTATACAAACTCAAAATATACAAAAAGCAACAACAGCAATAGCAACAGCAACAATAAAAACAACAACAACGGCAAAAAACAAAAACAACGTCGACATTTGGGACGTTCGTTCGTTAGTATCGCAACAGCGAACAGCCGGAGCCATAGCCATAGCCTCATACAGCAGATACAGATACGCAACCCGCACAGATACAAATGCACTTATACATACACATAACAAGCACACACATGCACACGCACACAAATGCTCAGCTACACGCGCGCTGGAAACAACGGCAGCAGCAACAGCAAAACGACGGCAATGGCGAAGCGACCGACGAACCGACCGACAATGTTGACGACGAAGCTAGAAAACGACAACATGAATAATGCCTTAGATTGGGGCTATACTGGGGAAAAATATGCGCTACACTCTTTATATAGAGAAATGGGAATTACGCGATGACTAAGTATAAATTGAAAACTTTTAATTGTCAATCTTATAACTGATCAATTGTTTTTAAACTTCGAAAAATGTTTTATACAAATAACAATTATATAATAAAAAAGGACCATTTAATTTTAATTGCTAAATAAAAGTTTGTTTTAAAATATTAAAATGTTATTAATTAAATTTTTCGAATACATTTGCAGGTTCGTATAAAAATTCGCTATTATTTATTTTATTGATCTATTATGATATATGAATAGATGTTTTAAAAGTTTTCATTTACAAGTCTCAATTATAACATTTGTGTCTAGTTGTCTGCAAGTATTGAAATACCCGAAAATGACTGTTGTGAAGCACTGGGGCTAGGAATGGCAACTTTCTTGGGACACCAGCCCATCCCCATCTCCGTCTCTGGCACCAACGCCATCGCTAGAACCGGCACCAGTACCAACATCCATATCCACATTGTCGATTGCCCGACGTTGTTGGTTGGTTGTCGTCATCGTTTGAATTTGAATGCCGAGTCGCAGAGTTGTAGAGTGATTGCTGTTATTGTTCTTGTGTCTCATTGCTGCCTCTTTGCTGATGCAACAACGCAAAAACGATTCAAATATGCATTCGTATAAAACAAGTGATTTTAGTTTTCTGTTTCTTTTCAAGTTCTCAGCAGATGGACGCCTCTCAAAATCATCTCTCAGCTCTCAGCTAACGCTTAAGTAGGCATTCCAACTTATCACTTTAAATGAAATACAAAATGGCGTCTCTTAATGGCGTCTCTGTAACGCTGCTTCGGCAATAAACTAACACAATCGGCGATCGTACATCCTGTTTCGTGTTGAGCCGAGTTCGGTTCGTTTATGCATTATGCGTGTGTTTGTATGTAAAACGCTATTTGCAGGGCACATTTATATATTACAAAGAGATTAGGCGAGTACACCTTAAACTAAGACTTTGTTTATATGGGCAACCAGGAGATTTTCAAACAAAGTTTTATGTACAAATTAAGAATTTTGATCTTCTCTTTTCTTTCAAGATATTGTTTCACCAACAATGTTTACCAAAGTGGCCTGTCATAATAGACATTTTTCAGTAGTTTTGAATGCCGTTGGACAGGGATATTTATGGATAGGAATCTTTTATGCGCCATTTCAGGCTAATAAACTTTAATAACTTTAATTGTACATATTTCCAAATTTGCAAACACTAGCGCCACTACCGTCAATATATTGTACTTGTCGAAAATTACTATCAAAATGTTTCCCCTAGTAAGCGAGAGTTGCGCTGTGAAAGTGCAGTAGCAACGAGCTTTTCATCGAGTACAATTGCCAGAATTACCCAACAGAGTGCGCTCAAACAAAACACAATTTCCCAGTACTTTTATTTACAGTGGTGGTCAAAATATTCAGTATGTAAATATTTTTGATAATTAATTTATCGAACACCCAGTGGTACGAAATGTTATTCAAAACACTTTCTTGTAATCAATTAATTTTCTACAATAAATGTCCCCAGATATGGCCTGCATGTTTCTTGAAAAAAATACCATGGATGACCTGCAGTTCAAAGTTATCGATTCCCCGCAGGCTTCAACATATTTCCAATAGAGTGCGCTACAAATTAAACAAAACCGAGCTAAGTTGGCTGCGTTATAGGAAGAACAGCTGTTTACACAAATTAAAATCTCATTGCTGCTTTATAAAACACGCTGAAGATATGATGCAACAAAGCAAACGCATTGTAAGTTATATACTTAATTAACAACTGCATCCAATGTTAATTTATTGCAATAATTTGTGAATTTACAGCTGACGTCAGTCGCCAACGGTCTTCGGAATTTGCCGGCACGAGGTGCCGCTAGTGCGTCGACAGCGGCGCCCGCCAAAATTGAAAAAAGTACGTAGTTGAAGAATGTCCATACAAAATTTGTTTAAATAACTGTGCTTTCAATCTAAACTTAGCTGTCAACAATGTAACAATACTGGGACGTGTGGGAGCCGATCCACAACTACGCGGTTCACAGGAGCATCCAGTGGTCACATTCTCCGTTGCCACACACACCAACTACAAGTGAGTTAAGAGCAACAATAATTTTCAACGATGTTATATTTATAATGTTATATTTATTTGCGGGGTAGATATGAGAATGGTGACTGGGCTCAGCGCACCGATTGGCATCGTGTGGTCGTCTTTAAGCCCAATTTGCGTGATACAGTGCTAGAGTACCTGAAGAAGGGGCAGCGCACAATGATTCAAGGCAAGATTACTTATGGAGAGATCACCGATCAGCAAGGCAATCAAAAGGCCAGCACAAGTATCATAGCCGACGATGTGGTCTTCTTCCGCGATGCCAACTAAGAAAGTACTTAACCAAATTATAACTCCTAATCTTATAGTCTTAAGAACAAAGTTGAACTTGTTTTGCATTTACATAAGTATATATCCACAATAATATGCACTATATTCATAATTTCGGCGATGTATTCCTGTAATTAGGCATGGCTCTGGTAAATATCATTAATTACATTGGCCATTACGCAGGTGCATTTGGTGGTCAGGCTGCTAATCTTTAGTCTTTTGGTTATCTCATCATAATCTCTGGCCACTTCTTTGGTCAGGCACTCGAGTTTGTTTATTTGATTCTCCAGCATGTCCAGTGTTTTTCTATGATAGTCTATGATCTTGGTTACCTAATTTATATGCATATATAATATATATATATAAGTATAGTTCGGTAAAATATTTTACCAATTTAATGGGCTCTAAACGATTGAACGCCTCGATATTATAGTGTTCGATATCATCCTTAAGCTTGTTGCACTGTGCTGCTGAACGATCCGCTGATAAGAGCAGCTTCAAAAAAACCAGATAGTTACTTTGCTTGAATTGAATGTTGGATAACCTAGAAGACTCTGAAGGGTCTATATAAGATGCTTCGTAGCGTGAGATAACTTTCTCCGCCTCGAGTAACTCAAATTCGTTTTCCTGCAATTCAAGCTCCGTTTGAAATGCACATTTCTTTAAAGTGTTCACAAACTGATCGATAAAAACAAGCTATGCGTGGATTTATTGCTAACAATTATAATGTTTGCCTTTATCTTTGGTTATCTCACTTGTTTGGCGTTCTCCAGACAGTTCTGTTCTTGCTCACGAATAAAGTGCATTTTGGTATTAAAGAGGTTTTCGAGTTCCATTGTATCATTTATTAAAATGCTCGATAGCATATCCAGATATAAAAAGGACATAGGGTCCGAAATGGATGATTCGCACATGTTTTAAAAATTGATTTAAAAATAATTTAAAATAATTCAAACAAATCGTTTTTTGGAATTTGGAAATAAAAACATATATGATATGATATGTGTAAAAAAGCATAGAAATGGTATTTGTAATTCTATAATCTTTCTGTACAAAGTTATGAACGTGGGTTACTAGGATTTACAAATATGTTTAGGGGTTCTCTCTTAATATTAATTTCCTGTAGAGTACAGGGTCCATATAATTATTCGATCCACCGGCTGCATGGAAACAGAATAGAACTGTGATGCTGATGTACATATGTATAGTCCTCCTTTATTGATTGCTTTGCTCTAAGCTTATCAATAATGAATTATGTCATATTGCGAGTACTGGAATCGGCAACAACAAATTCATCAGATACTCAAACGGTACGATCGGCGCTCAATCGCTAAGCATACATACATACCGTACATACATACATACACAAGAGTACGTATTTCTATAAAGGGAGAGAGGGAGCAGCATTTTATCGCTGTTTGTCTGTTTGTTTTCATGTGTGAGTGTTATTCAGTCGCGACTCGAAGCGATTCGCATACTCAAGACCCATTCAGTTGGCATTCAGCTTTTTGCCAGTTCGGCGGCGCTTGCCAGTATCCAGCGCATCGAGCACGAGCACGAGCACGATCACGGATTCGATTTCGAATAAGATTCTGATTCTGATTTCGTTATTCAAGCTTGTCCAGTTGTCCCAGTGACACTGATCCAAACCATATATCAACTGTATAACGCTAGAAGTAAAACCCCACAGAAAATGCAAATTGTTAACAATTAAAGAATTAGTTGAGTAAATAATAAACAACCATAACTTCATCCGTATCGAAGTTGTTTCGAAGTGCTACTGGAATCTTCTAAAGAAATATGGCTGTGGATTATGTTCTAGAGGATCTTATGGGAAAATTGGGTGAGTATTATTTACACCATAGAGAAGATCAGCAAGAAAAACATAATATGTTAACAGTTGCCAAGTATGCATACTCTTATCAATTGAGCTTATCAGCAATGTTTGTTCTTATCTGTTGCTGGGACGGTTTCCCTTTATCCACATAAACTGCATGCCGAATTCAGTTATCCACCTGTCAGGTTTTATCACAATTCTCCGTAGAGCACTTCTTATCATTTTAATTTAGATTCAGATCTACCGACCACATTTCTCTGCTAATCATTTTGGTTTTGTTGTTGTAGTTGTTGCTTTTTAATCCGCATCGTCGGCTTATCAGGTTTGCCGACAAAGTGTTGAAGAGCGACGAGCTAATACAATTTTAATTACAGCTGTTTCTAATTTAATAAATCTCAAGGTTAGTCAAATTGATAAATGGGTAGGACAGTATGACAGTATGGCAGTATGACAGTATGGCAGTATGACAGTTGTGGATCGTTCAAATTGACACAGTTGTAGAACCTTCTAACCAAATATACGAGATACATTTACGATTGTTTCTTTACAATATCAGTTTATAATAGCTAAGGCCAGCATCATTGTCACGATCTACTCGCAATACTACTGTTGGGTGTATTTATTCAATTTACACGTATACTCATAGTTGATTTCGCTCAAGTGAATGCGATCAGTTCAAATAGTTCGATGGGAGATTATTCTATTTTATAAGCTAAGTAGTTGTATTAACTAATGCAAATACTAATTGACATTCTAATAGTTATATATAATTGAACCAAACCCTTATAAATAAGCAAGTTCAGAATTTTATAATAATTGCATTTTTATAAAACCCTTTACTTAAAATATTGGAATTACAACTTATAAATTATTGTGTAAAAAAGATGGAAAACGAGTTTAACATACGTCGCGACGTCGACCCACGATCAACCTAAACTGCAAGCAACATTGGGATTAATGACCGCATTAGCAACTTTTCCTTAACAGTAAGCACATTTGCACATACGTAGTTACATATGCACATACATACATACATACATACAGATACATGGTTGTGTGTATTTGTTTGCTAATACATATGTATGAATATGACGACAAGAAATGCGAAAACCCGAAAACAGGTTTCTCCTCGGTTTCATTTCTAATTTGCTTGAATTTCTTTCCCTTTTGTTGTGCCGACAAACTTTACCACTTTGTCGCGTGCTTGTTTTAGCACGGCGAACTACGGTGTTCGTAGTCAAGGCAGAGTTTTAATTATTCGCTTAGTTCAAGTACTTGTATGTAACATGATTCTATAGGTTTTTAGCTCCTTCTTTGTTCTTTAAATAACACGCTTCAACACGCTTTGATTATAGGCGAAAATTACGAAACTCAGATGACCTTCCGAATATGTTTGCTGTTGTGCGTAACTTCCGCTGACAAACATGTCGATAAGAACTATATTAAAAAAAGTCCAAAACATATAGGGTTTCCTGTATTGCATATGAGAGATACTCGAGCACCATTTCGTAATCAAATACAATAACTTCCACCCTTATATAATATATAATAAATAATATAGAATATATGTAATTTTTGAATAACTAGTTTAAGTTAAATTAATTTTAAATATCGTATTATTTATAATTACTTAATAAAAAAAACGCTTAGCAAACCCTCAACAGCACTAGTTATACTCAATTGTTTTGTGTAATATTCCGATCTCTGCTTTTTGCGGCTTAAACAAAGTTATGTAATCCATATGTAATTACGAACGGAGGAATAGCAAAGCAGAAACCAAAATTAAATCAATGCCAAATTATCAAACAATGCACACAATTTGGCCCACATGGAATTCGACATTAAAACTGAATGCTGCTAAAGTGTGTGTGTGTTCTTATGAATAAATTAAATAATTTTATTATAGTAATTAACTGTAAAAAAAAAAAAAAAAAAAAAAAAATTAAAATGAAAATATGAATATAATATAAATAGAATAGAAATCAAACAATATGGTGAAACAAAGTGTATAGTGTATATTATAGTATAGTGTAGTATAGAAAGTATACTATATATATATATAATATATATATAAGTAAGTATAAGTATAAGTATAATGGTATACTTAGAATAAATTTACAAGCTTGAACATAATTTTGAATTCTAATTTAAAGTATTGTGTCATAATCAGACATTTACTTTTGTTTACCCTAAAGATGGATGAGCTCTCAGTTGGAATATAAAATGTAGTAGAAAATCGATATACTTCATTAATCATTAATTGAATGCAGTGTAACTAAATGATTCATGTGTCGTGTTTTGATCAAGAGTCAATTGGTAACAAACTGGGCTAGCACTATGGCAACAAATCTCACAGCCCGCCATAAATGTATATACATGTGTACTATATACTATATATACTCTCATACGGGGGGTTTGAGCTTTGATAATCCGCTATGATTTGGCCGTCAGTCCATTTATTGGCATTTGTTTTCGTTTTCATTATCGTCACTTATCGATCGTTGATTGTGTCATTCTGATTATGTATATGAGGCGTAATTGAATTTAATTAAAGATTGTCACAATGTCGAATTGGTATTAATTAAAAAACTGTTGTTACACTTTCAGGTCTCTGACATAATACTTATCACACTCATTGTGTAATCCGACAGCAATAAAAATTTAAAAAGAAATATATAATTTCGAAATTCTTAGACAATTGTATCACGTTTGACATACTATGTAACTTAGCCCCGCCCAAGTGGAGCATGAATTGAACGATTTGTGAACCACAAATCAATTGTAATTGTCGACTGAACATTGGACCGTTCACATATGTCAAATATCTAGGCAATGCTCAAAGTAATTTGCACAGTGTCTGCCCTCGAGCATAGAGATCCCAGCACAGTCTATGCAAAACTCAAATGCTTTTTTTTTATAATCAATTCAGAGCAGTCAGCCCCCATATCATTCCCAAACAACGGTACGTTTCCATACCCTCCGAGCTCAATAGCTCATAAGTAAATAAAAAAAATAGGAAAAACCAAAATTGTTGGCAAATATTTCAACGCCTATTTGTATGCCATTCAATTGAAATCAAATTGAATGAATTCCCCATGATTTAATTGCAATATCTATTGATGTGACGACAATTCTGGCGACGTCATCGAATCTTCGTATTCGATATGATACCCTAATTTGGAAATTTGAATAGCTCAACTGTTGTTGACAATCCATTATAATAATTAATACACATCGTTAAAATATTCGATCCGCAATATAAATATAATTGGAAAGTTTTTAAAAGCTGCTCGTGATGAAAATACTCTTATGGGTCGATTTAAGTTATTATTCACTATACAATATTAGCTGTACTCACTATAACATAACTTATAGTATGATAGACTAACTTTTTGTGTACCTATTCAGTCACCTGATAAGTGCTTACCATAGATTTTAAAATTCTGTGAATCACTTAATCTACTATATTTTTGGATTTTCATATCCAAATATTTATTCAAGTTAATTACTCTGCGTTTTTTTATAACTTTAATTCCGTTAGTGAAAAATTACACATTAGCACTAATGAAGATTCTCTACAACGAAGTTAAGCTTAATAGCTCGAAATATTATCTAATTTTACGATTTACAATTAATTTTGTTTGTTCTCTTTAGGTGAATTTGGTAAATACCAATTCATTCAGTTCTTCCTGCAAGTGCTCTCCGGCTTGACAGCGGGTCTCCATATGCTATCACTGGTGACTGTTGCCGCAGTGCCGGAGCATCGTTGCTTCATTCCTGGCGTGGACAACAGCAGCTTTTCACAGGTGCCATGGAATTCGAGCGCCATCCTAGAAGCCATTCCATTAAAGGACAATGGTGAGCTGGACTCTTGCCGTATGTTCAATGTGACTGCTGGCGACCAAAGTCAGATTCCCTGCGAAAGGTATGTGTATGATACGACATATTACAAGACGTCTCGCACCATCGATTGGGACTTTGTCTGTGAACGCCGCTGGATGGGGTCCATTATTCAGACTGTGTTCATGTTGGGAGTCTTCACGGGCGCTGTCACCTTAGGTGGCCTGGCTGATAAGGTTGGTCGCAAGACTGTCTTCTGCTGGTCGGCGCTGCTTCAGCTAATTATCGGCGTGGGCGTGGCCTTCATTCCGGAATACTTCTCAGTGATGGTAGCACGCTTCTTCCTGGGCATTGTCGGTTCAGCTGGCGCCTATATTTGCGGCTTTGTGCTGACCATGGAACTGGTGGGCCCCACCAAGCGCACAGTGTGTGGCATCACATTCCAGGTAAGTGAATCTTTTGCGTTTATGTTCAGTTCTGCAAATTCTTACGAAGTATACTTCCATCTCCAGGCTGTGTTTGCTGGCGGCATTATGCTTGTGGCCGGCTGGGGAGCCATCATCAAGGATCGCCAGATTCTGCAGGTGGTCTATGGTCTGCATGGTTGCCTTTTCCTGGCCCATTGGTGGCTCTTGGATGAGTCACCTCGTTGGCTTTGGATGCAAGGACGCGCTGCCGAAGCTGTGGACATTGTGGCTAAGGGATTACGTATTAATGGCTCGGGAATACCCGTAGATAAGAATTACTATGTGCAGAAGGCTAAACAGCAGGCGGCAGTGGAGGAGAAGTCTAGTGCGGGTCTCAGTGATCTCTTCCGCACTCCCAATTTGCGCATGAAGACGCTCAATGTTTGCCTCTGTTGGTTTGCCAACTCGATTGTCTACTACGGTCTGTCCCTGAGTGCGGGCAAGCTCTATGGCAATCCCTACTTCATACTGTTCCTTATGGGTCTGGTGGAGTTCCCTACCTACATAACCTTAGTGTTTGTCTTGGACCGCCTGGGACGTCGTTCGATCACGTCCACCCTGATGCTGGGTGGCGGGCTCTGCTGCATTGTGGCTGCATTTATAGCACAGGGCAGCACACTGTCCACCAGCATTGTTATGCTGGGCAAGCTACTCATCGCCGGTTCCTTTGCTGTCATCTATAACTACTCGGCGGAACTCTTTCCCACAGTGGTCCGCAACTCAGCCATGGGCTTAGGTTCAATGTCAGCGCGTCTTTCCGGCGCGTTAACACCTTTGATTACACTACTTGGAGACTCGTTTGATCCCAAGATTCCGGCTGTATTGTTTGGTGTGGTGGCTTTGGTATCTGGTTTCTGGGTTATGTTTCTGCCGGAGACTATGAACAAGCCTATGCCAGAGTCCATAGAGGATGGTGAGAACTTTGGAAAGGGAGATACCTGGTTCAGTCAATGTGCTGGCAGTAAACAGCGCAATGACAGCATTTATCCCGATGATCCTGACCAAATGGTGCCACTCAAAACCATCGAAGTCAAATAGGAAATGCCAAAGTTATTTTTTTTTTGTTGTTGTTAAGCATTCTCATACACACGTACTTGTACACGCACACACATGCAATGGCTGCCTATGCCATGCCTTTAGTTAAGTTCTATCATATTAATAAATTGAGAAATTTTTCTAGGCCAAAGACAGGATGCTCTTTTGGCCCCAGTTTCTCGCCAATTCTTGTTTTTATAAATTTCCTGTCTCTTTGGGAATTTGGGACTAACGATCAGCAACATTTCAGTCAGCCCCTAAGTATGCTCTAGAGTATTTCAACTTTTGTCGGCGCATTTTCCAGGTATAAGAATGCGATATTCAAATTCTACCAATAAATGGGACTTGGTTAAATTAGTTCTCTGCAATGTATGTAACAATAAGCATGCATCTCTGCGTCTATGAAGAATATACTATAAATAATCCTGCGATGATCTCAGAGACTGTAAGAATAGCTCATAGTCCTTAGACGGCTAGAACCCGGTTAATTCTTGATCCCCAATCAATCTTGATCGGGTAATTCAATTCCAATCAATGGCAAATAACCAATGATGCATGATTATTATGTAAATGACTTGAGTTGTTATGTTTTCCGTTTGAATTTGTATTTGTTTCAAATTATGTTTTTTTTTTTTGGTACATTTGAGAACATTCATCATTTTGAATTTGAATATAGTTTCGATTTTGCTTTGTTTGTTATTTTTCTTGCCGTTTTTAATTTTAACTAATATGTTTAAATACGTATTTTAGTATATCAGATACATGTAGATATCTGAGCTCTTTTTGGCTTACAATTAGATCAACATTTACATATACATACACAGATATAATTTGTGATGAACATACATATTCATATCTGACCTCGCGGGCTTTGTTTCGCTTTAGTTTTCGTTATAGTTTCAATTGCCGTGTCCTTTTGCGTCCTTTGTAACACACAGATAAATACATACAGAGTTTCTAAACAATGAACGTACAGTTAGATATTGTGTGAATAGCCTGCGAATAACAGGTAACGTGTAACGTGTAACGACTAACGATTGCTAACATCGATATCGATACAGCGATCGTGTACAACGAGTACAAACAAGACACCAAGAACGAGAGCGAAATACAACGAGACTTCATATGCAAACGAGAGAACGCACATCTAGAATTAATAAGCAACTCCACTTAGCGCACATTCAGATAAGCTAATCTTCGATAAATGCTCGACGTCTACGCACGGAAGTTGGGGGACAAATGAAACGCTCAAAATCTGTAGAGCAAATAGATAGTACGATTACGAGTACTTAATACAAAACATAACTACATGTAAATTAATCACAATCGAATTTTTTAAAATTATTTACAAACAATACTCAACCTCTAGGCTAAACCCAAAACTGACGATCTAGTTTGCACCGCCCAATCATCCCACTCCCAGTAATCTGGTCAATTAATCTGTGGCCTTCTAAAACGATGCTCAATGCTGGGCGTGGAGTGCTGACTCTTCCAAATCTTCCATAAGCTGACTGTTGTTCACTTTTAAGCAACAATGTGACGTTTATGCACGCTCCGGACACTTGGTTTGCACAATGGGTGCTTTGGATTGCAGTGCAGCAACTCCACTTCCTCCTCCCTCGGGCACCATGGCCGTGTGCACAATGATGGCTGGCTGATCCTCGCTCTGCGGATGTAGCTCGTGTGATTCACCTGGTGTCAGGCTGGCCAAAGCAGCTAGTAGATCATGATTGACCAACGGTTCACCCTCCTCACGTGGTTCCCAGCCAGCTGGCGGCGATGCGGGCGGTGAGATAAGGAACTGTTTAACCGGCGCCGGCGGCTGTAAATTCTTGTTGCTGACAGGTGTCACTGGCTGTGCAAAGTAACAGGTGATAATCGTCTTCTTGTTAAACTCATATTGATGCAGCTTGATGCGGGCATTTGCCGCAGCAATAGCATTGTCATAGTTCACCCGCAGCCGGCGGAAGCTGCGCAGCCACTGGAATGTTGCCGATTCACAGAATGTGCGAAACAGTTCCTCCATGGCATGCTTCAAATCCGGATTGGCAAACACCTCTGAATGTATGTTGGTCACAATTATCGAAGTTGGCAAATCATCAAACGAATCAGCGTCCACCTCCGGCTCCGTATCGCTGTCCACATCACCCTCTGGTGGCAACGTTGGGTGCTGACTGGGCAGACCGTCGGCTTCATTGATATAAATATCCTGATCCGGGGATAGTTTGTCTATGCTGCCGCTGCCTCCACTGCTGTTTTGCGTTGATTTCAATTTGCTGCTTTTGCTGCCGTTGTTATTGTTGTGATTGGTGTGCGATGTTGTGGTTGAAGGAGTTGGTATAGTTGGGATGTCGCCGACTTCATCATCGCCACTTGCCGAGTTGGCGGCATTGTTATTCGATTTGCCCGCGTCAGACATGGGTGGGCTGTAAGGAGAGAGCGAGAGACAGGTGAATGAAGATGGCAAATTAATGAAAATAATAACCATTCGAAATGTATAAGGAGGTCCTCCAAAAAGAATGGTCCGATTAAAAGCTAACACCAACCATGTGGACCTTCGACCTTTATGCTCTAACAAGAGATCCTTCAAGTAATCACGTTAAAAACAACATTCGCTTAACTGTTTACAACTACCAATTTGAGTTGGCCAAACTTTCCGACTCCGCCCACGTAATTTGATGTTTTTGCATTTTTCATTTACGTAACACGTGAAGAACAAATTTCAAGCGTCACACGACGTCGCTACGTCAACGATGACAACTATAAATTGCAGCACAAAAATGTGCGGAAAAATAACTACAAAATAAAAAAACTATAGACGTGTCTGAGAATAACGTAGGACGATTGCGTTTGGGTTTAGTTTAGAAATGAGAAAAACAATAGCAGAGAACGGAGAACGAAAAGGACGGCAATGAACTTAAGTATTGCCACGTGAAGGCAATCAATAGTGTAAGCTACTGGTTGGTGACGCACTGTTGATTCACAAACTGTTCTTGATTTTATTGTTATGTTGGTTACATATATACCATAAAGAGAGTGAGAGAGAGAGATAGACAGAATGAGAGAGTTGATTAATAGCATGGGCGATTTTTTGTGAATGAATGAAAATGAGCAAATGCGTCGCGACAACAACGCGCTTGGCGTCAATACAATGACGTCGTCTTTAACTTCGTTCATCGTCCTGCGACCGGGCTCGGTAGCACCTGTGACTGAGTTCAATTTGGCAGAACTTTTAGCCAGTTTTATTATTATGATGATTACTATTTTGGGCTTAGCATAGTTTTAGATTAGCGCTCAATTGTATGCTATAAAAAGGCTGCCTCCCCAGCTGCTATTTATATAAAGTGATTCAGAAAGAATGTTTACCTATGAGTATGGAATAATAAACTAAAGCAATGCATTCAATATTGTTAATATTACGCATACTTATCATTATCAAGTAAACAATTGTAAAAGAAAGCGATTTCTATGCACACTTCTATACAACAAATATCTACGCCATTTCCAATATTGATTTACAATATTGAATCATTGAATGCAATTACTACACCTAGAGAAACTGAATAGTCCAACGCAATATGCTTCAGGTAAAACCACAGAAAGCTATTTACTACACTTGTGGTTTGCTTTTCATTAATTTTGAATGCAATTACATCTATCGATGTTATGGCAAATTGACATATACCTCAACACCATTGAAGGCAACTGCCAAGCACAGACTTTAAACCCTCGCCAAGCTCAAGTGTACTTGGTCTCTTGTCTGTGTGTACTCAATAGTCTAATATCGGTGATGGCGGGACCAGGATTATGCGACCACCCGTAGTGAAAAGCTCTTGTAGTTGTTTGCATTTGTGTTTTGTTGCCACTTTTCTGGTTGGACTTACCGTTTTGAACAGTTGGAGAGTACAAGAACGATAGAAAGTATAATACAATAAAAACAATAGTCAAATTGAAATGACGACAGAGAACCTGGGGAAAATGTTAAGATGAGGGGGAAACGAGGACTACGTCGATGGTGACTACGACGAGTTGATCTATTTCTGGATGATTGATTTCCTTGAAAACTCACACAATTGTTACTCGTGCGGAAATTAAGCTCCGGGCCTGCATGACGTGTGCATTTGGTTTCGTTCTATCAACCGCAGCTGGTGAGGGGGTGGGGGGTGCAGGGAACCCTCAATGAATGGATTGTTGGTAACGTGTTCTACAGCACGAGTACGCACCGTGTAAGAAGGCAAAAAATACGAAAAAAAAAACCAAAAGAAAAAAAATACAAGTAAGCGTGGAGACGGACGATGGTCTCTATAAACGACCGGTTCGCATGCAAATTGTGTGGTCCTCGATGACGTCATCATTGTTTGCATGCTAAAATAATGGCAACATACTGTTATGAAAGGCGCAATAAAAGCAAAATGAAAGAAGACAGCTTTAAAATAGACAAAGACTAAAGAGCACAGAGCTCAGAATACAGAGTAGTGCGCCCAGTGCGGTTCAAAATGATGATGAATTGCCTGACGGTCGTTATCCTGCAACCTTAACTCATTCACAATTGCTGTCATCATTATATCAAGTGGATGGTCTGGCCCTCTAACAAGATCCTACAACCATTTTGCACATTTAGCAACTAAATCTTTACCACAACTACCTTCAAAATGTCAAGTGGTCTCTGGAAATGATTCGAGAGCTTGAGGTCTTTAAATCGTACATTTATTCGTACATTTAGATTGCTCCAAATGTTTGCATAATGAATCAAGTGATAAGTGCTTAAAAAGGTGGTAAGCAGAATCATTTGTCTATTATTTCAATTTATATAAATCCGTACTTTAGTTGACAAACTTCAAATGAACACTGATGACATTAAACTTGTACAAGCTCCTTCATTTGCAAATGTCCTCAAACTAAGCTTTATCCTGTGACAATTTCCTCCGGTTGCTCCTTACTGCCTTGAAGCCTTAGAAGTTCTTAGAATTTCTTTTCAACTAAGTTAATTGGATTCCATTGTGAAATATAGTTGGACATTTTCAAAAGCGAGCGTGTCTCTCATCAGTTAATTAGACAAAGTGCAACTGCAAGTGCGATTGCAATAATTTGTTCTACCTTTCATGACCTTTCAGAACAAAAATCAAACAACATATTTGGCTCTTTTCATTTCAATGTCATTGGGTGGAAATAATCCAATTTTGATATTACGCAGCAATATGAAACTCATAATTCAGACGAACTGAAAGAAGTGTACATGAATCCACATGCCCACACACATTTATGTGTACACTGGTTCTTTTGTGTGTCTTTTTTATACCCTGTACAGGGATATATTAACTTTGTTAAAAAAATTTTTGTAAAAGGGAGAAGGAGGCATCTCCGACCCTATAAAGTATATATATTCTTGATCAGCATCAACAGCCGAGTCGATTGAGCCATGTCCGTCTGTCCGTCTGTATGAACGCGTCGATCTCAGCAACTATAAGAGCTAGAGACACCAAATTTGGCATCAAGGTTCCTGTATACCATACGCAGATCAAGTTTATTTTAAATTTTGGATACCTCCCCCCCTCTTTCCCCGCAATTTCAACGTAGACACTTCGAACTTAACAGGTGCGTTAAGAATGATATATAGAAGGAACGCTGAAAGTTTCATCAAGATCGGTTAAGAATGCGGTCGACTGTAGCCTTTTCGACTGGTTTTTTGTTGCAATTGAAGCATGCATCGAAATTTAATTAAATCCTGCAGTGGTCAGTCCTGGCCAGACCCACAGTCTAACCAACTGTTTACACAAAGTTCGGTGAATTTATTGCGCAACATTCAACTGACACTGCACTGCAACTGCGACTGCATCAGTCAGTTTCATTTGGGTTTCCAAGAATTTAACTTGTCCTCACATTTATAACCTGAGCTGACGTGAATGCAACTCTAATGTCCAACTGTACCTGACGACCAGAACGGCCATCATGTGACTTATCTACATGCAGTGTCAGTGCAAGACACGTGGGCACATTTAGACACAACAGTGTATGGTTTAGTTATACCGTGTACTGCAAATGTGTCCTAATTTGCAGAACTTTCATATGCAAATACCAGAAGAAACATCTTTCCATTCTGAGCTTGAGCAGCAACAGCCTTTTTTTCGCGGAAATTTATGTCATTGTAATTTTCGCTACAATTTTATTATTCCCGTTTCAGCTATTCGACACGGTTGTCTATTAATCTATTCACGACTTTCAAATCAAGAAATCAAGAAAGTTAAAATTTTACGCAGCAACAGCTGCAGGCCTGAAACTCACAAGAGATTATATTTATGAATAAGTGAAAAATGTTTCTCTTTAGATTATCTGCGATTCGGGAACTTTAGCACTAACTGCCAACACCCACGGCTCGAGCTATTTCCATCTCTGGCTTTTAGCTGCACTCACCTAAAAGTTGGCCATGCTTTTTATATAATATTTAAGTCTGTAGTTGAGCATTGCTGCTTGGCAACAGTTGCAAAAAAGTGAAGCAGGCTTCAATGCAATAGAAATGGTATATTTACATGAGCATACAGGGCGTATGCGCACTGTATTTCAGCGTGGGCGTTGCATGCAACACGTAGCATGGTACAGTTGGGAGAGCTAATGATAGTTGAAGTATGTGTGAATTGAGCTTATTCTGCAAGTCCAATAACAATCTACCAGTGGTTGTTACTATGATTTATTTATTTATTTACTTTTCTACTTGCCTCATTAAACGTAATCCCATTATCCATTCGACAGTTGCTTCCTGCATCGTCAATTATCGCAGATTCTGCCTGCGCTGTCCACTCATTAAACAGCAACAACGGTATACATAATCTTTAGTAATCCAATAATCATTTGTACATATTCTATCTATGTATTGTATTTTACCCGCATGTCTGCGATTGTTTGTGAGTATAATAGAATCGTTGCGGCATTTCGACCTTTGGTCAAGCTGATGTATCGTTTTTTGTCGACTGCTAAAAAGCTGCTACAACATATGAGCTCTCATTTCTGCTGGTTGAATGGGTTTGCTCGTTATGACAATGACAGCATTGGTAATTACCTGACACTTTCAGACCTGCACTGCTAATTAATTCGTTTACTCACCTATAGTTAACCACAAATTGCGCAAATACAAATAAAATATACATTCAATTTCAACTATAATAAAACTTGTCTTAATCGACAATTGTAGTGTGCATAAAGTCTTGATTGAATTACTTTTAACAAACTGTACATTTATTTGCACCATACTTAGGCAAATTGTATGGAATAGTTACAAATTTCACTCTACGCAACAAACTATTCTTTAATATGAGACGCTTGTTAGGAACTTACATCTCTGTCCTAAAGCAAGCTTCAATGTTAGATGCAAACTTTTCGGGAAACTCAAATGTCGGTCTCTCCCTATCGCCCTATCACAGGCATAACTTTGATGTTTATCAGGCGAGAGACCTTGAGTCTTTTGACTCATTTTGCAGACAAGCCCCTTAGTTGTTGGTTGTCAGTAACAACTGTGACATGTCAGAGTTGAGGCAAAAATAGTTTATCAATTCTATGCAAAATGTTTCAACATTTCAAATGAGACATGTGTTACCAAAGCATTTCAAGACGTGAGTCGACGACGAATTGTCATTAAAATAAGGTAAAAAGCGTATGTTAGTTTGTCGATATTGTTCCACAAATCCATGGCGATCTACTAAAGACCATGTCGAATAACATAAATCATTGCCATGGTGGTCGTCATTGCCCAGCGCTTATCATTGACAGCGTAGCGTTGACGCACCAAGTGAACCCAGATGCAGCCGGCAACAACAAGTTGTCCCCTAGTTAGTTACTGACTACGTTGATAACAATTAAAAGTTGTTATTATCGTTAATTGAGGTACGCAGACACACACACACACACATACACTTACACAATACATAGTATTTTGTATTTATGCCCTAACTAAGCATGTTCCAAGTCAAGGCGTGTGTCCCCAATGCCAATCAGTAAGTACACTGATTGCGATTGTATTGTTCAACTATAAACGGCAACCACAATCGCTGTGACGTCAGTTCAAATGCAATTCCAACAGATAAGCGACTATACCTAGTCTTAAGACTAACCAATTGACAAAATGATGATGAGTCCAACAGGCCTTACTATTCAAAATCAAAAATGAAAGAAAAGGAACGTAAATAAAAATAGCATAAACCACGTCCAAATTGGACAAAGACCAACTATGTATAATAAAAGCGATGAGTTGAAATTATTTTAAAATCGATTCATATCTTCTGCGTCAGCAACGACGCAAGCTGAGAAAATGCTATGCATGATATTTATATACGCTTTCATAAGCACATATGTATGTATGTACGCATTGGTCAACTTAATCAAAATGCCAAGTTTTAAATTGCCACATGGATTTCTCCTTATTGTTCTCTCTATCTGTCGCTCTCTGATTTTCTTTCTCAACGATGTCAGATGCTATAAAGCAAACCAAGTGTCTTTCTCGTGTTGCAAAAACATCAGAAATGTGGCATAATTAATGATTGAGTATTTTGTTTCATTAATAAAGTTGCATGCGGCAAATGTGATTAGCAGAGTGAAATAAGCATAAGCATAATGGGCAACTTTTCAACTAGTTTCCTAGTTGTTTAGTGCTGGCAAGGATCTCAATATATTATAAGGTATATAGATAAGTGAAAATAAAATTGATAATATTGTAAGACAGGAACAAATTTTAATGATGCAAGGTTATTAATGCCGAAATTAATATATACACGCTATAATGTAACGTTAACAATTAATAATATTGACATAAGCATACTAAGAGATATCATAGTAGGAAATAAGTTTTAATCATGGTAAGATGTATATTATTATATCTTATATATTGAAAGTGGAGAGAAAGTGGATAAATATTCAATTTTTATAAATAAGTAGTTATGATTAACTGAAATAAGTAAAATATAATCTCTTATACAAGAAGATAGACACAAAGAACATAGAACATTGAAACTAATTTTAGGTTATCTATTCTAGACAAGTATGTTTTAACTTGCTGTCTGTCCTTAAAATTATTTTAGCAGTTGCAGTTCCCAAGCACGTTACTAATTACAGTAATTCCTATTATGTTGTGTTACCTGTGTGCAGCCAGGCCAGGTGAATGCTGTCTGAAGATAAATTGTCGTCTGTCGAGAGCTTTAAGTGGACACTGCCCTGTGTCCAAACAAAGGTCGCTTTGGGAATCAAGGTCGAGATTTACAGGCTACTTATTTTCTATGTTTGCTAACAACAGCCACAACAACGACTACGACAACGCCCACAACTAACGCGTAGTGAAAGTGAAAAAATATAACATTTGAGCACAAGAGCTCATTTTATTTGCATTTGAGAATTTATTGCTTTTGGTATCGTCCCAGCTATTTTCCATTTTCCGATTCTTGGGAATTTGTTTTGCCAAGCAAACAGTTCGAACGATGAGAGAATGAGAGAGATTGAGCTGCAAAGGGCGCAATGCGTTGGTGACTTGCTCCTGCCCAAAGCAATTAAAATTTTCAAACATACAGTAGAGCAACAACAAAAAAGCATATAAACCCAAGGACGCCGCACATTTGAAATTCATGCGGCAACAAAACGCAAAACAAAAGAAACAGAGGCAACCATTCTAGTAGGTGTTGGGGTTACATGCCGTCGGTCACGGTCACGGCTGAAGAAACCCTTTGGACAGGCCAGCTGATAGCTCGAGGAGGACAAGGGTGTGAGTACAAAATTCAATAATATATATATGTATATCCACAAAAGAACAACAAACAAGACAATAGCTTTCAAAGAAGAATACAACATACCCTACATCAAGTTAAAAAAATACCCGAAGCAAGATTATATTTTCAAAATGCCGTTCAAATGTTTAAAATGTACGAAATGTGTATGAAATTTATACAAACTGTTATAAATAATTTTTAGCAATATGAAAAAAATTGTCTTTATACTTTAATTGTGTTTTAAATTACTTCTGATTACTTTCTGTTGTTCTGCTTGTTGCACATCCAGTCTTGCCTATTTGCGGCAATTTATGATTATACGGTATAGTTAAGAAAATATTTACACCCACGCACGCACATAGCAGAAACGCGACAGACAATCTGAGTACAAATTCTTTCGCTGAAAAGTTTACTCACTCACAGGACGCCAATAACATATACGGTAGCAACTCCCTAAAGCGTACACCAACAAATCTATTCAAATTTATTCGTTAAGGTTAAAAATTCAATAAACAGTATCTTTCATTAGATTAGTTGTTAAAACAAATGAATTAGATCACTCTATTAATAATTCTTTTAAGCTGTCTAAGATTTGTTTAACATACCAGTAAATCGTTAGTTAGTGGCGAGATTTTACTGTAGTTATAAAACACTACAAATCAGAAAGCAGCCCTCAAGTCACACACATTTGTTGGTTTAATCAATCGACTACTTATGTAAACTCGAAATTTATCAGAAATGACATGCCAAATTTACCATTCACTTCACAATGGGTGAATTTTCTTGCGAGCACCAAAAAGCGAGGGGCAAATAATTACGCTGCAGCGCACTTGCTATGCGTATGTTGTAATATAATGTAATAAATATAAATTTATGTCCAGAATCGGTCGCAGTAAAGGCATATTCAATGTTTATAAACAGAACGTGAGCAAACAAGCAGTGGCCCCAATCAACAACAACAATCTGACTCAGCGCGCCAGCTAAAACAGCAACAAAACCACACACACTCATCCATGTTCGCAACAACAACAACAAATACATACATATTCGAACATGCACACAAAAATGTACATAAAAACACTTGCATCCTCAATCGCTGTTGTCTCTGCTGTGGCAAATGCATTACATAAGCATATTTTGCTAGCATTGCCATCACATTCTCGATTATTTTATTTGATTTTTAATTATTTACTTACCGTTTACAAACTATTTAATATAATTACGCCGATGACGGCAATTTATGCTGTTGTTGTTGTTGTTGGCGTTTAGCCGCTACGCAAATTATGAGCACAGCACAGGCTGCTGGCTGATATTGTTATTGTTGGCTGCTATGCCGTTATAAGAGTTCTTATGATTGCAATATTTGTTGCTTAACCGTTTGACATTTGTGTATTAGAAGTTAGCAAAATATTCTCCGACTTTCCGCCAGACGCGACGCGACCAACCACGGCTGCCACACTTGGTACTTTGTACGAAAACGGGTACCTTATTCGTTGGTTGGTACTCTTTTTCTGCTTCACCAGTGTGAACACCCGTGGCATAGATGAAAAGCCCCAATCTAAGGCCACATATACAGCCCTCTTAACATACTGTTGGCTAACCGTCCTGGTTTATTCGACCATTTTAAACGAAAAACGGTCACATTAATATTTTTCGCGCGAGTTTTAAATTTGTAAATATTTTTTTATTTCGCCGTTTATTAAAAAAAAAACAGCTGCCGTCTAGAATACTTTTTTTACCGTTCGAATCGCCTCTTTAAACTGAACTAGAAACACTAAAAAGGGAGCAACTTTTGAAAAAAGGCGGGAAAAAAACGAGTAACGGAAGTTTTTTTCACTTTTCTTTTTCAGATTTCTTTCTTATTTGTGGACCGATCTTGGTGAAACCTTAAGCATTGCGTCTATATGGTGTTCTCCATACACCTTCTAAGTTAGAAGCGTTTCCGTTGCGTAGTATGGGCGTTATAAGTTTTGCTTTTAGGTTCGATTTGCAGGGAAGGGGGCTGAGATACCGAAAATATAATACAACCTTGAGCTGGGGAGGGAATTCAGGAACCTTCAACCCAAATTTGGTGTCTCTATTTTTTGAGAGCGACGCGTTCATGCAGACAGACTTTTTTCAAAATTCGAACTTGCAGCATGGCAGCACTATCGAAAATATCGAAACACTCCCAATAAATGCAACCTTTTTTTTGTGCAACTCTGCAGTGGTCTCTGGTGCTGTTACTCACGCATTACTCGTGACTGTGTTATCGTGTCACTGTGAGCGTTACACCGGACTTGCTCACCTCTAGTTGTTGTTATATTTGGTGGTGTGGAAGATTTCACGTTTGTTTTATATACAATTTAAGGACATTGGTAGACGACAACATGGCTAATGTAGAATCAATGATTGTGGAGGAGAAGACACAGATAAAGCAAATTGATCGTGAGAAGGTTTGTCTTCACTCTGGCCAGCATTTTTCTGCCGGCAACTAATTTTCTTCTTCTTCCTCGGGCCTCCTGGTGCAATTGCAGACCTGTCCGTTGCTGCTGCGTGTATTTTGCTCAACGGGTCGTCATCATTCGGTGTCCGAATATATGTACGGCAACGTGCCCACCAATGAACTTCAGATCTACACATGGCAGGATGCGACGTTGCACGAGTTGACTTCTTTGGTACGAGATGTAAATCCGGATACGCGCAAGAAGGGAACCTATTTCGACTTTGCTATTGTGTTCCCCAACTTTCGGAATAACCATTTTCAAATGCGCGAAATTGGAGTCACCTGTACCGGCCAAAAGGGCATCGATGATAACAAGACGCTGGCCCAGGCCAAGTTTAGTATTGGTGACTTTCTGGATATTTCAATAACGCCACCGAATCGCATGCCGCCTGCGAGGCGTCAGCGTCCCTATTGAAAGAGCAAGATTACAGGCTATTCATATTCATTTAATTTCTTCTCACCTTACACTCAAAAATAATAATAAAGTACATACATAATTACAGATTAGTACAAATAAGGTGACGACTTAAAAGCTGCTTGACTTAAATTTCTAGTGGAGTACTGCAGTGAGCTGTTTAGTTTCTGTAGATGCTGTTGGGACGCTTGGACTTCTTCTTGCCCAGCTGCGTCATGTCAATTTCCAGGCCATTGGGCAGCACAGCACGATTCTCCTCGTAGTTGATGAAGCCGTTCTCCTGCAGCTCCTCCTCATTATTGCGTGCATTGGGATCGCATTTGATGCCCGTCTCGTAGTTGTACTCACGTTTGTTGCCATCGGGATCAATGTAACCATAGGTGCCCCTGAAACAGCCCAGATTAATCAGCATATTAATTCATTATACACTTTGTACGAAGCACTCACTTGGTTATGCAGTCAGTGCCAATCAGCTCTTCCTTGAAGGACCCATCATCGTTCTCATAGCCCCAAGTAATGCTGCCATCCTCGTTCTCATCACGCCACTTGCGTATGGTCTGGGCAACTGGTCGCTGGCGTCGCTGCTGTTGTGGCTGTTGTTCATCCTGCAATTGATTCTGATCGATGATGGGACGTGACTGTATTGGCTTGGGCCTTGGACGTGCGATGGGCAAAGGCGCGTGTGCTTCGGGACGCACTGCTGCCGAGGGTCGCGTACGTATGACGGCTACACGTTGTGGCTGTGGTGGTGGTGGTGGTGGTGCTGCAGCTGTGGGCGCTGGACGTTCCAGGCCAAACCGTTGCGAGTTGTCGAAACGTCCAATGCCAAAGTCATTGAATGCTGGACGATTAATCGGGCTTGCGATAGCGGGACGCTCAGCAAAGCGTGGTGGCGCTGGCAAGATTGCGGTCGGCTGGCTGTCTTCGTGTTGGAGCAGTTGCTGCACTGGAGTGGCTGGCTCAATATTCTGTTGGCCATTCAGGAAAGCGGCAGCCGCCTGTTGGAATTGTGACTGCTGTGCCTGGGCCAATTGCTGCTCTCGCAACAGATTGGGCAGGAACGCATCAGGCTGCTCATCCTCAGCCGGCTCTGTGACGGGTCGCTCCTCAAGCGCTAAGCGTGGTGTGACCGCTGGCAAGATCGCGTTCTGCTGGCGCACCGTTGTTCCAGGACGACGCACGCGAAGCACCTGTTGACGATGAGGAATCGGCGCTGATACTGGCACTGCGCCGGGAATGCTCAGACGTGGCGGATAGTTTTGGGCCTGCACTATTACGACCACGCTGCATACCAGCTGAAAATTGAGAGAGTTGAAAGAATTTCAATGCAATTTACCACTGGAGTGTTGCAACTAGTGCGACATCTTTGGCCTCTTTGGACACATTTCTAATTAGCAATGGAATTTCTAAGTTTTTAATTGGTATTATTGGGCTCTGTTTTCGAGAATTTGTGTAACATTTGCGTTCCACAACTATAAGCTAAATTCGGCTTATGCTTTTCGTGTACTTTTTAAGCTCTTGTCCCCATAAGCAAACTGGTTTAAATTTATACGCCGCTTAAGTATTACAACAACAATTTGTAATCGTAATACTGTGGCGTCTACAACATCAACAACAACAACCAGATCGAAGCAATAGCAATAAATGTGGAACATAAAGCAAAATCACAGAAATTGCTCGCCCGCCTCGCTGGCGATCGATCATAATAGCGAGCAGCAGCAGTACAAGCACCACCGAAACCACCAACATCACCACAACCACCACCACCACCACCACCACCACCAACTACGGCAACAATAAGAGTAAAAAATGTCGGCTTTTAAAATCGCTGTAGTTGTTATTGGTGTTGTTATCGCTGTCTCGACTCGAATTGCGTAATTTGCATGCCTCAGCAGTTGGCGGTGGCCCAAAGAGGTGGCGGTCCAAATACAAATACAAAAAACAGTAAAACGAAAAACCCCAATAAGTAAGTATGCGAATTTTTCCGTGGCATGTGGAAAACGTATTGAGCTCAAGCTCGCAGAGTTTCCGGTTCAGAGAAAAAGAAGTCAGTGTCTAGGACAAGAGGCCGACCAGTCAATGGACGACTTGATACGATTTCGAGTAGTTTTCAAAATACCAGACGTTGAGATTTGAGTTCATTTTTAATTAGGTGCGGCTTTAATTGCGATCGAGATCAGTGAACTGAATCTGTAGACCTGCAGCTGCAACATTGTAGGACTTTGGTTCATAAAAAATACAAAGTAAATTTAGAGAAAATATTGCATATTTGTTTTCAAGGTGTTAGTTAACGTATTTAATTTAATTGTATTATAGTAAATTTAACAAATTAAGTAAATTGTTTTAAAAGAAAAACTGGAATATTGGTAATTAATAAAAATTATTGAAAAAAAAACATTAAAAACTTGATTCCTAAACTGAGACCAACGTGTAGGTGCTTTGGAATCGTTATTAAATAAGAATAACTTAAATTTAATAACTAAGATAGCTGTTTCCATAAAAAAAACACTTTCTTGTGTAATGATAATAGCATTAATTCCTTCGCGTACTGCCCCAGGCTCATGCAAATGCTTATAGCATTTATTATGCGCTCAGCAAATATAAGTATTAACTTTTTTCAACGCTTTCTTGTTGTATTGTGGGCAATCAAGCCAAGCATTCCAGTGGCCAAACGACTCGAATGCAACTTGGCTGGGTGTCCAACTACCTGGTCAAGTGAACTACTTGGCTGGCCGTTGGAATATGTAGTATGACTCAAAATAAAAGCGATAGAAAGAGATCGAAGCTGTTGCACGCTTTGGCAAACACTTGCAACTATTTTGGTGGGGAACTTGATTTGATTTAATTAATTTTTTTGTATGACTGTGCCGTCGAAGTGTTGTTGACGTGGCTCAAAGAAACCGAAATTAAAAAAATTCGTTCAGCGCATGTGTGGAAGTAATACGAGTTATTCGTTGCAAGCCAAGCCCTAGACTAAGGAGCAGTCATTGACGTGGGTGTAGCTGCAGTCTCATCATGATGATGACGATGATATCTCATTAGTAAGAATAACTTGGCTAAGGACTCTTGGCCTTGGGTATTTAAACTTGACTGGTTATTGACTGACTTTAAACAAAATCCGAAAGCTTCATTGTATTACAACAAATTCTTTATCTCCCTCCAGGCAACAGCAGCAGCAGCTCCGTCCTGATCTTATTTCTCTTTTTGCTCAACTGGCTGGAAATAGTTGTCAGTGCAGTTTCAGAGCTCAAATATGTAACGCTTTATTTATGCTTATACATATATTTATTTTGTATATGTATGCACCATGTACTCGTGCATTACGTAATGCCTTAACATACTACGCCCAATTGCGTTATGGAGTATTGTATCTGTATTGTGTGAGTATCTATAATGTATCTATAGTATGCGTTGGTGAAAAAACCAACTGCAACTACATCTGCAATGTGTATGCGTGCAGAGAATTTGCGTTTTTGAATCTCAAGCAGCTTGGCCAGTTGCTTGTGGATTGTAAAGTGTGGACTGTGAGCCGGGTAAGCAACAACAACGACCGACCTTGAGACATATAACTTGCCGTGACCAATTTTTAGTTAATTCATACATAAGTAACTGCTCTTTAAATGCTTAAAAAATTGCCGGCACTCATTGCTCTGATTTAACTATTATTCATTTCTATTTTTTCGCAAACTCATTAGGTTAAAAGCCCATGCCCATTGATTGGGACAAGCCCAAAATATAAATCATGCAATCAATCAACAACATTCAAATCCTATTCGAAACGGTTATTCATGGTTAATTTGTTTCTTTTAAAGACAAATTTGAACTGTGAAATTGAAAATTATAGCGAATTCTTGACTTGAGCATGAGATACATACAATTTATTTATATTTTCCGCAATAAAATATTTACAAGCTAAAATATTTTGATAATTATTACAAAACTTTGAAATTATGCTTTAAATAAAAATTTAAAAAGGTAAAACAAAAATGTAAATAAAATAAATTAAAATTTAAAATATACAAATTATATTAAGAGACAATTTGTATTTAATTGATTTACATTTTTAGCATTTATAAATTTACAGATAATCCAATTCAATTAAAATAATTAATAAAATGATTTATTTATTACATATAATATCCACGTGAAAAATTCAACTATTTTGATAATATCTTTGTATTATTGAGTTCATTATATTCAATGCTGTTCAAAATATATGTCTATTTAAGCACTTAATCTCTGGCTCAGTAGCAAGTTCCATAAACTACAATTTGATTTGTTTTTTTTTTTTTTTTTTGGCATATTGCTCATAATAAAGGGGCGGAGGTAAAACCGAATAACAACAAAGAAAATACTCGTTGAATTTGTGACCCGAGGGCTTGGTTAACCATTAACGAACTACGAATAACCAACATCCAATACCCGATAGTTCAATTGAAATTCTTTTGGCAGACAGAAAACAATTGCTAATGATTGAATCGCTCATTTATTGTTGAAATAATCGAAATGTCAATTCATGTCATAGTATTTAATTGCTAATCGCATTGCATTGAGATACAAGTACACTCATCGACTTTCTATTAAATGCAAATACACAACACATGAATGTCTCAATTGGTATCCGACAGATCGAGATCTTAAGCTATAAACCAAACGACCTTGACACTCTCATACGCATACGAACATACTACGAACTGCACTTATGAGAAACTCTTATAATACTAGTTATAGATATTGGATATAGCACTCTCTTATCGGGTTGCAGATATTTTCAAAACTTACCGCTATTAGCTGCAGTTTCATATTGTTTGTGGGTATCTGGAGTCGTTTGTGCAACACTTCCGTGAACTCCAATCTCACAACCTTAATGACTACGCCCAAACTTCAAGTACAGCAAACGTTTTAAATATATATATATGTTTTTCTTTTCTTAAGAGCGTCGTGGGTTCAGTTACTTTTGGCCAGCCGTTAAACGTTGAAATGCTGGGCGCCCCAGGTGTGCAGTCAGTTTTATAGCCACGTCGCAGCTTTGCGGCTCTCGAACTAAGCACTCGACTTGAAATTTATGTGAGGCATGTGTTTAGCATGGTTATGTCTGCAATGTGAACGTTGAAACAGTTAAGACTGTTAACGCATCTTGAAATGAAAGTAAACGCGATGATTTTTGCAAATTTTAAACGCTAATCGGATGTCGCCTTTGCTGAGAATCGTGTGAGCTCCGGGAACGTGCTTCAATTTTTAAATTACTTTTACCGCAACTGCAAAATCGAAAATACGGACAGGTGGCAACGCTGTAAATGGAGCTTTATAAGCTTGTCGGTTGTTGCACGAGCTTAAAATGAGGAGTATACAACATTATTAAAAGCCCTCTCGCAGTATCTCAAAGCATCAGTTGGGTTTCAATGCCTAACAGGTCGAATGCGTAATACAAGCACGGAGGCAGAGTAAATTGGTTGCTATATTGGGTAACTAAAGAAGAAGAAGGTTCAATTCGAACAGCGGCTATGGAAACATCGAAGCATAATATTTAAATTGATATTTATAAGGTTTAATTTCGTCTAAAATGTATGAATCCCTACTTGTTATCCCTTTACAATTTATATCGTGATTAAACTCCGATTGAACAATATTAAAGTCCAAGAAAGGAACTGCTGTTTATATGTTCAATATACAGAGCTACATTTTCAATGTCCAAGACACCGCTTTGTAAAAATAAAAAAAATATTAATGCACATTTCTATATTACAAAAGTCTTTAAAAACGCATTTATATTCGAAATGAACTATATATATAAATATAACAAACTACAATAAATGTTAAAGTAGAGAAAAATCGTAGGCTGAGAAGAATGATTTTGTGAAAGCCCGTTGACCAATATATCCAATGTATCACAGTTAGACGTGTTGAAGTCGAAGGGTTTGCCTATTGAACGTCCTTCATTAGGGTTATAGCAATAGCTCCAATGATACCACACACTCCCATAATGTTAAGCGGCAACAGAGCGTCATAATGTTCCTAGAAAAAGTATGGAATATTAGATCAAGTATCAAAAAGAAGGATAAAGTAGATGGCTTACCAGTTGCCAAAGAGAGGGAACCAAAATGAGGGCAATACCCGACGCTAGGTTGCCCATGCCGACGCCAAAGTTACGCACAATTGTGGGATACTGCATTGCTGTGTAGGTGGGAATAATAGCATTATTGGCACCTATCAAGCATTTGGCTATAAAATAAAAGATACAATGTTACATGACAAGTTAACAAGAGATACAGAAGGTACCTAAAATATACTGGGTACATACCAATAATGGCCAGAGCAATGACGCCTGTCTGGTTGTCCTCGCCATGGGGCACTAAATTTGTGGCCAGACAGCAGAGTCCTGGTAGCAGCATATAGCCCAGCAAGCTGCGTCTTATGCCCGCCTTAAGGACCACAAAAATGCTGATGCATATGGAAAAAGCCTCCACGCCGCCGGCAACGGCATTGTTGATATAAATATTACCACCGAGATTGCTCAGATGAAGCGTTAATCCGAAATAGATGATGATGAGTGTTAACCAAATGACCAGTGTGAGAACTGTGGTACGCCAATATTTGCTGCCAAAGACGACCAGAATGGGATTCACATGTAGTTGCAACTCAGGCTGCTGTCCCTCTTCAACTGTTGCCACTTTGGTCTCCTCAACGGGGCTAACAACTTCTGTCTGAGATGGATCCTTCTTCTGTGCAGCCATGGGTAAAGCTGCCTCCAGTGTCTTTTGATAGTTGCTCGGCAGCGTGGTGCCATTCATCTTAGCCGCCTGCTCAACCAGACGACTCAGCTCTTCAAGTCGACCCTGAGCCAGCAGCCAGCGTGGAGATTCCGGCAGCCAGTACCTGAGAAGCAGAAAAGAGGGAATCAATGCCGCTGTCTCTGCAGGTATTTATTGCCTTGAATGACCATTGGCACTTTGGAATTTTTCAATTGATTTCAGAACTCAAAACGAATGTGGCTAATCTGAAGGGTTCGCTCTGAGAGACAAGCACTGAGGAATTTGTGTGGTGAAACTCTGCTTTGTCCGCTTGGAATCTAATTGATCCCCCGCAATGTAATGTTGTCAATCGGTTCTCAGTGCTTGCCAGGAATGTTGTTAAACATTTTTTTTTTTTTTTTATTTTACTTTGATGTTAAATGTGAGCGTCTAAAACACAATAAATCAGTTGGTACGACTTTTATACTCGAACCTCTAAAAAAGAATTCAAGTCACATACTCGTACGAGTTCGCGTATATAATTCGAAAAACGTAAAATTTAAACAGTCAAAATAAATGGAAGCATTAAAAGTAAAGCAAACATGACTTAAGTGCACTGCGAATAATATTATTATTAATTTTAATAACCTGAAAGTAATATAATATCACGAGTACTCGTAGATATACGACATTGCGTCAAACAGATGACAAACTGCGAACAAAATTTACTGTAATGTAAATAGAATATTTTTAGAACCAGAAAATGCATAATTATGCATTTACATTTTATTAACTTTAATTTAACTTCACCATGCTATTATACTAGTGCCTTTGTATATTAATATGTATATATTCTGTCCTTTCTGTCTGTCAAACAGGGTATTTTTCTATGTAGTATGCTCTAAATTTTCATTGACGTGAAAACTATTTATGATATATAGTCGAAAATAAAAGTACTTGGTTTCTAAATTTACGATTGAGTAATTTAATGTAAACACATTTTAGTATTTATACCCATGGATGGGGTATGCCAGACATTACGTCCTAGCATTCTGAAACTATCGTCATAATTGGATATTTCAATTTTTTTTTTTTTTTGTCCCCTTTTCAAAGAAAAGATCTTGTGCAGTGTTGCTAAAATTTGAATAATTCTAACATTTTCTTAAAAATAAATTAACATTAGCTCAAACTAACGAGGTATATTCGACTATCATCTGTTTATAATTTTTACAGTTCTTAACCTTTTTTAACTCCTAAATATTAAACTAGAATTGCTTATTTTAGATCTATTTTTATATGCATACAGTCGAATGGGTATACCTTAGATATGAGGTATTTCTGACTTAACGTTTGTATGTACTGAAAGTTTTTCAATGATTGAGAACGTCTATTAATGAATATTAATATAAGCATTCTGATATATTCTAATCAATTACAGCTTTCTTAATGGATTGTTTAAGAAACTTACCAGATGCTCAACATGATTAGCCATGGCCAGGATATGACCAGCTGAAGAGTACGCCAATCTCGGATGAGATAGGCAATACCTGATGAGAGAACATAGGAGATGGCCACTGGTAAAATGTTTAATATGCCGATTATAGTGCGCCATTTGCCGGATACCAACTCGACGACCAGCACGAAGCTAACAACAGTCACGGTCATTGATGCGAATCCAATTATAACACGTAGCGACATGAACATGGCCACCGATGTAGAGAAGGCCAAAATTCCACCTGTGTCCACCGTTGTAATGGAAAGAGCGCGAGAGAACATAGGAGACAAAGTGTGTGAAAGTGAGAGAGTCAGATGAGAATGCCAGGTGCAAGGCCGGGCACGTAAAGAAGAATGTAAAGTCAATTAAAATCCCTGCATCGGACAAATGCAAATGTGCAAAACCTTTAACACATACACACACACACACACAATCAGAGATCGCATTTGTTGGGAAAGTTTCACATAAATGACAATTAGAAAAAAATAAACGAGGCACAAATTGTCACCGGGAAACATGTCCAATTTGTCCTATGATTGCTCCATCAATTATTTATTAGACATACCGAAAATGGTTTGTATACTGACAAAGGTCATCAGTGTGTGTCGCCGACCAAAACGGTCTGAAATCCAACCCGAAAGCACCGCACCAGCCGCTGCCCCCATCAGAAAGCACATCTCGACAAAGCTGGTTATGTTATTGTCACAAAGCAGGCCGAATTCCTGTACTAATGTCTTGGCATCACCATCTACATCGGAGAACTCAAATTGCTCACACTGTTTATAGCTCAAATTGGTTGTATCACTGGGCCAATTGATCAGCTGGCCATTCTCAATGGTTACTTGACTGTAGTCAATGTCGAGCAATTGGCAACCATTCGAGCTCTGGCTGAGTTTACGCCAATCGGCAATGCTGAGATCCTGCATATGTAATGGCCTGGCACACCAATAGTCTTTGGGGGCGGTCTGCAAAGGAAATGAATTTACATATAGATGTATACACAATATTAAAAGTCATCTTATTTGTTATAATATGTAATTGAAGTGTTGCTTTAGGTGAAGTTGTGTTTAAAGTTCATTAAGCTAATTATAAAACAAAAAGATTCAGGGTCAACGGGTACTCAACTTGTTGCTTTTCGCTGTGGAATTTAAAGTATGTTTTATTTATAAGTAACTGTTGACATCATTAAGCGGCTCGCTAATTATAACAATAATTGAGTAATTTGCTAAAAAATAATAAAATAAAAGTACCGCAAACGAAATTTCTGTTCTTATAATAAAATTAGATTAATGATCAATCAAAATTAATGTGCAATTAGAATTGAAATGATGTTAACTGTTTTTCTAATCAAAAACTATCTATGAGTACAATTAAAGCTGAAGTAAAAATTATGCCGACAAATCTATGCTAAATTTTAGGTAATTAGCCAATAGCAATTGCCTTTTACGATGACACTTGGCAAGCCATTAATTAACGCTTTATGTATTTGTTGCCCATTTTTATTATTGCTTTTTTATCACTTTAATCATTGCTGTTGTTGCTATGTGGCTATGCAAAATGGCTTAATGCAGGCCAATGACTTGAGTCGATTGGCAGTTACAGCATTCAGGAAATTGCAAAACTTTCAACGGTCCGACTGTCTGGCTAGGTGATTGATGGTTTCATCAATGTAAGCACACATCAGTAATATCGAATGCAACAGAAAGATAGACTGAGTGAGAGAGAGAGAGAGGGGTTATTCACCGGCTATACAGGCTGTGGCACATGGGGCGTATGAGCTATGTGGCCGGTCAGATCTCAACAGGTTGATTTTCGGTACGCTCGGCATCGTTTCGTACGTGACTTAATAAAAAAAGTTATTGTTGTCGTTTTGTGTGTAAATTAATGATTTCAAGTTCAAGTTTAAGTTCGCACAAACAGGAACCGAGATGGAAAGTGAAATAACGAGGGAACAAGTAAAAGTAAACGTTCTTCAAAAACTGCCGAATAGCTGAACATTTTGTTATATTTAGTTATTATAGTTTTACTGTCGGTCTGTCAGCTTGTCAGTGCCGTGCTCTTATGCCATAAAGTGTCCGTATCGGAGTTCGTGTCGGTGTCTGCTTGTCTGTGGTTTCGAGTGCTGCGGCGGTTACTTGTCACGTTTTAAACATTTGCATAAAGAACCAACAATGGAATTTTATAGCGTGGACTTAGCCACATGATCACCACCGCACCACTAGCACTGCACACGAGGCATTAGTTTAGTGGAGTTTTCATAAATTGGATTGCATTTGAATCGATTGTTGTATTTTTTTTACACCTCATTGCAATTCATTCTAATGACGACATCGACCACATTGGTCAAACAGTTAAACAATGAAAAGAGTTTTGAGTTTGAGCAACTGTTTTTAAGCTTTTGTATTGCAACAGACAACGAACAATGCACTTCGCTTATTTGTCGAGAAATTCTTAAGTAATTAATTGTTTAATTATTATGCTAATAGAAATGGGAATTTACAGGAAATTTCAAATGCGCATTCCAAATGAATCTTCTCTGATGAATTATATTGATAATTTCAAATATGGCGAGGAAATTTTGTCCGCGAGTACTCAAAATTATTTATGAATTTTTGGAAAAGTTAAATGTGTTGCCATCAAATTGGACTAGACAACTAATATCAATTTTAAAATGGTTATGAAAAGGGCCGGAAAAACGTCAAACCTGTTACTTAAATGCAAATAATAACATATTAGCTTAATTGTGTTGGGTCATTTATGGATCATATAGAGCAGTTAGGTAAGGTGTAATTCGATATACACAAGTCGATAAGTACAAGTTCGAATTGGCCCGCTGAACTGAAACCAGTGTGCCTGCCTATATGGCTGACTGACTGACTGGCTAACTGGCTGGCCGACTGATTCTCAAACTGACTGTCTGGCAGAGAGTCTGGCCCAGAAAACTTAGCTTATTTTATTATTATTGTAGTTTAATTAATATATTTAGACATTTTAGCGGTCGTTATTCGCCCGAGGCACGAGAGTAACCTTTCGAAGCCAACCTTGGGACAACCTTAAACTTAACTTGTGCCAACTGATATAGATCAGAGGGAGTGGAAATGAATTGAAAACTCTTTGCGCTGAGAAGCTGTGTGAGAAATTTCTGTTCAAACTGTAGAATGATATATGAATGAATATTACAACCCAGCCGTCTATCGACTTGTATCTTTTACTATGAGCATGCAACATTTTAGGCTCAACATACGTTTAAATATTGTATAATGATATCTGGTCAGACTGGAATGGAACGTAAACAAAAATGTGTGTGAGTATATGTATGTGCTTGGAGAGTTTGTCGTACAGAAAACGTGTTTAGTATCAAAAGAGGAATAACAAAATCAATACGTGTGCGTTTTCTTCTATTTTAAACTCAAATTCAGTCACTGAACTAATTATGAGACTAAGGTAGCAAGCAATATAATATATAAATAAGTGGAACGACATGCGAATGTAATTTCATTCTTAAACAATATTACAAATGAGTTTACTATCTGTAATAATCTGTGACATTATTTCTACTTATCACACACATCACTTTTCGCTGATAACTGAAATTGTTAACAAGTGTTTCATTGTTGGCCAACACTCAAAGTTGTTCAGGCGCGACGAGTAGTTAGTTGCAGTCCAGGTTGGTAAGTAATATAGCCAGTGTAAGGTCTTGCGACGCGATCACTCACCTGAAACACATAGACGAATATGTGGAAGGTGCAAATGGCTTGAAGGAACGACAAAACGGGACACCACAAACTCTGCCAGCGACCCATGCAACCCAATAGCTTTTGCAGGGTCTTCGACTGGAGTTGCTCCAAATCATCAGCACTGTGTTGCAACATTGGCGACAATTCGCCTGGCATTTCCATAGTTTCCATTTTATTTTTTATCGCACAATTTGAGACAGTTTCGATTAAGAAAAAAAGTCAACCGACAGGCACTTGAGACGAAAATCAACTGACTTCAAATGTGTGCAAAAATTTATTTGACTTAATAAAACGACACACAAACCAATTCTTAATCATATGCAAAAGTCGGAGTATTTGTGCGTATATATTATGATTTACATGCTTAATCGCTAAGAGATACGATCATATATGAGTAAAGCGGACCACAAGCGCGAACATTTCTCTTACAACTGATTTAATAGTCGGGCAGGTGTTGAAAATGATGTGGTAGCCAAACAGTTGCACACAGGTAAGGCACTGCACACTGCACACAACAACAACATAACATTTCCAAGATGGGCATCAAGATAAAGTTCAAACCAGCTGGAATGTGCCTAAATGATTTGTGGAACTTAGGCATAAATTAACTCAGTTAACACTAGAGAACGCTCGAAAATACAGGTGCAGTTAGACGGCGGCGAGAGAGAGAGAGAGAGAGACAGAGAGTTTCGCAGGCTTCTGAGCTCGGCGTTGCTCGTGCCCACATAGTCATCAAATTGAACTTGGAACCGAACTGATCCGAGCCTAACATCACGCACAACACATCTTGACCCCCATTTCTCACACGTGGAGGTTTGTTACACATTTTTTTATATTATTTTCTGGCCAAGGGGATACATTTTTATCCGACCTTAAAGGTAAATACTCTGATAAACTGTGATATATTATTGATAAATTGTTGAATTGTTCATAGCGGATTTTCCTTAAGTTCCACTTATTTCAAAAACTGTAAGCCAAATATTAAATCAAATTAAATAAGTCAATAACTAAACTTTCAGATTCTGTAAATATTCGTTTAAATTTTAAATTTTAAATTTCATTTTTATTTTATTTGTATCTCGAGCTTATTTCCGGAGCATGATTGCAACTTACAATATTCTTACATCATAACATCATAGTGTTTGCCAATGCTTAGACAAGCTAGACTTATTAATGGTAGTTAAACTTCCATTAAAAATATTTCAAATTCGAATATGAAAATATGCAATTAACAGATGGTAAATATCAGTACTTATAAAGGTAATTCTTATGTTCTTGCTTGATTGAAGTTGATGTTGCAATTTTCATCAGCATTTGCTAAGCTTGAAGTTTACCATATGATAAACCCAATATGTCAAGGTATCTTGTGGTTTGATTATATTTTTTAAAGTTGTTTCTCTTTTTGTTGTGATTTTTTTTTTTTTTGAATTTTTTTTGCAATTGCACATTAGCACGCCAGATGATTATCGTGATTATTGAACATCTGAAGTGCATAAATCAACGCTTGCATTTGAGATGCACGCAAAAGTACATGTATCTGACAGATACGCACATGCACACGACAAATGATGGCAGATCATTTTGCCTGAGGTCTATTGTGGTGCGTATGCAATTTGATGCCAATGCAAATGTAAATTACTTGAAGGTTGCCCCTCGAAAGCGTTTTAGCCCACACACGCGAACTTCGAATCAAAAATATTGGCAAATTATTGTTTAAATGAGTTTTGATTCATGCCGCCCACTTAGTTTTGACACATTTCGATTGCTTTGAAAAATAACAACAAAAGCAATCTCAAGTGCTAACAACAGCCACTACGGTATTTCTTGTTATCAGATGATTGCAAGTAGTCAGCTATTGCTCGACAACACACGAGAGAAGTCTACGATAACACTCTAAATATAGATAATAACAAAATGATTATATTGAATGTATACAATAGAATAATATTATTTATGTTTAATATTTTCGCTTATTTCAATTGGTTATTTTGTAGGCGTTGTGAACTATTTACGATCTACAATCAAAGAAATAAATAAGTTGGGACACCGAATTGATTAAGTAATAATGAAACTCATTTTTAACTTTCCCTATTCAATCACATTTTACTGGCAATCACTCAATCGACCAATTATCAAACTGTGCAAAGCAAATTTGTCCTCGATCTGTTTTGTTGTTAACAAAACACAACAGAAGACATACAGAAAATTTGACTTTGAAAGTGCGACGCAATCAAGTGTGTAAATATTTGCTAATCCATAAAAAAAAAACTGAAAACTGAAAACTTACCTGAAAAACAAACGTGAACAAATGAAATGTGGTGGGTATTTGGAACAAGCACAATAGAAATGTCCAAACAAAACTCCATTTGCGATAATGTCCAAGGAAATTGGATAAAACATCGCTATCCATATCTTGGCTGAGATCCCTGGATGGTTTCACCGGTGTGGCAGGCAGAGCCATGAGGCCAACCTTCTTTAGGTCTTCCGAAAGGCGACGAAAATCCATTGCAATAACACTAATTTCCGGTGTACCTGGTGTGGGCTTTGTCTCGCGGTAACCGCCATAAAGGTTCGCATCAAGGCTGCCCCGTGCGGTGGTGCCAACGCAATCGAAATTGAGGGAACCGCGTCGTAGCACGCCACTCATATTGATATCAAGGGAATGACAATACAAACAGCAGCGACAACAACAATTCTATATCACTTAACAATGATTCAATTTTAATAGTCTTAATATTTGCAGATCGGTTGCATTGCTCGACGTTGAGCAGTTGCCTGTTGTTTGTTGATTGTTTGCTTTGCTTTTCGCGACGATCTAAATCCGTTAAAAGTTTCGCGAAGCTGTTATAAATGGTAGAAAAGCTCAAAAGCTCCTAATGCTTTGAGGCATTGCCAGGTGGAAGAAAATAAATGCCTAAGCACCAAACTTCGCCTATATCAACGACTGAAAAGTTGTCGTAGGTTGCAGAGCTTTTCCTTAAATTCGAAGTCGAGAGTCTTCAGATGAGAGAGACAGAGAGAGAGAGAGAGAGAGATATTAATTTCCACACATATATTTATTTATATTTTTGTATTTTATTATATATTATTCAATTATTTATTAATGTATATATATTTCTTTTGACACTATAATTGCATTTACGTTACATTTTGGTAATTTTGATTTACAACAATTTTAAAGACATATTAACATTTTTTTTTCTTAACATCCGGTTGAGCATTTAATATGAGCTTTAAAATACGACTAGGGATTTTAAGATGGAATATCTATGAGCTTACATTTATCCAATGCAATATTTTGCATCAACATTTAGACACAATTTTTCATTTAACATTTTTGATCAATTTCTTACTTAAAAGTGAATTGTGAATTTATATTGTTCTCTTAAATATACAAATTGTAAGTAAAGCATTTAAATATTATTAGCAATGATCTTATTAAATAATTATAATAATAATATCTAGACAACATAAAGTTCTACTTATAATGTAAGCACAATAAAAAACAAATTATAGCTTATAGTTTAGAACAATAATTTCATATATATTGTAAGTACAACAAGCATTTTGGCGGTTTCATAAAGCAACAATTCCAATTGCAAAGCTCCCAACTATTTTGTTGGGCTTACACGTTGCTGGATCATAATTAACTAAACCATCTTCTATAATTTTCATCTACATACAATCATAGAATAAATGCACTAGAATGGGAAGTTTATGAACTATTTTTTCTTTTTGTTATTATTGTTAGAGAAGTTATAAAAACAATTTGAAATGTGTGTTCTGTAAAAATAATAAACATTTCCTGCTCTTCATATGCAGTACATACTCATATACAAATACATTCACACATATATCATATACATATGTATGCATAATTGACCGAAATTTACTTTATATATATTTTTGTATGTATTATTCTAATGATTAATTGACTACTTTTACCAGAGATTAAATTTTTACTTTCAATTGCATAATTATTTGTATATGTATTTATTTATTTAATTACAAAATATTTAACCAAGCAAACGAAGACGAGACAACAACAACGAGATTATGCATATGTTGACGTATTGACAAGAATAATTTGTTATTGTATTTTGTTGTTTTAGCTGTTGTTCATTGCGTTGTTCATACGGTTTATAATTTAGCAATACTTTTACATGTATTTTAACAAGATAATTATTAATCAAAATTTCACATAACCTGCTTGAATTTCAATCAATCAATATAAATTAGAAATTCTCTAAAATATTTCTATACTTTATGTGAAATTTCTTTCACTTCGATAATACCGAAGTTAGTTTTTCCTACACCGTATTGTGACTTCGTTTACAATATGTATTCTTATGTTCTTACAACTAATATAAGATAAAAGCCATTGTTTGTTAATATATCTTTATTTTTGTTATTAAATACTCACTACTTGCGACGCAAATAAGGTCCTGCCTGACATTTCGCTCTATGGCATTTAATGGACATTCGATAAATTGCGCTATTTTATTTGGGTTCCTCGACTACAGATACAAGATAGTATTAGGTGGCGGTGGCTGAGGCGGTGGATATGTCAAATCGGGGCTGGGCAACGATTATATTTGGTTGTTTTCATTAATTTTGTGGTTGTTGTTCTTGTTGTAATTAGTTCTCTGGTAGCCTGTGTGCTCATTTTGGACCAGCCAAAATGTATCCTTGATGGCAAACGGGACAACGGGTGGTTTCTGTAATTTATTACACCTGTTTTGCTGCATTCTGACGACTTGCTGCGGTTGCTGGATTTTTTCGCACCGCCGTCTCAGGTAAAAAAGAGCACCACGAATCCTCCAAAGATGCTCCAGGCGGTTAACAGTGACATCAACAGGTGGCCTTCGATTTTGTTCTACATATAAATAATAATTATTACTCATGCTTGTTTTTCTCTGAACTTTCCATCATTTACCAAAAGCGACAAATAAGGCGTCAGGATGAGCGCTAATCCAGCAGCCACATTACAGGCACCTACGCCCACATTGCGTATGGCCGTGGGATAGAGTTCCGCGGTGTAAACTGGCATTATAGTATTACCGGCACTGATCGTAAACTTGCCCATCATCAGGAATGTGATCTTCAACCAGAGCATATCCTCGCGACCCTCAGTGATTGCTGCACAACAGCAAGCGACGCCGGCGCAGAACAATGTGGCACAAAAGAGCCACTTCTTTCCCACCTTGGTGATAATGTACATGGCCACTGCAATGGCAGGTATTTCGACTAGGCCAGCTAGCGCCTATAACAGACATAGATAGATATAGAGATGTCGCATAAATAAAGCACTTGGACTCGGATACGGATTGTCTGCCATGTCTACCATAAGTCGGCGGGGAGCATTAAATCAACTTGGCATCAAAGGTGCGCATTGTGTTGTCAAAATAGATTATGCAATAAATAAGTTGAAAAGTGCTTTAGCCATTGTTTTGCTGACAGTGATGGCCATTTAGTTTTTTTTTTTATATATAGAAATTATAGAGCAGTTGACAGAATTTGATTAATTAAATTTAAAAATAAAATGTATTAGCTATACTTCAATTACTATTGTATTTAAGTTTAGGCAATAAAAAATTATAAGATATGTTTATTATAATAATAAAAACAATGAATTTGAAATACTCATATTTGAAATTAGTGAAAATGTATATGAAATCTATAAATTAATATTGATTCACCTACATACACTTATAATATAATCTTAAGAAATATTTCTTTCAAGTAGAATTATTCATAAAACAAAATATTTTATTTATTCCCAAGTACCTAAGACGTAAATAAAAATTTATTTATTTATTCTTTATATATTTGATAATTTTGCAAAATTTCTTGAGTGTCAGTTTTATTTGGGTCATAAATAATGTTGGGTAATACAGATTACTTCTAAAATTCATATTCGCCTCATAATTTAATATGTTTTTCAAAATATAACAATTTTATAGAATGTTCAAAATAATAATAATTAAAAAAAAATTATCTTTTTATACCCTGTACAGGGCTATATTAACTTTGTGCTGTCTTTCTGACCGTCTATATGAACGCGTCGATCTTAACAACTATAAGAGTTAGAGATACATTTCTAACTTAACAGATGCTTAAAGAATACTGTTCTGAAACACATGTGAAAGATTCATAAAGACATTCAAATAAACTAGAAAGAAAAGAACATTTTGCAATGAATTCATTGCACGCTGCCAGCTGCTAGCTTCTGCAAGTGTACACATTCTCGCCGAAAAGCTGAGTGTTTTGTCACTTCAAATGCCATACTCATTTGTTCATTTCATTAATTTTCATTTTAATAATCATTTACATTTTAAATATTGGCACGCAAGTGATGTACTGAAAGAGTTGGCAGACCTTATTTAACAGTACTTTTATTATGGAGAACTGTACAGGGTATTATACTGTCGCGTGCGCTCGACTGATCCGATTGTTTTCTTTTGTTTGGCTTTTTGGTAATTGGCCAATCGCCAAGTCTGGAGGGACATGAGGCAGAAGCAGCAGTAGCAGAAGCATGCTACATCATAATTCGATGGTGAACACATTCGGCTGTCTTTTGGGCCCACTGTCCAGATGGACATTGGCTTTGACATTTTACAGAGAGAGAGAGAGAGAGAGAGAGAGAGAGAGAGAGAGAGAGAGAGAGAGAGAGAGAGAGAGAGAGAGACACAGAGAGAGGCACAACGGAGGCATGACAAATCCAATTAGTGGACAGACCTCGACTGGGCGCAGGCACTTAGCACTTGTTAAATGTTAAATGCGTATACGCAACGTACTTGTCACTCGATGCTTGATGTTGTTAAGATGTTTGATGGATATACGTTGAGATTATAGCGTAAATGTTCCCTAATGTTATTTAAATTATGTTGGTCCTCGATTTGGGTGCGTGTACTTTAAGTAAATTGTCAACTTACCGAATTTAAGTAGACATTGCCACCGAATGAACTCATGTTCAAGATAATGCCATAGTAGACGAGATTCATGGTGAACCAAATGCATAGGAAACAGATAGAGATGCGCCTCAAGTAGCTGGATCGAAACAGATACGTAAAGTCCTGTGAGCTGCTCTCTTGCGTTGGCGGTGTCAGCTGATAATCTGGGGGCAATTGTCGTCCATTGAAGCTGGCCGCCGCCTCAATGATGCGTTTCACTTCCTCAATGCGACCCTTGACCAGCAGCCAACGCGGTGATTCCGGCACCACAAACCTGCCAACGAAAACCATTCATAGTCTCAGTCAAAGTCTCAGTCGACAAGCTCATAAATTAGCCACCTCCTCGCCTGGTCGGCTGTTTATAATTTGGGACACCCACGCACAGTTCATTATTTCTTTTACTATTTATTGCTCAGCAGACTCTGTGTGATCCATGTTGCACAGATACACAGACATAGATACATAGATACATAGCATACACATTAGCACACGTGTAGCTGACTGAACATAACATTTTATGGGCAATTTACACTTTTCACGCGCACACATTTTGTTTACCTCATTGTTTCAATCAATCGGAAAACTTTATGACCTTACCAGAGAAAACAAAGGAAAAATCCGGGAATCCCAATGCACAGCTGCAGACGTTGATAGTCCTGCGTCAAATAGGCCAATCCCGAGATGATCATATAAGAAATTGGCAGTGGAAACAGATTATACATGCCGGCTATGGTCCTCCATTTACCATCCACATATTCAATAGCCAATATTAGTCCCGAGTAGGTCACCGAGACGGAGACGAGCCCCAATAGCGCTCTCAGAGTTAAGTATAGCTCAAAGGAACTGCAGAAATACAGCCAGAGACCTGTTAAATATAAATATAAAAGGAAAATGTTGAGAAAATTAAAGTACATAAGACAGCTATATAATATTATATTTTATCAATATCAATATTTTGTAATAGTTTGTACATAAATGAATAAAACTATTTTAAGATTGTAAACGTCTTTCTGTATTTCATACGCTTAGTAGAGTTAAATGCGGAATCGTTTATACTATATAATTAAATACCTCTTACATATCTATAAGCAATAACTCGATCAAAATATTTAGTTTTGAATTGTCAATATAATTGTTCAAAGAATTGGATATTTATTAGTGCTCACTGCTATAACATAATTAATAGTTGTGTTTATAATCCTCCACTTTATATAGTTTCAGCCAGAATTTCAGGCTGCTTTTGTTTTAAACTTAGTTATAAGGCAATAAATTGCCATAAAAACTTATCGGATAGTCACAATAGTATATAAAATGCATTGTGATGCTGCCTATTTGGTATTCACGTGTATATGAGCTGCATTGTCCTAGCCTGGCATAGCCCACATGAATCCCTCATTAGTAATGTCCTTTTGAATGAAAATTCCAATTACATTGCAGGTGATTTAATCAACAAGGACAACGGGGCGGAGCAACTACTGCAGTAAATGTGGCAATGCAACACTGCATTGCCCATTCAACGTTGACCCCCCCACCCAGCCAATGCCAAGTTCAAAGTCAAAAGGGGACACTGGTGGCATTTACCAATGTCACTTCCGTGTATATGTGTATACAATAGGGCTGACAGTAAAGGTCACTGCAGTGTGATAATGATGATGATGAAGGTGGATGAGTAGGGGGATTAGTACGGGAGTGGGCATGATAAGGCGCATTGTTAATCTCAAACTGGCAGTATGGCCCACTTACCGAATACGGTCTGTAACACGGCCGATATAAAAAGCATTGTTTTGCGGCCAAATTTGTCGGAGAGGTAGCCGGAAATGATGCCACCTGTTGCAACACCCAGTAGAAAGAACATTTCGGCCACATTCTTTAAATGCTCCTTGTCGCAAACCAGATCCCACTGCGAGGTCCAAGTGTTGCCAACATTGTCATTTGTTGCGTACTCCCAGCTTTTGCAGGCAATCATCTTGTCATCGTCGTTTGAAGCAGCTGTCGCCGACTGTTGCTAAAAGACGCGATAAGAGCATTAGTTACCCATGACTGGCAATGGATGCAAATAGGATTTATATGCAAGAGCAATCCAACTTGCGGGGCTTACCTCCAGTTCTGCTGGCAACGTAAAATTGTTGAGCTGACGACGATGACAATTGTCTTGGGAATCGCTCATATTGCGCCAAAGATCGACGGATAAGTTTTGCAGTTGCGCCGGTCGCTCACACCAGAACTCCTTATTGGCCGCTTGGTAGACGGATGAGGATATGTGAAATGTGTTTGGCACCTGGAACAATGATAGCAGCACCGTCATCACCAGCTGCCATTTGCCATAATGTCCCATCAGTTCGCCAATCACATCGGTCTCATCCTCATCTTCTGCTGGCCCGGTTTCCGGGTCTGGCGACGCCATCGGGGATTGGGTGGGCGTGACTATGGGGGACGGCTTGCCGGCTGTGTCGTGCATGACGCTCAAAGGAACTGCAAAGGAAGAAAAGTATCAAGTCACGATTTAGAACAAATTAAAGTATTAAAATATAGGATATAAAAGACCAAATATATGAAATATGAAGAACATATAGAAAGTATAGTCCTTTAGAGATCGTTTGGCTTGAATGGCAGTCAAGGTGCATGCGAAGGTCAGTGTACTCAATGGAAAAGGACATTTAAATTAATTTGATGGCGCATGTCAGGCGCACACAAAAGCTCAATTAGTTAAGTGGTCAGTGGCCGGTGGTGGCCATAAACCAAGACAGCCTCTCAGAAACAGGCCAAAACCGAGTCCAAATGCAGCCACGTCAGGCAGCTAAGGCTAGTCTATTTCATTTATTACGCGAATCCGCAATCGGTTTCCCTCCCGCCCCCTCCCAGCCCATTACAGTCCCATTCCGGCCCCATTCGGTTAGGGCTCAACCTGCTTTCGATGGAATTCAATCACTTCGTGGGCGATTAACTTCAGCTGACGAAAGTCAGCAGCAAAAGCTGGGCACACATCCACACACACACACACACACACACACAGACACACACACACACACACACACACATACACTCACACACTTACACAAACAAATTGCAAAACCAATACAAAGTAAAAGAATAATAGCTAAGATTTAATGTAATTGCGTTGGGAGAAGCCAGAAGCCATCGCAGACGTTAGTCGTCATGTTCATGTCCTTTTCTCAGTTGGCTAGTTCAAAATACATTCTCCTCTTCTGCTCTTCTCCTCTTCTCCTCTTCTGCTCTACTTTTTCTTTCTTTTTGCCTTTTCTCTCATGGCAGTTGAGCGGCCCTTTTGTGGCGTTGAGGTTTTGTTCGGGATTTGCCAGCTCAGCCAGTACACATACTAAGCCATAGGTAACAATATCAATGTCTTGTTCGCCTTTCTTCTCCCTCTCGACTAACGGGGGTAGTAATAAAGTTGCCGCATTAAATCGTTAATCCTTTGGCAACTTCCTCTTTGTGCCAAGCTTATATGTAATTAAACACTTTACTGCACGTCGAATGAAATTAATTTCGCAATCCATCAATATCATTAAGTATTTATTTAGTTAGATGGAAATGGGTGTGTTGTGGCAGCTAATGTATTCAATACATATTTGTATTTGTTCAGCGTATACTTAAGATATATTAAACAGAATCATGAGAGTGGCAACTAGTGGCTCACAGCGACCCAAAGCTCTTCTCTGGATTCTAATTCAAATTGGATTATTATAAACTTCTGCATGTCGATGATAGTGAGAAAAGAATTCTAAATCTGCATATATTCGTATTGTGGTATAATTTCTGCATTCAACTCGGCTTAAATTAGCATTCTACATATTTGTCAGCGTAACTGTGTGTGTCTCTTATTCCATATGTGGACAGTGTCCGCCTGTTGGCAGTAAAATTCATGGCACATGCCACATGCCGCACGTGATAAGCAGTTAAGCGCAAATTTTCACGCACTTGTAAGCACAATAAACGAAGCGTGTCCGCGAAAAGCCGCAAGCCGTAGGGAAATTGATCAAGGGCGGGGGAAGGCAATGGAAACAAGGCGCAATGTGAAGCTCGGCCGGCTGGCTGGCTGGCAGGATAATTAATTATCAATTTCATAGTTGCACCAGCTGCAACACACGCAGAACATCAGCGTATCCGCACACTTGAACACATGCGCACACACACACACACACTAACACACGCACACACACCCATACGCACACATACTCGCATAGCTGCCTTTTCGGTCAGTGGAGTTGCATGAACAACAACAACAAGCTGTAAATGCTTGTTTGTTGGCATTGCCGTTGACATCACAGTTAGCGTCAGGCAGCCCCATTGCCTGAAGGTCATCGTACGCAGCAGTTACGGGGAGTGTGAAGGTGTACAGGGTTAAATGGACCAGCAAGAGGAGGGAAGGCGGTGACGGTGGGAGTAACTGTTTGTCGGCGACTCAATCTCAATGCTATAAACTACGTCGTCGTTGTCGCCATTATCAACATTTTACCTTCAACACATTTGCCATGTGCAAGTCGTGGGCACACGTGGCGTATGCGCAATACGGCATGATGAAAATAACGCTAATTGCATATCGCACCTGTCGCCCAACTAACTGAATGAGAGACCAAACAACCCAGAAGATCAACCAAACAGTCGAAGATTTCTTTATCCCCCACTTTACCAATATATTGCCATGCTCACAAAAATACGAGTACAGACAGAAAAGGCATATACATGTAAGAAAGTCGACAGGTTGCTGTTCATCACTAGCATAAAATAATTAAAGCAAAAAGATTTCAATAAACACACAAAAGTCAGAAATAATATATATGTTTGACGGTGTTGAATCATCTTTACCCTTGCAATTTGCTTGCTTATCAGCTTGATAGCTATTTGAGAAATACGCATCGAATTAAATAAAACTCAGATATGTTTGAAAACTATTTTTAAATAAATATTTAATTAAACAAATTAAAAGTTGGCTATAAAGTCAGATATTTGTATCTTTTAACCGAGGAAATAACTGGATAGAACTTATAAAGGATGTAAGTATTAGTTAGCATAGAATAAGTTAGACTAACTAAATGATAGAAAGAGTATGGAACAGATACACATAACGACAGAGTAGCACATTTGAATCAACTCAGCTCATCAGCTGGCATCGGAAACGTTTTCTTTAAGACATTACATATTGGGTGGATCATTTTTTATATAAGTATATTCTCTTTGAGGGCAATAAATAAATCTACTCATAGCAACCAATGTGATTAATTAATTATGTTGATTGTATACTTAAAAAATCCGTAAGTAGAATATTATTTTATATTATGAAATGATGTAATATTACAAGCCGAGCTGTAAAGTTATTATACCCTTTGATAACCGGCAGATTCATTGAGTCTAGCTGCTTGACGTAGTTTGTATTAATTGGGCGATCTAGTTTTTCTGCAACTTTGTGGGTAGATTGAACGAGATGCTAAGGGGGCTGTTTGACAACTGGGCATAAATAAGTATTTGTAGACGATCAGACGATTGTGCACGAGTCCCACACTATTTTACACACTATGTAAATTAAGCTGTAGCGGTCCATGTCAAATTGTTAATTACTTTCACATAGTAAAAATAAATTAATCAATGCATATTGCGATCATAAAAAAACGTTCTATTGCATATGCATATTCAACGCGTCAATGTCAAGTTCACTACGGGCGCTATCCCATCTGATATGAGTGATACGGATGCGTTTGGGTGCGATCTTTTGACACGCTTCAACAGATCCAGTGCCAGCGTCAGCTTTAGCTTTTGCCTTTGCCTTTGCTCATCGTTAGCTTAATTGAAAAAGATATACACGATGCTCAAATAATGATTTGTTTCAATTGAAGAGCCAATGCCAGCTCTCAAAGCTGAACCAGTAACGGCGCCAGCGCCAGCGTCGACACCAGTATCATCATCTAGGTTTATTCATATATATTTGATTAATTAATAGTACTTATAAATTACACATAGCTCATGTTAACTGGGGTGCTGTGAAAGTCTCACACCGTTCTCGATTCATAATAAAATATTATCGTATTAATTTGCATATTTTAAGATTAATCGTACATAACTGATATTCCTTCCTCGATACATATTTATTGCTAAAATTCTACAGATTCCAAAGACCAATATAAATAGTAAGCGGAATCGAAGTCTATATCTATATCTATATCTATATCACATTATTTGTTTGATGAAAACCAAATCTTAAAAATGAAGTAACTGATTGAAACTTAGAAATAATTAAGAGGATGCTAGTATCGGTTTATAAACAGTATTCAAGGGTCTAAACTTGCAATTTTGAAAGTCAAAGGTAAACTCATTCTATTCCTTTTAATTTTTAACATTAAATAATCCTTCTCTTTATGTTATAATCCATCGCAATTAGCTGCATTCGTATAGATACTTTTCATATAGCTAATAACCAACTTATAACAGTGACAAATGCAAAATTAAACGAAGCGTAATTTATAGAAGTTATTAGCGCCACAATCAGTGAGAAATAATTTTATACAAAAGAAAAGCGTTTAGCTCTGGGGACAAATCGCAGGGGAGCACAGATTGCAGAACGAGGGAAGGTGGGTTGAGGCTGACTGACTGAGAGATAGACAAGCTGTCGCTGTAATTAGCGACCATGCATATAAAAGTGCATTCACTTTCATGCTATGACTATGAGTTGTTGCTAATAATGATGATGATGATGATGATGATGATGATGTTGATGATGATGATGATGAAGAGAGGACGCTCAATGACGTTGTCAGGCAATTTGCACATTTATAGGATTTGTTTATTATGCATTCAGCGACAGCTTGCCCCCCTCAACCAACCAACCAACAGCCGCTGTTTGGGTACTCATATTTGAATTGTTGAATGCTGCCAAGTGGGTAATAGTAATCGTAATCTCTACACACACTCGTACTCATACTATTACTACTAGTTCTAGTGATAGTTTATAGTAAGCTCAGTGGCGACAGTTTCCGTTTGTTTCATAGAGAGCGCGATGAGATGAGCTAAGATGCCGACATTTACCCGGATGACAGCCCATCACATTCGCACTCGTCTTACCGATCCGTATGGATTCGCCTGGTTTGGTTTGGTCTGTCTGTCTAACGCAAACTCATCACTTGTCAGTCTAATTGCAACCAAATCCCCAACATTGCGATGTGACAGTTCGGATAAGAAAACAATTTGTACGACGTGTGAATAACATTTCCAACACTTCAACATGACAAACTGTTTGTCAGGCTAGTACGGTGCAAATTCAGGGCATCGGACCATTTGTTGTAAATATCGAAAATGTTGCCTAATTTACGCTATTTGCCAAAACGCATTTATAAACAAAACTTTTTCAATTTTCAACTGGACGATGTACGTGCTTTCACGCCATGCAATTAACGCTATTGATTTTAGCATTAAAACCCATAAATATTCACAATTACACCAACAACTGCAACAACAATAAAAACAAACAATGCTAACAAGATCGAAGCTATAGCATTATTTGCGTATGCTATAAATTGGCTAAGATTTATGGCAGACTATAGCGACTAATCGTTTAGTAAATTAGGCAGTAAATGGCTTGATTCATATATTTCACTAAATATAAACTACAAAACAATTTTATAGTTGAATTATCGAAATATATTTTTTTCACATTTTTCTCATATAATAATTCACTTGGTTTACCTTGGATTATACGCTATGTAGAGCAATTAAACCGACTTCAAAGCTAATTAAATAAACAAAATACCGCCTTACACATTGGTGCATTAAATTTTTATAATACTTGGCAAGATTGTTAATTCTATGAACCGTTTACAATTTATTATGATCAATTGATTCTGAAATTTAAGAAAATTCTTTACATCCGAATTAAAATTGCTTGTAGCACCTTTAACTAAAATTCTAACTTAAGAAAACAAATTTTAGGCGGAAACATTTAAAAGAGTATACTAAAATTAAATTGAAGGTTGTTGAATGTCTTTTTTAATGGTTCCATTATAGTCATACACATAAATATGTTCATTTAGATCATCCACTTTATTCGCATTGTGCGGAGTATCTCAATTTGTGCCTACAAATATGTAGAAAGCTAAATATCCAATTTCCTGTATTAGGTTACAACGTCAGCTTTTATAGTCTTAATTTGCGGTTGGCTTTTAAGGACCTTAAATCGATTGGAAGGGCGGAGAACGGAAGCAAGTGAACAAAAGGATCGAATTGTTTAATCAGAATACATTCGATTGCCACAAATTGAAATCAAGTTGACAATTTGCTCAACAACTCTCATAAAATGTATTCGTAATATTCACAATTTACAATGGTACAAAAAAAGGATCGTATACACAATGGCACATTCGCACACCACACTCATATGAATATATTCTTCGAAATCAAATGAAATCAAATCAATTGTTTGGCTTTTACAAAGATTTACATTTTCGCCGATTTAATGAGGTGGGCGTTTGTTATTAGAGTCTGTGCGTTGTGTTTGAGTTGTTTGTGTTTGTGTTTGTGTGTGTGGGTGTGTGTATGTGTTGTGTGGGCTTGCAACCTTCTGGCACTAAACTGCAAAATGTGTTTTGATATGTTATGCAAATGTTTCCTTTGTGTATCTGCACCTGACTGAAACTTGTATCTACATGGAGTATCTTTTATTTTGTAAACATAGAAGTTTTCCACAATAGCAAAAGAAAAACACATATAAAAACAACAACAATAGGGAAAAGTATCTGTGAGCACATTGCACTATTGGCAGATCCGTTATGACCAGCCCGCTGCCATTGTTCTGCAGTATTAAAGGGTCCTTACAGTCTTCCTTTCGCTGACTCGCCGTCCAGCTGCCGTCTGCCTGAATGTACGAGTGTCCGTCTGTAGCTTCATGATTTTCGCATTTGTTGTAAACTGACTAACAGATACAACCGCGTCCCTGTGCTTGGCCAGAATTTATACAATTTCTATTTTGCTTCTTTTGTCGTTTTTGTAGCTGTTGGGCTTCCAAAATGTAGGTCATCAGTACCATGAGTACCCACGAATATTTACGAGTATCCTTATATTCGTTTTTTTTTTTTTAATGTATGTATGAGCGTTCATTGTTGGCAACATGAATTTGCAAATCTATTTCAATTTCGATTTATTCTTGTGGGCATGATGTGTGTGTGTGTGTGTTTGCGTGTTTGAGTGCATGTGTGTGTGTCTTCGTTGTTAATGCTTCCATGTAGTCAAGTGCCCTTGCAGCTGTTGTCTTCTTAATCGAATAGCAAATCATTTGGCCATTTAAAATTTAGCCAGCTAAGCAGCGATAATCCCACAAACATGTCACATGACCGTTGCCCCTAATCTACTGCCACATTCTGACTTGCCACATTGTGAGGCGCCTCTTGATTACAATTTCAATTTCAAAGTGCCTCACTGATTCGCTACATTTATGCGCTTCCAATCAGTCGTCATCGAGGCACAACTTCCGCCATTAGCATAACCCAACATCGATGACTGGAGGCGGCGGCAAACGGCGCCAGGTGATTGGCAGCAATGTTTGGCTCCCTGTTTGATATTTTGCCCTTTCATTCTCTCTGTTTTCCTTCTTTTTGCCTTTTTACATGCATTGTTAAGATTCGGATTCCAAAATTGCATAAAAGGGACATTCAGCATTCAGTTGCCTTTGTGACGGCGGCATATGTAAGCCCTTAATACGTACTTGCTGACTCGCTGCAAGTTTAATGTGGCCCGTTCATTACTTTACTTTTGCCTTGGTTCTTAGAGTGTTTATGGATTAAATTTGCTATAAACGTAACCTAATGTGTTTGAATGCTTTACTTAATTGAGAATACATAAAAAAGATAATCAAGATAAATTACAGAAATTTAGTACACTTCTTGTAGAGTAAAGCCAAATAAATTTGCAAGTAAAAAGATAAAAAAGTCTTAATTATTGTCATAACGAGCACTGGGAAATCATATAAAGAAAATAAATTAATTACTGCATTTCTATATAATAATCAAATATCTGAGCCAGTAACGAGTAGAGTTGATATGCCTTTGATCTAACAATCTGGTAAAATGTTTAAAGACTCGAGGAAGAATACAATTTAACCAATATCAAATTATATATATCTACTTTTCCATTTATTAATATTTTGTTATGCGTGCTCAAAATTTAGATACGTGTACTCGTACTGTATATATAAGTTGAGGCAACTGCTTTGCAATCTGTCAAGATAAAGCCATTGTTGTTGCTTGTTGTCATTACTATCCTTATTGTTCTTACTGTTGTTGTTATTTGCTCAAAAGCACACAGAAAAAGACAAAATAGAAAAACAGACATTCAGACATTCAGACAAGCTGACAAACAGGCAAATAAATAAACAAAAGCAAAGCAAACACCGCTGGCGGCACATCCGAAAGCTATGCAAGCATCAGGAGAAACTTGGAGGATATGGCCAACACACACTCACACTTTGCAAGAGAAAGAGGAGGAATCTTGTTATCATTGTCAAAATGGCCAGGTTGCCAGTGCCTGTAATGAGCTTACCTTATAGATATAATACGAGTTGTTGCTACTGTTTCTGCTGCTCCTAGACGTTGGCTAATCCTAAAGCGCGTTTTGTTGCACAATTGTCACCCCTGTCTGCCTGCTTGTTTTCGTTAGCCCGCTTCCTGTTGCTGTTGTTTTGATGTCACTTGGCGCGGAATTCCGTTGCTCGCTCGGCCACGTTTTTACTTTTGGCTGCGTTTTTCTTAATCAAATATTAAAATCGCAGCAAACGGGAACTGTCCTATAAAACCGACGCTCAGTTGACTATATTGATTGTATTAAAATTTGTAAATTTGCAAATTGTTTGTCGAACGACTGGCATTAAATGATTCTTTAGTTATCTAGTTCATGACATTACGCATACGACGCGTTTATTCGCTGCGAAACTGTTTCTTTCGATGTTTCTGTTTACAGTAGTAATGGACTTGTAAATTGAAATTTCCAAATTTCTAATTTACTATTGCAGTTTTGTTAATGAATATTATTTTTGAGAACCCGCACGAGATACAAAGAGAGAGAGAGAGAGAGAAATAGATATTTGTTACTCATACGCCGCGTGGTGTGACGAACGACAATTTTTGCGCGCGCTTCGCTTAACTGACAGCAATTTGCAATTTGCAACCAAAATGAGAGCACTCAACGCGCAACAATAACAACAATAACAGTCTTAACTTACTACAACAACAATTGGTTTTTGGCTTGTAATAAAGTTAATGAGGAGAACGCGAAAATTTTGTTTGAAAAACTACCGATGCCGATGCCATTTGACCAAAAAGAAAATGTCGAAATAAAAATCTACTGATGCTATTATTATTGTTTTTGTTGTTGTTGTTGTTGTGAGGGGGGCTGTCTCGTAGCATGCTCTATTTAAGCAGAGCATCTCGTCATAGATGTCCAAACATTGCCGGACTGTCTTATAACAAACAACAAAATACCGAAATAATAAAACAACAGAGCAACAAAAACTATAAGTATTAGCATCTTCGTATTGGCACATAACATATATCTAGATATATGATGTATACATATATATATATATATATATATGATAACAATGTTATTGCCGCTCGCGTATGTTGTTGCTCTAGTTGTTGCTGCTGTTGTTGTTGTTTAATTTATTTATTTAGTTTTATACTATGCGCACTCACGCACCCGCAATACGTTTTGTCTTTTGGCTTCTCGAACACGAAAAAAACGTTGCTGTTGCTTCGTAAGATTCTTTCTCTATGGCGACGAAGATAATGATGGCGACAATGTCGTCTCCGTTTGCTACTGCTGCTACTGTTGTTCTTGTCGCTGTGACTGTCACTGTCGTTGTCGTTGTCGTTGTTGTTGTTGTTGTTGTTGCTGCTGCTGCTGATGATGCTGCGGCACAAGTTCACACAACCACAACGAATGACCGAGAGCAACTGAGCGCTCGTGCGAATTGCGAAGAACTTTTATAACTTTTGCTCCTGCACGCAACGTCAGTGTACTATGGGTCCATTTCAAAAATGCTACCTTACAAAATCGATTTTCTTCTCAAGCATATTCAATATCTTGGAATCAATTTGTTATTATGTCTTCAGTAGTAATTTTCTAATTTTATTCTCTTTATTAAAATTCTATAATTATTTTTAAAATTATTTGCAGTTAAGGAATTACCAATACAGTTCCTTTTCATAGCTAACACAGAATTGTGACCCACTGTGCAACGCCAGTAGCACTGATGCCAACGCTGACGCCGACGACAGCTAAAGCGCCAATTGCTGCTGGACCTGCTGTGGGTCTGACAATGCTGCGCTAAGACCATTCTTTCGCAGTCAACGCCAACGACGAAGTTGACGTTAACGTCGCGACGTATCAGCTGCTGGCGTTACTGCATCAGCTGTGCGCGCTTTTCTATTAAGCGCTCTCTTTGCTTACGCTCTCTTAACTCGGCTCACTTGGCGCGCAAAACTGTTGCTGTTTGTTATTTAATCGCCGGCAAGTTATTTAGCAAGTGTCGGTGCTAGAACTGCGTATATCATGCAACTTAGATTGTATCAGATCAATTAATATATCATAATCAAATGTTACATAGTAGGGTATAGTTTACTAATATGTCCTTATGAACGTGTAAATTCGATTCACAGACTTGCTCTTTTTATGAAGATTAAGCAGAAAGACCTACCAATCCTCTACCTGTAGTTCTCAATTCTCACAAATCCACTGGCGATTGAGTAGAGCAGCCAATCAATAGACTGAAAGGTTCTTATTTAAAATAGTCATGTTTATAGTTTTAGTTAAAATTTTAGTCATGGACAACATACCAATAGTCGACACGTGGCCAGTGCCGGTCGCTGTCCGACGTTTGTCAGCGCCAATTCGCTTAATAGATCATATAAAAAAATGCTGACAATTTGTTGACACATATCTATTGTTATTGTTTATTATTGTTATTGTTGTGGCCTTTTGTTTTTATTTCTTTTTTTTTTCGGGTGGGTGATGATGACTACAATGATCGTTTAATAACTATTTGAGGCAGCTACTTGTCATTGCTGTTGACACATTTGCCAACGGCAGAAATACAATTATAAATGCTAATATAAATACAAATGAAATAATAACAATTGTATATAATTTGATAATAATTTGAACATTATTATGCTTAGTTGAAATAAGGATTGGTTTTCTACAATCACTATTTAAAATTTAACTAAATCGAACAATTGTAACTTACATATTTTATTGGTAATAGGCAATATTAATAACATCGTAGGAGTAAGAACAATAAATCGGAGAGATAGAAGACAGTAACTACGATTCTAGTATCATTTGCAAATATGTATATAAAACTAGTTTATACTCTTGTAGTGCTAATATAACATCATATAACATATAACATATAACATCTAGCTAATATAACATCAGAAAGCTGTTTACTCATAAGTAATCGAATAAATATTTTTCAATTTCTAAATAAATATTTACTTCGCATATAACAGTGGCAACATTGTAAGAAAAGCTTCAACACATTAATTTATTACTTATTAGACGTATTTGTTCATAAGAGCAAAGAACAAACTCGCCTCTTTGTTTAGTTGTTTAACTGGCGCTAATTAAAGAAAAAAAAAATAATTCTATAATTATAAGTCATATGTGATATTTATGCAAACCGTATTACCAATAGAGTTGGTCAAAAGAGACTCTAATAGCTAGTATAAACACAAGCAGCAAATAATTGTAAACTATACAAAATGCATTTAATGATTTTTCGACGTTTAGCTCCCCTCAAAATGTTGCTATCGCAATGATTATCTTGGAATAAACATTACTCATACTACATCCTGTTGCTCTGCCTACGGAAATACTTTAAACAATATCTCAGTATAAGTTTGCATTAATACCATGAATGGGGCGAATGACTAATATACAATACAATAGTATACCCCGTTTAAGTTCAATACTTTACTGTCTGCAAATCCTGGCATCTAACCAATAAATATTGAATTGTTGAAATTGTGTTTATGAGCAAATTTTAATGATATTTACAGATTAGATTAAGAAGTGGCTTATCATATTTATTAGAAATTGCTGTTAAAATTAATATTAATTAATCAAATAATTAGCTATTTTAATCTGACAGAGAAAAAAAATATACAACGTTATTATACTTGATCTATTTATAGTACCCAGGAATCTACATACTTAATTAAATATGTAATCTCCGATATCGCTGAATATAGATTCTTTATAGATTCAAAGATATCTCCAACTGTATGTTACTCACATTTGCACAAGCCTATAATACCTTCAAACACATGTTAAGCGGGTGTAAATATTCATTCAGTAAGTTTTGTCCCATGCGATACAAATATGTATACAGTCTATGCTGCACTTCTCGCATGCGATAAGGCGAGTATTCCGCCCACAGCTTAGCGCATATTTGTAGTTGCGCATAAAATGTAATTTGCATTCTATTTATTTGGATTTTGCAAGCAATGAAATAATAAATAACAAACTCATTTTTTTTTTTTTTTTTATTTTTATTTTTATCAATGAAACACAACAAACGCCAAGGCGCAGTTGGAGACGTTGATTAAGGTTTTCATAAAGAGCAGTATCTCATTTGCTTTTTCTCTGACTGCTTATGGCGGCGATATGTATATACATGTGTGTGTGTGCGTGTGAGTGTTAATATTATAATTAGAATTGTTGGCGCTACACGTTTTTCATAAATTAAATGGCACATATGTATTTCGCATTCGCATTTGATTAGAGAACAAAGTGAATTAAAACCATTTGGCCAGCTCCAGAGCCCAGCTGAGTTTTATAGGCAAGCTCTACTTGCAGTGTGCAAGTGTCACTGATTTATGGACAAGACCAGCATATCTGTGTGTGTTTGCATGTGCGCTAGTTCTGTGTGTGGTTTTTTGGTTGACCAACTTAACTTAACTGGTTTAATGGCCCCCTAATGGGGCATGTTATAAGAGTTCGAGTGTACTTACATTTGGCGTGCTCCTTCGACAACAGCAGCGGCAATTGCAGCTCCAGTTCCACTTCCATTTCGTGGATGTCATGGGTTAAGGCAGCACCTTGAGGTTTTGGCATTTTGTGCGCACTTTGTTCTTGTACTTTGTGGACATGAACTAATTATTATTATGGCAATTTAACTTCAGATTTCGGATTTAACGACTTGGCGCCCCCGTCTTATCAGCACGGGCACGCTTATCACCGGCATTGGCGACTCGACTACTTGACCGTGCGATATTGATTAGTAGCCGCTGCTAATTAATATTATATTTAATACGCGACAGCACTTTGTTGATAGCTACTGTAGTTAACAGTCACTGTAGCTAGGATTGCCCACTTGCCCCACATATATCACGTATCAATTACAAACGCTGCATATTACAAATTGGGCAAACGTGCTGGCATTTCAATTTGGTTTTGGGATTACGGGATTTGCTTTGAAAAACGTATCGATTGAGGCGTTCGTTTTGTCACCTTTAACTGTTTTTGAGTTAATATTATTCACTGTTTTTCTATTTACTTTTCGCGCACAACGTGCGAACTGTACAACGGACTGCGGCCAACTGAATCAGTAAACGCTGCTCTGTTCAGCCTTAAAGTCGATTCAGTCCAGTCCCAGCACCCAGCCCCAGTCCCAGTCTATGTCTCATTGCATTGAGTCGGACTACAACTACAACTCATTCGCGTAGACCCCCCAAAAATAAATAACAAAAAAAAAAACAAAACCAAAATATATTGATAAAAATTCGCTATGTTGCTGCCGGTTTTTCGTTTTTGTCGTATTTGTTTTGGTTTCTGCTTTATAATTGCGCCTCCGGGGACTTGGAGGGGAGCTGGGTTAAGAGCAATGGCATTGAGACTTGGAATGAGAATATGTTACGGGTGTGGGATGTGATGGGTTTGGCCCATTAAAATGTATTTACACGTTCATTGATTGTATTTAAAGTACCCTCAATATAAAATAAAATTACAAACACTGGAACACTGTAAAACATGGTTCGAATTCGCATTTAATTGTCAGTTGAATGCCATCGACAGCTACTTGAACTAAAATAACCCCCGATTATTGTTAAACAAATAATAATATTGATGATGGCATAACACCTTTATACATACAAGTACTAAGCAGCTGTTAACTGTCAAAATTAACAAAGATGATGATATGATGATATGTAAAACGAACTGCCTTTGATTAATGTCAATGTCATTATCAATAACTAATTCACTATTATTTGTACTCTGCTCAACCGTTTTCCTTTTATTTTTAATATCTTAATTTACTTTTGTGACTATAAAAGCAAGATAATAAAATGATTACACCCTTTTTGCCCATTTTTAATGGGCACAAGGTTTAACCAATTCCTTATTCCGAGTTTAACAAAGATTTTGATATATTTCAACAAAGGCCTTAAATTTAACGAAACTTGAATATTGTAATGTTAAGCTTTTTAAAACAGGGAACTAATTAATACAATTAAAATAAAAGAAAATCGAATGTGTATGTAGGAATATGATTTAGTCTAGATATTAGAAAAGTTACAGCTACGGTTCGGCTTAAAACTTATTATAGAAAAATAAAAAATATTAAACTCCCAATTCGAATAGTTTCGCTTTCAAGCCTGAATACTGAACATAAATTAATATTTACCATAATGATATTGCTAACGACTAAATTGATTTATTTGAATTTACTATTATATATTTTTTTAATAAATATAGAATGCATCACTCAAGGAATTTTAAGGAAATAAATTAATCAACCTTAAGCCTTTCTGAAATTTTATTCACACAGAGATTATACAGAATAAATACCTTTATATTTTTGTTTTTCGACTTTCATTTAAATAATGTCGTCTAGATTAGATTGCGACATATGAAATGATATTAGAATCTTACTAAAATAAGCTGCTAGCATTTAACGTGCTCCCCAAAAAGCTTGTCGCAGATAAGTTTCGAACCAAAAAGCACAGATAGAAATAAACTTTTGTAAAAGCTTTCGGAATATCCTTATTGAAACTCACCTCGCATCGGATGGGGCTGAAGCTGTTTACGTTTCCCAGGATAATTTTAGAGCGTTACCGCATAAAATGGCAGGGATTTAGCACGCATTAAACAACATCAAAACAAACAAATAATTTCGCAGACAATTGCTTTGAGCAATTTAAACTGACGCAGCGAATTGTGGTCGAGGGTTAGCCTGGGGAGTTACCAGTTAGCGGCTCAGAGTTAGGGAGGGGGTGGGATTATCCTCTGCAAAAGTGTGCGCAATTGAAATTCACATACAAATTTGCTTTGGCTATTTCTGGTGTGGATGCAAAACGCTAATCGATATGTTCCAGACGCATTGCCTTGGTCTAGGCAGGCTTTGGATGGTTCAACTGAAGGGTGTGGTGTGACCGAAGTGAGTGCGTGTGTTGGGAGAGTGTGCTTGATGGCTGTTGCTCCAGTTGAGTGCACCACGCAAACTTCTTGACACTATCAATCTGTTTTCCCGCTCTTATTCTTTGTGGCTTGCCGTGTGTCAACCCTTGAATGAAATAATTTGTACATGACTTGTTTGAGTTTAGATTTGAGATTAACAATTACGCTCTAATCATGAGAAGACTTCTCCATAGTTTGTACTAATTTTAGATCATATATGAAAATAAATATTTAATAAAATATTTGGTTTATTCCTATCTTTTGCTCCTTAATGCAGATTACACTATTAGTAGGTTTCGATTCCGTAAGTTTTATTAAGATTAACTAAAATATTTGTATATTAAAACTTGATTGGTGGTGGTCACCAAATGAATTCAATATTGTTTATTGCATTTATTTCTCTCAAATACGATAAATATTTTCATTTAAAATACATTTTGTTTGTATTGTAATCTATTCTATTAAGTTATAATAAAAAGTGAGACAAATGATTCAATGATTTTACTGATAATACTTACTTACTTACTTACTTAGGTACGAAAGTTTGGGGTTCTTACTTTCGTTAATACAATATGATTGATTGATAAGTACTTAAAGCATTTTTTTTTTAAATAGTCATCTGAAGATATTTGTAACTTTAGTATAGTATACTACAAGAACTTGCCCTTGATTCCATTTCAGCTGATAATTTTGAGACCACTTCTAAGCCCTTTCTAAATAAATATATGAATATAGCTGGCCACTTAAAGTATTTGACAGTCCTAGAGTTCCCTCCCCAATTAAGTGTACTACTTACATATATGCAAATCAAATGAGATTGTTGTATTTATTTCCGTTTTTCCCACAGTCCCAATGTCCAAGTGGAAGTCTGCATTCGCGATTATCGTCTTCCTCCGGAGCATTCGCTTGAAATGCGATAATTTAATTGTGGTGCGATGACATATCTGCCGCAACAACAACAACAACAACACTTACATATTTTAAGGCACCAGTCATGACTGGGAGTTATAGGGATGGCAGTACGATCGGGGGTAGCTGCAGCGATTGCAAAAGTTAAATTAACAATCGTGTTTACATTGGTTTGTAACAAGATTTCACTTAAGGATGTCAGCTTTGGGCTTGCAGCGGTACCAGGTACAGGGAACGGGAACGGGGTGCTGGGCGTCGGGGCACTTACCCTGCATCAAAACTGATTACTGTCATCAACTTTGGGGTGCGGAGTGTGCGTCGGCGCGTGTGCCGACCAATTTGACGGGTAATGAAAAGGTTTGCGCATCCGCGTCCGCCCTGACATATTGTTTGGCATTGTTCCACTTTGTCGGCGCTGGTTTTTCGCGCCTCGGGGTCAGGGACACGCGACCTGGTCGCCTGGCGGGGCGGGGCGCTGCTATTCTGATGTAGCTAATTTGTGCGTAAACCAAAACATCAAATAAACATAATTCAATTTCAACAATTGCTCTGCCTGTGACATTGACATCTCTGCGGTTTCAAGTGGTTCCCTATCCCGAGTGTCTGACTTTATAGATAGTGCGGCATTTGTTTAATGATCCGTGAACTGTTCTAATTGTCGCAGTCTCTGCTCAATTTGTGGTCTCGTGGGAATCTCACTGTTCCGCACAAGCAAACCCTTCAGTTTGATTTCAAAATATCAACAGGTTGGATCACGATCAGACTTTGAAAGCCAGACGCCATCAGCTTCAGCTCATATTACTAACAGACTATTCGTTGAACAAGGTGGTCCTTGCCGCGCATATTGCATCCAGCCGCCTTCAATCGCCTTCCAGGAGGGAGGCAGGGAGAGTGATTTGGAGTACTCCCATATGATGTGGGTAGCAAGACAAACATGGCTGCCGCCTGCTGTGCCAAATATAATAGGAAAATGTCAAAAACAGGTGATGAAAAAAAGCGGGCAAAGAGAATCGTGGAAGCGTGAGAGTTCAGCTATGCAAGTCTCTTAAGTGCTCTACACACAAATGGGAATAAAGAATAAAGATTGGAAATTTGGCAAAAAACATACGAAATTGTTTTCTTAATTATATGAATATAACAGTTAGTATTTTAGATATAAATATATAATTTTGTACCCATAAAAAATAGCAAAATTCCTACATATATATATATATATTATTTTCTGTCCTTAAACTATCCTCAGAGTAAGATTGCTTTGTTCAGAAATTTAATTAATAAAATAATAAGAGAATTAAAATATTTGCTGTGAATTATGGAATTTGTGTTTCAGAATAGCGTGATAGTTTTTCAAATAACAATAATACAAAATATTGTAAAACTTACATTTTTGGTAAATTTATTAATTTATTTATGAATTTAATTGATGCAATTAATTCTTATCGAATAGTAGGTTGCTTTAAACAAATATGCCCTTTAATTTTCTCACAGCTTCCGATTCTGTTTGCGTAAAGTCACCCTGTAGTACTTGACAAGCTCCGCCCACAGAATCCAGGCGAATAGTTGCAAGGATATTTTAGGGGTTGATATAAAAAGAAATCAGAGCAGGACCTCTGGTCGAGTTGTGGCATTTCCAATTGGATCTGGGATGGTATAAAAGGCACAGAATTCCCAGGAGATGTGCTCATTATACATTTAAACTTATTAGACAACGGAAGTGCTGTTGATTTCAATTGCTAATAGACATTATAAATTAAGTCAGCAAATTTTTAAATAAATAAAATTGATAATAAATAGAAAATGTCACGCAATCAATTGCCGGATTCTTCTTCGTCACCGCCCATCAGGTAGGAGAAAATTGTGACAAAGAATGTAAACTGTAGAAAAATGGGGAGTGTGTGTGCTATAAAAATACTATATACAACTATACAAAAATATGGAAAGAATTTTATTTATTATATTTTACAATTATAATAACATATATTTATATTAACATTCTAAAAAGTGTATAGTGAATTCTTCCGTCGGCAATTGGATTTCAAGCTTTTACACCCACTTTAAATTATAAAATTACACCCACAGCCATTTGCCCTATCATAATTTTGATGATGATCTGATCAACGAGCTTCCCTCCTGCATCTATGCGGGTCAACTTCAGAGTGGCGTTGGCGGTGGCGGCGGTGGAGCTGGTAACATCTCCTCTGGCGGTTCTGGATTGCGCCTTAGCTCCAACAATTTGCGGCACATTCAACAGCATTACTTGCAGCACAACAATGGTAACTTGGATTAAAATACTATTAAATATTCCAATACTTGAACTTGTTTTGATCGAAGAAAATCTGCTGGACTCTTCTACCAATACGAATCCGCTGGCGGGGCTTAATTCCAATAGCGGAACGCCCATGATGTGTAATAGTCCAAGTGCCAGCAGCAGTGGTGGTGGCGGTGGAGGAGCAGCTGGAGGAGGCGGTGTAGGCGGTCCAGGACCAAATTCGGGACCCGGTCCCAATAATGGCAGCTATGGTGCAGCTGCTGCTTCAAGCTATAAGATCCAACGTCAACAGGCAAATGTGCGAGAAAGGAAACGCATCCAGAGGTCCGCACCAACTGGGTACACTAAATGGTCTTTTCCATTTCACACTTGGCTATGCCATCTCCCTTCTGCAACAGAAAACTAATGAGCATTCCTTTCTATCTCTCTCTATCTCTCTCTTGCGCTTTGCAGTAGCATTAACTCCGCCTTTGATGAGCTGCGAGTCCATGTGCCCACGTTTCCGTATGAGAAGCGTCTGAGTAAGATTGATACACTGCGTCTGGCCATTGCCTACATCTCCCTGCTGCGTGAGGTGCTGCAAACAGACTACGACCCCCTCACCTATGTAGAGAAGTGTCTACGTGGAGAGATCAAAGCAGATCGCGCCAATTGGAATACAAGCGATTTAACTGCTCGTCTCTCCTGGATCAACTGGGAGAATCTTGGCGTACATCCAGGACGACGCACATTGCTTACTTCCCTGGCATTGTCATCGGAACCAATGTGTGGAGCGCATTGCGGCATGCCATAAACTACAAATACCACACAATGCAGCTCACTTTTTACCAGCCAAAGAGAGAATATTTCAAATATTCCAATTATGATTCCAATCAAAAATATTGATCAATTTAATTTTGTATTAATTCACTAGATAAGATTTTCCATTATATAACGTCTTCCCTTTATATGTATGTATGTTAATCAAATATTTATGTAACAATATTAAGTCAATATTAAAAAAACGCTTGTATTTTTAAAGTTTCTAACAAATAGCAGTAATATTTATTTAAAAAGCATTTGTTGCACTAAACAAACGACGACACATTTGTAGCATTTATAGTTAGTGTGTTTGTGTTGTGTTTGTTTATATGTTGGTTCGTTAGTTTTAGCCTGAAAGGCGAATATAGTTACATACAAGAGTTATGTATGTATTAACAAATCAATTCCTCAAATTATATTTCAGGATATATATATATATATAAATATATGTATATCAGTGTAGACAGTGAGTATTTCTACGCACGACAAAGCGTGTGTGTTCATTGACAAACAATAAACAAACAATATAGTTTCTCTTCATTTGTTTGTTCTTTTTTTTATCTGTTTGTACATAGCGTTTAACTAACAGTTAGGCATTTTGCAACTATATAACAATTTAAAAGCCATTTATAAAATACATAGATATACGTATAAGTCTAGTAATTACCTAAACACTCAGCGGCAATATTAAAAAATAAATACATTATTAATTAACAACAATATTAAGAACACAATTAACGTATAAATGATTTACATTTACAGATATATCTAACGTACTCATATGTAGCGTGTAGGCGGAAGATGTCATCTATGTATATAAACACAAATATATGTATATAATAATAATATATTGTATTGGCAACAACTACAACTACTGCTAATGGATACATATATGTATGGTATTAAATTTGTTTCTCGAATTGGAATTTTACTTTGGTTTCATATTATCATAGTAATTATTTTTGCTTGATTTCGAATAATACTCAAAATGCATTGTCTACAATGAGGCTATACACAAATACACACATAAAATGTTACATACAAGTACTACAATTGTATATATTGGACACATTTAAGCTACTTCTCTAATAATTGAATTTTACGATTGCTTCTTTTCATATTTTGTTCTAGTTTCGTGGGTCTTTTATCTTATTTGTTCTGTGTTTTGTCTTTGATTTTTGTTGCTTATTTCCCATTTAGCACGGCGACTTTACGCAAACTCTCCACTTCGCTACGTTTCAAACGTAGCGAGAACATGGCCTCTATAAAGCTATGGCAGTCTGTGACTATGCTATCCTGTATCATAATATCTCGAAACATATTCGCCAGTGCGGCAATATCCTCGCAGGCTAATATGTCGCTTTTGTGTGTGATAAACATGGCCAAAGCTGCGCGAAATACAATCTGAAATCGAAAGATATTCTACGTCAGTATAAGAATTAATTTGTGACCTACTATCTCGCCTTATAGCCCTCGGCAAAAACGCAATCCCATATTCGGAGCACAGTTTCAACTGGTAGAACTTCGGCAAAAATGCAAATGAACCATTTGCTGGCGATTACCGCGTAGGGCAAACCTGTAATTGTGATAACTTTAGAATGATTTAATTTATTAAACAGTCTCCTTAACTAACCCAAGTCCTCTACATGCCGATTGACAGCCGGCACACGCCTTATAACCAGCTCTCGGAACACGGCCAAATCGCGCAATAGGTTGGCCATATTATGTGAATGATATTGTGGCACAATGTTCTCTACGATATGCTTGAGCAGCCAAAAGGATTTCTCTTCATCATCTGTGACGATCAGCAGCAGTCCGGCTATATAGTTGAGGCCCTGACAGTAGCCAACATCCCGATTGTGGTGTGCGTAGGCACACAGTATGTTGAAGAGCCGATCCTTTTTGGAATCAAAGTGGATATTGTCGGGAAACGTACGAGGTAGATCGATTGATATGGAATCGCTGATTTCCTTATTAAAATGATCGATATTTAATAAGCTATGATAAAGATTGGGATTTTTTTCTTTTGCCGTCTCGGCACCCGTTATTTTCATCCAGACATCGGCACGATATGGTCCTGGTATACCCTTGCGAATATATCGTTTCAATTTCGAATTGATCAGACTGAGATCAGGGTTCTGTTGCAGTATAGCCTCCCATTTAATGCGTCTTCGTGTCAATGTCTTTAAGTAACTATCCATAAACTTGCCGTAGATCTTATAGTCGAACTTCTCGCCCCTCTTGAAGCCGTACTCGTCGACATCGCTGTGTATACAACAAAATATACATACATATATTGAAATATAGGGGCATAGGTGATTGTTTTTCTTAAATACATACCTAAACTTGGATTCTGCGGTCGCTTCCATAGAAATAATTATAATTATGACTAGGTATATTGCTCAGTTGATCAGATTAAAGTTTAAATGTTTTATGGCTTTGCGCTTTAGCCCTATTATTTGTCAGTTTTTGTTGCTGTTGTTGCTGTTTTTGTTGGTTCATGGCCCCCAATAATTGCTTTTTAGTATTGTGCGCACGTTTGCCGCTTCCGTTGACAGTTTCTGCTGCTTTTAGGGTTTGCTGCTACTGCTCCACCTCGTCACCAACTACAATTAAAATAATTGATAAACAAATTGGTTAGTTAACATTTTAGACGTCCTAATTTAATTTAAAAATAAATACTTGTGCCTCCTACTTTACTGTCTGTCCTTGAGAGTTTGCTATTCACTATTGTTGTTGTAGGCGTTTTTAGCGCGCCTCAGGCACTGATAACATTACAAGCACGAGTGGGTGGCGGGTGAAATAAATCTTTATCACACACACGAGCTTTCACTATATATTCACACTGCTCTTCCGGTTTTATAAATTGTATTTAATATGAAAATGTGAGCCAGCTTTTAATTGTGTTACCTGCGCGCTGCTTACAACGGTTTATTTATGTTTTTCGTTGCCTTTATTGCATTTTTCATTAGTGGGGCAAACATAAATGTTAAATGTTATGTTGAAAATGTTATTGCTTAATCGTGTGAATCAAACTTATCAACTATTAATAACAACTCACCTTCTAGCGTAACATTAAATACTTTTTCGCAGTTGGTGCTATATTTCAAGCGAAATATCTATTTATTATTTCATTATTTCAAAATATTGTTTTCCTCGCGAGTCGCGAGACCTGCTAATAACACAACAGTCTTCTTCTTAAGTCCATAAATGGTAACCCTAATTTGAACAGCAGTTCAACATTAACATTTACAAATCTGTTAGTAACAGCATTGTTGCGTTGCCAGATGTTAACGAACGGCAAACAGCTGTCGAACTGTTCTCTGACCAGGTTGCCACTTAATGAAAATTTTTGGAACCAGAAGGACTTGAGAGAATGTCCTGTCCTGCATCAACTAGAAGAACTAGAGTCACCAAATTTGGAATGAAGGTTCCAAAATCCCCTCCCCAGATCGAGGCTGTGTTATATTTTCGATACCTTAGCCACCTCCCCCGCAAAGCACGCTTAAAAGCAAAACTTATAACGCCCACGCCACGCAACGGTGACGCTTCTAACTTGGAGAACACTATATAGACGCTATGCTGAAGGTTTCACCAAGATCGGTCCACAAATAAGAAAGAAATTAGAAAAAGAAAAGTGAAAAAACTTCCGTTACTCGTTTTTTTCCACCTTTTTTCAAAAGTTGCTTCTTTTTTATTGTTTTTTGTTCAGTTTAAAGAGGCGATTCGAACGGTAACAAAAAAGTATTCTAGACGGCGGCTGGGTTTTTCCAAAAACCGCGAAATAAAAAAAAATAAAAATTTTAAACGCGCGCGAACATTATTAATGTGACCGTTTTTCGTTGTGACGGTTAGGTAACCAGTATGTTTGTGGCTTAAGCTTGGGGTTTTTCACTTATGTCGCGGGTGTTCACACTGGGGAAGGAGAAAAAGTGTACCAAGGAACGAATTAGGTACCCGGTTTCGTACAAAGTACCAAGTGAGCCAACCCTGGCTGTGACACATTATGCAATGCTTTAAACAAACTGAACAACATAACATTTTACACAATTCGGAAAAATTCTAGTCATATCTAAACGATTATATTGCAGACACTTCAATAAGTTAATGCTAAGGGTAGCAACACACTCGAAATGCTACGCAAACCAACGATGATAGCTGCAGCCGTGGCAATCGCCACAGCAACACCACAAAGTAGTTCATCAACTGATCCGATGGTGTGTAAGCCCAGTGAACTACCCATCTATGGTTCCTTGCGGCCACCACAGTAAGTGATATATAAATGTAAATTGCAAACTTGATTCACAGATCAATTCTTCGCAGGTCCAAAAGTCACCCGGACCGAGCGACGAAAGAAAATGCTCTTTACACGAATCTGGAGAGCGGAGTGCGCACCATGCGCATGGAGTTGAAGAGCGGCTATAACATGGTAGCGGAGAGGACGTCTGTTGTTACCGATTATTATAGGACAGCAAAGGATCATACACAGCGGTCCATCGACTTCCTGAACGAGCCACAAAACTCGATGCATCGCAGCGGTGCCATTGTGATGGGCGGCCTTGCGGGTTTCATATTCGGTGCACGTGGCGGCGTCATTAAGAAGATTGTGTATACGACCATTGGCGCGGGTACGGTGGCATCCTTGTGCTATCCACGTCAGGCGGAGGAGAATGCCCGCATTGTGCTGTACGAGGGCCGAAAAATTTTTGCTGTTGCTTACAACTTTATCAAAGGCGTAAAGCCCGGCGAGGAAGTGCCATTGGAGCCAATTAAAAATTTCCCCACATCGCTGCAGGATCTAAAGTATCTCGCCCTTGATCTCGTTGACGAGGCTAAGGAATCGCTGTTCCCCAAGAAAAAATAATAGCAAATTCAAACGCAATTGCGAACGAGAATGAGAACGATACACGACTAAACTGGCCGTTGATAGTGCTACAATTTCTATTATATTCCTGATCTTATTTCTACTTTCGCATACATTTCTCTGTATTATGTATTCGGATGGAGGTCTTCAGTTGCCCCCAATAAAACTCAAGTAGCGTATCAAAAGTGAAAACTTATTTCTTTATGTAAGTAATAGCCAGAATCTTTCTATCTTTCTCTCCCCCAATTTGGATTTAAAATGAACCTTTTGTTGGTGTTTGATTAATTGTTGGAGTGGTGTCAAATGTCACTGCTCAAAAGTGAAATTCGTAATGCTGGGAACTTGTGATCTTGACGTACCATTCATTCATCCACATCCGCACCCGCTCCCACCTCTGTATGCAAATCGATTGTGCCAATCACTCCACCGCCCCGAGGCTGAACATGGTGGCTGACTGAAAAGTTAATGAATGAATCGATTCGAAATGGCCGCTGCCGTTAGCTGCAATTGTTGTACATCATTTACGCACTTGACATGGAAGCTGAAGACGGCTACGAGTCAAATTCACGCGATTCAACTGAAGATTGTAATAATGATAATGCATAATTGCTTCTGACTCTATTCATGTATCTATCTAAGGCAGCGAGGGTAGATCGACCAGTATTTAATTGATAGTTGTTAATTGACTTGTAAAGTGTATTATAGGTTTATTATATATTAACAAAATGCACCACAAAAATTATAGTTCACCAAAAATCCTCTTTATCAATTTATATCAAATATAGCCTTGCTCTTGCAGATATTTAATCAAAGTCTTAAAATGCAAGTCTACTTGATCCATATGGAGTTATGATATCTTATAGCTCCCATAGAGATTAAAAGTATATTATGAGCTTCTTCCTTTAGCATATATCTTATTAAAACTCCTAAAATTCAAGTTATTCAAATAATATTTTGGAGCGTGTTTCCTGTTCAATACTTTTTCCAGTTTCATGATCATATTTAATATAAGTTATAATAGTTTACCAATCGCATGTTTCCCCTTAAGTTTGTTAATTGAATCGTCTTAAGTTTTTGTTAGTTTATTATATTTATTTTTATTTTTTTCGTAATAGATTTATTTGAGCTCATCTTTATAAATAAACTTGTTCTTTGGGCAAGATACAACATAATGATGTCTGTATGCAATTTGTTTATAAATTAGATAGATTTAGTTAATTGTTAAATATGCCTATACTAAAATACCAACAACTGCACTATGAAAATGACTTTTTCTACGGCTACTTCTATATACAGATGTCAATGCCATTATATCATTTCGTACGATTCGAATTAAATAGATTGGATATGTTAGAGAACTTAAGATCAAACTACAAACAATTTTTGCTAGACTAACTTATGGGTCTTGACTATGTGTGCGTGGGCGTTCTGGATTGTGGGCGTTGCAATTTGCGCACAAGTTAATGTCAATGTAAATTGTTATTAATTGAAGCTAACTAAGCTTAAGTTTTGTTTAAAATAAAATCACACAAACTTAAAGATACAACTAATAAATTAAAACAATAACAAGAGTGAAGCAGTCAAATTGATTGGTTAATAATCGATATGATTATCATCTAACATGCTCCAGTATCCAGGGCACAAACTTAGAGATGCGCGTGCAGACCCCCGGTAAATTAGCCTCGGCACATCCAATGCCCCACGAGATGATGCCTGCCAGAAAGAAGCGACCATCCTGTGATTTGGCCTGCAATCAGAGATAAAGCTTGAACTAAGGCTGAACACAAAAGAGTTAAAAATATGCTGCATTTACCTGAAGCGGACCACCTGAGTCGCCTTGACAGGAATCCTGTCCGCCTGTTTCATAGCCAGCACATAGGAATATATCCGGTATGAATTCCTGACGGCCGGCGCGCAGAAACATGGACTTGCAATTGTCATTACTCACAATGGGCACCGAGACCTGATGAACGATTGAGTGAGTGAGGGGGGTTATTGGGTGAATCAATGGGTGATTTGTGGGTGCTTCGCTTCACTTACCTCCTGCAGAACTGAGGGCAGTGTACCGCCCTCACTGAGACGACCCCAGCCAGTGACCGTGGCATTCATGCCAATCAGTAGACTCTCCGTTTCGGGCAAACATATTGGGCTGACATGTGGTGCAAATTCAAGCGGCTGCTCCAGCTTCACCAAAGCCAGATCATACTCGTATGTAAAGAAGTTATACTTCGGATGCACCACCTTCTTGGCCACGCCACGTTCTATGTACGGCAGCTGCTCCTGCACATGCGAGAAGTCATATTCGCCCACGCGTATGCGTATCTGTGCGATAAGTAAACTGCGAGAGCGAGAGAGAGAGAGAGAGAGAGAGAGAGAGAGAGAGAGAGAGAGAAAGAGAGAGTTAAGAAAATTATAGTCAGTTGCAGGTACGACTATCTGGTTGCAGTTGTTACTCACTCGTCCACACAGTGCCCCGCCGTGGCTATCCAGTTCTCGTTGATCAAAGCGCCACCGCAGCGATGGGTGCTGGAGAAGCCAAAGAACGAGGTGCGTCGCACAGACACCTGCCAGGGCCAACGACCGAAGGCCGCGCTCTTGCCGCCCACAATGCGCGTTTCTGGACGCGTTAGCATCGGCACTCCGCATTCTGCATATACATATATGCAGCATGCAACATGCAACAACAACAAATTTTTGATTATGTCAAATGCATTGGGGCGTGGCTGTACTTTAACTTACCGCTTCGTGCCGCCGAAATGGTCTTCACATTGCCTAGCATTCCCGTGCCGGCATCATGTGTGGAGGAGTCCGTTATCTCATTGGATTCAATGCCCGCCGTGGACGGTGGTTGGCGTGTGGGCAGCTGAGCCGTTGGTCTTTGGTTGATCAGGCTGTTGCTTGCACTTGGACCTGGACGTGGTCTGGTTGTTGACGTTGCTGCTGCTGCTGCTGCTGCCGCCCCTGCTGTTGTTGTTGGGATCGTTGTTGATGTGCCTACTGTGGTGGGCCGCTGGTAGGGCTTTGTGGGTTTTCTTGTGGTCGTGGTCGTACTCGTGGTTGTTGTCTTAGTTGTTGTCCTCTTTGTTGTGGTTGTTGTGCCTTTTGTAGATGTGGATGTTGCTGTTGTTGTTGTCGAAGCTGATGTGGACGACGCGGCTAATGATGTGGCCGGCGACAGCTGCAAGGTAGCCGAAAGTGGTAAACATTATGCTAATAGTTGCCCAAGCAGCTCAAAGTATTTCACATGCAAAGAATCAATTTTTCATTCCACTGCTAAATCTCAGCGGAGGCTAAGGTAAAGTGAATCAGAGACAACTCGACTTTTGTATACCCTAAAGCTTTCTTCTTTTTCTATAAATTTTAATATAATATTGAATTTAATGAAATATGTTTATCCTGTAAATGAAAATATTGATACAATCCAAGTATCTTTGGATATGGTTCCTCTGTAATTTGTATACTATTAATATATATCTAGTTATATATTCAAGTGCAAATCAGTTGACACTCATGAATTATTCATTTAATACCCTACCCTCACTGGCAGGGGCATAACAACACACCCCAGAGACGAACCTCTAGACGATGGGGCTACAAGACAAATCTTACATCAGCTTTAGCTCGGGCTTTGTGCAAACAATAAAATGTTCCCCAAGGCTGTGGCCTGCCAAGGCCCAAGTTGGAGGGAATCACAGAGAATCAGGGAATCAGTGAATCCAAGCTGATCGAGGAGTAAATGACCTCGTCGCTCGTTTGTTTCGCTGTCGACATCAATGCATCACACACAGGGCACAGAGCGCAAAATGTAAAAACGGAGACGCAGACAGAGACAGAGACGGAGAGATGGAGACGCGTAGAATTTACCTACCTGAGGCCTGGTCGGTTTGGGTTTGGGTTTGGGTTTTGGTTTCGTCTGCCCCAACCAAATCATTGTCGTTGACGACGTCGCCGGCGTTGGCGGCGGTGGTGGTGGCCGCTCGTAGACAATCGGCTTCTTTGTAGGCTTTGGAGGCTTCGAGGGGCGCTGAGGTGCTGGCAAATTGACTATGCCGGGCTTGGTCCAGCCGGTGGGTCGCGGCTTGGTAATAAAACTTGGCTCGGTGGTCATATGCCAATGTTGATGCTGTGCCTGCTGCTGATGCGTTGATGTATGCCAAATACTATCTGTTGGTGTAATTGTTGTTTGTTACATGTTATGTGCTTAAAATTCAGCTTAACAATGCATTAAGCGCTTTTCAATATACTCACTAGAACTGGCAGTGGCCTGACTGGCCGCACTCTGCTGATCCGGTGAAGACGTCGGTTTCGGATGGGGCCTGGACAATGGGCCTTGATGATGCGGACCCGATGGTCGTATGACAAGTGTTCCAGCACCATGTGGACGCTCTATGGTTGTCATTCCACTGAATCAATATCAACAAATCACATTAATATGAGTTTAATTAGTGTTATTATTGGAATTATTATTATATTATTATTACAATTAGTATTATAATTTATATTTTTAAATTATTATTAATATGTTCCTTAAAATTAGCATAAACATCATTATCAGCATTAATATTAGAATTGGCATTATCATTATTATTAGCATTAGCATTATCATTATCATTAGCATTATCATTAGCATTAACATTAGCAATATCATTATTTTTCAAATATACATTAAAATTATCATAACTATAATTTTTGTAAATAGCCGCCTGCAGTCAACTCACCTAATTAGTGGCTTGTGTGGTTGTGGTGGTGGTCGCGGCCTCAACGATAATGGTTTGGTGGGCCGAGTATACGAAAAGGCAGTCTGGGGCAGCACAATGTTTTCCGTGTAGTTGTGGGCACAACAGGAGCCAAACATAAACGAGTCAACGCACATGCCCACGTGCTGGCCCTCGGACTTGATGCACTCCCAGACAAACATGCAGGTCCCTTCGACACGACCAAAGGAGCACGGTTTGGGGCTTATCTTGTAATTGTGGCTGCGCTGCAGATCAGCTGTCGTATAGTAGCCATCGAGGCGATGTGGACTACGATAGAAACTGGGCAAGGACGGGCTGTCTTCATCTCCATTCGAAGATGTCGATTCATACTCAAAATTGTTGCTGCTTCTGTCTGGTGGTGTGATAAGCGCCGCCGTCGCCGTGGCAAGGCAATTGACTAAGATTAAGGCTAGTAATACTTCTACTATTTGGTGTGTGCTCCTCGCTGGTATCGCTGCATTTGCTCTGTTGACTAGCCAACGCTGTTTGGGCCACATCTTCGGGTCTGCGGTTCTGTAACAATCCATAAAAAAACAGAAAAAGCGCAGGGCAATTTAGCATTAGACTTGTTGCCTGCCGGAACTGCAACAGTGCGATGCCATAACACTGGCCATATGCCCTCTTACCACTGCCCTCCATTTTTCCTCCTTACTCTACCTCTATGTTCTTCTTAATGCTCCCTACTAATTAAGTGCACTTGTCGCATGTTTGGGACTCCAAGTAACAACAACTAAAAAACGGGCAAGTCTCCGTAGCGATTTCTACTCTTTATGACTTGTTGTTGTTGCTGCTGGTGTTGTTGTTGTTGGCGTTGTTGCAGTCACAGTTGTTGCAGTTTTTACTACACTGCAGCCAGCCAGTGACTGGTTTAATTACAACTTTTCACTTTTGCCTCATAATCAGTTTTTGTTTTTTGTGCAACACAAAAATGAGAAAAACAAATGTAAAAAATTTTATTGTGATCGCACGAATATGTTTTACTAGAGAGACGACACATGCTACAATTAATAATATCGTGCCCCAAGCAAGTCAGAGTGCCTCCAAGTCAGACTCCAAGCCAGGCCACAAGCTCATCAAAGCGGAATCATTTTGAAATTTAATTAAAGTTTACTCAATTCCACACATAACACATGACACACACGCGTCACATACACATGTGTGTATGTCACGCACACATACATACATAGATCAAATTAGATGTTTGCCTTTCGTCGGTTGCCTTACAAAAACCACCCGCAAGATATAAGTACAATCAAGTACAAGTGCTCATATTGCAACCTGAACTGGTAGCACAGTAACTAGCCTCTCCTACCACTGCCCCCTGTAACTGCCATCATGTGAGGCAGGTCCAGCAACTGGTTGACAACTTACCTGTGTCTGTGTCTGATTAAAGTTGTTTGCTTCATCGGTAACGTGCCGTACGCATGTCTGCAAAGAACAATCAAAAGATTTTGTTGTTGTTTTTTAGTTGTACCACGAGAATGCTGAATAGAATTTTGCGATGAACTATAATTAGTGGATAATCATAAGTACGTATTTCTATACCTATAACTATCCGTATACCTATTAATGGGCAACCAAGCGGCGCTTACCGCTGCAGTTAACCTACGTCCCCATTCCCCTCGCCCACCCACCAAAGTGACCAACTCAATTCCATGTCTTTATCGTATAAAGTTGCCTTCGATTCGATATTATAATCGATGAAGCTGCAGGTCTGTATTCTAATTGTATATTTTTTAAGATTAATAAATACAACGATTTAGGTTCCTAGTTTAACGAATAATCAAAATAAACAGTTGGCTCCACTTAAGGGATTATTAATTATGGATTAACAAAATAATGCAGTGGTTTTAACTTGAAGGAAAATAACTTCGATTAGTATAATATTGAGATTCTTTTTGACATAAATAAATAAAAGAATTAAGGAGTATGGGACAAGGATTACAAGTATTTGTTTAAATTTCTGGTAAATATGAGTTATAATTTTATGAAATTTCGGATACCAAAAATGATTTGGGTAGCAATTATATTTGAATGGATAGAAGTGCAACCGATTCGACGCCCATGCTTTAGTAGGGCAGGTCTATCATTCGACTATCATTCGACTGAAGAGTTGCTTTAACATTAAGAAGTATAAAAAAAATCAAATAAAAGCATTAAAACTATACTTCTCTGGTCAATAAAGCAGTTTATCGAATTCTGTAAATTTATTTATGTGCGCTTAAACACTTAATCAATTAATCCATGCATAAAGTTACCCTGTTAAATAGAATTTTTATACTTTTAGTACTTTCATCAAATTCAGCATAGCTGAATAAGTAAGGTTGACCTACTTTGGTAAATTTTAGATCAGACAACATTTTATATGACAGTTGTTATTATAGTTAAAAAATGAGTGCTGAAATGAGTGTGATTAATAACAATTATTGTAATTGATTTACACACTTGAGAGCGTTTATCTAAAGTATGACTAAAACCCGTTTATCGCACAATCCTCATCTATCTAAATGTCCGGCATTTAAGTTGCTGGTAATTACAAATCTCTCAAAAACTGGATTCAAACAATTTCTGCACGTCATCTGCGTGAACAGGTTACAACTGAAAATGAGATCGAATGACTTTAATTTAAGTATTTGAGCTATTGTTGCCATTGGTGTTGCTGTTCGCCCGATGTGATGAATCAATTTATCAATTGTCTGCCAAAATGCTTCCCACTTTCATTACAAAAGTGCTCAATGGATGCCATTAAAGCCAACGAAACGTAATTTTCACTCTAATAACTTTATTTCGGCTTGGTGATGGGAACTGGCAACTGTGCGACTGCCACACGCCACAGCTTTGAGAAACATTGAGGGCCTGAACCGTTGCAAATTAATTTCGTTACGTTTTCATTTCCTCAACAAAACGATCAGTTTAGTTGCCATTGTTTTGGTTTTTTTTTTTTTTTTTCATAAAAAAACTAAAAGACCCGAAAGGTAATTACCCAGTTTAAACGCCCTGAGAACAGAATCTGCAGCCGTTGTGGCTGCGGTGGCATTGGCAGCGACACCGGCAGCAAAAGCAATCATTTGTGCTAATGACTATCTTTTTAGAAGAGCTCAAACGAAAAAAAGACGGGTAGCCACAGACTGACAAACGATCAGACAGAACCAGACCCCGACCCCAACCAAACTGAAGTTCCAATAGCAGTCGAAGCCAAAGGCCAAATAATTTTGTTGCAAAAATGTACAACAAAGTATTAGAAAAATGCAGCAAACTGACTGAGTGACGAACTGACGAAGCACCATGGTATGTATATGCAGCTGGATGTTGCAACTGGCCAACATGGCTAGTTGCCTAGTTGCAACAGCTAGTTGAAGAGTAATTGTAATAACAATTGCGCAATTTGCGTCAGTCACTTAACTCCAAGGCGAAGGCTGCCAACTGAAGTTGCAACTGTTGCAAGCTTCGATTTGGTGTGGCGTGTGGTAAAGTGCGGAAAAGTCACAGCCCGTTTGGTAATACCCAAATGGTTAATGGTAAATGGTGGACTGCCAGTCGGACGTTTTTCTTCTGCTGGTAGGCGTTTTGTCAATCGATAGACGATCGACAGGCGACGGCACAGATGACAGGCCGCCCAGGCTAATGAAAAAGATAAACAACTGGATCACACAACAACAACAACGACAAGAACAAGCACAACAACAACAACAACAGCAACAGACACGCAACTTGAAGCTGCTATCGCATACGTTAGATAGCACATGTCCATCTCTCAAGTCGACGTCGGCATCTTTTGAGGCACTCGCTTGTTATAATCACAACGCGTAACGTAAACACAATTTTTGAGTGGTTTCTTCATGTGAAACACACATTGCCATGGGGCAGATATAAAGACGAACATAACTCAGCACGACACTGACTTATAGAAGTCATTGTACCGACTAACTCAACAACAACAAAGACATCATGATCTTCAATTGACCTGATGATGAAAGCGATTACTGAAGAAGTAAAACGATTTGACTTAATAAAATTATAATATATGATAATATAATAAATGGGGATCTTATATAAATTAATAATGAAATTAAATTTACTTAAAATTACACTTAAATATATATAATATATAATATATAAAATATAATATATAATATATAATATATAATATATAATATATAATATATAATATATAATATATAATATATAATATATAATATATAATATATAATATATAATATATAATATATAATATATAATATATAATATATAATATATAATATATAATATATAATATATAATATATAATATATAATAAATAACATAAGACATAAGACACTAGTTAGAGTCTTAAGGAAACTCTAAATTTATGTGCACTGTGCACTGACTTATATATGCCAATGTCAAGCAATCAGATGGCGCCTGTTTATTGAAATGAATTCTTTTAATACGTTTAATGCAGTCCATTAATAAACTATCAACGTCAAAGTAAATACATATCACGCATACGTAGTGTGATCCCATCAGAGCCCTAAAGTGTCCAAAATGCTTTAGCTTTGGCAACATCTTTGCATGCACTTTTAGAGTGCGTTCCGAGTTGAAAACCAAACTGAACTGAGTCGAAAATAAAAGCAACACATTTTTAAGCTGTTAAGTGTCATAGTCTGGGCCACAAACATAAATCACTCTCCAGCTCTGGCCATAGCTCGGTCTTTGACTCTAACTCTGTGGCGAGTGTCTCTGGTTTATTAACCTGGCTCAGTTAATGGCCAGGCCCGTGCTATGCAGCCTGACGGGCAACGTTGCACTTGAACCTTTGACTGGACCAGTCTTAGACCTCAGGCCCAATGCCCACTGCTCAGTTGATGTTGATGTTGTTGTTGTTGTTTGTTTTGATTGTATTGTTGTTGTTGTCTGTCTGTTTGTTTATGTTTACTTTCCAGCGTTTTTCCTCATTGAGAGCGACCCGGTCGGAACCTTTTGCCTTGTTCCCATTGTCCAAATATTTGCTTTTTTCTATGCCTTGTGCAGAGCAGCATGACGCTGTTGGTTTTAAGGTCGAGTTCTCTAGCTTCTTATAATTTCATTTTGCCCTCAAACTGAAGGCAACATAATTAATTTGGATTTAGCTGGTGGTGGTGTTGTGGTTGTTGTAGTGAGTGTTCGGTTCTCAGCGGTTCTTAAAACTTGATTGGCCTAGCGGATCAGCTGCTTATTCATAGCAATATTATTCTAATTAATTAGTAATTTTATTTTCGATATCATAACGGTCACACCTGTCTCAACAGAGTAAGAATTGAAGTCCCTCAAAAATTATGAGACTCAATTCAATGCACATTAATAGGCAATACAAAGAAATATTAAAAATCAATCATGATCATGGGCTGCGGAAGTATTCAACACGTGCGACCAAAACCGAAACCCAAATGGAAACCCAATAAACTTATCCATTGGCAACGTAACCGTTGCCCAGATCTGACGTACCGGCCACTTGACAGTCAAAGAGGTATAATAAAGAGGGCCAAAAAAGAAGAGGTTCACTTGAAGTTGAATAAAATCGTGCGGCAATCACTTTTCATTATTGAATGCTCCAAAATAATACAAAGAGTTTCGATCTCCATTCGTGAGTGTGACAATTTGACAGATTGAAAGTGAAAATCTTCGAAATAAATGTCTTTAAATGCTTGTAATGAGCCAGCCAAACCAACCAGGGACTGAGATATTGTCGTTAATTTACATGAAATGCACGTTCCCATCGTGCCCACAGTCCAGAGTCAAGCCCGCCACGAGCTGTTTCAGTTCCAGTTTCAGTGGGTCAATCAGCATTCACTTGTCTCATATCAGTCTGTCTGTTAGTCAGTCATTCAATTAAGTGGAGCCTAAGGCCTAGAGAGCCATCAGTGGACCCTGAGACGAAAGTTCGTTGCATTTGGGAGTCCAGAAGCTGAGTGCTTTATGTGTTTATAGCTTTATACACTCAACTCAACTCAATTGACTAGAAAATGAGGATCTGGTACACATCCAATCCACACTTCTTCGGCAATATAGATTGCCAACAGGTGTCATAATTAAGCACTTTGGCTAATGAATGCAAATAATTATTAGCTGGCTGGTAAATGTTTGCCATTGATAATCACAAAGCGATCGAATACTCACAGATGCGAATATCTACAACTATTAATTCAGTATTCATTCATTCAAAACCAAACACGAACGTGTATAGTCGTTGGGCTGTCATAGTAATTATAGTTTCTAGTTGTAGTTGTAGTAGTACAAATGTGATGTCATTGTGTGTCAATGGCCTGGCCTAAGTAATGACACAGCAACAACACCAACAACCGGCAACAAACACAAAAATAATAATAGAAACAGTTGTCGAAAGCAATTGCTTAAAATTCTCAGAGCTCTCCTTGAATGTGGTCGAACTTAGCTTGAAATGGACCCCTCAACCTAATGAATTAATAAATATATTTAAATAAATGTTATATATATATTATAACTTATCTATAAATAATTGTTATTATGAGGTTTATCGCATAGTCTAGAGAGGTATTGCTGGAGAATCTTTTTTTACCCTATATCCATTAGAATTGGTCAAAAAAGGGTACCAGAACTTTATGTGAACCACGTAACAGACAGAATGAGGAGTGGCAGACCCTATAAAGTACTTGATACTTGACGAGCATCCACAGCAGAGTGGATTGCGTCATAAATTCTATATATGGAATTCTAATATAGTCAAAATACTTTTTTAAAGAGACTGACACAGACTGTCGCATGCGTTCGACTGATCCGCTTCATATTAATAATTATTTTATATTTATTTTCTTTTTATTAAGAAAATATAAATTTTATATTAGTAAAAAAGAGTTAATATTTTTAACAACAATTTGTAGGCAATTCGCGTATTATTTAAGTCATTCTGACTTTTTCACACCTGTTTCAGGTGGCAGCACAACGACAGTCTTATGATATAACGAAGGTCTTAAGTAATTTCATGATTATCTTCACGAAAATGATAACGCATTTAAATAATTTCGGGCCTGAGGAATGACAAATAAACTTTTTGACAAATGGAATAATGAGTTCAGAAATTATATAATAAGCGAAGATGGTCACAGTTGTTGCCTGAGCTGCAATGAGATTCGCTAAACTCAGCAAACAACACTCACACATACGAACACACACACACACACACACACACACAAAATCTGAAACTGAATTTCGTTTTACGCGCAACTGAATTGGAATTGTGTTATACGAGCCCGCGCCTTGATTGCATTCATCGTGTGCAGGAGGGAGTAATGGCGAATAGCAGGGAGGAGAGGGAGATGAAGAGGGAGCCACATTGCAACAATTATTCTGCTCGATGACTTTCGCTAATAAAACGACAGAGACAGATATACAACAAACAGCGAGTGACAGAAGGCAGCCCGGTAAGTGGCAGTCTGGTAAATGCCACTGACACAACTCGAAAGATGGCTTCAGGTTTTATTATCGTAATACTCAGATAATCGGAGTATACACGTATCTGCCTCTTGCATTTCACATGCATACATTCGTACCAATGTATTTGTAATAGTTTATAAACAATTTTATTACACAATGTGATTGTACAGCGATACAAAGTTATTTTCACATTAGAATGCCGCATTGCGTATACGCAACGTAATTTCATTTGAATCGAGCAATTTGCTTTCAGAATGTACAAAGTGATAACTAATTATTGTCATTACATTAAATCTTTATTATCTTAAGTAGCTTAACTGGCTTATTGCTTTGCATAATTGTCCAATAAAGTTTAACACATTATTGTCGTACAAATTGGAATTAAAAGCGAAAGAAAAGTGGTCGTTAAAATTAGTTAGGGTAAGAGATTAAAAGAGTTTAAGTAAAATATATAGATAGTCTTTCACTTTTTCATTAACTTAAATAATAATCAATAAATGTTAGATTTTTCTTTAAAATATTTAGAAAAGAGCTTTACAACTTTGATAACCGCAACATATAAATATTTTTTTTTGATGTTCTTGAAAGGGTGTGTAATTGAACTTACTAGACTCTCAATTAACTGTAAAGTTGCCAGCCATAAATGGCCGTAATTAGATCGTTGCACAAAAGTTTATTTCAACTGTTTCTCCACACTTATAACTACAATCTGTGTTTGAGTTTCACTCGCTTCTAACGAGAACAATAAACTGAAATTGGTTAAGGCTTATCAAATTTGCGTTTCACTGGATGCCAGCATTTTGAGCCATAGATTTTCTGAACACGCACTCGCACTTTTCAACACAACTTTTTTTTAATGATTTTCTCAGATTGGCACACTTTCTAACGTTTGTATGGTTGGTAAAACACCAGTCGCCCGATAACTGCGTAGAAACGCAATCAAATTATAACGAAAGATTTGAATTTTTATTTTTGGACTTTTGCTTAATTGATTTTCACTCGCTTGCAAGTGCAATAAAATTTTATAAATATCACGCCAACAAGACACCAACACTTTTTATCGACTCAGTCTTAATTAATTTCTTTCTTTATTATTGAAAATTTTGTGTTGATCCCTCTATTTTATTTGTTTTCAATTTTATTACACGATGTTGAGATTGTTTTTCACTTTTCCATCTAGCGCTTAACTGCATCGCTCGTCTCGCTCGTATGTCTAAAATAAAAAACAAAACATAATTATAAACGTTATACAAGATTAAGCGAGCGAAATAAAAATAAAATAGAATATAAGAAATTTATGCAAATTTAAGACAAGTTTTAAATTGTTAGGCGCAGCCGAAATAAAACTCTTGTTGACCCTATTTGGCGCTGACATATTTACATTTGTTGTGCTGGTTGGTAGCTAAAATGGAGATGGCCAAAATCCCATTTTAACGAAAATTCAAATGACCAGACAGGCGAACTACTTAAAGCAAGCTGCCACAGAAGAAGCTGGCAATTCGAGGTAGAATACGAGTAGGTGATGCTTATCTTGATATATGACGCGTTGCTCGTATACAAAATGGAAATTAACTTTGAGATTCGCCTGAAGTGCAAAGCGAAATTGGTGTTAGTTGCCTCAAAGCGACTGCAAGACAACAATAATTAATCGATATACTAGCGAAAACTATTATTAATGTTACGAATGTAACACCAATTTAATATTTTAAAATAAATATTATGTTAATTAATTGAAAAAATAAATAACTTTTCCTTTTTTTATATAACAGTAAACATGATGAATTCAAATGGGGGGGAAGCCCTTCTGCTACCACGGCTTCATCTGGTAATTGCATTTGTTTTCTCTTTGCTTTTTATCTTGAGGTTGACTTTTCCCTTATCATGTTTGGCTGCCACCACAAAACCAACAACAGCAGTTCTCAGTGTTTCCAGCACAGCAAACAAAACCACAAGCCGCACTGGTACCACCGTACCACTAGCTGCTGCTCATTAAACGTACATTTGCACTTCTTTGGGTTTTGCATACAACGAGTACTTGTCAACAATTAACAATTAACTGGCTCAGTAACTGTTACTGTTACCAAGCATAGCCAGCTAACCAACTAGTCACCCAGTCAACCAGTCAGCGAGACAGTCAACTGGTTCGTTTCCTAAGTCTTTTGTTTGTCGTATGTGCCAAAGTGCTGCCAATTTTTATTGCCAACTTATCGCTTCATCCTGTCTAGAGTCTTTCAGTCGGTGGGTCTATCTGTTAGTGGTGTCGTGTGTGGTGGTTGTTCTCACTAAATGTGCTGCTATTCAAATGCTATTCAATGCAGTGCTGTCGCCGCTGTTGTACTTCACTTAATGAGTACCGTTAGGCCAGACTCCAAGTTGATTTTCGCAACGCATTCAAAGAACAAACATCAAACTGTTAGTGGCTGGTGCTGGTGCTGGTGCTGGTGCTGTTGCTTTGTTTTTTGTCTTAGCCTTAGTTGAAGGCTTAGTTTTAGCCAAGTCGGGTGCTATCAAAACTAATTTATATGCAAATGCAGTTCAAGTGGTTTGCAACAAAAGACTTGCTGCAATGTGAAAACTCACAGTAACTATTCAATAAAGAGACTGCAGAGGCTAAGAAGCAGCTAAGTGGCATTCTCATTCTTATTCTCTCTTCTTCTCTGGGTTGCAAAATCTCTCAAACGGTACGAGCAACCAACACAAACACCAATGCGGCATGATTTACCGTAGAAAACAACAAAGAAATTAATTAACTGCACATGTATGGGTGTTAGCAGTCGCTGTATGAGTGTGTGCCTATCTGTGTGAGTGCATTAGCTTTGCAGTTAAATGCTTTACGAGTAACTCGCCAGCATCTGACCGCAGCAACACCAAGGAGAGCCAGTCCCAGCGCCGGAGTTTGCATTTGACAGTCAGAAGCAGGCCTGGGCTGAGTACGAGTAGCACAAGTTGCAGCACACAGTTGAAAAACTGGCTGCAACATGGGGCAACACAATACGACGAGTATTAACTCACTTTTGCCAGCGTTTTTGTTTTTGTTTTTATTTGCTGCGCCAAGGCGACAACAGCAACAGCAGCAACAGCAGCAGCAACAACAGCAACCACAACAACAACAACCACAAAAACCACAACAGCAACTGCAATTGCAACTGCATTAATAGTAGCAGAGTGTGTGGTGACGGCGTCGCCCAATGTTAACAAGTGGCAAGTTGAGTGCAACGCGCAGCTGTAAGCCACAAATGTGAACTAATTAGTGTGCATGTCGCTGACAGAGTTATCGGCATGCAAAATGCAAGAACAACAACAACAACCTGAGCAGGTCATTCGCCTAACAACCAGTCAGGCAATCAGACAGACAGACAAGCAGCCTGGCCTGCTGTTATCCTTGCTGTCAGCTTTCACGCACAACTCGTTGCCTGATCAATTTTTATTTCTTAATTAGCAGTTGCTCCAGTTGCAATCCCCGGCCAATATGCAGACACTAGTGTTAATTTCAAAATATCAACGCGTGCCGCCGTTGCCACTGTTGTTGCAGTTGCTGTTGCTGTTGCTCCTGCTGCTGCTGCTGTTGCTGCTGTCCCATGTTGCAATGCGTTGACAGCGAATGCAATTTGAACTTGATGGCCGGCAACGTGACACGCATATTAAACAGCAAAAGAGGCAAACGCAGCCAGAGGCATTGCCACAGACAGAGACAGAGACAGACACAGACACATATACGGACACAGAGGGGTATACGAGTATCAGAGCTGGGCTCCGGTTTTGTAATATAGGCGGCACTTTAAATACGCATAAAGCGGCGACGCATGCGCAATTAGTCGTGATTGAGTCGCAAGTTTGTTTAGCCGTCGAAAAGCAAAAGGCAACCAAAAAAAAAAAAAAAAAAGAAAAACAGATAACAGCAGAAATTACTTAAAAAGAGTGGAAAACTCTCACTTTTTACTGACTGATTTTTTTCTTTCAGATTTTGATTTGGTCACAATTTTGTTAAGTTTCGATCAGCGATCGGATTGTTGTGATCATTGTGATCATTCCGATCATGTGGCTTTAGTCGATCGATTTTATTTAAGAAATTTTTGCGTCTCTTTGATTGATTGCAACGCGTCTTGTGTGTGGTGTCCACGTCGAAGTCTACTTGCCGCAGGCGACTCTTAATAAGTGTTACTAAATTTAAGCACCTTTTATTTTTTAGGAAATCAATAACGATCCAGGCAACGATACGGTTGCGTTCAAAGATGATCACGAGCAAATTCAATTCAGAAATCCGTAACCGTATCCGAACCCGATCCGCACTCGAGCGCTGTGTAAACCAAACTGCGGCCGGCAAAGCATCAGACAGCGCATAAAACAGCGCCACAGAGCCACCTTGCCACTTGCCAGATGCTAAAAGAGAGTTTTCTAACCAATGAAAGAGAGACAGAGGGAGAGTGAGAGCGAGAGCGAGAGTGTACGCGAGCTGGGGAGCGCAATTGGCCAAAGAGAGATTTATGACGGACAAGTTTGTGCCTTAAGTCTTTTGTGAACAGCTGATTGGAAGCCTTCAAGCGCTGGAGCAGCAGCAACGAAAACGATGCTCTTAACTCGCATATTGATAAGTGTACGACTTTATATATGCAAGTCTATGTGTGTGTGTCTGTGTGTGTGTGTGTGCATAAATGTTTACGGTTTGGCGACCTCGACCCCCCAGGCGTGTGATATCTATGTATATAAATTTTAACAACTTTTCTTTTGGCTTGGCCGCGATCCCAGCACTGCTCTGTTGTCACTGTTGGTCACTTGCCAAGTTATTTTGCAAGCCCGCCTCGTGTGGGTGATTCATGTGCGGTTTGCTCCCCAGATGCTGACTTGCAGACACAGTCTCAGTCTCAGACTCAGACGTAGACTGAGACTCAGAGTCAGACTGAGGCCAAGACTGAGGCTGAGACTGAAATTGAGGTCTGAGTCGTTCGATTATTTAATCTCCATATTAACGCAAGCCGTATTTGGTCTCAGCGCGGTTTTTTTATTGACTCACTAAGTTTTGAAAGTGGGTCAGTGTTAAAGATTTATTTTATTTTTCGATTTTATTTTTCTGGGGAGTTATCTTATGAGTTATCAGTGTAACGGTTATATAATATTTTGTGTTTTGCTGTCCTGAGTGCAGCCTATTGTTCAGTGCAATGAATCACCAAATTGTCGATTGACACCCGAGGATTATGAGTGCACAATCTGCATCATAATATTGGTGAAAATGTGATAAGATATGTGGGTTGAGGTTTATCAAAGTACACAATGGCTGGAAAGTGATCATATCACCTTCATCAGAGCTCTATAGATCTTTTATAATACACGATCACTGATCTCTGACAATTTATAGTTCATAGATTTAATACGACATTAAGTAAGGTAAGCTGCTATGATCAAATGACGATCTCCAGTCATAGATCGATGTGTAAATTTGAAAAAAAAATGACTTTCATGAGTAATGAATTGTCTGATCACTACAGGTCAACGAACCTCATCCTCAGGCACTCGAGGCCCGTGATAATGAATGTGAATCTTCTAAAGGTAGATTGCTCCAACTGATAGATGGCATTGCCCAAAGATACGCGTTTCTGGCCAAACAGTTCATTGACAGAATTCTCAACACTGATCACTGATAACTTGTGTAGTACCCTGGCATTCATTTGGCCAGTATCATTTAACACTGTCACCATCCAAATAATGATCATAAACTTGAGAGCCTGAATAAAGTTGTCTCTACTTACAAGTATACTTATGTATACTTAGTTGATGGGTTGTTGGATTGTTTTGTATACAAAGTTTGCAAGCAAATGTTGTGTAAATTTGAAAGCAACTACCAAAACATTCACAACTTCCAATGACTTAAAGGCACGTGCACGATTTGTGCTTTCGACGTGTCTATATAATTTCCAAGGCAATTGTTGCTGATGCAAATGAAAATGAAAGTGTGTGAAAGATCACGAAAAGTGCCAACAGTCGATTCCCAAATGCTTTTCATATAAGTTGTATTATTTTTTATATATATTTAAAGACTTGATTAATCTGTATGCATAAATCTTGTGCATGAACATTTCTCGTGTATTTTATTTAAATTAAAAAAGTTCCTAAATATAGTCATTAAACGCTCGGCATGGGATATGTTTTTATATTCGCACCAATCAATTTAGCATAAACTTTCAAACTGAAATTAAGTTCTTGGCTTACACCGAAAAATTCCACCTTACTGACCCATAAATCCACGACATAATGATCGGGGCTAAGGCAAAACGCAAATAGGGAAGAGAATAACCAAACTAGGGGGCATACCATTGAGCCGGACCAGGCTCAGTCTCTGCCTCTGGCTCAGTCGCCGTCGCCGTCGCCGTCACTGTCTCCAGCTCAATCACTATCGCTGCTTGAAACTTGATTAATCGTTTACACGTGAATAATGTCGAAGAGAAAAAAGGTTTGTTCAAATGGCCAGCATATGTTAGGGGGAAATAGTCTCGGCGGCTGCTGCCAATATAGTATATTGGCAATTATGCTGCGGCTGATTAGTCATGGCCCATGGCGTTAACTGGGCCCGATCCTGATGTCAATGTCAACTCTGAGCAGCTGATTGACATTTGCATAATATTATAGAGAGCCCAAGATCTAGAAGATGTGTAATTTGTGGGCCTGGGCATGCGCATGGGCATGGGCTTAAGCTTGGGCCGAAGTGAAAGTCCATGTGAGATTAATAGGTCGTAATTTGTCATGCGGCTCTACAGCGATGTCTTCTTGGGCTGGCCTGGTATGGTCTGTGCCGAACTCTTGGCGTGTACATCATGTCATTTTCATTCATTGTAATCGTGTGCTGTCAACAATGCCACAAAAGCGCGTCAAATGACATGTGCGAACTCAATCGATTACCATTTGAGTAGGAAGTGTGCAAACTTGGGATCGGAGAAAATCGAGTTGAGATAAGTCGAGTTGAGTTTGTGTCTTAAGTCTTTCGTATTTGGTTCCGCACTTGGCGCGCGCAAACGGAAATCTGACAGACAGCACACTCGTAAGCAGACATACACATACAGAGACAGATATATAAACACTTACTGAAGCACACATAGCAGAAACATAGCTAAAACCAAAGGAATGTGGTAATTAATTAAGCTAAGGAAAAGAGCAGTAAAGTGGCAGCAGCAACAGCAGCTGCCGAAGAATTTTTTCATTTGTTCCATGTTAACTTGAAGGTTACCGCACACGGTAGCTAAAGCTGAAGCAGAAGCTGGAAAAACCTATAGATATGCAGCTGCATGGCTGTGAGGGATGTCGGTGAGGGTGGGTGATAGCGATAGCGATTCACTGGAATCCAAACATTGCATGCATGAAATGAGCGTAATTATTAAGTACGTAGCGAAGATACTAAGCTCGAGCTACAGACCACAGCTGCAGACAGAGTAAATAAAGAGGAACCGAGAGAGAGGGAGAGAGAGAGGGAGAGAGAGAGAGAGAGAGAGAGAGGGAAAGAGACAAAGATTGAGACCTATGCATAGGCATGTCTTTATTTAATAGTTGTGTAAGTATTTTTCACAGCAATATTGAATTTTCCACACACATATGACATGGGTCAGTAACCTAGAAATGAAAATAACACCTTGCTGCTGCTGCCAACTGCCATAAACGTGGACAGAATCGAGCAAAGATGAGCCAAGCAGCCAGAAACTAATGCGACCAAGAGACCAAACGACCAAGCGGCCAAACGACCAGGCGACCAACCAACCATCCAACATGGACCGACCCCCCTGTGTTTGCTAACGTTCCAAGTCCATATCTATATCTAAGCATGTGTATGAGTCGACGTCGACGTCAACGTCAACGTAAACCGACAACAAGACGAGAGAGCGAGGAGAACCTGTATGAAAGACAAGTCTCAGCGAAGATCACTAGAAAATTTGTAAAACCGCAAAAGAAAACGCAAATGTTGCAAACATGAAATCCAAAACCGCAAAATGTGCCTCGCAAAATGTAAATTAAAACAATGCTTAAATGTAACCCTAAATGTAACAGCGCTTAATGGGCCACAATCCAAATCCGACTCGGTGTCCGATGTCCGAGTCCATCTTTGAGTTCAAGTTCGAGTCCCAAAACTGAACTCGGGCGGCGAACACAATGAGGGGGGCATCGACACCCAGTTCTTATTGTTAGCCACAAGACGGTCACAGTCACTTAACATCTGACATTATGATATAATAATAAAAAAATGCTGACGAAAAGACATAGAAAATACATAGAGTTTCGCAGACAGAAGATCAAACCTGGTCATGTGGCTGCCACCTGCCACCTGCCGTCTACCGTCTGTCGGTTACCTCGACAAAGTCGAGCGACATTTCGAAGAGAGAAATAACACAACACTAGGTTCAAGTTGTTTGTAGATTAATTTCGAGTGACAAATTATACGTGAAACATAACGGCAGTCCAATATTTATGTGGAGATTCCCACTATCCGAACTGAAGCTGAAGCTGAAGCTGTACCTGCAGCGATACAACCAGACATGCGTGGCGATAAGATTTTTATTTTATTTTTGGCCTAGGTCTGCGCATGAGGCAAGCTCCCGGCCCGGTGAGCCAGTTGACAGGTAAAATTGAGATTAATTGTGCTAAATTAAGTGAGTGAGAAATTACAAAATTATTGCAACGTTGCAGTTAGAAACTGCAATCAGTTGTTGCATCAGCCCCAACCCCAAGCCCAGCTTCAGTCCCGGTCCCAGAGCCAGTCCCAACCTAAACCTAGAACCACACAACTGAGTTCCTTCCTGGATTGAAGCTGTAGCTGTCGTTCACTGACGCGAAGGTTCCTACAAATTGTCTTGGGCTCTTTTGGCAGCTAATGCTCGTTTTGTAGCAGCACCGCACTTCCGCACCACAGCACCACAGCACCATCAGCATCACCATCCAAAGGTGCCAAGCGTAAATTACAGGTGTATGTGACTGAAGGCAGCAAAAGATATATACGTGTGATAGCATAGGCACTGCAACTATATTGCTGAAGGCTGTTGATTTGCTAAAGTGCAACTAACTCCACAGAATCACACACACTTCATAGATAAGCGACGTTAGTTTTTCAGCTCAAATATGTTCACATTAATTAATTTCATTTATACAGAATTGGTCTACATTACAACTGTTGAAAGGTTTTTAACAAATTATTGAGAAAATAGAATTAAAATACAATATTAATAAATTGTATCGATTGTATAAACTCAGCAAGATAAATGAATAAATATAAATGGATAATTGAAAATAATCAGAGATATAATTTACATTAATCAAAGACTATAAATAATAGTTACAATAATAAAATTTTTTACATTCCAATTACAATATTTTCATTTGCACAGTAAACCATCAATAAATCGAACTAAATAAAATGTTAGCAAAGTTTTTGTGCGCCTTTAATTCCAATTGAGATGCAGTTAACCTATGCCGCAATACGTGTTACTTCAATCAACCGCCAGCAAGACGGACTGAAGTATGTTACACATAGTTTGAAGTGCCCACACCCACCCACGACAAGCCCAGAGGTGACACATCAGAATTAAGTGTGGTTCACATACCTACGAATGGTTATGAAAAGGCGTAGCCCGAACAGTCAGTGGCAAGTGGCAAGTGGCAAGTGGCAAGTGGCATTGGCAAAGCTGTAGGTTGCCAGTTGTAAGTTGCAAGTTGCAAACTTTGGCCACATGCTGGTCGCCTGTGAACCACAGGAACGTCAAAAGCTGTTACAAATTGTGCAATTGGTTTGGGGTAATACTAAAACTTTTCTCTCTATTTGAGTTGCACGTAATCCACAAGTGTACGTATGTGTGTATGTGAATACAAATATATGTGTATGCATGTGTGTGTGTGTATGCTCATCAGGCTGCCACCGGCGGCGCAGAAGTGCCAAAGAGGAAGCACAACAAACTAAAATGGTATACGAGCACTGCAACCTGTTTAAGCCACAGCAACAACGATGATGACGCCGCTTGGCCACAGCAACACAACACAACAACAACAACAACATCATCAGCCGCAGCCTCAGCCTCAGCCGCAGCCTCTGCCTCTGCCTCAACTCTATCTCTAGCCACACTTTACAGTTTGATTTCTCACGAGGCAACCACTGCCGCATCAGCAGCCGCCGCAGGACCGTTACTTACTTACATCTGGTTCCGCACTTCAAGTTCAAGTCAGACATGTGGCTCTTTGGCCAGGCAAGGAACGGCAACAGTTCCAGACCCAGTCTCAGTAACAGTCACAGTCCCAGTCTCAGTCTCAGTCCCAGACCCAGTCCAAGTCCCAATGCCAGTCGCAGTACCAGTGCAACTTACAAATTTGAATAGGGATTTTGTTTTCACTTCTGTCTGGGTCGACTTCAAGTGGCACAAGGTCAGTGGTGTCATGGACTGGGCTGGGGCACTGATTAAGTCGTTGCCCGTGGCAAGTGTTCGACTTGACAATGGGCGCTAGAAAGCGAATTATGCAATACAATTATGCAAGTACGAATTCAAGTACGAGTACTACATATGTATAAATGAATATCATCTTTTTATTACTAAACGTATTAAGAGTTAAGATTTCCTTCATTTAACGGTGCATAGGTAAATAGTAAACCAGTTTTATGGCAGAGGGAATGCGGTGTTTGAAAATATTTACTAATATGTATCTCGAGCCATGATCACGGTGATGATGATGATGATGATGATGATGATGATGATGACACAATAATGAGTTCTAGTTTCTAGTTTCAGTTGAAATTGTAGAGGGGGAAATTGCAACGCATGTAATTGTCGGCATTGCATTTGTCAAACGTTTTTCCTCGTCCTGAATAGCGGACGCAGTGCAGCAATTAAGAAGAGAGTCTCGTGTCAGTGCGTGGCCCTGGACTTGTGCTGGGAATACCAAATGCAACTGGGTCTAACACTGAGACTGAGACTGAGACTGAGGCTGACACTAAAACTGGGATTGATGCTGTGATTGAACTGCACTTTGCAACCATGCAACCATCCGAGCGACCATCCGACCGGCCAAGCGACCGACCGCAGTGCGTGGAACCTGTTTAGTTGTCTATATTAGATATGAAGCAACGATAAGTGGAGCGCTCTGATGCCTTTGGAGAGCTGAGTAGCCGATGCAGCAGCAGCTGAGATCGTCAATACAAACATGGCAAAGATATCAGCGACAAGCTGACATTCTCTAATAATTGGCAAGTGACATTCCTTCGCGCTCTGAATTTACAGAATTTATGGTCAAAGGCACTCCACTGAGTGGTTACTGTACCCCTACCCTTACCTATACCACAATCTCACCCAATTCTAGGCAATCGAGCGGCATTTGAAGTATATCCGCTCTAGCACTTTGACTGCTACTTCAAGTCCATGTCCAGCATTCAAGTCTAAGTCTATTACTCAAAATTATGTGGTCGCTGTATGCAAGTTTACAGCTTCGCTTGCCATTAACAAGCCAACTCCCAGACCCCCTAGTTCCTAGTCCCCAGCCGCCGCAACTGGCAACTGGCAACTGGCAACTGGCAACTGGCAACGGGCAACTCTCTTCAGACATACTACTCTTGGGGTCTTCATCACTGTACGGTCTCAACCTTCCCAACCAGGCAGCTGAGTTGTGTGCGTTTTATGTGGCGCCGCCAGCATGAACATCTATATAAAAATACATCCATGTTAGTCTCATCAGCAGCAATTAGCCGAGTGAAATTCAACACTAGCATGTGGGTCCATTGTCCAAATGGAGCAGTCTTCGACAGCATCGTAAATGCACAATTGGTCAATAGCTGAATAATTATAGAAAAAGTTTCTTCTATTAACTCGCATGCTCTGTTCTCTCCAAGGAGTTTCTGTTTACTATATTTTTAGATATCTTTTTATCTGGCCTTTTCATGGATTCACTAATATTACCCCAATGAAGGACCTTTATTTATATACTTGTTTGTTTCCAAGAGATAGATAGATTGAACGGAATTGATATTGAGATATTGATAGAGACATTATTGGGATTGATTGATTTATTCAAATATATCTTTTAGAGAAAAACTGTTTGTAGAACATTTATAAAACAGATTTCCACCAAATAAAAATCCGGTTTCATTCACTTTTAATACCCCGTGACCACGAAAAGTTGTCAAGAAAGGGTATAACCACTTTGTAAAGAAGACAGCTTTGACAATCCGTCTATCTGTTCAATTATAGTTAATTTACATATTTGATATTAGGCCTCTTCCCCTAAATATGAATAAGCGAAGTCATCATGATTTAAGCCAAGCTGTCTAACTACTCAGATTTGAAACTAATCACAGAAGTTAGTCGGTAGCACTTACGCTACTACTGTCTGTGTGTTTTTATGTTTATGAAGTATCTCGAAGTTGAGCAAGCTTATATTGAACGTTGTTACTTGTTTTCTCCTGTTTGAATCATTCTCGGCACATTGTAAGAGGAAACTGTGAGATTCTCGCGGAAATGAGCAACAAAAGTACTTAGAATGGCAGATATCCAAATAAAATGTAATATATACTCCAAACTCTTTGAGCTGAGCCAAGCTGAGGTTTGCTTCAAGGGTACTCGGTCAGGGAATTAAAGTCAAAGAATTTTCAACTATTTGAACTATCAAAACAATTGGCCCGAGGGAAAAACGAGTGTTTGGTCTGATCAGATGATGGTTAGATGGTAAGACATTTCATAGTCTGTTTATCATCTGACATCTGGAAAGAATCTTAACAAGCGGCATCACCTGTCTTGGTAGCCGGCTGGCAACGAGGCCGTCAGCAAACACATCTATTTAAATAAGCTGCAGGTTTACTTAGGATCTGTCCACGTCTGTCTGGTGCGTGGTCCCATTTCGCGCTCTAAATCTAACAACTTCAGTTGACCCAATGCTTAGCGGCTATAACTTGGACAATGGCCCAAAGCAGTTTAACGGATGGATCGTAGTTGTCGTTGTTGTTGTTATAGTTGTAGTTATAGTTGTAGTTGTTGCTGTTGTCGTTCTATACTGCGCCAGAAAAAAGGGTGGAACAAGTCTTGCGACATGTTACTCCATAGTATGCCAGGCGGCCTGCTGGCCATGTCCAAGTCCGAGTTCGAGTTCGAGTTCGAGTCCACGTCCGCGTCCGCGTCCGAGTCCAGCAGCACCTGAACTTGTTCCGCGAAACGTGTTTACCATTTGCCTCCGAAAACCCAACAGAAAAGTAAAAAAAAAAATAAGAAGCAAACGACTGGTTGCGACCAGGTGAACAGGCGACCTGACAGTGCCAGCGGTTCTACTTGTACTTGCCAAACGCTTGTGAATATGATTACCAAAGAGGCACACATACGTGTGTCTATCTGCCTGACTGGCCCAGAGCCAAATTGAGGCGCTATAGCCAACTGGCCCCCAAGTGTGACCACAAATCGAATTGTTGTTAATTAATAACAACGAAACACCTTTTGTTGCCTCAATTTCAGTGTCAGCCTCTGCCAGAGCAGGCAACCAGGAGCAGGTGCACCTAATTTGGGCTGCGCCCCAAGTTAACGCCCTTTTCGTATAGTTTTGTCTCCCGTTGCTATTGCAACATCAGCTTCTGCTTGTTAGCTGTATGTGCAGTTAGACTCCGTCTCTTTTTGTCTCTCTCGCTTTCTTTGCATAATTTTAATTTGTGGCATAACTTGTTTCGTAATTGAGAATTACATTAATTTTGTGGCAAGTGCGTGTGTGCAGAACTAGTTCGAGTTTGGCTCGAGGAGAGCTATTCAGCCAGCTATTGAGTCATTTGGGGAAAAGCGGCAATAAATTGGTCAAGATAAGCAAACGCATGCCAATATTTATATGCCACTTCGTGCTCCGTTGGCCTGCCGCTGTTCGATGTTCGACGTTCGCTGCCGTTTGCCGCAGTTGTCTGCCGCCTGTCGAATATTTCTCTAATGATCACCGTTGATAGCTGGCCGCAAACATATCTATCTTTTATTGCACGCAATTTCCTTCCCTTTGCTTGCAGCACAATTCGTTCTGCAAATCATTTCGCATTCGAATTGCGCATAGACAAACAATTTTAGTAGTTGCTCGCGGTGCAGTCGCCACGCTCTTGGAAGATAATCAGTGGGTAGGCAGTTAGCCAACAGCACTCGCACCACCAGCACCACCGGCACCGCAAACAGCAGCCAAAGCGAGCTACCAACAAACGCCAAATGCAAAGTTGCCACTTGCCAATGCCATTGCCAATCCTAAAAGGATACTGCCGAAACCATTTGCCTCTATTTGTATGGGGGCATTAGCATAAGTAATCAGGGTTTTGTACATTGCATGTAATTATTGTGATCGAAGTCGGAAATTTAGCATCTAAATTTCAATCAGACACATCTAGACGGTCGCCATACAGCGCCAATTGAACGAATTAATAAGCATTTGATTAGTAGTTCCTATCAAAGAAAATAGAAGATGTAGAAAATACTTTTTACAATTGATGGACACTTAATTGAAGGAAAAAATTAAGCTTCTGTTTGAGTAATTAATTGTCATTACGTTGGGTCTGAATTTCTAACTCCATTAATGCAAATAGAAATGTATAAAAAACAAAGCTTTAAACATTTTGGTTAGATTGACTAGACTCGCATTTTATAACTTAGTCTGGTTTTAGGAATTAAATTCCTTAAAAAATAGAACTTTAAACTTATTCTTATTCGATGTACTTGAAGATCTTGTGCGATTGAATTTTAATCACTTAATACTAACAGAATGCATAAGATGGCATCAAGTGGTCTTTTTGTGGCAATATAAATATATGTAAGGTGTAGCTGATTAGTTGGAAAAACAGAGATCTTAACTTGTTGAACTTCCTGTGAAGTTGTTGTTGCAATAGTTGAGAAGACACTCGTACAATCCGCATACACCTATTTCGATATGGGCCAATTGATTTCATTGCTAATGATTGCTAACGGTTTCTCAGACACTTGCCACAGTCTCAATCGCAGTTTCAGCCTCCACTGCGGAAATCAGTGGTTACCAAGCTACGCCCGATTCTCAGCTAACGCTGCTAAGTATCTGCCACAGGTGCAACCGCGTGGCAACATACCTTGTCTAAGTTTATATTGATGCACAGTTTGCTTGAATCTTGGCTGGTTTAGTTGGGTTGGTTAGTTGGTTGGTTGGCTGGCTGGCTGGCTGGCTAGCTGGCTAGCTGGCTGGCTGGTTAGTTCATGTACTTGTACCTGTAGTTATACCTGTACCTGCAATTGTATCTGTATCTGTATCTTGTTACTGTATCTGTATCTGGACACGTTTGTATGTGGTTGGTTCGATGGTTGTCTGATTGATTGTGCATTTCGTTTATTGTCAGTGAGTGGCTTATCGCATCAATTGCAATTTGTTAGCCAGGTTAGCTGCGGGCAATATCTTCATATATACATGATGGTCTCTCTCCCAATAATGCTAATGCATATGCAGATTTGTCGGCCCAAGAACAAGTCAAGTGATGGCAGGCCGGCACAGCTTAATGACCCTCGCGCTGTAATTAAGGTTTAAACTAAAGTACTTTGATTGATTTACATACACGCCACAAGGCCAGTCAACAGTGGGGAGTCAACATACTGGAGTCAGTCATTCTAGACAGTCTGCCTGCAGTTTTATGTGTTATACAATTAAAAGTTACATGCAAACAGTTGAGACCTTGGACTTGCGACTATTCCTGACGTCTGCATAATTACCCTATAAGACTCTATTAACTGTAAATTAAAGAAAATGCTCGATTACATTATGGCCACACTTAATGTCGCGTGTGATAATGGACCAAACCCGTGACTGAGACTGAGACTGAGACTCTGACTGAGAATGAATGACTGCCAGACATAAAGTTGAAAGACGACTACGACGACAAGATCAACACTAAGCTAAAAGCATTTTTTTTTTTTATTTCATGTTTTTTTTCTTTTCTGCTTTTATTTTAAACAGCAAGTCGAATTAGAGCGGGAAAATGTACGAAAAGATAAAAGCAGAGAATTAAGTAACAAGGCACTTAACGTTTACACTTAACAAGGCGACGCTGTCGACGGGCCATAAAACCGAAGCCTCATGGCCTGAGACTGCCGCAGAGGCTGCCAGAGAGACGGAGACTAAGACTGAGACAGAGACAGAGCTTGGGACTAAAATGCCATTAAGTGTCATTGCTCATTCCTGCGAAAGATTGATATCAAAACTTTAAATATGCGTACAGCAAACAGTGAGAGGCAACAAAATACGGCCGAATAGTCCCGAATCCACCAAATCCCGAAGATCTCTTTGTATGTACATACCACAACAAATGTTGCAAGTCAATGTGGCAATGTTGCCTGTCGCAGGTGGCGAGTTGTAATGCGGTCGGTCAATTCGTTAGTTAATCACATTACGAGCGAGAATAGCACACTTCCGTTACCGTTATCATTAGCGTTTACCGTTAAGAGTAGCCGACACACACAGAAGGAAATAGAGATAGAGAGAGAGAGAGAAACACAGTTGATCCTGCTAGATCCTTGTTGCTGTTGCTCTCTCTACTGTCCACTGTTGTTCATTTAATCGGCTGCACTTGGCCTAGACGAGATCTTGACAAAACTAACTCGATCAGCATTGATCAAACGCATTTCAACTGAAAAAGCCATGTGCCAAACACCGACGCTGCCGACGCCATCAACAACAGCAGCAGCAACAACAGCAGCAGCAACAACAACAGCAGCAACAACAGCAGCAACAACAACAGCAGCAACAACAGCAGCAGCAACAACAACAGCAGCAGTGGCAGCAACGATCCCCATTGCATCCCAACTTCAGTTCCAACTCGAACAGTCTTACTGTGCAGAAATTTATGGTCTAACCGTTCCGCGTAATGCGCTACAAGGTGGAACCAAGCTAATATTTTTTTTGGAAGCAGTTAATGAATAGAAAGCCTCCTCTTTCAGTCCCAACTGGGCTGATACCAAATGCTAAGTGGTTTTGGCCACAGATCAATCAGTAATGGCAAAAGAAAGTCGCACATGTAGCAACTAGTATTTGGAAGTCTGCATTAAGGGCTGATAATAACTTTCATTAATGAACTGAAAATTAACGTGGGAAAATTGTAATTACATAGAAATTATGTAGTCTTCTTAACCAATTTTAGACAACAAAATATTAAATGAATATTAAATTAAGGTATTTTTCGATGCTTTCCAAAATATAATTAATTATTTTTCATTTGTATTATACAAAACTAAAGCAATAATATTAATATAAATAATTCAAGAAATTACAAACCGTTAACACAATGAGTGAATGTTTAAATAATTTCATTTTAGAAATGTCCTTAGCAAGCGATTGTTTTTGTAATTACATGCGTAATACTCAATTTAATTAAACTAGTGTACATTTTATTTATTTTTATCGGTGCTTACAATATGAAAATAATTTAATATGACAATTACAAATGAAAATAATAATAAAGTCAATACGGTGATGGTGTAATTAGATATTTAATACTTAAAGTATAAAATAAACTAATTAAAGTAAGCCATAATTATGGTTAGATGATTGATTTTAGTAGGCAAAGGATAATTTTTTAATTAATATTATTGAATATATTTATAGATCTATTGAACTGTCTAAAAGTTGGCATAAGCAACATAGTATTTGCCCATGTAGCGTATAACAAATGTGAAAAATCTTATCACAGCAGCAAAACGTCAATGCCGGGCATCGAAGTCGACGTCAACGTCAACGTCGGCGTCGGCGTCTGCGTCTGCGTCGACGTCAGCGCTCAGCTCGTTTTGCTGCTTCTCATTTTGTGCATGGTTGGAGCAACAGTACAATCAAGTTTCCACAAATGTGAATTAAATAGTTATCCAAAAGAGAGGCGACAGAGAACTGACCAAAGCAGCAGAACTTTGAACGTAGAACGCAAGAAATCCCAGACGTAGACCACAAAGTAATGGAAATATTGAGAATTCCTTGGCAGCTATGGCACTGCCTCTTTGACTGTGACTGCGAACGAAACGAAGGCTGAGGCATAAACTGAAGCTAAGACTGAAACACAGACTGGGATTGGGACTGAGCGGCGCACTTACTCAAAACGACCATTAGAAACGAACATTAGCAGAAAGAGCAACAACAACAAAAACAAAAACAACAACAGAAACAGCGACGACGACTACGAAAAAAAAAACTAACGAACCTTGACAATTAAGTTTGCGCCACACTGCCAAACCCAATTGGAATTCAATGTGCATGCAACGCCGGCAGCAGCCGCAAATGACGTTGATGATGTTGCTCCCCCATTTCTATATACCGATTCCCATCCTCATCCTCATCATTAACTAACCATAATGATAATGAAGTTGGTTAAGTTATTGCCATAGACAAGTATAAACACACACATACACTTGTACACACATGTGTTTAGTTGAAGCGACAGAGACTCGTCTCGCGAGGCTATCGTTGTCGCTTGCTAATTCTCCAACAAATTTTTGTTTTTGAAGTTGCTTTTGGTATTGTTGTTGTTGGTGTTGGTGTTGGTGTTGCTGTTGCATCCTCTACATGTGCTGGTACAAATCGATGCGACTCTAAACTCACTGTCTCACTCCCAGCACACTCGAAAGTCGCGTGTTGATGCGCCAAGTGGAAAATCTCGTTAAAGGTCGTGTCACAAATTCTACCCCAATGCCAACGGCAACAACAACCACAGCTATGTGCCGAAAAAAATGCAAACTCGTGCCGCAGCTAACACAATAAATTTTTCCTATCTGAGCCCCGTTGGTAATAATCTGGCTTAAGCCATAGAACAGGCCACGGTTCCATGGGGTTCCGAAACCTGCGTAGTTGGGTGGCCAGAATTGGGATTGCACCTCAACGGCAACAAATATCTCGCTGTAAACCTGCAAGTGGTGGCCGAAGCAATCAAAATAAATTTGTCACATACTCCACACATTCGACTAGGATTAGGTTTCGCGCTCGGGAAGATTTATGAACTTGTTGCATTCTTGATGGAGGTGAAAGGCATAACTCTGCTGTTGAATAAACCCAACATACAATCACAACATACTATACTAGGTTTAATTATGAATCAAAATTAGAATTTGACTTTGATCGAATTATGAACTAAAAAGGAATATATATAGAATATTGAATATAGAATATAGAATATAGAATATAGAATATAGAATATAGAATATAGAATATAGAATATAGAATATAGAATATAGAATATAGAATATAGAATATAGAATATAGAATATAGAATATAGAATATAGAATATAGAATATAGAATATAGAATATAGAATATAGAATATAGAATATAGAATATAGAATATAGAATATAGAATATAGAATATAGAATATAGAATATAGAATATAGAATATAGAATATAGAATATAGAATATAGAATATAGAATATAGAATATAGAATATAGAATATAGAATATAGAATATAGAATATAGAATATAGAATATAGAATATAGAATATAGAATATAGAATATAGAATATAGAATATAGAATATAGAATATAGAATATAGAATATAGAATATAGAATATAGAATATAGAATATAGAATATAGAATATAGAATATAGAATATAGAATATAGAATATAGAATATAGAATATAGAATATAGAATATAGAATATAGAATATAGAATATAGAATATAGAATATAGAATATAGAATATAGAATATAGAATATAGAATATAGAATATAGAATATAGAATATAGAATATAGAATATAGAATATAGAATATAGAATATAGAATATAGAATATAGAATATAGAATATAGAATATAGAATATAGAATATAGAATATAGAATATAGAATATAGAATATAGAATATAGAATATAGAATATAGAATATAGAATATAGAATATAGAATATAGAATATAGAATATAGAATATAGAATATAGAATATAGAATATAGAATATAGAATATAGAATATAGAATATAGAATATAGAATATAGAATATAGAATATAGAATATAGAATATAGAATATAGAATATAGAATATAGAATATAGAATATAGAATATAGAATATAGAATATAGAATATAGAATATAGAATATAGAATATAGAATATAGAATATAGAATATAGAATATAGAATATAGAATATAGAATATAGAATATAGAATATAGAATATAGAATATAGAATATAGAATATAGAATATAGAATATAGAATATAGAATATAGAATATAGAATATAGAATATAGAATATAGAATATAGAATATAGAATATAGAATATAGAATATAGAATATAGAATATAGAATATAGAATATAGAATATAGAATATAGAATATAGAATATAGAATATAGAATATAGAATATAGAATATAGAATATAGAATATAGAATATAGAATATAGAATATAGAATATAGAATATAGAATATAGAATATAGAATATAGAATATAGAATATAGAATATAGAATATAGAATATAGAATATAGAATATAGAATATAGAATATAGAATATAGAATATAGAATATAGAATATAGAATATAGAATATAGAATATAGAATATAGAATATAGAATATAGAATATAGAATATAGAATATAGAATATAGAATATAGAATATAGAATATAGAATATAGAATATAGAATATAGAATATAGAATATAGAATATAGAATATAGAATATAGAATATAGAATATAGAATATAGAATATAGAATATAGAATATAGAATATAGAATATAGAATATAGAATATAGAATATAGAATATAGAATATAGAATATAGAATATAGAATATAGAATATAGAATATAGAATATAGAATATAGAATATAGAATATAGAATATAGAATATAGAATATAGAATATAGAATATAGAATATAGAATATAGAATATAGAATATAGAATATAGAATATAGAATATAGAATATAGAATATAGAATATAGAATATAGAATATAGAATATAGAATATAGAATATAGAATATAGAATATAGAATATAGAATATAGAATATAGAATATAGAATATAGAATATAGAATATAGAATATAGAATATAGAATATAGAATATAGAATATAGAATATAGAATATAGAATATAGAATATAGAATATAGAATATAGAATATAGAATATAGAATATAGAATATAGAATATAGAATATAGAATATAGAATATAGAATATAGAATATAGAATATAGAATATAGAATATAGAATATAGAATATAGAATATAGAATATAGAATATAGAATATAGAATATAGAATATAGAATATAGAATATAGAATATAGAATATAGAATATAGAATATAGAATATAGAATATAGAATATAGAATATAGAATATAGAATATAGAATATAGAATATAGAATATAGAATATAGAATATAGAATATAGAATATAGAATATAGAATATAGAATATAGAATATAGAATATAGAATATAGAATATAGAATATAGAATATAGAATATAGAATATAGAATATAGAATATAGAATATAGAATATAGAATATAGAATATAGAATATAGAATATAGAATATAGAATATAGAATATAGAATATAGAATATAGAATATAGAATATAGAATATAGAATATAGAATATAGAATATAGAATATAGAATATAGAATATAGAATATAGAATATAGAATATAGAATATAGAATATAGAATATAGAATATAGAATATAGAATATAGAATATAGAATATAGAATATAGAATATAGAATATAGAATATAGAATATAGAATATAGAATATAGAATATAGAATATAGAATATAGAATATAGAATATAGAATATAGAATATAGAATATAGAATATAGAATATAGAATATAGAATATAGAATATAGAATATAGAATATAGAATATAGAATATAGAATATAGAATATAGAATATAGAATATAGAATATAGAATATAGAATATAGAATATAGAATATAGAATATAGAATATAGAATATAGAATATAGAATATAGAATATAGAATATAGAATATAGAATATAGAATATAGAATATAGAATATAGAATATAGAATATAGAATATAGAATATAGAATATAGAATATAGAATATAGAATATAGAATATAGAATATAGAATATAGAATATAGAATATAGAATATAGAATATAGAATATAGAATATAGAATATAGAATATAGAATATAGAATATAGAATATAGAATATAGAATATAGAATATAGAATATAGAATATAGAATATAGAATATAGAATATAGAATATAGAATATAGAATATAGAATATAGAATATAGAATATAGAATATAGAATATAGAATATAGAATATAGAATATAGAATATAGAATATAGAATATAGAATATAGAATATAGAATATAGAATATAGAATATAGAATATAGAATATAGAATATAGAATATAGAATATAGAATATAGAATATAGAATATAGAATATAGAATATAGAATATAGAATATAGAATATAGAATATAGAATATAGAATATAGAATATAGAATATAGAATATAGAATATAGAATATAGAATATAGAATATAGAATATAGAATATAGAATATAGAATATAGAATATAGAATATAGAATATAGAATATAGAATATAGAATATAGAATATAGAATATAGAATATAGAATATAGAATATAGAATATAGAATATAGAATATAGAATATAGAATATAGAATATAGAATATAGAATATAGAATATAGAATATAGAATATAGAATATAGAATATAGAATATAGAATATAGAATATAGAATATAGAATATAGAATATAGAATATAGAATATAGAATATAGAATATAGAATATAGAATATAGAATATAGAATATAGAATATAGAATATAGAATATAGAATATAGAATATAGAATATAGAATATAGAATATAGAATATAGAATATAGAATATAGAATATAGAATATAGAATATAGAATATAGAATATAGAATATAGAATATAGAATATAGAATATAGAATATAGAATATAGAATATAGAATATAGAATATAGAATATAGAATATAGAATATAGAATATAGAATATAGAATATAGAATATAGAATATAGAATATAGAATATAGAATATAGAATATAGAATATAGAATATAGAATATAGAATATAGAATATAGAATATAGAATATAGAATATAGAATATAGAATATAGAATATAGAATATAGAATATAGAATATAGAATATAGAATATAGAATATAGAATATAGAATATAGAATATAGAATATAGAATATAGAATATAGAATATAGAATATAGAATATAGAATATAGAATATAGAATATAGAATATAGAATATAGAATATAGAATATAGAATATAGAATATAGAATATAGAATATAGAATATAGAATATAGAATATAGAATATAGAATATAGAATATAGAATATAGAATATAGAATATAGAATATAGAATATAGAATATAGAATATAGAATATAGAATATAGAATATAGAATATAGAATATAGAATATAGAATATAGAATATAGAATATAGAATATAGAATATAGAATATAGAATATAGAATATAGAATATAGAATATAGAATATAGAATATAGAATATAGAATATAGAATATAGAATATAGAATATAGAATATAGAATATAGAATATAGAATATAGAATATAGAATATAGAATATAGAATATAGAATATAGAATATAGAATATAGAATATAGAATATAGAATATAGAATATAGAATATAGAATATAGAATATAGAATATAGAATATAGAATATAGAATATAGAATATAGAATATAGAATATAGAATATAGAATATAGAATATAGAATATAGAATATAGAATATAGAATATAGAATATAGAATATAGAATATAGAATATAGAATATAGAATATAGAATATAGAATATAGAATATAGAATATAGAATATAGAATATAGAATATAGAATATAGAATATAGAATATAGAATATAGAATATAGAATATAGAATATAGAATATAGAATATAGAATATAGAATATAGAATATAGAATATAGAATATAGAATATAGAATATAGAATATAGAATATAGAATATAGAATATAGAATATAGAATATAGAATATAGAATATAGAATATAGAATATAGAATATAGAATATAGAATATAGAATATAGAATATAGAATATAGAATATAGAATATAGAATATAGAATATAGAATATAGAATATAGAATATAGAATATAGAATATGGAATATGGAATATAGAATATAGAATATAGAATATAGAATATGGAATATGGAATATAGAATATAGAATATAGAATATAGAATATAGAATATAGAATATAGAATATAGAATATAGAATATGGAATATGGAATATGGAATATAGAATATAGAATATAGAATATAGAATATAGAATATAGAATATAGAATATAGAATATAGAATATAGAATATAGAATATAGAATATAGAATATAGAATATAGAATATAGAATATAGAATATAGAATATAGAATATAGAATATAGAATATAGAATATAGAATATAGAATATAGAATATAGAATATAGAATATAGAATATAGAATATAGAATATAGAATATAGAATATAGAATATAGAATATAGAATATAGAATATAGAATATAGAATATAGAATATAGAATATAGAATATAGAATATAGAATATAGAATATAGAATATAGAATATAGAATATAGAATATAGAATATAGAATATAGAATATAGAATATAGAATATAGAATATGGAATATGGAATATAGAATATAGAATATAGAATATAGAATATAGAATATAGAATATAGAATATAGAATATAGAATATAGAATATAGAATATAGAATATAGAATATAGAATATAGAATATAGAATATAGAATATAGAATATAGAATATAGAATATAGAATATAGAATATAGAATATAGAATATAGAATATAGAATATAGAATATAGAATATAGAATATAGAATATAGAATATAGAATATAGAATATAGAATATAGAATATAGAATATAGAATATGTAATATATAATATATAATATATAATATATAATATATAATATATAATATATAATATATAATATATAATATATAATATATAATATATAATATATAATATATAATATATAATATATAATATATAATATATAATATATAATATATAATATATAATATATAATATATAATATATAATATATAATATATAATATATAATATATAATATATAATATATAATATATAATATATAATATATAATATAGAATATAGAATATATTTATAATATAGAATATAGAAAAGAATATAGTCCACTTTATTTCCACTTTCCTTCAGCTCCTGCATTTTGGGTTGTAGCTGTCATCTAAGTGATTGTCCCCTACGGCGGGGTACTGATGTGTACCACACGCCTGCATGCGTGACCTCAATTTAAAAAAAAGTGGCACAAGTCGCAAAGGGCAAAATGCCAGCAGTGAGAATGTGAATGAGGTTGAGGATGAGGCTGTGGCTGAGGATGTGCATGTGGATTTGTGGGCTGCGATAAGCGATCACAAAATGAGGGATAACTGGTCAGTTAATGGATGGGTTCGCAATAATTAATGCCACTTTAAAATGACCAAATGGTCAAGCCAGAAAGAAAGTGCACAAGGGACTGCAACTGAGACTTTAACTGCAGTAGTAGTTAGGGAAGTTTAAGGAGACTAAAGCGGAGGCTGAGGCGGCTGCTGGTGATACTCAAATCTTAAGTGATATTTCACATCAACCTTTCTCCTGAGCCTCAAAAGCGAACCCGCCGGCCGTTAACTTACAGCCAAAGAAGTATGTTGTGTATATGTAGGTGCGCAGTACACATTCAATTCCTATGCGAATGTGGTCGTAGCAACAGCCTTTTAATCAAGCACTTTTCGAGCAAGTTATTTTATTTCATTTGTTTATTTGGTGTTGGTGTTGATGCTGTTGCTGTTGCTGTTGCTTTTGTTATTGCATTTTTGTTCACTGACCAATTTAACCGCTTGAGCACAAAATTTCACCGCAAGATCATCGCACTTTGCACGCAACCCAAACTACAGTCAAAAAAAAACTAAAAAACACCTAAAAAATTAAAAAAAACAATTTAAGCTCAAACTATAAAACAGTAAATGCCAAATAAAAAGATGTTCCTGAGCAACGTTCCAAAGTCGGACATGGGGCATGTTAATGTTTATGTATGAGTTTGCTTCACATTTTGGCCCAAAAAGAGAACAAACAGTTATCAGCCTGGCAGGCAATTGCTGCATTTGGCATTTGGTGCAACACTGCAGTGCGCCTCTGAGTGGCAGTGGCATGCTCCAATTATTTAGGCAATCCTGTCATTGGTTATATCACTCGAGCTGGGTTGAATGCACCCCAGAGCGTGGCAAATGCGCTTTTCATTAGCCTCTGACTCTGACTCTGAAACTGTGATAAATTAAAAAAAAAAAAAACGAATGCTCACATGAATGATTGAACAATTGCATGAGCTTGAGGCACACTCCCATCTCCTATCCAATCCCCATCCACATAAACAACCATATTCATCTAACTATCTATACACCCGATCATTCATCTGCTCAGCTGCCTGCGATTTGACGTGTTGGTTGCATGAATTTGCGCAAAAGTCTTAAAATTTAATTAAAAACAATTATTTAAAAATAAAATTTAATTAATTGCAATGTTGCATGAGTAGACACCTCACATTTTGTTGTTGTACTATTGTTGTTGTTGTTGCTGGTATTGGTGTTGGTTTGGCTGCTGTTATTGTAACGGTGGCAGTGGCCTCTTCGCGGGGCATCCACACTTATCTTCGGCTCCAACTCATGGGTGGTAAAACTATCATCGTATGCATATTTCCTGTCCGTTTGTCCATTGGCCGATTTGACTCCTCATGTTGCTTTAGTAATTCAATATGCTTTGGCCTATACATGAGTATGGGAATATGTAACAATTCTCAACGAGTGTTGCATTGATGATATGCTTCGTTGCAAGCTGCATTCAGACAGACTTAAAAGTGTTCTTTCTTTACAAGCATAATTGGATTAATACATAATTAACTAATTAATTAGATGCAGTTAAACAATGAGTTACAAGATTATCATAAACTTTGCAAGTCGTATATTAGATTCTCTGATATTCTTAGATCTTTAAATTAAGTCATCGTAGACTTAGCCTGGGTTTAGTTTAATACGTCAGGATGTGTTAAACAAGTTAAATAATAGATTGTATAGATCAATAAATTCATACTTTAGAATTAATTTATGAAATTTAATTCATTATTAAGTTTTATATAAGTTTTGTTGATACTTATCTAATTATCATCTATCAGTTTGAATAATCTTAATCACAAAACTGCTGTCAGTCCTTTCAACAGTATCATGAATGTGTCTATCGATCTTACCCATAAATTGGGGAAATTGTGCTTTATGCTATTATGATATGAAATGAATTCAAATGAAGACATTATTAACTATCGGCAATAATTTGGCCCTAATACTTAGACTTAATTTGGACCTTAATACGAAGTGCATCTATTTTTATAGCACTCAGGCACTTACCATATTCTACTGTAGTCTATTGATTACTTTCGATTATTTGGAGCGAAATTTCTTGGCAATACCCTAATATATTCATACTACATGTTACATGTTATATAAAAAAGATATTCTGAAATCATTGAATCACTCTCATAGCTCGATCAAAACCTGAGTGCGACGTCATTTGATTTTATAATTTATCAACAAATATCACACTTGTTTATATTTCAGTTCTTCAGCTGTTAGCGCCCCATGCATAAATAAGCAGTTAAGCTGAATCTGAAATTCTACTGCAAATTTGGTTCACACAGAACTTGACAAAAGAAAGCAGAACTCTTAACCAAAATGAAGAAATTAACATGTTGCCACAAACTGCAGTTATGCCCTGGAATGACCAACAAGCCGGTAAGCAGCAACAACAAAAATAAGTAAAAACTGCGAACATCACAGCCAACGGGCAGCGGGCAACACATTTAAGAAATTCGCCCAAAATATGCCAAGAACAAGGAAATGTTTACTTTGGGCAGTTAACATGCCGGGTCCAAGTCAGAGTTGGAGATGGAGATGGAGTCGGAGTCGGAGTCGAAGAGACCGCTGGCCAATAATTGCGGCCCAGTTGCTGTATTGGCTGTATGCTGTACGCATAAATTTAGCCTTAATTGGCTTTAATATTATGTTGTCAGTAAAAAAACGAAATCCACAAACGCCAATCAAAAGCAACAACGATGCTACGGGGACAATCACGTTGGGAATCTGTGTCTGGACAGGGACACACAACCGGGACAGGGACAGGACAGCAAACTTGCCAAATGTGGCACGTTTTTGAATGTTGCGGTGTTGGGCTTAATCAGCGGTTTCCACGCAATTGCCAAAAAAAAAAAAAAAAAAAAAAAAAAAAAAAAAGAATGGAAATGAAGAGAAAAAAATAACAAAACACAGTGAAAGAAATATGTGAAAGCAAAGAACAGGCCCTTAAATAAGCCAGATGATTGTAATTATGGTCAAGCGCTGCTGCAATGAAGCCGGACGCCGACAGTCGACAGTCGGTTCATGCATCGATGCGGCCAACCCTTTTGGGCTTATTGGCGCATTAACGGCTAGGTCGAGGCCCGCAGATCTCAAGCCGCATTCGTTTTCAGGTTCAGGTTCAGCTTAAGGTTCAATGCCACCCAATGCGAAATTGCAATAAAAACAAACTACCAAATTTACCAAACAACAAAAAATACAAATAAAAAGCGTTTATAAAGCAATTACCAACACTGCTCGTGTTTCAAACCTTGTGCATACACATTTCTCTAGCTAGAGATGGATGCTGTGCGCAATCCAAATACTTGACATCTCAAATAGTGATCATTAAAGCAATTGGAGATATAATAGAGTATCATAGTACATCCCAAATATTAAGACATATTTAAAATTTATCAATCGCAGAGTTTATCACGATTGAAATTGTTTCTATAAAAATATTCTTATATAGTAATAATTGTTACTCTAAATTTGACTGCACAATTTTATTTTAATTAATCATTTTTCCCCGGTAATCCAATAACAATTAAAAAATGAAATGTTTGTATTTAATTTTTCATTAATAAAATATAATATAAAGTAAATATTTAATTATTTAATTATTTATTTATTATTTATCATATGCTATAAAATGTTTTGGCCAGGGAAATTCACTGTCATTCGGCACACGAGCCGTACGTCAAGTCCATCTCTAGCTGCGGCTACCTGTGTGCGGCCTAAGCCTATTGTTGTTATTGTTGTTGCTGCTCACAAATGAGCTATATGTATGACCATGACTGTGGATAGGCCTAGTCTGACCATGTGGCAGCAACAACATCAAAAGTTCATTATACGCGCCCGCAAATCGTGACATTGCATAATGGACACTGCAAGTGGCCGGGCGGCAGGCCGGACATGCAAGGCGCCGCCGTCGCCGGACCCCAGTCTCGGTGTCAGTCAAAGGTGGTGTATATATTGCAGTGTGGCAGTGCCACACCTACATGGTAAGCAGAGATCGGGACCCATAACGTTGCCATTGCCGGTGGCCACGAAAATTGATTCTTAGACTAACGGAGCACTGTCTGGTAGCTCATCAGCATCATCAGCAAACATGCGGCCAAGGCTACTTCACCATATGTACATACGAGTATATTGGCCATGGTCACGGTCACATATGCCTTTCAGTTGCCCAAATCCGTCACAGGCCGCTTCATGTCTTAACGCCGTCCAGTCTGCAATTAGAAACCTGGCAAGTATTTCCCCCTTATCGCTGCACGCTTTTCGACATTTTTAAGGTGTGTTCACCGCTTTTTTTTCTAGCACAACCTCATCTACAGCTCCGGCCACAGCCACAGCCACAGCTAGAGTCACATCCACATCCAGAACTCCAAACCCATTCCATTATACTCCATCCCATACCAACCCAACATATCCCATACCATCGCAGCGCCTTGTCGGGCAAATGTTTTAGTTGCAACAAAGTTAGTAAGTAACAAGTAAGAATGGTCTAATCCAGGCTCATCGACTAACGAATACCCTGTAGTCGGGTATATTTATTAGTGCGAGTTACAGGGTATTCACATATTTGCGAATTAACAAAATTAAATTGGGTTTTGGTATTGATTGAGATTATTTCCTTTTTATAATAAATAATACAAATTATTTTAAGCTCTAGAAAATCAAACAAGAACATATCTACTCATATGTGGCTAATTTCTGATTACAGGGTATAACAAAGATGAAGAAAAATGTGTACGAACATTTTTCTTTTTAGGTTATCGTATAGAGCACACAGTTACAGCTACAGACATACATACATATATACATAGATAGATACATAAGTATAACTCCTACATGGTTCTCTTTTTGTCATACTTATAATAAAGGCGTTCCATTCTATGCTTAGAAATTGTCCAACGTCTATATTTGGCCGGTATTGTAGTTGTTGCCGCATTGTGGCGCAAGTTGGTCAAGCAGCCTCGGCCCAAATGGGAGTAGAACTACGAGTTGTTGCAATGTTGACCCGTTTTAATGCCTGCACCACAGCTCCACATTGAACCACAGTCGGAACGACCAGGGGGGGAGGGGGTAGCGGGTGAGTACAAGACGGAGAGTGGGAGGCACTGCCAAGTGGCGTTGACATGTGCACTGGAGCTTATTCGCTTGGTTGTAACTCATATCCAAATGTTGCAATTGTGGTCAAAGTTGAAGCCAAGTGAATGCTTTGCAGATAATCAAAAACAGCTACTGAACGAGAAAATGCATAAAGTTATTCTAATAAAGAAATCAATTGGGCTATCAGCAGCACAAGTGCTATAACATGTATTAAGTATTAGAAATGTCTCTTGTTTTTATTTAATAGCATCCAGGCGAAACAAGCAACTGGAAAAGATTAGATTGGGCAAAATGAACTAAGACATAACAAGGCTTAAATATTTTTAAATTTACAATTGAAGGGTAACGTGTTGCAAAATGATTGTAGGCTTCACTATAAAATAATTCTGATTAAAAAAAACATTGATGAAGTTTAAAGATACCCAAATAAAATTATAATTCATAAATACTATATCTAAAGAAATCATTTAAGCTAGAGCTCTTTAATTAAAAATAAAGGAATTACTCGTATAATTAAAATTGAAACAGAATCGGTATATCACATAAAAAATAGTCCCAACGTGGCCTTTACGGAGGATCTTCAACTGAATGACTTTCCCCAGCTGCCCAAGAAGTACATTGAAAATGTGTTTGTATTTAATTCCCATTGATTGGCAATTGCCAATGACGTTTGAACAGCTCAATCAACATCATGTTTCAACCTTTAAAAGCCATAAACAAAATTGCAGCGAAATCTGCCAGCAACAACTAAATACCTAGGAAAAAAAATACAAAACAAATAATTGCCTGGAAGTCAAGTCAACAAATCTCTCAGTACACCGAAAAGGAGTAACGCAGCAATCACAGACAACAACAGCAGCAACAACAATAATAATGAACGCAACAAAACACAGCGATCAATCAATCAATCATTTTCACTCAAATGCTGCTGTCGATGTCTTGCCCTATAGATTTCATTATGGTCATAACCATAACCCATAAACACTGAGACTCAAACTGCGACTGCGAGTGCTGAGCATGGAGTTGGTGATGGAGAGGGCAGTGGGGTTGAGTAGACGCGTCTGTCTTCTTGTACATCACCTGCTCTTCAGCCTGGCTTAGACATGGTACATGTAGACTCTCCCTCTCTGACTGGCTGCTGTGCAATTAAATAAACGAAAGTTTTCATTAATTTCGATTGCAGCGACTGCAAAAGAGACGACACTGAGACCAAAGTCTCAGCTGAGGTTCAAGCTGATGCCGTAGCTGGAGTAACTTCTCCCCACTCTACACCTATCCCGTTGCGCTCTTTAAACAATTCCAATTCATTAGCGACGCTTTTGGGCCTGGTTGTCAAACACACCGGTGGGCTCAGCCCGATCTAGTCTTGGCCAGAGTCTTGGCTTTGGGTCTGGGGCGTGCTCTCGTGCTGCTCATAATGTCTGATGGATGTGACGTGCTTTGATGTATTTCACTTTTTAGTCAGTCAAACTGTGGGAATGTAGAGCCAAAGCAACAGGGGGAGAAGCTGTTAAATGCCAGCACATACTAGTCACATGTTGCTGATGGTGCCCAGTTCCAGTCTCAGTGCTGGCCATTTTCTAGTTTCCAGACATTTTCACATTGCTATAAAGCAAACAGCTTGTACAGTTTGAAGAGCCCCGCGTTAGCCATGAAGTGAAAATAGAAAAATCGTTTCGCAAATGAAAAGCGCGAAAAACGCGTAGCGAACAAAGAAAACAAGCCGCGTTTACCGTTGTCCGCTCCCATCGCGCCTTCTCCCTACTGCTACTCACTAACCTTTTCATTGCAAAAGGAATCATTATTTATTCATTATTTATCATTATTTATTTCCAAAGCTAAAGAAAATATATTTCAATACTAGTCAAAACAAGTCAAAAATACAATTCTAGACCAGATCTACTTGATAAACGATCTATTAGAGGAATATACTGCATCAATTCTTATCTACATGGATCCATGACAAAGACTATCTTTTTGAAGTGATATTGTCTCAGTATGAATGCCGAGTGGTGTTAGGGTATCCAGCAGTCGGATATAAGATATAGACTGTCATTTAGCAACTCATTTGTTGTTGTCATACGTTAAACGTAGTTGCCGCATTAAAAGGGAAAGCACTAATGGTACATTTTCCAAGGGCTTGGCCAGTAAAGGATGCAATCTGCCAAAGTCGAAGGGTGAGTCTGAGTTTGGACCTAACCCAATCCCCATCCCAAGCCCAGTTCAATGATTGTTTCTTTACTTTCGCTTTCGTGACGCTCGCGTTCAGATTTAATTTGAATTTGAAAATATTTTTTTTTGTATTTATGTTAAAGGCAAATGCTAAAAATTAATAGGTTTATGTCACAGATAATATGTCCGCCTGACGTTGCGACACACATTCAGTTTCAATCTGTCTCTCTTAGTCATACATATGTATATGCTCCTACGTATGTGCTTGCACGTTTGGGGAAAGCGTCGGCAACGGATCTGTGGCCTCCCAAGATTGCGTTGCAATTAATCATCAGACAAAACGCATTGTTCGCCGTCGCACACATATATACTGTGGACACTATGACCATCGTGGACATCTGGACATCTCGCATTCGCACTTGAATTCGCATTCACCGCGGCTGCCCACCTTCGGTCTACTCCCGAATATATATATTAAAGTCGGTCACGTTCAACTGTTTCACTTAGCTAACATTGTCTTGACCCAATTTAACCGACAATAAGCCAGTGTCAGGCGAAGAATCAGCCTTAACAGCTTGCCTTTTGGGTGTGTCTTGTCGTTCTTCAAGAATTTATTGCATCTAGCGAGAGCATAGTAAAGTTTCGGCCTACGACTAGCGTACCCCTAGTTCAAGTTGATTTTGCAGTTTAAACTTTACTTAAGGTCTTAAGTCAAAGCTGCTGGACAACAGATTCCGTATATTTCTAGTATAGGTGTTTTTTTGTTGTTTTTTTTTTTGTTTTGGGCTGAAGGGGGAAAATGCCTTTTGCATCTCACATTACCGTCGGAATGTGGTATGTGGGCCTCTCACCCACTAAATACCCCTCCTCATCAGGCCTATCCCCACTTCGGGAAAGCTTTCGCATTACTTCGAAGTGGGGCCTATTTCGCGTTAAGCGCTCTCATCGTTTGTCTGCGACCAGACTGCCCGGACTATGTTCTCTCATCTAAGTCCTTTTTCTGAAGCGCGCGACATGTCGCCAATTCTCCTCGTTGCTGATCATTATTGTTATAATGTTTTCCGGAGTGATGTCCCCTACTTCTTGTAGTAGTCGGTGGCGTCGTTCGGCAATTCGCTCGCAGTGGAAGACGGTGTGCTCTACATTGTCTCTTCCCGTATCCCCGTAGACGCAGCTAGCCTCTGTGGCTTTACCTATAGAGTACAGAAAGGAACTGAAATACCCGTGTCCTGTCAGCATTTGTGTAACATAATAGTCAACATTACCGTGTTTTCTCTGTATCCAGACTTTGAGATCGGGTAGTTGTCTTGCTGTCCACCTTCCCTTGTTATCGTTTGTCCACCTTTCTTGCCACTGGTTAAGGGAATCCTGTCTACAGACGTCGGCTGACGGTATCCTCAGCGCACTCGTCCTCTGCATCTGATTTGCCTTGTAATTAGTGCTCAAGGCGTCTGCCCAGATCTCACATCCATAGAGAAGAATGGCGTTGTTTAATTCCATTAGCAACCTACGCCTGCACTGCAATGGTCCATCCACATTTACCATGAGCCTGCTTAGTATTGCGGTGGCGGACCTCGTCGATGCGTAAGTAAGCTGCGCTTGAAAGGTTAGGTTTGAGTCAAGCCGGATTCCTAAGTACTTGATGACCTTTTGAGTCTTGATTATGCTATCGCCTATCCTCATGTCCATCTCCAGTGGGATTTATCGCCTACTTACTAGAAGCAGCTCTGCTTTTTCGGTTGCTAGCTATAGTCCTCGGCAATCCAACCAGTCCTTAACACGAATCATCACTTGCGTAAGTTTGCGTTGGGCATACTCTGTGTTATGCGCCGGGATGACTGCCATAATGTCGTCTGCATATCCTACCAGAAATGTATCATCGGGCATCTCTATACGAAGAACATCGTTTCAATTCTTGAGTTGCCAGCAGTACAATTGGGCGTGAATGGTGGTTGCCTTGGTGACTCGCGAGCGCTGCTTCTGTGACCTCTCTGATTGCCCCGATTGTGGACCTGCCTGGTCTGAAGCCGTGCTGCCTCGGAGAGAGTCCTCCTGCATTATCTACCGCGGCTGCGAGGCGGGGCTTAATTAGTCTTTCTAGAAGCTTTCCTGCTGTATTAAGCATGCAAAGTGGTCGATAGGCCGAGGGGGTAGCGGGATCACCTTTCCCTTTGCTAATCAAAACCAGCCGCTACGAATACATGCGTTATACATGTCCAGCAGCATTTCAGGTCTGCTTTCTGCAATAATAGATAGCACTTGCGCAGGTATATTATCGGGTCCTGGCGCTTTTCCATGTTTCAGGCTTTTTGCCGCTTTCGAGAGTTCTTCTCTGGTAAAAATCTCGACCAGGCTATCGTCTGCTGTTATCATCGGCTCTGCTTGTCTGGCCAGGTGGGTGGGAAACAGCGTCTGAACTATGTTGTCCATTTTTCCGTTTCCAAGCAGGGGGATGCGCTGTTGGTCTTGAGCTTTTTCTTGAAGATTTTATACCCTAGGCCCCACGGGTCTGAGTTAATATCATCGCAAATGATTTTCCATTTCTCAAGTTTACTTTTTCGAATGGCGATGTTCAGATGTTTCTTGGCTCTCCTATTCTGAATGTCCTCTTCTGCGAAGTCTCCTCGGCGTCTGGCTCTAGTTAGGCGGCGTCGGCATCTTAAACAATTTGCTCTTAGTATGCTGATTTCCTCTGTCCACCAATAGACTTCTTGGCCTTCCCTGGGTCTATTTCCGGTTTTGGGCATTGCAGCATTACAGACATTTTTGATCATCGACATGATGCTATTAACCGTTTTCTCAGTAGTCTCTGTGGCTTGGGCTACGACGGCTCTCCTGTCCACCTCGGTGATCAATGCTGCCTTGTTCAGACGCCGAAACATTCCATCTGTGGCTCTGTCGGTCAGTATTGGCGGGTCGGATCCTTCCTAGGGTCTCTTCCACTCCAAATGATGTGTATTGGTGGTCGCTACCTGTGTATATGTATGTTAGTAAACCAAATGTTGATAATAATAACTTTAAATGTACATGTTAGTAAGATATTGATTGTGATTTCAATTGAAAAAAACTCGGATTGTTTTTTTTATCAAATATCTGTTATATGTATGTAAATTTTATTTATGTATTATAATTATATTGTTCTTGACATAATTACATATGTACATACACATGTATATGATATATGTATGTGAGTATATGAGTGTGTTGTTGTTTGTGTATATGTATGCATGTTGGTATGCGTAAGCGCGTATAAATTAATTATATATATATGTAGTACTTATGTAGATCGTATGTTATCTACAGGTTATGTTCAGTTGTTGCTTTTGTTTTATAAACGTATATTTATCGATTTATTTTCCTTATTAGTTTTTAAATCAGCTTAATATATTTATTAAAACTGTGCGAAATCTGCAGTTTCGCATATAAAAAATTACATCTAATCGATTTTAAGTTTTTCTTCCGGGTTACTTAAGTTTTTTAATTTTTTTTTCTTTTTATATTTCATTTTTTTTACAATACAAAAAAAGACAAATTGATCTGACAAGATAAATAGTCAAATTTCAAACCATTGTTAGAACACATCGTAGTTTGCAGTTCAATGTATATGAAAAAAATAGTTGTTAAGTCAAAAATATTAAAAACTCATTGAACACAATAAACATTTTATTATATTTTTGTTACTTCTATGTATAATATACTTTTTTAGGGGGATGCCGAAGGAAAATGCTTTGATCGGGGCACCGTGATTTCTGTTATAATCTGAAACACAAGATAAACTTTATAGTCATCGTTTTATTAATGCACTTTACCTTTAGCTAACACAATCTTTATAGTATTTACTTATGGAGTGAATTTGTTATTAAAAGTTTCAGTTTTTTGTTTTGATTATTACAATAAATATTACAAAAGCTTGCCCTTTTTATGGCATTGGCAGATTTCGATTGATTGTTTGGTCAGCTAAATATTTTAATTATTCTCGGTTTTAGGCTTGAGTCAACGAAAATTTCCTATAAACGAAAATGCTTAAACTGAAAAAGTATTGTACCTATAATTTCCATAGTAGAAATCGTTGTTTAGTCGTTCTATTAAGCTTTGCTTATGAAAGTTTCCCTATAATCGATCTGAAATTGATAGATACTTTCCTAGGTCGACCTTTCTCCTGATATTGGCTAGCTAGATTTCTTATGTTTCCAAATATCTCGATGCTCAGTGGTGGCATGGATCTTTCAAATATTAATCATTATCAATCAATCCATTAAGAGAAGTTTCCGCACTAAGCTGTGAGTGGTTTAAGCCAAGTGCTTGATAAGGTCTCATATTGTTGGAGCATCAGTAAGTATAAGTGTTGTAATTGCATATTTTTTGATCAGATCTGATCTGTTACTAAAACATGCTACAGAGTGAGTGTTCTCTGTGGGTTAAGCTCCTGGTTTACTTAAACTTCTCTAATCAACTACGAGATTTTCTATCAATCGTTTCTCAGTATACTTTTCGCTAAACTCTAACTCACCTGTCCAGCCTGGTTATACTTGAGTTTCACACATTCTCATTCACTCGCATCGCCGTTTCTTTGGCATTTAACATTGAGTTTAGTTGCAAGCAGTTTTCGAAATTATTTTTTTGTTTTGTTCTTTATTTAAGAAAATAGGTTTTATTTGCTTTTGTTCTTTATATTTCATTTGATAAATGTTTTTTTTTTTTTTTTTGCTGCTTTTGCTTTTCTTTGTATATTGAAGAGAGATTATACTTTTATTTTATTGGTATTGTATTTAGTTGAAATGCCCGAACATTATTTATTATTTTTATTTACAATTTTTATTTTAATTATTTATTTTGCTTATAAAAATATCAAAATTGTTTTTCTTTTTTGTTTTTCTCTTTTAAGTATTATTTATTATTTATTTTCTGTTATTATTTTCTGTTCTGTTGGTGTTGTTATATTTCTTGTCGAAACTTAAATGTCGAATATTTTGGGCAATTTTTTATTATTAATAATATTGTAATTTTTTTCTGTAAATTTTTCTTTTTAATTCAAAATTGGAAATTTTTTATGTTTAGTGTTTTTAATTTTTTTGTTTTGCTTAAAATTGAATTTTCTCATTTTTTTCATATAAATATATACAAATATTTGGATAAAAAAAGCATATGCCATATATAAATCTTTTTTAGTTTTGAAATGTTTTTTTTCTTAAATGTTTTTGGCGCCCATGCAGTTGAAATAATCCTTTTATTTCCATTAATGACTATTAGATTTTGTTGTTTCTGTCCATGCATTAAAGCAGAGCTCTTCAGAGGCAAATTAAATAACATTAAATATAACTCGTAATTGTTATTAATTTTTGCTTCTTTGGAGTATAAATAATGCGTATGTCTGTGTGTTTGTTATGGTGTGTGTATGTATTTCGATTTTACGCTCTTGCTCTTCGATTTGCCTATACGCTAGTAGGGTGTATGTTGTGTAGGTGTTTCTATGTTGTGTGGCTGTTCACTCATTCGCTTAATGAATGTGTTGCTTGCATTTAAAAATTAACTAATCACTTTAAACTTTATGCCTAAAATGATACATTTAATTGTATTTATAAGTATATATATTTTTATCATAAGTAGTAAACTATTTTTTTCTTAGTTTTGTTTATACCGCGTTTAGCGTTCTGATATCTTCTCTACACGTTTTTTAACTGCGCGTTGCTCTTGTTGATTGTTGTGTTTGTTGCTGCTGTTGTTGGAGTTATGAAATAATAAGTTACTATCATTGAATTCGTTATTATTGGTATATAAACTTAGCGTTACAAATTTCTTTTTTTCTGTTTTTTTTTGTTTTGCTCGCATTTGTCCCCATTTCAATATTTATCACTAAGTATATTTTGTGGGTATAGGCGATATAGCAGAACCTGATGTGTGGTTTTGCGTTGCGTTGCGTTTTTTGTGTGCTCTCGCTAAAACTTTTAGCTTGTTCTATTGCATCGACGTAAGACTGGTGGAAGTTCCAATGTGCGCCGAGGTGCCCAACGTAGCTGCCATATCTCCTTGATAGCTGAACTGCAGATCACAAAAGTTAAAAGGGGGGTTTCAATTTCGCTAGAATTGAGGATGTAATCATTCGATAACCTACCTGCGGGAATAGCGGTTCTTCTGCAATGGAGCCTAATGGACCCGTGGGATCTGGCGGCGTTAACTCGACACTTTCTCCGGTAAACTCTTCATCAAAATATCGTGTGTCTGTATCAGAAGTGACCTGAGGCTTAAAAGGCGGCGTTATCTGTGAATATAAAATGTATTTTAGTTAATCTCCGCATCTTACAGCATCATACTACAATGTTTACAACCTTTTTCAGCACCAGATCAGTCCAATTAATACTCGCAAAGAATGGATGCGCTTGTATATCCTTGACATCATCCTGACCACCGCCTAAGCGAATTCTCGGATTCTTGGCCAACAGGCCGGATAACAGACTTTTTGCTTCATCCGTGATATTGCGTGGAAATTTGACTTCCTCGCCCAAAATCAACGTGAAAAGCACATCATGATCACGATTATAGAAGGGGAGGCGACCGCATATCTGTTGTGCAAATAAACATATTTGTGTTACACACAATATCTCTCTGGCAACGAATATCAATATAAATTGCTGTCAATTCTCACCATCTCATACATAACCACACCAGTGCCCCACCAATCCACCGCGCGTCCATAATCATTATCATCTAATACTTCAGGCGCTAAATATTCCGGCGTGCCGCAAAACGTTTTCGTTGTAGTGCCGTAGGTGATGTCCTCCTTGCACAGCCCGAAATCGGCGACCTTTATGTGACCATCTTTGTCCAGCAAAAGATTCTCCAGCTTTAAGTCACGATAAATGATGCCCTGCGAATGCAGATAGCCCAGCGCCGATATTATTTCGGCACCATAAAAACGTGTTCGCTCCTCCGTAAATATGCGATCATGGCTCAAATGCCAAAACAGCTCTCCACCATTCACATATTGCATTACAAAACATAAACGATCGTTGGTTTGAAATGAATATTTCAGGGACTGCAATTAAAAAGAAAAGCGCAATTTGACAAAATGCTCGATTTGGGCTCGCTAATAATAGAACATTGGGAATTTTACTCCTTAAGTTCAAAGAATTTCCAACATTTTATGCGGGAATAGCCCTTATCAAATCTATAGGCTTTCCTAAATAAATAACATATAAATTGCTTATCGATTTAATGGCTAAGCTATTAACAGTTTGCACTTCATATCAATAATTCCATTGAAATAATTCAAATAAGTCATCTTAATCAAAACGATTTTAAGTAAACATTTGGTGTAATGCGGGATTTTCCCATTATCGAATTTTGTGTTAATGGTACACTTAAATAAACAAAACTTACAATAAGGAACGGATGATTTGTTGACTTGAGTACACGACTTTCGGTTAGCGTGTGTGCGACCTCATCCTTTTGTATGATGACCTCCTTTTTGAGAATTTTAATTGCGTACAACTTGGATGTGGCCTTCTCGCGACACAAAATTACCTTTCCAAAGGTGCCCTTGCCCAGCACCTTGAGAAACTCAAAGTTCTCGAGTGTCTGCCCAAGAGAAGAACAGTCATTAATAGTTGCATATTATGAGGGAATTAATTGATTCAATTACGTACCACTTTCTTGACACCGCTGCTGTTTCGTGTTGTGCCTTGAACAGAAAACTGTTCAGATAGTTCCACTTCGGCAATGCCTGCCATGTCCACATCAGCCATATCTGTTGGAGCTGACGGAGACATGGCCGTTTCGCCCATTTCGCAGAGACGACTGGCCACATTGCGGATGGCCTCAGTCCATAGCTGGCGCTCAGCTTCCGTGTCGACGGCAAATGTGCGTTCAATTACTGTCGTCCATTGTAGGCCGCGTATGATAAATGTGAATGGTTTGGGCCGATCAACGGTCATGATCTGGCAGCCACGTACAGTAAAGTTATTGAGCAGCTGCTCCGACTGTGTGTTTTCCGCTGGCTTGCTGCGATAGCCCATAAGTGTGCCATCGGTGCGAAGAATAAAGTAACGCTGACGCCAGTTCTTGATGTGCTCGCCACGCTTCTGCAACCAACCCTCCTTCACGATCACTGGTCGACCTGGTATAAAAGGCTCCATGGGGCTGGTGGGCGATATGCCAGTCGCTGACAAGGACATAATTGCTTCCGTTGCCGGATGTGGTGCGACAAAAATTTCGTTACCTTGCAATTCGTGATAGTGCTTCAAATTGTAGTAATTGTCTTTGTAATCAAATAGCAAGCGATTGTCTGTGGCCGTCGACGAAGCCGTTGACTTTGGCTTTAGTGTTGGCGTTGGCGTAGTTGAGGTAGATCCTGTTGCCGTGTTGGCAAACCCAGTCAATCTCCTCTGCTGCGCTATAAATGGTAGGTAATTCGTGTTGAGGCTGTTCCCAGTTACCTCTGCGCCAAGTTAACCAATTCCACACACCCAAGTCTGACTCAAAAATGAGGGCACTTGTTGAAAAAAGCAAAAACAACGACCAAATACAATATACAAAAAATACAAATGGTTTTTTAGCATTTTCGCGAGTGCATAATGCAAATTTTTATAAGTATGAGAGCGCGCACACACACACACACACACACAAACACATACCCACATTTATGTACATGTGCATTAGAGATGGACGACCATACGATAAAACTATAATGTTGAATGTCAATTTTCAGTTCACTTTTTTAATAAACAAAAATTATGTAGCATAAAAAATATACCTGCATATATGCATTTCACTTGCTGCACAAAATTCAATTATTGTATTTTATCTTGGGGTCGCAAAACTTTATCTTGGTTTTATTTTCTTTATTAAATTTGAGTATTTTTATTATCTTTCTGATTTTTATGTTTTCATATTTTTTTTGAATATATAAAAATATTATATAAATTATATATTTATGTATTAATTTTACCCTCTATACGATTTTTAACTATTTGACATACTTTGACTTTCTTTATCAAATTTGGATATATATTTATCACGCGCTCATCTCTAATATGCACCTACATAACACATACACATGTGCATATGGATATGCATATTTTGTTATTGTCTTTTGGCGTGTTTATGGCAAATTGCACAGCCCTTTGTTGTTGTTATCGTTCATGTTATTGTTGTTTTTGCTGTTGTTGGCGCTTGCGTCAGCAGCTGCAACAAAAGCAGCTGCAGAACTTTTCAAAATAGGATCGATCGTTCTTTGAAAAAATATAAAATAAACTCTACAACAGCTAAAAACCGGGCATTAACGGCATTTCCGTTGCGCAGAAGGGCTGACGAGACGACGATGAAGGCAACACAGACGTCGGAGGCCTCCCTCGGGGTCTTTCATTCACTTAGTCATTGCGCGCCCCACATGTAGAGGCGCCAGCCAGCATTTGCACTGCCTCTGGCTCCGCCTGTAGCTGTGACTCGCAATTGTTGCTGTTTTAGCTTCAAACAAAATTCCCCGACATGTTACGCAGCCAAATTCGAGCAGAGTGCGCGATACAAACAAATTTTTCGCGATTGCATTTACCGCGAAATTAAATCAAAACAAGTCGACGGAGCGCTACTGTTCATGAACTTAAGCGCACACACAAGCATATATGTATACATATATAAATACATATATATATAGCCCAAACATATATATATATATATATATATATATATATATACATACATACACATATATATAAAAATATATATATATATATATATATATATATATATATATATATATACATACATACACATATATATAAATATATATTTATATATGTGTGTGCTTGCATGTCTCGCTTTGTTGTATCTGTGTGGCCCTCTGCTATTAGAGATCGCAGCGAGCGATTAAGGTGCGAGGGGCACGTGTGCATGCATGTGTGTGTCTCAGAGAGTGCGGCAATGATCGCAGCTGAACAAAAAAAACAGTAAAAAAACATATTCATTTGTAATTTGCGAAAATGTCAACGACGTGCCGTGGCGGCCTCTGCCGGCTGTACAAATTTCGCTATCTAAAACTGTAAACAAATGTACATAAAATAAAATCGACAAAATATACATATACCGATATATATATATATATATATACACAGACAAGCAGCGTATGTTTGGCTGCCTGCATCGCAAAGTGCGGGGCCGTGGCCAGGAAGTATGTGGGCGGACCAGGGGGTGGCGTGCTAAACGCATGCACGTCTGACAGACATAATGTACATACAAAATGTTTGTATGTATTATGTGTGAGAGTGTGTGCGTGCGTATGCTTGAGGAGCAAGTGATCAACAGCAGCAACGACAGCGGCAAGCAACATCACAAGACAGCAAAACCGGTTCGGAACGGATTCAAGCCTCGAACCAAAACAATCATGTTATAGTCTAAATCTCACAAATACATAAGTCAATTCTCAGATACATATACGTATGTAAGAACCATTAATTATTAATGAAAGCATATATGCATTTTTAAGAAGCTTTTGCTTTTAATTTTAATGTGGCTTTTAATATTGTTTTAAAAGCAACAATCTATCAAAGACAAGAGACGTACTCTGCGCACGAGCCCAAACATTGATTCGAACCGGCGAACCGAACCACAAGCAAAAGTTTTTAAGTTTGTGTCAGCAACATGTCTAGACACTAATACACTTATCAAATGCTCATGCATACGCACGCACTCATACATATATGTTTGTGTATGCACGTAAACACAGCCAAATACACACACACACACACACATATACAGAGATAGATTACCATCGGGGGCAGACATCGACGTTGTCGACGACGATGGTGACTCTGTAAGCGACCGAACGAGCAACAATAACAAAGGCCACGGCTGTTTATTGGAATTTGGCATAAAAACACTTGCAATCGCAAGCCCATGGAAAACTTGAACCCACCTATTAAGGCAAAAGAACCAATTTTTGCTTTTGATTTTTACTCTTTTCGCAAATGTAAAAGGCAGACTGCTTAATGGTGACGGTGACGGCAGCGACAACTCACGTATGTTGTTTTTGTTTCTGTTGTGTGTTAAGAGTAAGTGTGTTGTTAATGTTTGTATGTGTGCTGCAGACACCAGGCCACATACAATTTAATAAAAATTCGCCACACAATTGTTCAACTTCTCGAAACTTTGTTATTGTCCTGGTGCGCATAATATATATGTTGAAAGTTATTTTTCATAAACACACACGCACTCACACTTATTTTTCCATGTACATGTACCGTTTGGTTTTTACGCTTCACTTTTTTTTTAGTTTTGCGATAGACGGTCTACATATTGTGGCGGTCGGCCGATGTGACGTTAATGAAACTCTGAATAAATTCGATAAAAGTAGAATGACACTACCTATTTTACCTTAATTTGGCACTTTAATTTTTGTTTATATATATAGTCTGATGAATTCATTTAAAACATCGACGTCTTTTTTGTCACTACAGTTTGGAAGTAAATAGGTGTGTTACAATTATATTTCCTTTGCTTAAAATGAATTACACTGAGATAAACGAAAGCATGCAGATTAAGTCTGGCGAGCAGAACGATAACAAAGATTTTGGGAAAGTCGAGGATGGGAAATTAAAATCAAAGTATCCAAGTGCCATGCGCTTGTCTGATGGCCATTCGTCATTCGTTCAAAAACGTCTCCGAAAAGGAACGAAATTCTTTGATTCGGGCGATTATCAAATGGCAAAACAGAGACCCAGTGGCTTCAAGCCGATCTTCGGAAGTACCGGTGAAGCTATACCGACTCCTGAAACGGTTTCTGTACGCAAATCCTATCATACAACTATTCAACCAGATTCCTCTGAACCCTTTGGAGTTCAGTGCAGGCTCAGAAGTTCATTTCCCAAAATATATTACTGATTTGGCCAAAACCCGTTTATCAAGTTTTATCAAGTTATAATTTGCATTAAGTTTTTTGTAGTCCTTCTCATATACAACGCGTGCTGTTCTTCCAGTCTACTTCGCAAGAACGTTAACCAGTAAATGTTCCTATGGACATTTCTCGTCTCTTACTATATGAAAAATAATATTTCTGCTGCTTGCACATTTTAAATTTTCAACAAAATTAACGAGATTATTAAATAAAAATATACGCTAAGATTTTAAATTAACAGTCTTAAATTACTATGCTCCAATTATTGATTCAAAACTTAAGTTAATATATCGATAGGTATTACAAGGGGCGTTACCCAACACAGTTTTAACCGAGCATTAACATTTTATTAAAGTGACTATGTAATGAACAATCGATAGTTTTCTTCGTCTACTTAACAGATGTGTACACACTGGCCGGTCGGTTGTCGTCGGTTCGGTGAAATTTTTGTAATATTTAGAATTTAAATTGGACGCATTTGTTTATGCGAAGCGCGTAATTGTACGCATTACTTAAGTAGCAAACAGGTATAGTCTGAGATTCTTGTGGGATTCATGAAAGCACTCGCAGTGCCCCTGACACCCTTGCTCGCTACAAAACATTGCCCACTTTGTGTCGTGTGAGTGCTTGCCTTATCAAAAGAGGCGTAGAAAACTGCAAAAACAAAGGTGTTATTGACTTCGCGAGTGGAAGGCAACTTTCTTTTTTGCTGTTGTCTACAGCACATTCCACTTCTACCCTCTGTATGTCGATTGGTTTCTTTCGAATAAGCACAAATTGTATATTTTAAATAATGAGAATGAGGCTGAACTAAAGATTGGCAAGTGGGCATAAAATGAAGAATCATAGAGCACAGCAAAAATATGAAATGCAACGAGTCGAGTCTGGGGCAATCAATACAAATACAAATGCAAATACAACTGCAATAACAACGTTAACGGGCCCTCAAGTATCAAATGTGTGCATATTGCTTGTACATGTGTGTGTTTGGGCTCTCTGCGCGAGTGTTAGTGAATGTGTGTGAAAACAAAACAAAATTGTATACAATATGGAAAAAGAAAGCGCATAATTGAATAAATAATAACAAATGGGGGCGAGTCTCAATGACAAAAGCCAAGCCAAAAAGGCTCAGAAGCGAATTTCAAGATAAACGAAAAATTCATGCCCTGACACATTGCTTTCGTGATTTTGCAATTACACACGCACATACAGACGTAGACACACACTCGCAAATGCATTCACTTACACTTACGTGCAGACAGCAAGAAACAGTTAAGTCTTGTGGTTGATGTTATGGTTGTGCGGGTGCATTGGTCTCAGGGTTTCTTTTGCAGAGCGCAAAATTAAGCAAAAGCAAAGAAAAGAAAACTCAAAACTTACCACACTGTAAGTGGCTTCGTGTTGTGACAGGGGCACGGGGTAAGAAGATGGCAAATTAAATTAGCAGCAGACAACAACAAGAAGTGCAAATTTGTTGGACACGCCCTTGAACTTGCAACTGCTCTCATCCCTCTCAACTAGGGATGTTAACCGGCGAATCAATTTGCTAAACAGTTCGTCAAAGTGGTTCAGATGAGATTCAGTTCCGCGATTCCAAAACTATTTACAATAAGATATTATATTTAATAATTATTAATATTATTAAATGAGAATATTAACTGAAAGTAAATAAATAATTGTGGTATTCTATGTAAATAAAATTCTTATAAGTGTTACTCTTATACATATTTATGTTTATCCTTTTTCAGTTAGTTCCTTAAGGACTCACATACATACACATACACTTATACACATAGAGGATGTTTAACTTTATGAAGAAAAGTGCCGGCGATGAGGAGAAGGAGCGTCGCAAGCGTGAAAAGAAACTGCGGAAAGAGGCTAAAGGGGGAAGCAGTGGTGGCGTTACGGGCAGCATGAGCACGGATGAGCTGCTGCGCTTGGAAGAAGTGCGCCGATCGTTGAAAATACGTGGTCGCCGCAAGGAGAAGGAAAAGCTGCCCAGTGGCATAACGGCTGATTACAGTGCGGATTTCTTTGCGGCATTGAACGCTGATGCACCGAGCGACAATGGCAATGGCAATGCCGGGCCAGAGCAGGATCGTGGCAATGAGGAAATTGTAGCATCTGTGATGACACACATCGAGGGTCGCACTGCCGCCAATGGCTCTGGCATTGGCATAAATCTAAACTATGGCGAGGTCACCCACACGCTGCTCGCTGGCGGATTGAAGGTGAGTATCGAATCGAGGGAAACTCTCTAGATAAATGTAAATGATAAATGCTTTTACAACTGACAGAATCGCTTTTTGCCGCCTGTGCCACCCAAGCCACCCAAGCGGGGCATACTAAAGGGTTCGCGGAGCAATACGAGCAACGTGCATGAGGAGATTGTCTTCACCGGCGGTGGAGGTGGTGGCGCCACACCCGAAATGTTGATGCGCAACACCATGCAAAATGAGCAACTGTTTGAGGGCAACCGTGGCGGTGGCAGCGGTGGCTCCAATTCGAGCCAACACTGCACATCGTTCACCTCCGTGGAGAGTCTTCGTAGCGATGGCGATCACGCGCCGCAACAGCGAGCCATGACGCTTCCAGCGAATGCCCGTTACGGTGCACCACAGACGCCCACACAGGCTGCCCATTTGCATGTGCTGACATCGCCATCGCCGAGTGCGGACAGTCTCACGGATACCACAAACTCCTCGTTCGCCACGCCGCCATTCTCACTCAGCCCCGTTGGCGAATCCCAGGGCATCGATCGCTGGGCTCGCGTGCATGCCTTTGAGGATGTGCAGCTTCCACTACCACCTGTCCAGCTGGTGCAGCTACCGCCTCCCAGGCAACTTGTCATCAAGCGGCAGAAGTCACCGCGCCAGGACTTCGGCTTTAGCCTTAGAAAGGCTATTTGCTTGGATCGCACCGAGTCGCTGATTTCGCCGATTTTTCGGCCTGTCATCTTTGCAGAGCCAGGTGCTGGGGGCGGTGCCACGGGTCTTCTGCCCGGCGATCGCCTCATCAAGGTCAACGGCACGCCTGTTGGCGATTTATCACGTGAAATCATCATAGAGATGATACGCAACAGTGGTGATGCTGTCACCGTTGAGGTACGTAACCCGCAAAATAGATGCAGTTCATATCATCTTGTCTCATTCATGTGCAGGTTCAACCCGTGGCAGAGCTGGTGGAGCTAAGTAAACGCTGCATGGCGCCAAGCACGGCCACCGTTGAGGAGATCGATCATTCCATTAATAACGGTAACTGCAACACGCTTCGGCGCAGTGCCAGCAAACGCTTCAAACGTCAGGTAAGATCAGGCCGAAGCCCTGCAGCTCAACTTCAATCCATTAGCAACGCGAAATCATTAGGTGATTGATGAAAGTGTACCGTTTAACATGCACAAGAGTGTAATTGTTCCCTGCAATTCATTAATTATGAATACTTTCAATACATTACAAACCTAATGCAGTGATTAATTGAATAGTTCGAGTCTAACTCGTTTCCAAAGCACCATTAGCTCCGATGTGTTAGGTGTAATTTGCTTAAAGCTAGTCAAGGTTTATGTACCCTCTATAAAGCTTTTCAAAGTATCTATTATGTTGAAGAACTTTTAGTAGAGTTAAAGATCAAAGTTATTGCAGAAAAGTTGAACTGAATGCCTCTATTAATTATAATATATAGTCTAGCAATTATCATACTTTTTTATATATATATTATGGTATATTTAAGGCTGTTAGTTTGTATTAAATAAATTATAAAATAGATAAATAATAAATATATTTATTATATGTTATTTATCCAATATCTTTTGGATACGATCAGGCAATTCAATTAAATTATAATCAATACCAAAAGCTAAAATATGCCAAATTACATATTTCAAAATGATTATTGTTGAGGATGGGTAGCATATTACAATGTTTTTGAATAGATCTATATAGTATAGTGCGATAACTTTATATAATTTGTAGAATAATATTATATTGATTTGATAGAGAAGGTCAGATGATCTACCTTTAGCATATATTATCTTTATATCCTTTATGTAACTTGAAGTTAAATCATAAAGAAAGATAAAAATTTATCAAACAGTTGAAAGTATTTTAAAATTTTCAAATGTCATTCCCGTTATTACTAATATAATACTTTTTAATTTCTTTAGCTAGATATATTCTCATATTTATTTATATTTATATTCTCATTCCTAATATTGAACTTAATCCTGACCTTAAACTTTTTTCCTGATCTGTTCGAAACTACAGTTCTCCGTTACAGGGTAACTCCATGTCGCGCGTTTGCAATTGCAATTCTTATTATGTTGTTTACTTTAAGCTGAACCAGAAACGTGTTTGACATTTTTCACAATGTTTATCTTTTCACAAACGCTGAGAAATTGTCAGCAACTGAGTGATCAGACGACTAGAATTCCCAGCCCAACCCTTTGGTAGATTCAATTGGAACTATATACTTGTTAATGTTGTTTTAGTTGTTGTTGTTGTTTTTGTTATTGTCTGGGTTAAATTCATAGAGACGTCGACATATTTGAGCGTCTTATTCACTTCATTTAGTCGAAAAAAATAAACCGATTTGGCAACACTGTGAAAAAAACAACTCAAACTGCGTTTTAGTAAACATCATTAACAACATGCTGCAAAGTCGCCACTTCACTGTTTTCTTTCCCTTCTCGCTCCTCCCGTCAGCAACCAACGTCATCGCCAGCGGCGGCAACACGAACAACCGCAACCGCAACTGCGAAGCCGACGTCAACGTTGACGTTGACGCCAACTGCCACAGCAACTGCAGCTGTGTGCATTTTTTACACCCACTGTAGACTGCGACTGCGTTGGCAGCCTACACAAATAGCATCGGTCGCAGCTGCTGTCGACGTCGCAGTCGGCGTCGCTGCCTGTCGTCTGGTTGAATAACTGTGTGTGTGCGTGTCTTTTTGTTTTTGTCGAGTTTTTGTTGTTGTTACTCGCTTGGTCGTAGTTGTCGTTGGAGCTGTGCTGTCAGTACGCTGCAAACTTTGCCCAAGTTCGGTACGGAAATCGAAACGCGAGACGCCCACTGTGAGATTTCTATGCGGGATTACAGCAAAAGCAATTCGGATACAATAATAACAACAACAATAACAACGGCAACAGCAACTCTTAACCATTCTTGCCATTCAAGTTGGCTTTAATAGTTAATTCATAACTCCTTAAATTTCGCGTTCGTAACTCGAATCTTGCATTTCAATCAATCAATCAAACGCTGATCGTTGATTGGCCATTTTCAGCCAATTCAATTGTCTAATGTCAAAGCGTTAAGTGCTTAAACAGACACACATTCATATACTGAGTACACATCTATTTAGTGTTGAGGCTGTGTGTTGTTACTAACGTTCCAAGGTTTTGGGCGCGCTCCAGTTTCTCACTTACTTCCCGTTTCACATTGTGCGTCTCTAGCCTGGTCTGGTCATGCTCCAAGCTCCGTTGGCTGGCTGGCCATGACAATTGTTTGAAGTTAGCTTAGATCTGACTATCCGGTGGTCAAATAAAAAACACAAGCATACATACAGACAAAAACGTGCACACACTTATACATTCGTGCCTTTTATCATGTTTCTCAAGCCAAAGAGCTTCGAGCAAACTCTACGCGGTGGCATTGTACCCGCCGTGCCTGCTGCCCCCCGGCTCCGGTCTAAATCCGTCCTTTCATCGCGGTTGTACGGGCAAAGCGCATGCATGTGGCACCAACAAGGCCCAAAAGCCCGTGACGACACCAACCAAACCAAAGGCGCAGCGCAAGAACAGCATCAGTTCGGAGACAATCAGCGAAAGCGGCTCGGAGAATTCTAACAGTTGGCCATCTGCAACTGCTCCACCTCCGCCGAAGCCACCACGTCTGGCTGCCACCAAGCAGGCCAAAGAGGCAGCAACTCCATTGGCTCCAACCGGCTTTGAGCGCAGTTCCATGCGCTCTCGTAGTTTCCGACAGAATGGCAAATTCAACACAACACAGACTCCAACAACAACCATATCAACAACAACTCCAGCAGCAGCAGCAACAACATCATCCACAACAACATCTGTACGTCCACCCTGGAACAGCTCCGCAGTTGCTGCCTCAAAATATGCGGCTGCAGCAGCAGCTGCCGCAGCGGTAGCGCCACAATCTCCCCTGCCCAGCATAAGAAGCTCCTATCGTCGACGTCGCGATGCCCAAAACGCTTCCCAACAATGGCCGGCCATCTGGGCCAACTCGCTTGCCTGCAACTACAAAAACTATGATGCAAGTCTCAGGCAAAAGGTGCGCATAATAATTACACTATACAACAGAGAAAAACAATATCCCTGTACAGGGTATAAATACACAAAACTTTAATAGAAAATGTCAAGATTTCTGACGAAATAACTTATGTTCATAATTCCTTTAGGTCGTTACAAACTTTAATATTTGAAAAAGGTGAAATTTCATTATTGGAATTTAACAATAAAAAAATTCTAAAAAGTTTTTAATAAAAGCGGGAAAAAATATTAAAATATATGTATGTACAAATATACACATAAATACTATGTTGTGCGAAACGACTCTTAATGATAAAGAATTCTTAATGCAAATTTTGAAATCAATAATTCAATTTGGACGTAGTATTATTATTATATATATTTTAGAGTATTTCCATAGGAATGTTTTAATTAAATTAAATACATCTGATTTTTTGGGAAATAGTCAAAGTTACTTTCGGAATTAAGTGTTCTTTTTGCTATATAATATTATTGTTTCTTACTACACAATGTTAATTAGTTGTTATTGACTTTTTTAAAATTGGTTGCTTTTACGACCATTTGACCTAAATGTTTCTGTTTAAATGTTTACTTTACATATATTTATGAGGTTTTGAAGCATTTGTCGTGACTGACTCAAATTTTAGGTGTGGTTTGAAGTTCCATAAAGAACCTTAAATATGGTTGTAGAATAATCAATGCCAAAGCTAATTAAATAGCTCTTAAAATTGAGTAAGCTTTGTATTCATATTGTTATTATAATATATATTTGAATTACAAGTTCTCATATCTTGTTGGTCAGTGTTAAAAAACTTTCTGGCCCTTTATGAGTCGAATGAATGAATGGATCGATAGATTGTCGAACCGTGACCCAATGTACGATTTAGTTGTTAGTTTGTTTATTATGCTCGGACAGTTGGACAATCTGACTGCGAATGGGTTATAGAAATAGGGTCGGGGATTATGGCTGGGACTGTGACTGCAGATTGGGGAATGATGCGGTGTGCGTGGGCAAATGCTCGGCTCATAATTTACGATATGGCCGTCTTGTCGCTGCATTTATGGCTTTATGGCTCACTACGCCGACGTTGGACGCCCTGTCGAGCGGAAGTATTCATTTACGCAGCTCGCTTTGTCGTTGTTGTCTCTTCTTCGTTGCGTTGTTGGTTCTTTGCGGATAGTTGGAGTGCTGCATGGGGCACAATAAACTATAGTTGTAGATATGAAATCTTAACATTTGGTAAACCTTGGCATAAACTTAATTGTCGGCTTGCCTCTGTTCTATCTCTGCCCCTGTCTCTTTCTCTATAGCCTTTTTATCTGCTTTTTGTATCTCTGTCTCTGTCTCTATCTCTATCCATGTTAATTAGTTAGCTGCTCTTTTGTCTGCACATTCTTTATCTAATTTGTGTATTTCATCAACTTAAACTGCATCGGGTTCATTGAACCGATCGCCGAGTGCAGCTATTGATTGACAGTGGACAGACGGGCGTGTCAGTTGCCTCTTCTCTTTATTTTTTTGTTTTTGTTTATAAATTATACATTTAGACATTAATGCATATGTGTGTATATATACACATATATCCATGGATTATATGGATTTTGTATACAAAAAGATTATGCTCTCGATTTGTTCGAAAATACAAAATTTTTGAAGTCTTTAGAAATTCATAAATTTAGATTTATTAATGCAACTTTTATTGTTTTTATTAAAATGTAGTCAAACAAATATTGTTCTTATATATATTTATCCCATCGTTTTGAAGGTTTTTATTGTTAATCAATTATGCTATTTAGAGAAATGGAAATGTGGAATATTAAATATTTAAGTCTGATAAATATTTTCCTTTTAGAATAGACTGTAGTCTTACATATTATCGATTTTTAAGATCTTTTTACAATAGTTTTTAATTTTAGTCAAATACTCATATATATTACAAGTTATTCAAAACAGTTTTAACAGTTTGATCCCCTTTTAATTTGACTCCTGTTAAGCTTATAGATTTATTTTTGTTCATTATTAATTTAGTTCCATTTTACATAGATATAAATTGAAGATAAATTTGTTATAATTAAGAATATATAGATATTAAGACTTTATAAATGGATTACAAATATGATATTATGGAAATTGATCTCAATTATAATGCATAGATGATGCGTATACTTATGCCAGATATAAATTCAAATATTCAACATACTATCTATAGACATGAATCGCAGTCGAACTGTGCGAATACTGGACATGAGTGAGTCTCGACATTTGTTTCCTGTGCAAACATTTTCGATCATTATAGGGGAACCACGTGTAGACGGTCCATTAAAAGATCGTAACCGAAAGTGACTCAAGATTGGGGGCTATTGAACCTTTCACAATATTTTCATAATTAAGCCACAAAGTACGAGTGCAACAGCAACAACAGCAATTTAATGCAAAGTAGTGTTGTGGATCAGCAGGAGGAGGAGGAGGAGGAAAATGAGAAGCTGCTGCGGCAGATGCATAGATAGGAGGAGCAACAAAATGTAAACTGCGTCAGCAGCATGCAACTACGAGTAAATGCCATTTATAGCACCAAATGTGAACTGAACGTGTTGACGTCGCTGCCGACGTTGCATAACGTAGCCGCATCCACATCTACGTCCACATTCATATCCACAAGCATGTCTAGCCCACTAGCATTTTGTGGGAGAGGGACCGAGTGACGCTGAGGGGGTAGACAGAGTGAAGATAGCAAAGACTCGCTTCTACGGCCACTGCTAGTCGCGTCTAGGCAACTAATTAGGATTTAGAAACATCATCAAATTTAGAAATGCTCCCAAAATAAAACCAAAAGAGAGGCGAGGCTATGCGTGGTGGAGGAAATGCGAACTCAAGTACGATAATAAATGGAATAAATGCGTGAAAATGTGTCTGCCCAAAAATAAATGCAGAAATTCACTTGAAGTTAGCGCCCAACAATCTGTTGACCCCAATTTAAATTTATTTATTTTTATTTTAATGTTCTTTATACTTTATCTTGTATTTTGCAGAGTCGACACGAGAATGGAACTGGATATATTGGCAAAAGCGGCAGCGATGTGGATATTACTGATGCCTTACAGCCGGAACGTGTGTGGTTGATGCATCGCGGTGGCTTCACAGCGGCATTGCGGCTGCCGCCCACTGACACGCCCCATGAGGAGCATAAGCTGAGTGTGCGTCTGCTACACAATGGCGAACAGTTGACCGTTGATGAGGATGACATCGAGAAACAGAATAGCCCCGCATTGGATCTGGCTGAGGATATTTGTGAGCTAAGGTATTTGAACGAGGCGTCGGTGCTGCACTGCCTCCGACAGCGTTATGCCAGCAATCTGATACACACCAAGGCGGGGCCCACGCTGCTCGTGGTCAATCCAATGGCACCGCTGTCGCTCTACTCTGAGAAGGTAAGACGGTCTTTGGCTCTGGCTCTGGCTCTGGCTCTGGCTGTGCTCTACAATGATCTGGTCTGGCCTGGATTGGCTTCTACTGGTTTCAATTTGATTTGTTTCGGGTTATTTATTTATCTTGTCTCACACTCTGTATACTTTGTAGGTTGTTTCCATGTTTCGCGGCTGCAAAACGGAGGACATGCCACCCCACGTCTATTCGCTGGCCCAGACCGCCTACAGGAGTTTGGTTGAAACGCGACGCGATCAAAGTCTCATATTCATGGGCCGTTCTGGTTCTGGCAAGACCACAAGCTTTAAGCATGCACTCAACTACTTGGCGTTGGCTGCAGGTATGTCTAGACAATCGTGTTGTTATTGTTGTTCACGTTGTTGTATCGTTGTATTACCACTGTGGGCTGGCCTCGATTCGTGCCACACCGAAATGCAATCTGTCGTTCGATTAACTCATTTGCATTTTGTCTAAAAATGCGTCTATAATTTGTCAAGCCATTTCTCATTGTTCTATCATTGTCAAATGGTAAAAATTGGTTTCATTTAGCTTTGCAATGATGCAGTTTATGCCTTATAAATGTAAATCCATTTGCAATTGGTATTTTCATCGAACTGCGTCATTTTTTTAGTGAGGGGCTTAGGTTCACACTTTATCTTTGAGTCAATTTCCATAATGTACAACTATCAATATTAGAAATCAATATTTGTATAGATTTTTTAAATGTTAAATAAGTAGTATGGGTTTTTATACCCTGTGCCAAGGGAATATTGATTTAGTACAAGAAGAAAGCACATTCCTCTTTCATTCTGCTTAGATCAAACTATGAGATAGCAATACTTTCCATTGCATCTCCCTTCCAACAACTACTACATGTAGCTCATTTAATGGACCTTGCAAGAATATGTATATACCGTGTATGTGTGTATATAGATACATATGTGCAAGTATATATGTATATACACATCGGATACAATATAATTATCAAAATACTAGTATTTGTATAGAGACTGGGACAGGGTTATTGGTTATCGTTATTCATACAGCATATTATTGTTAGACCCTGATTTTAATTTAAATATGATGGTTTAAAGTGTAAATTGAATATAGATTAATCAAAAAATTTATTCATAATCCTAATCGCTGCTCCTATTGTGTAATTAATTCGCGAATTTTAAGCTTTTCATCGTAGATTACTGATTTTGAGTTATTTTTCGCATTTTAAATGTCTTTCTTAAAATCCTACTTTAATCTAGAGAAATCAAAGGGTTTAAACACAATTTTTTTTATACTTTCGTTTGTATAGACAAATTGAGAGACAAACTGAAAAGCATTTATTTCAATATACAAAGTTTTTGTAGAAAGGCGCTATTAATTTAATTAATATATAAATTAATTCGAAAACTAAAATACTCAAACATCAGATACATTTTTCAGATGATTTGCTATTTTTCAATTACAATCGAAAATGATTTAATTGGTAAAGAGCATTCTATTTGCAATGTTTATTATGATATTTTTGTTCTTTTAATTTACAGGTGCATACAACAATTTCCTCAATGCGGAAAAGGTGGGTGCTTTGTGCACCATCCTGGAGGCCTTTGGGAACACTAGAACCTGCCTCAATTCCAATGCAACACGAATGACGCAACTGCTCAGCCTGGACTTTGATCAGACCGGGCAAATAGCATCAGCCTCGTTGCAAGTAATATGAGTAAAATTGACAGATAGATAACTTAACTTATTCATGTCTCGGTTGTGGTTTACAGGTGCTGCTACCGGAGCGTCAAAGGGCAGGCAGGCGCTTGGCGCAGGAGCACAGCTTTCATATTATGACGCGGCTGCTGGCGGGTGCCGCTGGTCTGCTGCAAAAGGAGCTGCATTTGGAGAACATCTCATCGGAGGACAGCCATCCGTTTATATCGCTCTCGCAGAGGCTGGAAGATCGTCATCGAGCAGCCAATGATTTTATGCGTACTGTGCAGGCCTTTGAGACCCTGAACATTGATGCGAAGGCTGTGCGGGGTATTTGGAGCATATTGGCGGCCATTTATCATTTGGGTATTGCTGGCATTACGAGAATGGGCACTGGCTCCACGGCACGCACTCAGTTTGCGAATCCAACAGCGGCACGCAAGGCGGCAAGCTTGTTGGGTGTCAATCTAGAGGATCTATCGTCAGCTGCTTTCGGCTTGACCCAACCAAATACCAGTGGAGGTAGCTTGAGTCCTTCCAAATCGCCTACCTCAGATGGTGGCCAGGAATGGGCCTGGGAATGCCTGGAAGCGCTCGTTATTGGCCTCTACTCCGAGGCACTGGCTGCTGTTGTGGCTCTAATCAATCGCCAGATCTGCACATCAGCTCATACAATTGCATCGATTATGCTGATTGATACACCGGGCTTCCAGAATCCAGCCAGCTGTGGCCAACAATTGGGTGCCACTCTGGCCGATTTGCGTCACAATTATCTGCAGGAACGACTGCAAATGCTTTTCCATCACACAACGCTGGTCGCGCCACGCGATCGTTATGCTCAAGAGCTGGTGGAAATCGAAATGGATCATGCTTCCGAGTGCCATCCGGGTCCGCTGATATCACTGATTGACAAGGCGCCACAGAATCATGTGGTACGCTCCTCCCAACGAGATCTACGCGAACACGATCGTCGTGGATTGCTGTGGTGAGTATACCGTTTAAGTTTACTCTATGTGCAAACATTTTATTGCATTTCTTTTACAGGCTGTTGGACGAGGAGGCCATCTATCCCAACTCCAATGATGATACATTCCTGGAGCGTTTATTCTCACACTACGGCGATCGTGAGCACCACACGCTGCTCCGCAAATGCGCTGGCCAACGACAGTTTGTACTGCATCATCTGCAGGGCACCAATCCGGTGTTGTATGCCGTCGATGGTTGGGTGCAGCATAGCCGAGAGCACCCCGGCATACGGAATGCAGTGTCGCTGCTGCAGGATAGCAGTCGTGAGGAGATTAATCGCCTCTATATTGGCTCACTGACGCGCGGTTCCGGTGCCATGGTATTCTGCGGCTCCTTTGCCGGCCTCGAGGGCACACAGTCCTTGCGACGCGTGTCCAGCATACGTCGATCCTTTACAACGGCGGGTGTTAAACGCAACTCGATTATGCTGCAAGTGAAGTTTACCGTTGACGGCATCATTGATACGCTACGTCGTACTGGCACTCATTTTGTACATTGCTATCTGCTCCAACACAATGCAGGCAAGCAGACCAAATATACTGCAAATGGATCGCCCAGCTCGGCGGCCGGTCAGGCAGCCAACGAGGAGGAGCTGGTTAATGTGCCACTGTTAAGGAGCCAGGTAAGGCAACCGAGATTCCAAAATCTCCTAGCTTTTTATTCATTTTACTTCTTTCTCAGCTACGTGGCTCACAAGTTGTGGAAGCAGCTCGTCTGCATCGTCTGGGCTTTCCCGAATCTGTGCCATTGTTGGAGTTTGTACGTCGTTTCGGCCTGTTGGCTGGCGATTTGGCGAACAGTAAAGATATCAGTGTGGAGCAGATACTGGCCGTCAACGAGCTGGACGTTGCCAGCTACCGTATTGGCCCAAGTCAGGTAAGTTCCTAAACAATTTCTATTTAATTGTCTTTGCAACATTGTAAGTTAAACGTGTATTTGCAAAAGCAAATTATTATTTTAATTACAGTTTAAGAATTTATTATAATTAGCAATAGACTTTTTAAGTCAGAGCTTAGAAATGTCTGTGAGAAATTTCTTAACTATCGCAATATATTTACAATAATTATTGAATAACAGAGTAATCTAAAATCAATGTCAATCCAAATTGCGGGGCAGAGGTAAATGCATAAAGTTCATAGTAACAAGCGGATTAGTCGAGGCGCATGCGACAGTTTAGAACGCTGCATCAGTATTTGCATCTGAAAGAGACTAAGGCTACAGTCGAACTCAGTCGACTGTGGGAGACTCTGTACTTATCGTGAAAAGCAAAATAACAAGGGGGCGTGGCAAAAAACTAAAACAAACTTGATCTTCGTGCACAGCACTGCACAACTACACATATAAAGTATTGTAATGCTGGATAGCAAAAGGAACCGACCGGGACTCGAACTCGCGATCCCTTGGTTGACATCCTAACGCTTTACGCCCTGAGCCACTGCTAAATGACCGGCCGGCCGACAAAATCAAAATTCGTATTTCGTTGCCGCCTTGCAAGTTTCTTTTGCTCAAATAATGCTCACATATTATCGTTCGTTCTTGGAAGAGAACCGCAGAACGTCCGCACACGGGCACACTCGATGTGTACCAAATTTGCCAAGTCTGAAGCTCTTTTAATACGATTTTTGCGATTTACGGGGGTGGAAGGGGGCGTGGCAAAAAGATAAATCTATCTTGAACTGCCTGCACACAGTGTTGTTACCAAATTTGGTAGCTGTAGCTGCTATTGTCTCTGAGATCCAGCTGTTCATACGGACGGGCAGACGGACATGGCTATATCGTCTCGGTTGTTGATGTTGATCAAGAATATATATACTTTATAGGGTCGGAGATGACTCCGTCTGCCTGTTACACACATTTCGCTTTCGTCAAACTTAATAGACTATGTACTTTTTTAGAGTACAGAGTCTAATAAGAGATTATACGAGTATTTAATATATGCGTTTTATTCAAAAGATGTCATAAGTTTGCGATTATCTCTTTAAGAGTTGATATTGTAATCTATACCTATGTTATTAAATGTTTATAGATTTTAGTATTAGATCGAACTAGAATAAATATATCCTTCACTCTTGTTCCATTGTTTCATACATAGTGGAGCAGAAGAAAGCAGCAGAGTATTTAGTATTCATACAGTCTTTATGAGCTAAGGTTAACGTTTAATTGCGCTCGTTTTGATTAAGTTCACACTTCGTTTGCTTTGATCAATAATTTAGTTTAATTATCAATAACTTAATTATATATTTATATCTAGGCGGTGTGTGTCTTAAACGGTTTTAATTTATTCTCTGCCAGGTGAAGGGAATTATATATCATATTTGTGTTGTAATCATTAATTAACCGTACAATTCAAGCTGAGTATTCAGAGCATGATAGCAATATTAAAAGCCCCCTTAAATTATATTGATCTTAGTCTTTAACTAAGCCTATGCTTAAGGATAGTTTTTTGGTTATGCGCCATGTTTTCTGACTGCGTCGTCCTAGATGTGTCTTCGCTTGTCGCTCGTCTCAAAAATTCTCGAGGGTATCGGTGGTTGCATGTGCACTTGGCCATCAGCGGTACCGAATGGTGGTTTAGGTCGCGTGCTGAGATAATAGATACCCTTCTTGGGGATGGCTGGCTCACCGCCCATGAATACATCGGCGGGGCAGCTTACCGTTTTGCGGTTACCCGAATTGCAGTTACAAGTGGCAGACAATACGCTCTCCAATGAGTTGCACCGAAGTGCACCAAATAATTTGGGCCGACGCACTGACTCCGCAAAGTAATAAACAGCAGCGAAATGATCACAGGCAAAGTCCAACTCGGTGGCAGTGGCATTTGGACAATGGGTCTGCCCGCGTCCCCAATTGACAAAAAATGCCGCCTGGCTGAGCTCATTAGCCTGTGGATTACCCAAGAACTTCAGATCTGTATGTATGGACTCTACATAGAGTGCATCAGTTGGTGCCAGTCGTTCTGTTGGTCCCAGTGCGAGCTGCGTGAGACCCGCGGGATCCAGAGCAATGATGGCGCCCAGACGCCCGGGCGACTTGAACAGTTTCCCGGTGAGTCCAGCTATATGAGTGCCAGCACTGTGACCGACCAGATAAATGCTCTCATAAGGCACACCCGTATTGTCGTGAAGAAAGCGGAGAAATTTCGCGAGACTCGCGGCTATCGAACGCAATTGCTTGGACACACGATAGTAGCTAATGTCTATGGCCTGTCGACTCCAGTCCATGACGATAACATTGAAATTGCCACGCGATAAATATGCATCCTTCATAGCTGCATTGTAACATGCGCTGCTCTTTCCTGTCCAACCATGAATGGTGATTCTACAGATGACAACGTCATCATATCAATCGATCATTATATTGATAACGTCATCTTCGACTCACCTGACTGGCCACTTGGGATTGAAATTCGATCTCTTCAGCATACTCAAATCACCGGGTCGCATCAGTTGACGCTGTTGAGGGTTCAACGGCGTATAGAGATCATATTGTAATAGACTTGCTTGAGAACCCTTCATTGGCCGACGGAACAGCGATCGAACTAAATTTTCTATTACTTCCGTTATGGCTGTTTCACATTTGCCGGGCTCATAAGCAAACGTACGTTGGCCATATGACGAGGCGACTGCCAAAAATAAAACCAGAACACAGATTACACCTGATAATCGACTAATGAGAATCCAGATCATTGGCACACTTACTTCCAGCTGGGTGGAGCAGGAACAACAACAGTATGTTTAACAGCAATTGCATAATTAAAGCGATATAAATGAAATGAAATTAAATTAAAAACCCGAAATAAATTGAAATTGAATGTGATGATAAATCGCGACAAATTGTTAATTAAAAGACAGTTAAATTCAGCACAGCTCACTAAAAGAACACGAAATATTTCTGAGCAGAGGCTGCGAGAGCGTTCACGACAACGACAACGACAGAGACGCCTCCGATGCGTTACAAGTTCTGAGCTAAAATCTAAACGGACGCTTGGTTAAATACTACTACTACTACTAAGTATAAAGCTAAAGCTTAAAACACAGAGCGTGTGTATCAAGCTGAGGACGAGACGATCAATTTATTCAATCATGAGCTTGTGGACGCAAGGGCGGCGGCCGGCTTCCAGCTTGAGATTCAGAATCAGCATCAGCTCGGTCACTGTCATGACAAGCGCCCATTTAACAGAGCAAACTTGTTATACCCCGTATGCATCAGCACTCTTCAAGTGGGTATATACAAGAATAAGAACAAATTGTGCCTTATACAGATCGGCATTTTAACCAGGCTCACTTTAATTACTTTTATTTTTCAAACCTGGGTATCTAATAGTCGTGCTTTCTTTTCATTGCGACTTTAAAGATTGAGCTGTCGCCTGCTGCCTGTTGATGGGCCTTTTGCAACAGAAGCAACAGTTAACAATTTACAACAATTGCAGAACTAAGTGCAAGCAAATACTCGAGTACTTGCCTGGGTTCTCTAGCTACTTGTCAGTTTCAATTAGCTTTACTGCCAACTCATCCAACCAGCGACTACTGTTGTACCGCTTAAATCGTTTTAGCCACGTTTTCTTCAACTTTAACTTTATAATCGCTCCCTACCAACTGGATGAAAATGAAATTGCCGTGTTGCCAGAATTCCATCATTCTTTTGGCATTCAAAACTTAAATTTAAACGCTCTCATCCCAATTTGTCAGTTTGTTTGCTTAATAGGCTTTCACTGCCTACAGCCAAGTGGAAATGTTGGTTCATTAGTTATTTAACATATTCATTTATTCGAATACAATAATTATATGTATTTAACTCACTCATATGTGTTTTAATTATTTGTGCATCATTTAAATTTCTTTGAGACTTTCTTATGTAAGCTGTTGGTATGCGATTTATTAATTATGATTGACTAATTAAACTGTCATTATTCAATTGAAATGATATTTTAATTTTATAATTCAGTGTCAAGATAATTTAGTATCTAATCCGTAATTAACTCAGAACCTGAAAATGTATCATCATTTATATTAGTATAGCCTAATTTTCATTTAATACACTTATAGAATATTATTGATTTAACTGACTTAAATGCAATATTCGTATAATTGGCAATTTTGTACGTTATTAATTTGAGTTGCTTCACACTTGATTCTCTTTGTTTCCAATTCTAGTCATACATAACAGAGATTGGGAGTTGTTCTTGCCCAAGTCTTTCGATTTCTTAGGTTAAAAATGCTACTAACATTTTCCACTGGGTTAAAAGAGAGCGAGATTTTGTGAATGTAACACAGCATATGTTTATGAATTCTCAATGGGCTTCTTAGCATATGCGTTGAGGTATATATGCACATACGTATTTTGGGGGGTTCAACAATAATATAAAATACATATATACTTGTATCATTGTTTTCCCAACCATTTAGCGGGTCTTCAATGTCGTAGCATAAATGTGCGACTTGCTTTAACGACAGCGACATTTGAACATTTGACTTAGACATCTCTCGCTTCCTCGTTTTCCCTGCCTTTTGTTGTCATTTTCATATGCCCGAAATAAAACGTAAACAGTTAACAGATCGTTCAACTCGTGCGTGCTCAACACATTTGAGGCAATCATTCGGAGACTTGTTACAAAGTTTATTGACAGGATTTACGTTTAAAATGCAATAATATTCGAGATGAAACGCCATTGATCAGTTTTTTTTTTTTTTTGCTAATACCCACTAATTAAATAATTAGAGGGTATATAGAGTGAGTGCCAAATATGCGTATATAGGAGTAAATAAAGGGTATCTACATGTCGATCAGCTACTGCTTACAAACTTTCTTCACAGTATTACATAATGTTATGATATATTTCTGATAAGGACGACGAACTGCATTAACACTAATCAATACTGTGGTTGGCTTTAGGGTATTTATTCTTTGAAAAACCGATCTGTTACTTGTTTTCTGCTAATTCCATCATATTTACAATACACACGGAAATTTGTTATTTGTTGTTAACTCGCTGTCATTGTTGACGAGCCTGTCGACCTGGTAAACGGTTCTTGTTAAGCCCTCGTCTTATTGCCTTATATATGATTTCATTTTAAGAGGATTTTCCCCCCACAATTAATTATAAATTAGCCCACAATTACTGATCCAAATCAATTTGCAATTGCATACACAGCACGCGTCATATTTTGAATGAAACTTGCTTTTTATTTACTCCTTTTTTTTGCGAATCTCACGAAGTGAAACTGTTCTTGTCAATGGAACCGAAGTTCAGCGTTACTAGGCAGAATGAAATTGGATTTGATTGTGTAATGCGATTCGCAATAGACCTGAAAGACCAGTTGTCTGATTGGTATGGATGTGAGTATGCCGCTTTGTTTAAAAACAATAAATGATTATTGTGCTTTGCAAGTTGTATGCTTATTAATTCAAGTGAATTTCGATTTTTGGGTTCTTTCACTCGAGGATTTTAGCCATTTATTCATCCCTCAGTATATTCAAAGATTTGTTAAATGAATTATGCCGCTTAAACTGGCTTAGCTTAGCACAATTAGTGAATTTAAATTTTATAAATATGAAATTAACAAATCTATCTATTAGTTATTTATTAGTTTAATTAATTATTTCTGTTCCTGTTTTTAGTTTGCAATTAATGTCATTAAGTTCATTGACTAATTCACGTTATGCATTATAAAATAAGAAAATATAATATTGTCAATATTAGAACAAACTTTTAAACTTTTGCTTAAAGTTCATAAAATAAGAATCTCTTCACATATATCGCATAGTGCTTTCTTGTCTGATTTCTTCTTATATATTCCTCGCTTTTATTAATCAAAGTTTACTCTTGCATGCGTTTTCAATCAACACGCAACACTTGAAAGGTGATTCTATGAAGCTAGACATGACTGTTCTCTGCTTACTTCTTGAGCCTATTTAGTTATAGTAACTTGCTGAGTTCGTAACAACAATGTCTCTGGCTTGTGCTCGCTTGGTTGGTTGGCCGGTTGGCCAGTTTGCTGGTTTTTGATTTCCTGTTCTCAGTCTCCATCTCAGTTCACATGCAACTGTGAATCCCAACTTAAAGCCGGTAGGTGGTCACAAAAAAATACAAAAATAACTGATCGTAATAATCTGTTGACGTCACTTGTTGCAAGTTCACTTTTTTCTTCTCTCTCCGTTTCGTTGTTCTTGTTGTTGCTGTTGCTGTGGCATTTGCGATGACGCTGACAACTTTCACGGTCAAGTTCATCTGCGAAGCTCTCGCTTCCATTGTGGTATAGAATTCCGAGCTGTCGTGTCGAGTTGTGTCTGTTGGTTTTGTAATAAGTTCGCCCAGCCTCTCTTGGGACTCTGGGGATTGTAGATTGTGTCTGAATTGTTTGGCTCTCAGTTGGTTTCTACAAATGGAAAACGCTGCAGCAAAAAGCTGGAAAAATCAATTTCAAAAGACACACAAGAAATGTGGCCCAATAAATCTGCAGTGTGCGTAACGATTGGTGGCAATACAAATGCCAGTTATAACAACAACAGCTGGTTTAAAGACAGTGATTTCAGTGAGATGGTGAACATCTTTGCGGGGAATGCGATTGTCGAGATTTGGCGTCTGCTTTTGCTAATTTCTGCTCTGAGCAGCGGCCTGTGGCTCATGGGACGTGGAGAACGGGGACGATGTGTATGTATATATCACTAAAAATCCGAATCAAATTTCAATCCCATAATCAAGTCTGAATCTTGAGCCCAGCCCAATCGAACCAATCCGACAGCCGTTGACTTTCACCAAAAAAAAGTTGCGTTTGTCCCGCGTATCGACCCGTTGCAACCTGCACAACGACGCGACAACGTCAACAACAGCAACAACAGAAACAGCAACAACAACCACATTTGTCCAATGCACATTAACATTTTTTTCATGCAAACATTTAAAGTGAAATTTCCCAGCGTTCGCTTTCATTAGAAATGAATCGAACCGAAACTGCTGACCACAGCTTGCCCCACAGCCCATGGCGCCTTGTTGGGGCAGCTTTCAAGTGTTGCGTAATATATTATTGAGGCGGGTTCTGTCATCAGTTAATGCAACGAATTAACTTTTTTTTTTTTGGCTGAAGAGAAACACGAAAACTTCATTAGTGCTTTGACATGCAATGCGGTGTCCACTCCAGAGTGGGCATGGGCGTGACTATAATCAATTTACGCATTAATCTAAACCTGAAGACAGGCCCTTTGGGGTCCAACTCTATGTAAACTAGTTTTGTGGTTAATTATGAAACAATAACCAGGAAGCTGCATATATATATTTTGAAAGAGCTGTAAAAGTAACTCTTGCTTCGAATCGGCTGTAATTCAGTTAATTAGTTACAAGACGTGTTTTTTATTGCCTAATTGGAAAATTCGAGAGAGTCTGGTTAAGGAACCCACCGACTTCCAGCTGTGAATGCTCAGATAATAACAATAATATGTGTGATAAGCTTCGATCTGAGACTTGTGCGTAATCTGATAACTGATTGTATATCACACTTGCATTTTAAGTAATTGATAACGTTAAGCGCAATAAGGAAGATGCGTTCAATTGTATAAATCAAAAATCCGATAGAGGTTTTACACAGTTGGCACACAATTAATCACATTTGTCCATAAGATTTATTCGTTAATATTTGCATTATCAGAGCGTGAAATGTTCAGATTTTTTTATATCAACGAGAGAAAATTTATGCATTCAAATTAAATTGTATAATTTAAAGGAAAATGGAATGCAGAGAGTTATTAGAAATGTTAAAAGATGCTTTAGATTAGAAGATCTGTTAATTGTCATGATAAAATAAATGCAATTTATTACAAAACCTGAAATTATACATGTAATACTTGTAAACCCCTTCTTCGTATAAATATGTAAAGTTGTCTGAATTATTCAATTTGTTCAATAAGTGTTGCAGTGCCTTACCCGTGCACAGTGCAGTGACCTGTCAACCTATACAAAGTCCACGATAACTATAGAATCATGTTATATAAATGTTTATCATTGACATGAATGAGCGTTACATAGGCAAGCAGTTAAACAGTTAAACTCGTCTTGAGACGCTTTTCTTCAGACCAATTGCTGACAATGAAAAGTTCAAATGGAAACAGAAATCAGAAGACAATGCACTTGTTTCACTTTTCTTTATACAAGACGATGAATGCGTCAATGATAATGATGATTAAGCTAATGATTACAATGATAATGATAATGATAATGATGATGATGTCTGCGTGTGACTGAGACTGTTTGTAATATCGCTAATGAGGCGAATCAACTATATAAATCGAGCATATGTAGACGAAACTGATTGTTGATGTTGGCAATTAGCATCGAACCTGCAGCTGCAACACGTTGCAGACCCAACTGTTGACCCCCTCATAACACAGCTACCTTCTCCTTCTCCAGTACTCACTTGGTATTGGTTAACCATGACCGTCGTCAATTACGGTAAGCTGCGACCATGTTCACGGCTCTTTGTTGATAAGCCACTTTCGAATGCACAGCAGCGCACTTGGCTGACTATTGATGTTATTGTTGTTGTTGCTGTTGTAGTAGTAGTTGGTTATTTGGCTGGTTGGCTCTTTGAGCTGTTTGGCCGTTTGGCTGCGTCTGGCGCGCAGCAAGAAATTCAGTTGCGCCGTTGAGCTCAAAGAGAAAACACCATACGAATTACGCGCCAAGCGCCCAGCAGCTGTGAAAGTGTTGGAAGCGCTGGTCAAGTGGCCATAGCCCCGACCAATCGGCCAAAATCGAAAGGAAATTTTTGCAGAGAAAAAAAAAAGAAGAAAAAAATTGTATGCACTTTTACTTGTTGTCAGTTTTTACATCATCATCGTCATATTCATCATAACTGATTGTCATTATCATCATGTATAAGCACACGGTCAAATCGAAGCTTTCACAGGCGCGTAGCACACCGCCTGTTGCAACAACAGCCACTCCACAAAAGCAACCACACGCCCTTGGTGCCGGCAAGAAGTTCTTCTCCCACATACGTCACAAGATTGAGGATAATCTCACGCCCAAGCTGAGTGGCAAGCTCTATTACAAAGGAAGCAAACACACACGCTCCCTGAGTGCCCTCAGTCTCGTCGACAGCGGCGGCTGTGTGGGCGGCAAGTACACGCCCACAGCGACAGTTGCAGCGACAGCTGTGGCAACGCCAGTGGAGGCGCCTCTCTTTGCCAGCAGCAATCCGTTAATGATGAGCAGCAGTGTGTGCAGCTACCTGGACAGCGATGATGAGAGTCAACTGAGCTTGAGTCTGAGTCTCACACAGCAATCGCTGGAGGATGAGATCTTTGCGGAGCTGGAGAAGGTTGCCCACGATGAGAGTAAACTGAACGAGGTGCTGCAAAGTTTCGATCAAATATTGCAGGAATATCCACCAGTGGATGAGCTAGTTCCCGTGATGCCCACGATGGTGTCTTTGATCGAACCTGTGGAGCAGTCGTTAGCCCCGCCGCCGGCAGAGTTCTGCGATCGTCAACTGCTGTCCAAATCACACAGCACGTTAAGCATGGCCACATCCAAGCGACAGATCTATCAGACACCAGAATTGGCCAACTCAATGCTCTTGCGTCGTAGCGATTCCAGCTCCAATCAACGCTACAATTCGCTCTGTGAGCTTAGTCAGCTGAGTGGCAGTCGCATACCCATTTCCAAGCATTCCAGTCTGCGTTGCTTGGAGAAGAACAATGCCAGTAAGCAGCAGCAGCAGCAGCAACAGCAACAGCAACCACAATCCCAACGACAACAGAAACAACAACGCACTCGTTCCATGCTAACGCTGAGCAATCGCCATTGCAGCCAAAGTGTGACGAAGGTAAAGTCAACGCCTACAACAACAGTTGTTGCAAAATTGCCACCTAAGCGAGCCAACTCGACGCTGGAGCGACGTCAGGTGGTTGTGGCCAAGCCTCCGAGACGTGCGAATTCCACATTGAAGTCAAATGCGCACAGTGATGAGCTGCTGGTCAAGTGTCTGGCCAAGGGTCATGAGCTTCTCCGCAAGGTGGAGAATCTAAATGGGGGCAAAGTGCGAACCACTCGAGGTGTTACCAAGGAACACACGCAACTGATACGGCACAAGAAGAAGCAACAATTGCAAAAGCTACAATATGCCAATGTGGAGAAAGTTGGCAAACCGAAGCTTGAATCATGCAAGATAATTCCGCCCAAACTGGGCGAAACCTCTGACAAGAATCACGAGCTGCTGGTTAAAGTGGTGCAACAACAGCCACCGCCCAAAAAGTCACCGAAATGTGTGGATCAAAGCTCAAACTCCGACTCCGATGACTCGGGACACATAAGCAACACGGTTCTATCATCGACATCCAATTCCACGGGCAGCCTCTGTGAGTCCGAGGGAGAAACAGAGCAGCCAAAGATCAGTTGCTGCAAGCCCAACAAAATCGCGCAATTGTTGCAGAAATTTGAGGCCAAATCGAAATGCCAAACCACAAATCCACAAATGCCGATGGTGGTTACCAAAGTGGCGCAGGTGCAGGCGGTACGCTGCATACAAACGCAGGTGGAGATCTATCCCACCTATACGAAAGAGGTAACTATGCGGCTGCATTAGTCCAAATCCCCGGCGAGTTTCCCAAATAGAAAGGCCCTTCCAATGAATACTATCTTTACTATAACTATATGCTATGGCTATTATCTATTATTTAGTTACAACTATTTCTTAACTATTAACTCGAATAAAAATAAACTACATTAAAACAATGCTCTCTGTTCTATATATTCAACTTTAACACTTGGTTTTGGAGTAGTTTACTGTTTGCCCTGCCACGCCCTAAGCTGCTTTGCCCTGCCCTGCCCTGAGCCGCCCATAATATAAAAAAACACTCATACTCATACTCGCATATAAATATATTTTTCCCAGTTGGCTTAGTCGCAATTTCACATTGGTTTACTTTCATTTTTGATCTACGTGCGCCGCATAATTAAAAAATTTCGAAATTGTTTCTCGAGAGAGAAAAAGAGAAAAACGTCGCAAATTCGTCTGACGACGACGTTGCTGCCACACCTCGAAAGGTGCGTCCAAACCTAATCCCAAATGCCCCATCCCCAGAGTGACTAATTTGTAGTCTTTATGGTGGGTCGCTCTGTGACTGCATTTCTTTGTTTGTGTTATAGAGAGTTGCCTCATGGAATTTGACTTCGGTCTGCCTTTGCTTTGGTTTTCCTTTTGTTTATTTACAATTTTTTTTTTTTTTTTTTTTTTTTTATTTTATCTTTACTTTCCCACCTTTGCTGCACAGGTGTGCAAATTGGTCTGTGCTTTTTTTTTTTTTTTTTTTTGCCACCTTGACCTTCACTTCCTTGAATTGATTACATTTCGTTTGAAATCTGAATGAAATTGGATTCGCAGCTGTACTTATTGTTCAGCTTGGGTTGCAAGTTTTCGATCTTAACTTGCTGTTAAATGATTCTCATTTATAATCATATAATCATAATCGACCAAATATAATTCTAGTATTCATTAGCCAAAGTTCAGCTTTGAATATAAATGTTCTGTTTGTGTAATAGTCAGACGAACACATCTTGGGCTCTATAAGGTGTATAATATAATAGTGATCAGTAATAGTGCGCGTTCTTAGATATGTTATTTATCTAGATACGCAATATTTAATATTTCTCACTTTTCAAAATGAACAATTGTAAACAGCAATGTTAAACATAACAGTAACAGTTATTGTTGCTTGACTTAACTACTTAATACAAAAATCAAATTGTGAACTTAATTAATATAGATTATCGTTCTCTCTTATTCTTTGACTTTCTCTCTCTATTTTAATTTAGTTATTAAAACCAAACTACCTGTCATATTTAAAGCTGCACCTGCAAAGATGATGTCTTGTTTGAATTGAATACACATATATTTTATCTAATTTCAAATCGTATTATAAGTTCTATCATTTCGTATTAATATCACGTTTTGTAGATTTGCCAGCTGCTAATGTCAACACTCAAGAAAAGATTCATGAATACTGAGCCATAAACATATATTATCACTGTATTTAAAACATTTAGAAAAGGTTGCTATAACATCAAATTGAACAGTCAAGGTCAACAGGGAGAGCTTAATTTCTCTCTGTTTTGTAATATTTCTAACACCAAGATGAAAGTGTTAATATGACTACCCCAACAATATTTATATTAATATATTAACACCCTCTTTCCACTACTAAGTTGATATAGACTTTTGCAGTTTTTCTTTTTTTTTCCTTTTTCACTCAAAGGAACTAAAACTGAGAAAATTAAACAACAAAAATGTTTAATAAAGATGGCATTTATATTAAATAAAATAATGTTATTTCAATAATAACAATAAAAATCTCTTTAAAATCTCTTTAACTCAGGAAAATGTCTTGTATTGAGTAAATCAAAGCTTAATAAACTCGTAGCTGACATAGCTATCTGGGTTGAAATACCTTGTTTACTAAATAATAAGTTTAAGGTTTGGTAACATTAGTTTTGAAATACTTTTGTTATTTATATAGACGAGACACTGATGCACTTGTACTGCGATCACTTAATGTTTGATTAGACTTTATTTTAATGAAACTTGAACGTCTAAACAATATGTATTTATATGTACTTTAATTCATAACTATAAAAATTCAAGCAGATGTCACATTCCACAGGTCGCTTAAATAATTATTTTAATTACCAAAATTATTTAGCTTGTTTAGTTATAAATCTGTGTGAAGGTTGAGTGTATTTATAGTATACCCTGGGCCAGTGATACATTAACTTTGTGCAGAAAAAGTACAAAGTATATCTATTCTTGATCAGTATCAACAGCATAATACCGAATGAGCCATGTCCGTCTTTCTGTCCATTGGTCCGTCTGTAAATCTGCCCAAATGTGTATACCATACGCTGATGATTTATATACATACATACGTATATACATGCATGTGTATATGTGTCAATTATATAAAATGCATGTAAATACACTATTATATTACTTTTACTTCAATGGTATAGGGTATTATACTGTCGTGTGCGATCGTCTTATCCGTTACTTGTATACTAATTATTCTGTAAATTATGCATCTTCCTGCAGATACTCTTCCGTTCGGGGGTACTTAATGAGCTGGAGGCCAAACGCGATGTGTTGCTCTCGGATCGCATTATCCAGTTGCAGGCCTTTTGTCGTGGCTATTTGGCGCGCAAAAAGATGTCACAGCGACGCATTCAGGTGAGTCCAAGCCTCAGACAGGTGGAACTTTCTGTTAACATAGTTTTCTGATGATTTAGGAGCTGGCCGTCCGCTGCATTCAACGCAATGTGAAAGCCTTTTTGGCAGTTCGCGATTGGCCTTGGTGGCGTCTCTTGGTTCGTGTGACGCCTCTGTTGAATGTTCATCGCACCGAGGAGCAGCTGAAGATCGCCAATGAGGAGCTGCTCATGCTGCGTGCCAAGCTGGAGAAGATCGAATACGATCGCAGCGAAGTCAAGAACGAGAATCAGAAATTGGAAGCCAAGGTATGATGATTTTTCATGGTGCTAAGAGAATACAATTTGAATATGTGCGTTAGTTTTTAATTAAAATTGCGCTACAGCAGATGAAACGCAGATGACAAGTGGCTGCCACGGCAAATTATCTGGGGCAACAAGATTGGGGCAGTTGTGTATAGTGTGTATACATTTCACATTTTGCTGAATGATGCTTTGTGTTAGCTCAATGCTTCATTAAAAATGATCAACACTTTTATATAAATACTACATACACAAATGAATGCTATGTATTCCATTAATTGTTGCAAAGTGGCATTTGTGTGGGAAAACATATTAATCGAATATCTTTAATCTATTTTTAGTTTGAAGATGAGTCGCTATTTTGTTGAGATAACATTTAGATGAGAAATTGCCTTTCAAAATACAAGTTGCCGTTAATTTTCATACACACTCTGACCATTTAACTAGATAAACGTTGTCATAATTGCCCAGAGCTGTGGGTGGCCATTCTTATCAGCAGCCCTGGCAACTTGTTTAGTAAAGCATTGCACTGATAGCGAACCAATTTAATTGCGTTAACTGGACTGCTCCAGAATGAGATCAAAGTGAACTTGACGACAACTGAAAGTGAAGTTAAATCGCAAACTTACAGGGTTGCATTTCACACTAATTGTGATTTAGTTGGAAACTGCAAACTCGGGATATTTCCGCCTCGTGTTTGGTTTATTGTAAAATAAATATAAATAGCTTCTGGGCAATGCGTGAGTCCATTGAACACTGATTGTATGTATGTATCGCTGCTGCACTTAAGAATAGCGAGTTGTATGTATTTTTAAATGCTCTCAAAGATCATTAATAATACTTTACTGTCGCCTTTACTCGCCTTGTGCTCGTGTGTCGTATTGTGTTGCAATCTTTGGCTGCACGTTGTTCATTTACATAAGTTGCTGTCAGATCAACAGTTGTCTCAACTTTGAATTCATATTATACATATATACCATATAGATGCCCGAGATTATGTCAATAACGGGGCTGACCAATGTTGCAGTTCTTTTGCCACACTGAGATTTCCATCGCTCTCTCGTGGTTGGTCTTTCACTCTCTCTCTCTCTCTCCCTCTCTGCGCGAGTGCTGTGCCAAAAAAGCAACTGCCCTGGCGAGCTTTTCTGGTCACGCATTGCAAGTGGCCGCCGGATCGCGATACGATACACTTAGTTGTGAGGCGAACGCTTGAGGCGCCTAACCGTGCCGTACTCTATCGCGCCGTGCCGTACCGTGCCCTGCCGTGCGAGATCCGTATCCGTATTCGTATTCGTATTCAAATACTGAATTCGAATCTGATACGTTTGCGTGTGTGCGATTGTAGAACGGTGCCAAAACTGAAAATTCAAGAAAAATAAAAAGAAAAGCGAACAGCAATCAGCGAATAAAATAAAAACCAAAAGCAAAAGCAGCAAATCAGAACAACATATTGGCAATTTGATGCTTTAAGCCAAAATAAATAGCATTTTGGGTTTAAATTTAAATATTTCTTGTTGCAAAACGAGAGCGATCTCACATTTTTGACAGTCCGTTAAACCAACACAAAGATCCCTCAACGAACCACCACACAGAAGCTCAAAGATCGACCCGTCGATCGATCTAACGATACAATAAACGAAACGAAATTTGCGAATGAGTTTGAGTTCCAAAATTGGCTAAAAACAAAATTTGCACACGACCAAAAGAAAATCCCAATAACCTAGCTTTGCCCCCCTCTCCCTCCCATTTGACTAACACGCATCCATCCATCCATCTGTGTCCTCCCTCGCCTATCCCTATGGCACCACTGGCACCGCCTGTTGATGCAGCAATTGATGACCGTGCTGACATTGCAGCGTCGCCAGTTGGCCAAAATGAATATAGATTAGAGTGTGAATCCGATCAGGATAAGGCAACGTTTATGGCACGCGTCTTGGCCGCCATGAATGGTATTACAAAGAACAACAACAATAGCGGTGGCAGTGGCAGCGGCAGCGGCTCCTCGCTGAGCAACCACAAGCCACCGAAACCACCGATCAGTCAGGCACGAAAACAGCTGCGTCTGCTGCCTAAGCAACGAGAGCAGAGTCCGGTGCAGTCGCTGGCCAATGGACACACAACCACACGCAACACACACACAACCAATAACAGCTACCACACCAACCACTCAACACGCACCACCAGCTCGCAGTCGCTTTCAACATCCGGACTGGGTAATGGCCAGCAGGAGGATAGTGAAAGCCATTACGAGGTCACACTGAAACTGCCTATATCAACAGGAGCAACCACAGCTGGAACAGCTTCCGATGCGGCCATGGAACGTTTGCGTCTGCTGACACGTTCTCCAAGTCCTGCCTATTCGATATCCTCACGCTGCTCCACACAGTCGAGTGTCTCACGCTCCTCGCGACTGGAAACACCGCCACGTCGCGTATTTCCGCAGAGCTATACGCGAGGCAGCGGCCTGGATGCATATGAGATGCGGCAGCTGGAGAGTTCTCCGGTGGTTTTTGATGCGAATCTATCGTTCGTACTTGGTTGCAAGCGGCAACCAGTGCATCAGACGGTGCGTCCGACGCCCTCATTCGAGGACCCGCGCACTTCATCTGCTTACCTGAGCGAGAAGATCCAGAATTTTCTCAAGCGCACCGATCACGTGCAGGAGGAATGGACAGCCATGGGACGACGGACGAGACGCCACAGTAGCAACAGCATGACTGCAGCTGGCAACAACAGTCGCTGCAGCACGCCCGGCAACAGTTCTACGTACTATGATGACTATGACACCATCTCCTTGATAGAAAGACAACGCGAACGCAACAGCATGGAACGATGTGGTTCTGTGGGACGCACACGCTCTTCCCAGAACATCCTGACCAAGGCATTTCAGCTGTCCAAACAGTTGCCACACACACCAACATCACGTGGCAACTCCATGGCTAGGGAGTCATCGGTGCCCACCTCAGCATCCGCAATGAGTGTAGATGATGACGATGATCGCACCATACGCGAAGAGGACGACAATGAGCTCGATGAGGTAGTTGCTGCTAATGCTAACCTTGAGCTTGTCGAACATTCACATATACCCCGCAATATATACCCCGTATTGTTGAAATGGGGTGACAGGGTGACAATTGATCAGATGTCACCCCATTGCCCACCTATGGAACAAGTTTTCCACATTTCACCTTCATATTATTATTAGGAAAATAATAATTTATATGATTAATTGAAAAATTGAATTGCGAATACTTAAAATACTATAGAATTATACATATATTTTTCTGCTCTTCACCGCACGGATTGACCTGTTGAAAATGTTTGTTTATACAGATGCAATAACGGGAACTGCTGGGAACTGTACCTGTTGTCGATATCTTTCCTTCTTTTCGTCAGACATGCGACACCAGGCGCGAGCAGCTTTCTGGACCAGCTCCTTTGGGCTTAAACCGCAGTGCTTAAGTCGATATTCACGTATAAAGTTCAGATAGGCATTGTTCATAACTGGTCCTTGTTTACAAATTATTACTTTCTTTTTGAGACAAGAACGCCTTGAGCGTTTCCGGGGCACACATTTGGCTATTCTCCTCTTTGAAGCGCTCCTAGGCTTTGTCTTTCGCCTTCCCGCCGGACACCTGGTCTTATCTTGCATTTTTTTGCTGGAAGCTGGACCAGCGTAATCCATTGCTAAATACTTTTATAAGAGAGAAATAGTTTCATATAGAAGAATTACATATTTCCCGTTTGATTTTTCTTACCTATAAGTACAACAAAGTACAAATATTTACGAATTTTAATTAAAAAAAAAATATTCGAAATAAATTTGTATACGCGTCAACTGAGGAATAACTGTGTTGGATTATAACAATAATATCGTAAACTAATAGGTGACAGAGATCTGGTAGTCTACTACTTTTATTCGATTCTCAGGCCTTAAGCCTGAGTCACATGTTAGTTGCTTTCAATCTCCCATGTTTTCTGATTACCAATTCGATTCTGTGCGTGGGTAGTTGACATCATTTCAAATGATCTCTGCCTTATAATAATACAAATATCAAAGACTTTTAAGTAAACATATGGTAGAGAATTCCATGCTGCGTCGCTGCTGACATTGACAGCGGAATCCTCCGACTGCGCGACGTCTCGTTAGTTAGCGGTTCACTTCAGATGCTTCAGTTCACTTTATTTTTAGATTCCAATACAAGAAAAAAGAGGAAAATATGCATGAATCACGTAGAACGAATGCCTTACGTAGGACTTGACTCTAAGGGGAAAATATCTATATATTCCATGGAAATATTTCGTTTTTTGTTTATTTTCTTCTTGATTTTCAGGGGTAACCAAATGATTAAGTAAAATTGTAATGCAGCCTAGACAGCTAAATGGTGGAGCATTAAAATATGATATAATTTATGTAGAGCATGCTATTGAATTTTCCGAGTTCACATAATACCATGAATCCTCCAATATTGATCTATATGTAAACTCGATTGTTGTATATATTTAAATGCATGAATGGATCAAATTTAAATGTAACTTAGACAGTTTAAAGATGGAATATTGAAATATGATATAAATTACAAAGATTAGGATAGGGAACTTTATTCAAGCTGACAATCCTTAAAAATATTTAATTATATGTGTTAATTACATTATATTCAAAAGTATCTTAAATACTGAATATACTAGGTAGACTTAAAACTATATTATAATGTAATAGTAATGAATTTCTAAAGCAATTCCAAATATAGCTGCAATATTTGCTGAATTTCTCAGCTATTCAATCTGAAATTAATGACTTGAAAATTCTACATTCTGCTTACAATTTATTGGATTATGAAAGAAAATTTGTTTCTCTTGTCGATATATTTTTTTGGGTTGAGGCCATGTAGACAATGAATGGTATCTAAACTTAGCATGCCGATAAGATAAATAAATATCTCAACTGTTTATAAATACGCCAAAGAAATGAAACTGAAATTGAAATTAAGCAAACGAAGCGAATTTCATTTATGAATTTCTTGTGAGAATTTAAATGAAAGTGGCACATAATAAAACGCAAGACAGTGAGATGTGAGAACATGGAATCCTTAAGAGATGTCTAATTGCTTTGTTTGCTTCCACGTTTACAGTTATCCGAGCTGACTGTGGATCTGGCAGAGGAGCGTTCCACGGCTCACGTTGCCACGGACCGGCTGGAAGCAGAGACTGCAGAACGTTTGAAGCTTGAGAAGGAGCTTGGAGAACAGCAGTCAAAGGTAAAGAACCTACAGGAGATGACGGAGAAGCTGGAAATGGAGCTAATTTGTGCCAAGTCCGACTTGAATGGTATCTCCGAGGATGAGGATGCCGATCATGAAGATGGCGCCGGTGGCGTTTATAAGCTTAAATACGAACGCGTCGCCAGGGAATTGGAGTTTACCAAACGCAGATTGCGAACACAGCACGAACATGATCTGGAACAGCTGGTCGGGCTTAAGAAGCAATTGGAAAAGAAGGTGAGTTCTTCTAGACCAATTAAAATGTAATTAGCTAAGTTTCTATCCCTTCAATAATAGCTATCCGATGCCTACGAAGAAGTTGAGGAGCAACGTCAGGTTGTGGGCCAATGGAAACGCAAGGTACAAAAGATGTCCAACGAGATGAACGATTTGCGTATGCTGCTCGAGGAGCAAAATGCCCGTAACAATTTGCTGGAGAAGAAGCAGCGCAAATTCGATGCTGAATGTCAATCCCTGCAGGATGCATCGCGCCAGGAACGGCAGGCCAAGGAGCGCTATGGTCGTGAAAAAGATGTGCTGCAAGCTGAGAAATTTACGCTGGAACAAACGCTGGCGGTGAGTGAACTAGAACTGTGACTAAGCTAACATTTGACTCAGCTAAGCAGACAAAGAAAAATTGCACTTGTCTACTGAGGATTTCTAATGATATTTCTCTTTTGTTGATTCGATTTTTTCAATGAAATTAATTGTGATTGATTCATGCACGAATTCGTGACTAACACTCATCTCAAAAACCATTCATAGACTACATATTGCTGGAGCATGTTTATAAGATACATGTTGCTCGGACACATGTTGCTAAAGAGTTTAGCGGGTTTGTGGCTAGATGAGTTTCACATCAGACCAATATTATTAAGGGATACAATTTCAAATTAGATGCTAATTAATTATAATTTAAATTGTAAATTATTACCGCAATCGTGAATTACGCTTATCTCAAAAACAATTTACAAACTACATGTTGCTGCATCATGTTGCTAAGACACATGTTGCTAATGATTTTAGCCGGTTTGCGGCTGGGTAACATGCGAGAGCAGGAGAGCATGAGGGAGGCAGCTAAACAAATCGGTTTTATAATCAGCTCTGGCAACAACAAGTGGCTGTGCCAGTGCCAGTTTCAGTGGCAGTGGCACATGCAACATTGCGGAAGATACAGATACAGATACAATATCTTGAAAACTCGTTCAGCTTGTTTACCCACGCCATTGCTTGACTGACTGCCTGACTGACTAAGAGACCGACAGACTGGCGGACTGTGTAGTCTACGTGTGTACAATGGCAATTTGAAGCTACCTGCCCACACCATATGCATGCGGCATGAAGCATGTGGCATGCTCAATGCTCTTTACAGCTATTGTCGTTGTTGTTGCCGCTGCTCTTTCTCGTATGTTCTAAAAAGGTTTTTCCCTCTGTTGCGCTCAGTTTTCTCATGTTTTTGTCGGTCTCTGCTCTTTCTCCGTTTTTGTGGCTTTCTTCAACGAAGACAGTGACCGAGTCGCACAGTGGCTGAATGAACGTCGACATCGACGCGCGATAACTGGAGTACACATACACAAACACACACAAACACGCATAATTCCACGAAAAAAACATATTAAAAATATATATAAAACGGAAAAATAACACTAAGTAGAAGTTTTGACTGCGGCCGCGTGATAACTGGTCGGACAATTACGATTGTCATTCCCATTCTTATCCCCGTACCCGTTCCCATCCCAGTTCCCATTCCCATTTTTATTCCCATTCTCATGTGTGTGGCCTGTGCTCAAGTACAGCCATGAGTCTCAGCGCCACATGTGCAACGCGACTGTTTGAAGTAGGTTGGATATTCGGAAATGGGTCAACAATTGTGCTTTAATTATGCCTTGAACTGCTTTTCCCGTAGGATACGCGTCTTGATCTGGAGCTGAAGGAGGAAAAACTGGCATCGTTGCAACGCGAGCTGGAGGAGATGACATTCGGTGGTGGTACTGAGGAGGAGTTCGCTCAGCTCCGACGCTCGAAGAATGAGACAGAGCGTCGAGCCAAGGAACAGGAGGAGGAGTTGGATGAAATGGCCGGCCAAATACAGTTGTTAGAGCAAGCCAAGCTGCGTTTGGAAATGACGCTGGAAACGATGCGTAAAGAAGCGCGTCGTGAGTCACAGCAGCGTGACGAAGAGCTAGAGGAGGTGCGTGGCAATGGATATAAGAAGATTAAGGCGCTCGAGTGTCAACTGGAAACGGAGCACGAAGAGCGTACGCTGCTGTTACGTGAAAAACACGAGTTGGAGCGTCGCCTCTCCTCCATGGAGGATCGCGATCGTGTAGATCGTGATGCCGAGGAGGCACAGAATCAGAAACTGCGTCGCGACTTGCGCAAATACAAGGCACTTCTGAAGGATGCTCAGACGCAGCTGGAAAGACTCAAGGCAGATACGCCCGGAAAGACGCTAATAAGGCAGCTACGCAATCAGCTAGAGGATGCGGAATCTGCTCGCTCGCTCGCCATGAAGGCACGACAAACGGCAGAGGCCGAGCTGGTCGAGGTGCAGTCTATGTTCGAAGAATCGCATAGAGCACGTAACGATGCCGAGGATCGAGCCAACACAGCACATCGCGATCGTGCCGAACTCCAGGCCCAGATCGAGGAGAACGAAGAGGAACTGGGCGAGCTAATGAAGAAGTACAGCGCCACCGTTAAGCAGCTTAACGCGGAGCAAATCAATGTCTCTGAAGCCGAGTTCAAGCTCACCGAACTGGAAGCGGAACGCAATAATCTTAAAGAGCAGGTGGCCGAGCTACAGCACCGATTGGACAATGTAGAGAGCTTGGGCGATCCCACCATAGCGGTCATGTCCAAACGGTGAGTTCAACAACGATTTCTTCACCAATTGAGTTGCTTAAGTTTTGAAATTCGTTTTCAGATTGGAAATGCGCACCAAAGAGCTAGAGTCTCGTCTGGAACTGGAACAGGCGACACGTGCCCGTCTCGAGGTACAGGTCAGCCGGCATAAGGAATCGCTGGAGAAGCTGCAAAACGAAGTGACCCAGTCCAAGCTGCGGGAAATGCAGGGACAGGAAGTGCTGAAAAAATCTCAAAAGAGTTTGCGCGACATGCGTGAAGAGTTCCACTCGATGTCCAGCCGTGAGCAGGAATCATTGACGCGTCGCAAGGATCTGGAAAAGAAAATGGAAGTCATGGAATCCGAGGGTACAGCGCTAAAGAACGATCTGCGCTTGGCGCTGCAACGCATTGCGGATTTGCAACAGGCCATGGAGGAGGAGGGCGAGGAAGAGCTCAGCGAGAGGTAAACAATTGTTGTTAACCATAACGGGTCTGGAGGTCAACTAATCTATCAATACTTACAGCGATGATAGCATCAGCTCTGTGGGATCCATCAGTGACTTGGAGGAACGTCTGCGGCCGGTGCATGTGAAGCGAAGTTCACAGCAGTCGTTAAACGGCATCGCCACTGCCCCAAGCACGACTCGCACATTAGTCTGCGAGAAGGACGACAACAGCCCTAGGTACGCTGATAACGAAGTCAACTCAAACAGCAGGCAGCACAAGCACTAAACACCGTATTAGCACCATACGCAATAACAATAATAGCTCGATATAATATAATATTATTATTATACTTATGCATATGTATAACTATCAACTACTGCTATTCTACTATCAACTAGTTAGCTTGTTTAGCTACTTAGCTTGTAAGGTCTGTTGCTATTTGCCGGCTTATCTAATTAACCCAATTACTTCATACATGCTACAACAACAACAAACCATGCCAACCACATCCAAACCAAACTCTGACCAAAAAAAAAAAAACCAAACAACAACATCAAACAACGCCAACCGCCTCCCATCAACAACAACAACCAAAACAAACTCATAAAAATCCAATATGCTTTGTAAATATGTTCATGCATATGCTTACATATGCAAAAAAAAAAAAAAATCAAAACAAAAAACAACACTTCCCGCCTTCCAATACGTCCATCCAAAATGCGCCCCCTTCTTGTGCGTGCGTATGTGTGTGTGTGTGCGTGTAAAACATTAGCTTTTTCTTATTATAGAATAACCGTGACGTCGCCATCATCGCCACACATACATAAGCTGGCACTGGCGGCCAAAGCCATACCGGACCAAAAGCCGGAAACGAAAACTGCAGCAGCTGAGAAAATAACAGCAGCTACAGGAGAAACAACAGCAACAACGACAGCAGCCGCAATAGCAGTAGGAGTAGCAACAACAACAGCAACAGCAACAACAACAACATCCACAACAACAAATGGAGTTAATAAGCCTTAAAAACATCTCAACGGCTGCGTGTTTGTTTATTATATATTTGTTTCTTGAATTCTGTAATATTAATTAGTTTTTGTTTTTTTTTATTTGATTACTGTTTAGTTCAATATGTTTAACTATTTATTACCGAAATCTAGCTACTTATATAAATTTACATTTAAATATAATAAACACAATCTACTTATATAAACAAATTCCGTTTCGAATGGAATCGTAGTTAATTTAATTTGCGACAGTCCCTATACAAACAAAAGTGATTCAAATGTTCTACTATCCATCTCAAAATAAAACTAACACTAACGTTCGATATATAAAAACACCTAACTACCTATATAGACCATTTTCCTATAGCAAACTTAAATGAAATAATTAGTTAAAGGCGTTTCAAAATCATAGACAAGTATGCGTGTAATGCGAATATAATTAAATTTTTACTAAACTAAATTCAATATTTATATAACAATATTTTACACATACATCTCATGCTAACACTAAGTGCATCCAATATAACCATATAAACATTAGCAACATTTTTCACATAGTAAACTCATCAAGAAACAACTATATTATTTAAAAAAATACTTATATATCAGAAATTCCAAATTAAATTAAAACAAAAAAAAAAATGGAAACGACAAATAAATATATTGTTATAAAACCCAAACATCTGTGTATATATATTATATATTAATATTGTACTTACTTATTATAAATGTGGGAAAACGCTACTCCTTTGATGGCAAGCCATGACGGGATGGAATAAAAGGGAATTATTAAAAATTACGATTAAGAAATAATAAGAAAACTAGCAAATGGAAAAAAAAGATACAGCAGAGATAATAATGTGTTGTACATTGTTATAAAATGCAATTCCTTATTACATTTTAAAATATTACGTCTAATATTTAAGACTTGACTGAATTTATTTTGTGTTTTCAACCATATTAGCTGATAATCTACTTTAAATGTGCCAGGTACAATTGCAATTGGTTGACCCCAAAAGAATCAAATGTTTCAAATGCCAGCACTGCCAATGGTAAGCAATCAGTTGTTAAATTTGGCATAATTGAACCACTTGCACCACCATTGATTTATTTGTGCAAACACGCACGCCCGTAGGTCGAGGTCAATGGTTAAAGTCTTGGAAGTAATAGTAAGACATGCCTCAGTATATGCTTATGCCCCTACCATGCGGGTGGTGTCTATACATAGTTCGAGGGCTAGAAAAGTCGCACCCGCATCCCCATTAAGTGGCACCGTTTGTCAGCCACCAAACGACTTTGAAAATTGCTACAATGCGACGCCTGGGAATGTAAGTCAAGCACGCAACTGTCGACTTGGAAACACTTGAACACACTTGTTGTATGTCAGAATGCAGAAAGCAGCAAAGGCTGACATCAATCAAAATAGAGGCAGCTGCCAGTTAAAGATATGTCGAGTCGTATACTCGTATACATGGAATGACTTTTCGATCAAAACAAGGTAAGTCAGAGCCGGCTACAGCAGGAGGGCAACAGGTGTTGGCCCTGGCAACACTTGAAGCTAGGGAGGAGTCGGACAAACAGCCTGGCGTGTCAGTTGAGATGAACTCAAAACAAACCCGTCAACTAGGCGACTGTCAAATGCGCCATATATCCGTATATCCGTATTATCGACCAAACAGCGGCAACTAATAGAATGTGAACTTTAAGGCACTTTCTGAGTCCCAGTTTGGCTCAGACACATATTGTATTTCAACCGCTGAATAACGTTTCAATATACTGCTCTCTTCCATTGTATTGCTCAGTGTAATCATGGATGACCGCACCATAGATTCAATCTTCTTGGGCTCCCTCGAGTCCCTGCCGCCGGTTAGCTCAAAAATTGTGCGTATCTTTACCAGCTCCACATTTACGGGTATGTTCAAAACAAACAAACTCTCGCTTCATATGTGACCTCTTATGTAATCGTCTGTTCGTATTGCGCTTGCAAACCAGACACCACAATGGAGCGAAACACACTGATGGCTAAATGCTATCCACGTATCAAGGATTATTGTCGCGAGAAACATGGTCTGGAGTTTCAAGTGGTGGACATGCGTTGGGGTGTCCGTGACGAGGCCACCGATGATCACATGACGACAGAACTTTGTATGCGTGAAATCAAGAATTGTCAACGCCTCTCGATGGGTCCCAATTTCATAGTGTTTTTGGGCCAGAAGTACGGCTACAGACCCATTCCCACATATATAGTATCCTCGGAATTGCAGCTGATTAGCGAAGAGCTCACGTCCATGGGTGTTGATCGGGCACTGCTCGATCTTTGGTACAAAAAGGACAGCAATGCCGTGCCACCCATTTCTGTGCTGCAACCAATATCTTCCATATTGATCAACTTTAACAACAAGGTAAGTTTACGATAGTTCAAATGGCGTAGTGTGATGTAATATGATTCACTTGCGTCTTTCTTGCAGCGCGTACCTAAGTTGCAAGCGGAGGATCAGGCTGTCTGGTGGGATACGCTCAATAAAATGCAAAAGCTGCTGCGCAAAGCTGCTGCCTCTTTGGGTGCCAGCAACAAAATGTCCAAGGATGATGTTCACAACTATTTTATGTCAGGTAAGTGGAAAATAAAGAGATTTCGTTGCGTCAAAGTTGAGTTATGTCTTGAATTTAGTTACGGAACGAGAGGTGATTAATGGAATCTTGAATGTGAAGAATACAAAGAACCATTGTCTGGCCTATGTGCGCTATATAAACAATATCAATTTACAAAATCTAAAGAAGGCCTCACTTTTTGTGGACATAATCAATCGCAGCTTGGATACGGAATCTGCTAAACTACTGGGTGACCTGAGGGACACTCGACTGCCCGCCAAGATCGAGTCAAGCAATGCCCAAAAGTAAGTGGAATCTAACTATAAATAGTTGCATAACTTAACGAGATGCAATTGCAGATATACTGTGGAATGGATTGGTCGTGAGGGCTTGGACATTGAAACGCATGAGGAGTATTTGAATCATTTCATATCGCACTTCTATAAGAATGTTGTTAAGCTCGTGGATAGGGCCATGCGCAAGGAAGACTCCAGTGCACAGGGGCAGATAGTAACTGAGATCCTTCAGCATTTGCACGCTTGTAACAATTCGGTGAAAATCTTTTACGGCCGCGAAGAAAGTTGCGAGCGTATCAAGCGATATATGCTGGGGGGATTCAGATAAGCCACTTGTCCTTTTTGGCGACGGAGGTTGTGGTAAAACTTCATTGCTGGCCAAAAGCGCCTCATTGGTGGCTAGCGAATGGTTCGCCGACAAGCGGCCCATCAATATTATACGGTTCCTTGGCACCACGCCGGATTCGAGTGCCTTGACGGCCACCCTCATATCAATATGCCAGCAGGTGATATCCAACCATTCTTTAAAACTAGAAAATATATTCAATTCGTATTTCTACTTTTACCAAAAAAAAAAAAAAAAACAAACAAAAAAACACATAAAACAAAACAATTTACAAACGAACTATGCAGATATCGTACAACTATATGCTACCCTTTGAGAATATACCAGATGATCTTGTACCATTAACAGCACATTTTAAGCAATTACTAACTTATGCTAGCCAAAATCAGCCGCTAACTCTATACTTAGATTCAGTTGATCAATTGACGGGCACTCAAGATTCAAATAAGGTATCCTGGATACCAACACGTTTGCCACACCACTGTAAGGTGAGTCCGAGGACCTTTCGACGCGATTATATTACTCTCTTTCTCTCTGAGTCAAAAGACTTGAATCCTATGCATGTATTCTCGCTAATTCTATTTCTAAATCGTACTCTAATGCATGTCCTTTTGTGTATACAAACTCTTATTATGAACACTTAAAGAACTTTTTGCATGATAATTTCACATCGAATTTCTTATCATTTTGCACAGAAACTATGCGAATAATCAGAATATATAATTGGATTGTTCATTGGTTGAGTTAGGGATACTATTCTCAAGCACTGCATGAAACATCTTAACATCTATATAAAAAGTTAAACAGCTTTGATTAAATTTCAACTGCCAACTCAATGTTATTGAAATTTTGTCATTGAATTAAAAGTGAAATTTGAATCAAACTTATTTCTTAGACATCTTACCATTTTATGTTAACAAAATTGCATGATGCCAAATCCAGGTACTTAATATTTGTAAATATTTTGCAATATGTGTAAGTTTCTTCAATTGCTTGAGTTGTGCGTGCTAAGCAATATCACTCGCAATTAATTCAAATTTTCCACAAATTTGTTGCACTCACCCAAAACGACTCTAGAAATGCCGTTCTGCATGAGGCAAACAGCCAGTTTCCGGGCTGATCAAGTACCATATACTTCTACCCTATCTGCACATTATGTACATATATATGTGGCATTGGGATTGATTACAGATCATCATATCTTGTGCAAACGAACCGGCTAATCCGACAGTTTCTCATGAGTATCATGTGCTGTGCAAGATGATTGATGTCGAGGAGAACTTCATTGAGGTGACGGCACTGGGCGAAGAGCTGGCCATGAACGTGATCAAAATGTGGATGAAGACAGCGTGTCGCGATCTTAACAACTACCAGTGGCGTTTAGTGGCCAATGCCATTAGCAAGTGCTCCCTGCCCATATTTGTGAAGCTGGTCTTTGCCGAGATATGTCGATGGCGCAGTTATACGCGTCCGCAAGAGACTCATCTGGCTAACACGGTGATGGACTCGATTATGTTGCTCTTCGAGCGTGTGGAGAAACAACATGGTCGCATCTTAGTCTTCCATGCACTCGCCTATATAACAGCCTCTAAATCAGGTCTATCCGAAAGCGAACTCGAGGATCTCATCTCACTGGATGACAAAGTGCTGGACGATGTCTATCAGTATCATATGCCGCCCGTGCGTCGTATTCCACCGCTGCTCTGGACCCGCATCCGCAACGATCTGCCCAACTATCTAAGCGAACGGGAAGCTGATGGCGTCAATGTCATGAACTGGTACTATTAGGGCGAACATAAATAACTTAACGCGACTTTCTTCACTTCTTCGGAGTGATATAACCACGATAGATAGATAGATAGATATAACCACGATAGAACAACTGATTTGAAGTAGTTTGTCCATGAATTAATCATGAATATGTTAAAAACTTGCATTTATTTTATAGTTTCTTTTACTTTTATAATAAGATAAGAAATTGTGATTTTTATGTAGAGATTTGAAATTGAGCTTCTTTAATCAAATTCAAATTTGCTGAAATATCTTTATTTTCAATTAGATCAGATCCAAAATGAGGTTAAATTTTAAAGAATGAAGAACCTAAAGATTTCAAATAATAGACATCTTCCGAGTTTTTAAAATGCTCATTAACATTTTCTATCAAGCTTTAAACATAGCATTTTCGAATAACGTAATTGTTCAGAAATCCATATATGGATATAATATAATACGATTTTAGCCTTTAAAATTTGAGATGGATGTTTTATAAATAGCTCAGATATTATTATATTAAATCTTAGGCAAATCTACGTTTTAATCCACTGGCTAATCTATTATTAAACCATAATCAATTTATGTCCTCAACAGGTACCACAGACAATTCAAGGATACAGCCAAGGAACGCTACTTTAAGAACATGAACATGGCCATATATTTTCATTCCATGATTGCAGATTATTATTTGGGCATTTGGGGTGGTGGCATTCCAAAGCCATTCAAGTTCACAGAGATACAGAGGCATCGTTTTGGCCTTGCTGATAAGGAGGGATCCGCAGATCGTAAGGTGCCCATACAGCCGCTGGTCTTTACCAGCAAGGATGGCCTCTCCAAGCGTTATAACTTGCGCAAGGTAAGAATTTAGAATATCAAATGATATGTGGATTCTTAAGTTCTATCTTGCAGTTCGGTGAGCTGCCTTTCCATTTTGTGCGATCGCGAAGATTCAAGGATTTATTTGCTCACGTACTTTTCAATTATGACTGGTTGCATGCCAAGCTCTCCAGCTGTCCGCTTCAGGCGGTGTTAGCTGACTTCGAGGATGCCTCCACTAACACTGAGGATAAGGAGTCTAGGCGTGAGCTGATGTTGGTGGCGGATGCTTTGCGTTTGGGTGGCGCCATTTTGGCTATTTATCCAAATATGCTGGCACCACAGCTCATTGGTCGCCTGTTGCCAGAGATTGGTGGCAATCCCAACATCAAGATGTTGCTGCGAGCCTGTGATCGAAGCGGACCCAAGGACTGTGCCCTAATTCCGGTCAATCATTGTCTGCACACACCAGGCGGTCCTCTCAAGGTAAATATGAGTATATTGCAAAACTACTCGAGCTGATCCAACTCCATTTGATAGTACTCCCTGGAGGGTCATCAGTTTGCTGTGTTTGCCTTCTGCCTGACCAGCGATATGCGTTACATGGTCTCCATATCGACGCACTTCATAACCTTCGATTTGTCAACCTCGGATTTAACGAGAGACGTCAATCCTGGCATCGAGGGCATCATGCAGCAGCTAGTGCTCAGCCCAGACAACAAATGGGCGGCTGCATATTCTAACAACAACCAGACGGTGCTCCTCAACATGCTTTCCAGTGAATTCGTCGTGATCAACTCTCCGTTCGAGGAGGGAGATGGACCCGTCAGCGGATTATATTTGCTCAATCAGAAGTAAGTCGACCAACAGCTGAAAGTATTCTTAAGGTCTAATCCATTCTTAGTCTATTCCTGATTTGCAAACTGCACTGGGCGAAGTTCGACATGCGTGGGAATTTGGTGGATATCTTTGAGGTACCGGGTCAGAATACGGATTGGGAGATCTTGAGTAAGTAATGTCACTTCGTTGGTGTCCGCAACTTATATAAATGCTGATTTGCAGCCATGGAATTCTTCAGTCCAACGGATTACAACGTCATCTTCTGGTCGGGTTCCATTAATGAGATTCGTCTGCGGTTAGACTCCTGTCGCTCATCAAACAGCTCCAATTCGGTGCACTTCTTCAGTGCCTTGGTCATGAATAAGGGACGCACTCGTGCCTATGGCTGTGCCAGCGCAGAGAACTTTGAGGTGTCCGTTTACGATTTCACGGAGAACGAGGAGACCGGAGAGATAATCTGGACCTTTGTGGAGAACTTACCTCGGTATGAGAATGACGATAAGGAAATGTTGCTACAGTTACGACTGGATCAGCATCAGCATGATCGAATGTTGTTAGGCACCGCCGGCAAGGGATTTGTTATCTGGGATTTTGGCTGCACAGAGAAGGAGAACGAGCGCGAACCCATTGCTGAGGGCGCCATGTATTTGGCTCTGCCGCATGGCGTCAGGAACATCACCACCCGCATCATGCAATCGAATTCCATAATGGTCAGCTCCAAACTGGACTATGCTGTGGCTGGAGTGCGGAAGAATCTCTATGTTTGGTATCTGCAAACGGGGCAGCTGGCAAAAGTCTTGGATGCCCATTTCGGACGTATTATACAGCTGGAACCGCTAACGATTGGCAACTGGAACAATTTGGTTACGTCCTCCATTGATCGCTCCGTCAAAGTTTGGAACATTAATAACATATTCGAAAAGGTCCACGTCATAGATCGCCATGAGCTGCAGATCGATGACATTAGTCTTTCCGAGGTTGACATGGCTGTGACGGTCACACGAAGCTGTGTTGGTGTCTGGGAGACTCGTTCCGGCCGACTGCTGTCCAAGTTGGCCGATAGTCCGCTGGGTGCGATTGTAACGCATGCGGAGATCACACCAGATGGACGTTACATCATCTCCTCAGAGACTGGCAAGTTCTTAATTTGGAATCGCGTCTCTGAACAGGTCGTTTATCGCGATGATCAGCCGGGCATACAGCAGATAACGCTCATGGATTACGGCTACAAAGTGCTCACCGTATCCGTGCCCAACATCAATCAGCGGGACATCATAGCCGTCGCAGCCGGCGGCTCCGATGAAGCCAATCGCTTAACGGCCATCACAACACTTAGATCGGTTCCAGGTACGATGATCGGAAAACCTTTCTGACCATGATAACCATGACCATCATTATCTTTTTAGAGGGCACAGTCCTATTTCGATTTGACTTCCCCATTCGCATGCTAACTGGAATGCCCTTTCGTCAATCGGTTATCACAGCTGACAAGGCGTATATTATTGTGGTTACTGTGGACAAGTCCAACAAGGATTGCCTTGGAGTTTATAGCGCTACGAACGGCGCCTTCGTATCTAAAATACTGCTAAAGGGATGCGCTATAAAGGTCAGATGAGGTAAATAAATATGTTGAACCATTCAACTGATAAACTACTTGCATTGCAGGAGGTATTCACCCTGGTTCCCATGCCCCACAAGGCAAATCAGGTAGCTGTGATAAGCAGCGAGAAGGGCAGCATTATGGACATCAAGACCAAGAAACATTTACGTTCCATAGCCAAGTGGGGTGGCAGCCTAACAAGAGATGGCAAATGCGGTTTGTATGCTCCAACGAGAGGTGGCCTGGAAATGTTGGAGTTGCGCAAGGGAACTACTGTAAAGACCTTTATCCCCAAAGTGGCCGAAGGTGTATTCTCTGTCATTTGCATATTCACGGAAAACGATGAGTATGTGGCCTATTATCATAGCGGTCGCAAAACAATCCGTGTCTTTCGCACCGTTGATACCGAGATGATAGCCAACTATAGGCTGCAGGCCGAGTTGACGGCTATCAAGAGCAGCAAAGATGGGCGCGCCATTGTGCTGGGCACTGTCGATGGCTGCATGTCTGTGCTGGCCATTGTGGATCCAAAGAAGGAGGAAATGATTGAGTATTTGAATGCGCTGCCGTCGCGAGATGAAAACTGGAAGGCTAAGCTGGCCAAGATGAAGGCACGTGTGGGCTTTAAGGCAGCCATAAGGGTGGCTACCATATCCTCACGTTATGCAAAGCCTAAGAATGGCGATGGTGATGGAGAGGAGGAAGAGCTTACTGAAATAAGCGAGGACGTTGTGTCTGTTGCAGATTAGTTGAATTATAAATATAACATTTATTTTGTTGCATAAATAATGGGACATGTTACAAAAATACGCATATGTATATGTATGTGTTGATGTGGTGTGTGTGTGTGTGTGTGTGTGTATGTAATGTGTGTGTTTGTCTGTTAAACTGGATGAGGCTTAAACTAAACAATTGTTAAAACAAAACAAATTCTATGTAGCAAAATTGTTGTTTATCTAGTTACAAGCTTGTATGTAGTTATCTGCATTTTTGTAATTAAGTAATTATTAGTTCATTAACACGCACTGGGCCTTACGTAATCTTGGCCTGGCTTGAAAGAATGTTGGTTGGTAACATAACCACATAACAATTTATATGTTTTGAGGGGAAAAAAACTGTTTTCATTTATTATAAGTTACACAAATCTTTAACATGTTTAAATGACTTTAACTACTAAATTTCAACTCAATTAGAATTAACATAAATCGAGATGGAAACTCCAAGCTAGCTTAACAAAAGACAAAACGGAACAAGCTAAAAAGCCTAATCTCAATTCAGCCAACATGTAATTCGAAACGCATACCAATTATATAACTCAGTGCTAATTCATAGATTATTTGATTTCTGTAGTACAATTCATTAGTAATAGTAATTAATAGTAGATATTGTGTAGTATGCTGTTAATTATTGTTACTGTTATTGTTGTTAACCTGCCTTCGAGTTCTGCCTGTTACTAAACATTATGATTATACCGAGTCTATAGGCATACGTTATTGTTACGTTATGTTTAAATAATAAATGATTTACACGTAGCTCACGCTGCCGCCCTATAAGAATGCTAATCTCGTTGCTGATCATAGTAAGTATTATAATAAATATATATGAATAAATAATCCATTGCAGATCGATCGGCTATGCAGCGTTAACTAAATAGTAATACGAGACGTCTACAATTATTGGGCATGATTCTCCTTTTTGATCTGCGCCAGTTTGGCCTGTATGTGTTGAAGGCGATTGGGCGACAGTTCGGGTTTCTAAAGAAGATAGAGAATACAGATAGATATTCATTTATACATTTCATTTAATAAATTATTATTTAAGTTAAGTTAAGTTAATTGCATTGCCCTACTTAAGGCGCTCTCACTGGACCCACCTCACGTCTGATGAGCGACACTTTCTGTGGGTTCATTGAGTTCAAGCAGAGATTCTCGTCGGCCACCTTATTGTCCATTATATTTGAGCCGTCGTCCGCACTGCTTCGCGTCGACATTAACTTCTGTAAACGATCCATCCAATAGTCCGGATCATGAGTGGCATTTTGATAGTTGACATCTGTGAGATAAGAACGTGTAGCAGCTGCAGGTTGATCCAAGACATATTAAACAGTTAGATTTTAGTAGAACGGGGCGTGTGCTTAATATACAAGAGAGATGTGTGTGTCTGTGGGTTAGTTCTACTGTACAATTCCACTAACCCGTACGGTTATCCTGCGCCTGTGTAGAGCCCGGGTTCTGGTTGCGTTCAATCTCGGCTAGACCTTCCTCGATATACTTGTGAAACGTTGCACTGGCCCCTTGGAGAAATGTGCTCAAATCAATGTCCGGGTTTTGTTGCTGAAGTGATCAAGCAGAATTTAGCATACAGCCACGTCAAGGAACAATCATAAGTACTAACCTTAAAATCATAGAGCTTTTGCAATCCTTGCTGTTTGGTATCCTTGTCCGAAATGAGCTTAAAGATCTGCGAAACAGTATCGTGCGTTTGGTGTGATATTCGCTTTGATGACATATCCTTAGCTGTAAATTGCTGACGTTGTGGCGAGATACCCGTGCCGGACACAGTGCCGTCCTTTTGGAAATTCTGTAAACAATTTGATATTACATTAAGCTGAGCAAAGATAATAGTCCGCTCACCTTTAGAATGCGTATCAAGTATGTGTGCAGTTCAGAATGTGTGGGTATCTGATTGAGATGCTGCAATATGGCATTGCCCTTCACCTTGGCCATGTTGTGTATTATCGTTTTTACTGTGCGCAGAGGTGTGTCCGAGGGTCGATTTTGCCACCATGAGCTGGGCAATGCCAACATAAATTCATGCACCTCCAAGATAACTGCATCGTAGTTTAGCTCATTGGTGCGCTCCGGCAGCATTTTAATATTGCGCCAAATGCATTTCATGAGTAAATCTGTAAATTTGGGCAGACCCGCAACCGGGCAGGTCTCTCTCAACAATCGGATTAGGGCACTGTAAGAGATCAAGCGAGTGCATTTCAAAGACTATACAAATATTTTATCAAAAAACTATCTTACCAGTATATATTTGTAAAGTTGACCTTGTCAAGGACTTTAAGGCATATGCCATTGATCACTTTGTTATATTGGCTATCATCGCCACTGGTCAGCTTTTGATCTGCCAGCAGATGCAACAACGCGGACATGAGATTCTTAATGCAGGCTACGCTCAACGTCTTGCCAAGAATGTTGGCATTGAAAAATGTATACAAAATGGACAACAATGGCTGATATACTACCAGAGCCTGCGATATAGGCAGCTGAGAGAGATTCTAAAAACAAAACCGAATTATCAATGATTAAGATTGTAGTTATATTGGTGTTGGTTGACTAACCTTCAACTGTGCCAGCACATTTTGTATAAATATTTCCTCATAGTCACGCAGCACAGCCTGTTTTTCGGGTGATTCAATGATGGCGGTTAGTTCATTGATTGCTGCACGCGCTTTCAATGTATCCGTGCTGCTAACAGCCTTGATGATCTTCACCAGCTGCGGATCATGCTTGGGCAGTACATCAGCCAAGCTAAATAACGGATTAGTTATTGCTCTCGTAATGAATAAGAATTTATACTTACTTGGGCATATTGTTTTCCATGTGATTCTGGTTTGACTGCATTTGTTGCTGTTGTTGTTGCTGCATTCGCATTGGACTGCGATAGGGAGAAATGCCGCTGGCCATGTGACCGGTTGTATTTGACTGGGGCGACGTGGTCAGGTTTTGTTGAATGTAACGAGAGCGTGCTATGAGTCTATCGAATTTGTCCTGCGGATATTGGAAACCTTCACGCGTCGGTATCACCTTAATGGGCTCATAGAGCAGCGAGATGTCCACAGGAGGGTAATCCTTAAAGACGATTTGATCGGCACGCACCCAATCCTTCTCGATTTCGGACATCACATTGGGGTCCAGACCAAAGGGACCGCTCGTTCTTTGCTGCTGTGCCTGTTGTTGTTGTAGCTGCAGTTGTTGCTGCAATTGCAACACCTGGGCTGAAGGCGTCTGATCAAATGTGCTGTAGAATGTGATGATAAAGAATTAACCTTATTAGTTAAGAACTTCCTATAAAATGACAATGATAATGAGAAAGTCATGTAAGAGCGACTGAAGTACAAATTTTAAATAACAAAAGACAACAAAGGCAAATGTAACAGAGCACAATATACATACAAAAAACAGAGCACAAAGCACAAAACAATATCGAACGGCATTCAACAGCAACAAAAACAATCAAATAACATACATAAAAGCAACAAATTATGAGAATTCGAACAAATAATAATAACTGAATGCCACTTTACGCCTGTCGAGTCAGGGAATTGAAGTTGGTCTCAATGCTTGAGGCACTCCGTTCCATTAGCTTGTTACTTCGGCCACGGGCATTTAACTGTGGATGCTGGCAGCTAAGTCACAAATTAATAAAAAGAAAGTAAGCCAAAACAAACCAAATAAAAATGAACTAAAAAATATAATTATAAAATTAGTAAAACCAGGAATGGAAATCACACTTTGAAATAATTTTATAACACTTAAAATTTAAATATAGTCTTCTTTTTGATTTTGAATCTGTCGCGAGTGCAATTATCCATTCCTGGACGACTGTAAACAAGGCGACAACTCATTAAACTCAAGAGCTAGCTGAGAATGAGTTCTTGATTGAGATCTCATTCCCACTTATATTGGTACAACACTTACCCCTCCTCTTCGGGTGGTGGCAACTCGTCACAGCCATTGCCCTCAGCATCCTCAATCTCAATGCTATCCTGTTGCACCAACTGTACTGGCGCCTTGTGGTTTGATGGCATCTCTGCTGGTACGGTTATTGGTTTTCTTGTCTTTTTAGCTCGCTTAATGCGCTCATCCAGCATGGAGAGGTCCTTCTCGTTCAGCTGGCCAATTAACTTGTAAATTTTCTCACCAGCCAGGAAATAAGCCATCACAATGCAATTGAGTGCTGCATTACGCACAGAGTTGTCACGATCGGAGATCTGACGAGCAATCTCCTTAAGTGCCACCTGTTGCGATGGCTGGCAAATGCTGAGTCCGTAATTCTCAATGAGATAAGTCAACTCGTCTAGGCATTCTGTGCGCTGGCGTGCATTCTTTGACTTAAGGCCATCCATCACGTACGAGAAGACCTTGGTGAAGGGATACAACAGATTAATCTGCCGTAGCACGCGGCGCACACCATTTCGGACCGCATCCTTTGGGTCACCAATCTGTATAAAGACACAAGGATTAGATGCTTATGAATCTTCAAATTGTAATAATGAGGCTTGCCTTCAACAACAAATGGGGCACAAAGCTACTGCCCTCATTCTCTGCCATCATATACTCCATTTCGACCAACATCTGGAACACTTGTCCTAGATACTCGAGACCCTTAATAAGCACAGAAGGGTTTGTATCGTAAAAACGTAGTGTCAGCCATTTCAATATTAAATCCAGATTACATATCAATGCCTTGCTGTTGTTTTGCAAATCTTCGCTCAGCTGTTCGATGACTTTCAAGTGATAACTGAAATAAATGTGATAAGAGTTTCTCAATATAAAACAATAAAAAGGCTTTTCCATAAGTTATTTGGATTTGATTTTAACTTAAATTATTAATTACAAATATGGTTTTCGATTGAAAATGGGTAATGGGTATTCAGTAATCTTATTTGTATCACAGAATAAAATCATTAATATTTTCTTTCGGGATTATAGTAAATAAAAGCAAAGGTCTTATTTGATAAGCTTGGGAGTAAAAAAATATATTTTTTTAAGATAATTTCTATAGTGTAAAAGAACTAATAACTGAAATAATTTTTTTTAGTTTAAGCTTGGTCTGGGACCCGAAAATGATCTGACGATCTATAGGCATTTAGTTTTCTCGGTATTAGTGCTCTTTTTTTTGGTCAATCTTGGTTGGAATTGATGGCCAGGTTTTGGTAAAACTGAAGAGGATTTAACATACCGAAAGTCGTCGTGAAACATGTTGGCCATCAAGGCTTTATTTACACTGGCTGTGGTCATCTGATCGCGGAGGAGATCCGTGAATTCCTCGCGTGGAGTCGAGAATGTCCATTTGAGTACGCGCATCTTTTGTTCGTCGATGAGTCGTTGATTCTTAATGCTGTTCACCGCCAGTAGAGGCGACGTGTCCACATCCTCCTCCTTTTTACGTGACGGCACGGATGCTGTTGTTTTATCGCCGCTGGCACCAGCTGCTTTGCCTGTACCCTGCTTTTGTGCAGCAGCCCCACCACCGCTACGAACCACTTTCTTTGTTTCTTCGGGTATGGGCGCTTGCTGTTTGCCCTTGGGCAGTGGTTTAATTGGCAAATTGGGTCGCGCTTTCTCCAATGCTGCCATGATATCCTTCTTAGAGGCAGGCTTCTGCTTGTCCAGAGCTCGTGTCATCGCTTCAAAGCCCAAATGAATCATAATACCCAAGACAGCCTCGTTGGCATTTTTACGTACATCCACATTGCGATCACAGATGTGTGCATATAGATGCGGGACCATTGAGGTCAGTTCTTCCTTGGATATCGATTTGGGAGGCAACGGCGGCAGTTTTTCAGCCAGCCAGGCCCACAACTCGGATTTAAGTGCCGGCGAGCCACCCTTCAGGGCATCGGCTATCATTTCGCTCTCGAAGAACTCCTTGTAGCCACCCTGTTCGCCGAAACTGTTGATACAATTGAGGGCAGCGGCACGAACGAAACTCTTGTTGTCGCCCAGAGCATGTAAGAAACCTGGGAATAGGGCGCGCACATGACTGCGACATCCGGCGCCCATGGCTGTTGACAGCTGTTCACAAATGGACAGCGAGGTCTGTGCAATTTTCGCATTGGAATCGACCAAGCGATGTGCGAGAGCTGGCGCCAGATCCCCAATGGTCGGCTTGATCAGCTTGGCATCATTGATTATAGCCTGCAGTTTGGTGAGCCCCTCATTTCGTGTCTTCCAGTCTTTATCGGACATTTCCTTTAGCAATGCCTCTGTAATATGACACGAAATGTCAACGCGTGGCAACAGATCGGCCAAATTAACGAGTTCAGGTTCTGATGACCCAGCAGCGCCATCCTCATCCTCATCATCCTCGGGGGTTACGTTATTGCGTTGTACGCCACGTATCGGTTTGGGTGGTTTCTCACCGAGATTCTTGCTAAACTCGGTCTGAATTTGAGATTTCAGTGCTGGTTTCTCACTATCGAAGAAGATCATCACTGCATTGCCCATATACATGGTCATGGTACCCACAAGTTGGATGGCAGCGCCGCGTACTGTAGGATTCGTGCTCTGGACACCCTTCCTAACATCTTCGATGAGCATTTTTGGTTGGATCTTAAAGCCAAACTCAATGATCGACCTGTTAATCCAGTTGAAGGCCTCTGATTGCACTTTGGGTGACTTTTGGTCAAGTGCAAAGCTTAAAACTTTTCCCACCACATAATCCAACTTGGTGCCTTCTGCCAAAGCGGTGAGCACATCGGCGGCTGCACCGCTGTTCTTGGCATCGCCTAGTTTCTCGGTTATTTCGGTAACGACCTGATCCACAGTTATAGTTGTTATTGGATAATTCTCGGCAACGCTGCGTATAATGTCCAGCTTGTATTTGAGTACTTGAAAGTTCATCTCTTTAAGGCCAGGTTTGCGGCCGCTTATCGTGCGAACTAAAACTTGAGATATGCCCGGCTGTTTCGTATCGTAACTGACGATTTGTGCCAGTAATTGTTCCACAGCAGCTAGACGGTTTTTCCAGTTGCTGTCGACCAAACCATTCAAAATATCGGCGGGTAATATCTCATCCGCCTTATCTTGCACCTCCTCGGGTGTCATTTCACGTTCCGTGGCTAGCGCTTTGCCGCTGGCTGCCTTCGCAAGTGCAGCAGGAGCGGCACTCGTTGCCGTCGCTGGTTTCTTAATCACCTTGCGTATACCTGATGTTGCAGGACGTGTCACTGGCTTGGGATCTACGGTGCCACCGCTAGGTTTGGATGCAGCTGCTGATGATTTAGCCGTCGGCGCTGTTGCCGGTCGTGTTTCCTTTTTAGGAGCTGCCACTTTGATTTTGATCTCGGCCTTATCGTGGCATTCCTTTATTTTACTCATCTTTAGCGGATCCACATCTACTAGCAGCGGTGTGAGAGATTTTTCGCTTATTAACTTCATTAGTGTGCCCAATGCCTCAGCACTGCTGTCGCGCACTGTGGGATCGGATTCGTTTAGTGTCTTGACCAATGTGGTGGTCAGCAGTTTAATCAGTTTCTTGTTCAAAGCTGTAGGTTGTGTGCGAGTAAGTGCGCGTGCCAGGAATAGTGCCGTTTCGGATTTCACGCTGGGATTCTTATTGCTGAGAGCTTCCACAATGGATTCCTGTTGAGCTTCCAAAGTTGTCGATGCGTAAATTGCATCCATGGCCTCCCGAAGAGCGCTCACAACATTTGGTTTCTTCTCTTTAAATTTCTCCAACAGAGAGGACACACAGGCCTTAAATCAAAAGTTTTAAATTGATTTCCCATACGGAAAGTATTATAATTTCTCACTCACCGTAGCGTAGTTGGAGAAGCGCTTGGCCAGACCCTTGGCCAGCAGAGCCAGACATTTGCCCGCCATGGCCACAAGCACAACATTCGAGTCCTTGGTAATAACTTTCTTCAATGCGTTGACCAGAGTGCCATATTCACCGCTCTCCACTTTAGGATTGTCAGTGAGCAGCTTTTCCAATACCTCAAGCGATTCCTTACGCAGCGTCCACTTCTTCTCTTCGAGCTTATCGTAAAAATCTTTGGGCATCTTGGAGAGTATGTCAACTGGATCAATTAGATCCATGGGATCCACCTCCTCAGTGCCAGCTTCAGCATCATCATCTGTACAAAAATTAGAACTGATTATATACAAAATTTGATATTGGTAATTATAGATATTTATATTTATATGAAAAATGTATACATATAAATATAACATCTATTTATAGTTCCTAAATGATATGGTACTGCTTATCTTTGTAGTGTAGTTAACAAATGTTTCTAAACAAGTAAAAATAAAATTTTGGATGTAAATCACGATTTTCTCTTTCATACTTTTAAAATGTGATATTTTATTTAACTAATATATTCGAAATCGCATTAATTTATTAGATATCCTTTTTATAGTGCTATAGCTAAAACACATAGTTCAGAGTGTAATCGAATAATAAGAATACAAATTGGAAATGAACAATAATATTAGCTGAAGCGATATTTACTTGATCAGATAATAGAAATATTGTGTCTTAGTAAATAACTGAAGTAGAAAAGTAATTATACCTTGGAGAGGGCATGCATACTTCGGCGAGCCAAAGCGGCAAATTTCTTTATCATCGTGCTTACAATTTTTCTTGATCTTTTCAATATTTCTCTTTAAAGGGGTTAAAATGTCTGGGTATAGGCATAATTATAGTTTACAGACAAAATAAATACTTAAAAAAAAATGTTTAAGCTTTATCTTTACCATTGTAGGCATCCTCAGTGGCGGCTTCGTCGGCAATTTTTGCCTGTTTTTCCTGTTGTGATTTTAGATATCTGAAAGATTACAAAAGTTGCAGTGTATTGAAGGCAGTGGGCAATTTTAAACTGTACGCACCTGGTTGGCTCGGCGCGCTCACCCTTTAGTTTGTCAAACTCATCCTCGAGCTCTTTAATGGTGACCTGTGGCAATGTGGAAATATGTGACTTCATGGCGACTCCAACCCAGCGATACATTTCAACAGCTAATTGCTTGGTTTCATCGCGTACAGATTTATCGCGATCAGACATAAGAGGAGCTAACTTTTTGATGATTGGCTTAACCGCAATGACCTTGGTGCCAAATTCTTTCATCGCTTGGGTTGTGGCTGCAACACAGGCAGATACAATCTTAGGATTCTTGTGCTCCATGCCCTTAACTAGCTCCTCTAAGACCGCTTCCTGCTTTTCAATCTCGACATACATGAGCGTGACCTGCACGGAGAGCTCTTTTGTCTTGGTCTTTGGTGCCGCAATGCACTTCTGGACAATGCCTGTCATTACATCACCCACTGTTCGTCCAGCAAGGCCACTATTTTCAACAAAAATCAGCGCCGCCTCCAGACCCTTCTCCTGAGCGAGGGCATTTGAATCGACAACCATTTTTTTGATCAGCCCAGCATACTTGGACCACTCCGGTGACTTCTCATCATCAAGCTCGCGAAACAGCTTGGCTGCTTCTTCGTAGCCATCGACACGCGCCTTCCATAGCTTGTGCACGCATCTCTCCTCAATGGGTAACTTTTTGTACTCGGTATCCTCAGCCATGATGCAGACTGTCTATCAGTTGGTATCGGCGATTGAGTGAGTGGCTTAGCTCAACGAACACGCGACTGGCTGAAAGCGAAGTAATTGATTGAATTCGAAAATGTTTGAAACTTATTGTTGTGGGGTAGAAGACATTGAATACTTTAAATCTAGAAGCAAAACTTACTCAATCGAGCATAACTTTGGTGTACTGCGATGCCAATCAAAGTTAATGTTTAAAATTTGAGCTTAATTGAGGATGAAATATTGGCCTAAGGAATGCAGCGCAGAGCGTTATGCTTGAGATGCTTTGCTTGGAGAGGCGACAAAATTAAATAGGTCGTATTGCCATATTTAGAATGTGCTTTCATTTTCCGCCAAATTCTATTCCTATGGCACGAACATTTATTTTTAACAATCGAGCTTGCGAATTTATCTAATGACAAAGGATTGGGCACGCACCCATGATGAACTCATAGCCAGCGCATTTAAAGCCGTGTGCCGCCAACCAATCAGCGACAAGCAGTAAATCAGTTATTTAATAAGCTTTCCCCTACGCTTAGTCCCAGGTAGGGTAGAGTATTTAGCGGTTGTTAATATTACGTTATCTTTCTCAGCGCCGAGCGGCTTGCTCATTCTTTCTCAGTCTTTCTCACTGTCTTTTTTTGAGAGCGAGAGTGACGCTCACTCTCTCGCGGTTTCAAATTAACGGATCAATCATAACAGCAAATGTTTCTCAAAATGCGCTATGCGTCAACAAAATGCTGTTGGATACCGTTTGTTCTCGCTGCTAATTAAATTTGTTGATATTAATTTAAACATAGCAACGATTATGTAGGTACAATTAGAATCATAAAGCGAACTCATAAGAAGCCCACAATTGCGAGAATAACATCTTTTAATGCGTTTAGTACATTCCGTTAGAGCCACTCACCATCCAAAGGTAAACCAAAATCCCATAGGACTAGCAGCTGGGCAGCTGTCGCAACGTACGGCAATAACTTCGATTTTTCACAGGCGCGTAGAAGGCAAACACAAAACCAACACACACGCACTTACACTGACACGGCTTTGTACTACTAAGCGAAATCGAAATATCAGGCCGTAGCAATTAGAACAAATAATAAAAACTGAAACGACTAATGGATACTTTTTGCCACAGTCTCACAAAATATTGTAGTTGATTTTGCGTATTGTAAATAAATAATAAAACTGCTCAACTTTTTAAACAAGCGACAGCGACGCTCGCTGTCTATGAGAAATACTTGCCGACGTTTCTGTGTGAATGGCGTCATGGCGCAACTGCATTGTAGCCGCTTTTTATAATGAGCAGCTCTGGTTACACAATATAACACATAACAGACCCGCCCACAGATAAATTTTGAATTTAACACCCTTGTTTCTTCCAACACAGACAAAATATTTTTTATTAATTAATGCTTTTTAAGCAGTTTTGCACAAAACCATAATACAAATAATATTTTAGGTTGCAGCAAAACTAACGTAATTTTTTCATAAATAAATTAATGTCCTCTGTTAATAACATGTTAGCAAAATGTTAGTTTGCATTACCTCTTGCTAAACGTAGTCTTCTCACAAATCTTGTTTTTTATAAATTTGTATATTTAACCTCTGTCAGATTCCTTCCGGAAGCAAAGGAAAGGCTATATTTATATTTATTCAAACTAATTTATTTCTTACTCGACTAAGTTCCCCACTCGTTCCTCGTCAAATAGCGTAATTTCCAGCAGGTGTATCGTATGCCCACCCATAAATTCCATCAAATCGACACCTGACTGCTTGCCAATTTCGTCCATATTAATACTCGATGCGTGCAGTTTCCATTTTTTAAGCAATGCCTCAATTGACCAATCCGCACTCCGCTCCTGGTACGTGAATATGAACTTGGCGCCCGGATTCCGCCCCAATAAAAACGCTATCGTCACAATGATATCCTCGAAAACGGTAGGATCGTAAAAGCAATCAGCTGCTATGATGAGGTCCAATGGTGGCAGACGAAACACACTATTTAGCAAGAGACCCCAACTTAAGCCCACCACATCGATATCAATTCCCGGCTGCAGTTGATTAGCCATACAGGATTTGCGTATGTGTGCCAAGGATTTGGGAAGTATACAGTTATCGCTTAGAACTACTTGGGCACCGCATTTGGCAGCTAATATACCGGGAAGTGCTGTTCCAGCTCCCAGTTCCAGTATGCGTTTGCACGCAAGTGTTTGGCGACGCTCCCATAGAAAATGAGCAAGAACTGGAGCGCTGGGCCAGGTGTAGAATGAGTAGGCGCCCTGCAGAATCTAGATTTGAATGAATTTTAATATAAATGGTATAATGACATTGGTTTTCTTAGTTACTTCTGGTATTTTTATTTCCAAACGCTCAACAACTGCTTCAGGGCCTACTTCAACATTGCTGGTGAATACAAATTTGCGCATGTGTTCAGCACTGGCTGCGGTAGCCACAATTTCATTATCATCGCTGCTTCCGTTCATGTGAAAACGCATTTTAGCACGCACATTCGAACAAAAATGTTATTTTTATTTAAAAATTACACTTTTACAGCAGTCGCTTCTTTTGTTTACAACCTGTTTGCTAGCACAATAGAGATGAGCCATATTGGTGTAAGTGAGTCACAGGAATTCGGAAATGCAAATGAATAGCAGTTACACATCTATTATTAAAATAGATTTATGTCGATCACGAGAGTAATACACATATCGTCCATCTCTATACTGCAATCGATTGTCGATAATTTGTTTGTACGACATCTTAATTGAACACGAAAATCATATCGATGTTAACTTGTTGCAATGGTCTGCCGCTATAAATAAGTTCGCCGGAATAATTTGTATATCTCGAATTTTATTAATTGTAAAATAAGTCATGTCTACTAAAACAGTGCGTGTGGGCGATTGGCAGTTGATAGGAAAACTAGGCCAAGGAGGCTTCGGCGAAGTTCAGTACTGGAAACATCAGTTAACAAACCAGGAAATAGGTATGAGAATGTTGTGTGTATGTACGTGCTTTCATTCATATATGTATATATATATATATATATTTGAAATGCAGGCCAATTCCTAGAATTTGCTGATTCAAGCATTTATTGGTTTGTTTATACTGTTTGTGCTGGAATGCTGGGCGTGTGTGTGTCTGAGTGTCCGTAAGTTTGTATGTTTGCTGATAACTTTATTTAAGAAGCAATCCTATGGATTTGAAATTCCCACTGCTGCTATCGTAGCCTTCGCTGAGTCAGACTCAAAAAGTTCTTCTTCTTAAAACGCAATTGGTGAACGATTAATGTTTATTTATGTTTTTTTTTTCAAGCTACTAAACACATAAAAAATGCTGAACAAATGAGCGCTGATCAGCAGCGTAAGCTGAAGGATCGCTGGACGCAGGAATACAATTGGACACGAGAGTTCCAGCAACTGCCCAGCATTGTTGCTGGTGTGAAATTAAGCGAAGACTCCAACGATTTTATCAATTATTTGAATAGCCATCATGTTTGGCATCTTCCGGTCATTATTTTAGAGTATTGTAATGGAGGCGATGTCCGGAAGCTTTTACAACAACCTCAAAATTGCAACGGTGAGTTTTAACTTTATCGACTAAGTGTATTAATATTCGTAATCATTCTATGTGGTTTAGGTTTGGGGGAGTATGAAGTGCGCAAAATTCTGAGTTGCCTTCGACAGGCTGTTGAGTTTTTGCACACGAGATGTGAAATATATCATCGTGATCTGAAGCCGGACAATATTGTGATACATCAGCTGCCCAACGGTCGCAAACAGTACAAGCTTACAGATTTTGGTCTGGCTCGTAACACCCCAGATAAGACCATTATACAAAGCATGGTGGGCACCCGTCATTATTATGCGCCCGAGGTGGTGGACACCGGCAAGTACAACATCACAGTTGACTACTGGTCGATGGGCGTCATTGGCTACGAGCTTGCTACCGGGGAGTTGCCATTTATACCGCACCAAACTGCTTTTAATATCCATGTGAATCTTCGCAGTAAGCAGCGTAATTGCATTGCCATAACAGAGGACTTCGAGGAAAAAGATCGCTTTCTCTATCACAATGAGCTGCCTGTGATGCATCATCTAAGCTATCCTTGGGCTTCGGAATTCACAAAGTGGCTTTCCTTGGCCCTCGATACTGATTACACTCGACGCGGCATCCAAGTAGCAACTGATGAAGTACAAGGTGCATCAAGATCTACCATCATATTTAGTGAAATCGATGGTCTTGTTGAGATGAAGGTGTTAACATTCTTTGTTGCGTTCAAATATCAGCGCCTTGAGTATGTAGTCACGCCAACGATGACAATGTCGGTGTTGGGCGAACATATATCGAAAGATACTGGATTGCATGTGAGCTCAATTTACTTGTTGCTCCCCACGGGTCATCCGCACAAGCGAGTTACTACACAGACCCAGCCAATGGATCTTTATGTGGATGAATGGTGTGACACTAGCGAAGAATCGAGAAACCCCCCAGTCATGGTATACATTTTCAATATAATGGCACAGTGCGAGTATTCGGCACCAGATCCCTGCATTACGAAACTGATTCATTACTGCATTAACTCAAGAGACATCAAACCCGAAAACTGGCTAATCGAACGTATGGTGTTGGACATGCATTATATGCTTAGCAAAGAGCATGACACCATGAAAATTATGCTCTTTGGTTACAAGGAGTACGCAATTTCGCTCGAGCACGACATTCTCAACTATCAACCTGCAATTAAGTTTTTAGACAGCGAGAAGGAAAAGTGCAGCGGCGCCATAGAGCAGTTCGAAGCACTGATTAACGCAGCAAAGCAGCAACAAAGATTTCGGATGGTATTTGTATCTCTTCAGACTAAATTGAGTTCACATTTCGCTTATATTTGCTCTCCTTTAGTTGAATAATGGAGAATGGGAAGTAAATTGGTCGAAACTGGTCGGCACGAGTAATGAACGCTTCACTCTCATCAAGAAAACAATCCAGCATTATGAATCTTCACTGCGCAGCATCCGCGAAGTAGTTATTAAGCAGAGTATGGATATTTATAACAGATTTGTGGATGGTGATATATTCAAACTGTACGCATAGATTTACTAACGAAATAATAGAAAGTTTCTCATTAATATAAATTTGTTCCTTCGCAGCAAACAATTTCGGAAAAATTATCTGCGCCGTGGAGACAACTTGACGTGCTCTGAGCTTGATTCTATTACTTTACATTATGTTAATACGCGTCATAGCTTTCTCAAAGACGACACTGTAAGATTCTTGCGCGAGGGACTTAGCCAGGCGCATAATCGATTTTCCAAAATACCAAGTACTTTTCAAAATGCTCTTCATGGTCTCAAAGATATTCGAATGCAATTGTTGGAGCTCCATCTACAATTGCTGCCGAGTGTCATGCCCCTAGAACAATCGCCCAATTTTGAACTTAATGACGCTATGAGCCGTTTATTCTTTGATACCGCTAATGAGCAACCGTCCGCTTGTTTAGATGCGTTCGATAGTCTGTCGACCCAGAATATCATTGACCAGGTGCTGCTTACTAAACAACTGTGCGTACAGTAATCCTCGCCTATTGATTAAATATTTTGCTAATTAGACACAACTTTTATTTCAGCATGGAAAATGCCATGGACACTGAGCACTCTTAAATTAGCATCCCTTCTAGATTACTGTTTGATATTTACCGAAGTTATCGTTTTGCCTTATTTTGTTAGGCTCACTATTCTAAGAATTTTAGCCTTTTATTATAATGAATTTTAGCATTTCATAGCTTTAAATGGTTTCATAAAAGCTATACGCATTTCATTACATTTGTTCATTATGTTTTCTGATTATTTTATTTATATATGTTAACCAGATCATTTTCCTTTGTTACAATATATATATGTATATATTCCCACACCTAATTTATTGATTTAATTTCGATTTGCATATCATTCGTTTGGCTGTGAAACAAGATACCATCAGACTGGTTGCAATTGACTGGAAAGCTGAACGTCTGTTTCAGTTTCTATATACATGTGTATAAGAAGTTCTCTGAATTCGTTTATAAAAGTTTAAATTAATGTTGGAATAGACAAAGTAACCATTATATTATGAAGTGATATATAAAGCAATCAAAAATGTGAATGTATGTGTAGAGCTAAAATTAAAGTTATCGTGAGAAAACAGTTACCCGACTCAGACCAACAGTTCTTTGTGCATATTCACTATTTTGTATATACTTTATTATATAATAGTCACTTGGGTGTGAAACATCTGTATTGGTGTGGCTTTGTAAATTTGCTGAGGACTGCAATGTCACGAGAAATTGCAAGTCTCACAGAATTCGATGCGTCAGCTTCTGGCCAAACACTCGCAACGCAGAGCTATAAAAGCATTGAAATAAAAGTCAGAACTCACATAATACAGTTGGAGCCAGTGAGACGCGAATCCACAAATCGAAATGGAACTGAAACTATTAATTGCTTTTTTTCCTGTTCGGGATAATGCTTCAGGCAACCCAGATGAGAGCTGCTCCCCAAGGAAAGCCATTGCGTGAGTATTAGCTTACGTTTTGGGGTGTCTTTAGCTACTGATTCATGTCATCTCCAGCCGCCTTTCTTAAGGTATGCTATCGGGATTCTCCGGATCTAAATACATGTGCTCGCGAATCCTTTGATTCGCTGAAGCCTCGTCTCATGGAAGGAATCCCAGAGCTTTTTATACCACCCATGGAGCCGCTGATAGTGCCTGAAATTAAAATGGATCAGGACTCCGGTGCCATCTATTTGCATTCCACGTACAAGAACGTGAAGATATCAGGCATGTCGAAGCACAAAATGATCGATCTGAAAATCGATCCAAGTCAATTGAAGTTCCTTCTCGCAATGACGTTTCCCAAATTGCACATGGAGTCGGAATATAACATCAAAGGCAAGATCATGATGATGCCATTGTTGGGCGATGGTCATTGCTATGTGGATCTGAGTAAGTTGGAGCTGGTCTGATCTATTATTCATTTGTTTAATCTGTTCTTTTTCACTAGCCAATATCACAATGCACACGGAGATGTTTGGCCAGGAGTACACAAAGAATGGTGCCACGTTTCTGAAGATCAATGATATAAAGGTCAAATACGAACTGCAGGCAGTGCACATGCAGTTGGATAATCTCTTCAATGGTGACAAGGCGCTGGGTCAGCGTATGAACGATTTCTTGAACGAGAATTGGAAGTCTTTAGCCGAAGAGGTGCGTCCGCTTATGACCAAGGTTTTGGTGGATATACTGCGAGCTTCCATTGACAAATTGTTCAATGCCTTCAGCTACGATCAATTGCTGCCCAAAATGAAGAAGTAATCGTTTAATCGAGTACATAAACTAAACATTTAATCATAGGTAGAACAAACAATTAAACTACATTTAGAAAAATAATAAAAATAATAGAAATTAACGCAAAATAAATTATGTACATATATAATACAATCTTAGTTTACTGAGAGCAGGCCTTAGAGTAGCCAGAGCTTGGTGGGCATCTTGGAGAATACATTGTTCCATAGGCCATGGAAAATATCGGCCAGTCCCAGCTCTAGATCAGGTCGCAGTTCGGCAATGATCTCATTTCCGTTCTGATTCAAGAAGGAGTTAATCGATGCGGCCAAGATCTCGTTGCCATTGAACAGATTCTTGAGATGTATCCGCATTGCGCCCACCTGAAAGCTAACTCTCATCTCATCAATATGTATGATCTCATCTCCAGTTGTGGACTCATTGTGCAGTGATATCTTTGTATAAACTGCAGTATGCACATTCTTCAATGCCATGGCCACATCGCCGCTCCCAACTAAAGGCAACAACAGAATGTTACCGTTTAAATTGTACTTGGCCTTTATTCGCAGCCGTGGCAGCTCCAACTCAAAGTTTAGCTGACGACGTGCCAGATCCAAGCTAACACGAGGAAAACCGATTACTAAATGATAATTAAGTTGACACTAGTCAGATACTTACTTAGCTCGCCTAACTGTAGCATTCGAGGGTCCACGTATAACCAGATTCTGAAAGCCGCCAGACAGCACCAAATTTCCACTGCCCTTCGAAACGGAAACTTTATCAATGTTTAACGGCTCAAAGCTCTTCACGCCAATCTCTGGTATGCCAGCAGCCAGCGCCGGGAAGCAGCCTTCAAACAACTGACGGAAGCATTTATTCTCATTAGGATTGGATCTCTTACAGGTCTGCAGCCATGGCGCTAAATGTAGGAGAAAAGTATAATATGGAATAATTATAATAAAATAAAAATAATAACGATACTACTAATATAATAGATTACATTTTAATTGATGAACTTAAACTTGTATTTATTTTGATCTTTAATTAATTAAAATAAAGCATAGTACGCAATTTCAGCTAAATAAACAACTATTTTTGAAAATATTGTTAATAATATTATTGAAAATAATATTTACAGTTAATCCAACTAAGTGGAATTTGAAGTCTTTGTAATAACATTTTAATTAAATCAATTGATATTTTTTATTTTATTATTTTTATTTAAAAATTTTTGTTATTGTTATTATGATTTTTATTTATAAAGCCATAACTTTGGAACTTTATATTTCTATTTAACTTACGTCTCTCCAGCAGTGGTGGCTTATCATTAACAATCTCCCGTGTATATGACTCAATAGTTGGAATGAGATAAATTAAACTGATAGCACATAGGCTGCATTGAAACATCCAGTTTGAATTATTAAACATGTTTGGTCACAAGCAAATATCCTTATGGATACAGTTTCCTACAACTTTCCGTACAGAGATTTTGACGATTTGGAATAAACTTGTCCGCTTATAGCGTCCGTTGACAACGACGTTTCAAACCCAATTGCTGTGGCAGACATCTGAAATGTTGTACGAAACCATGACATTAGTTTTGTGTCTGCTGTGTCTTGTCGTTTGTCGTTTGTCGGTATTCGGCAGTCAGTTGTGTGTTTTTTGTTTTGTCTGCTGTGTGGCTAACGGTAACCACTTTTTGTTCACTTTTTTTACATGCTTACATTTGCAATCGTACCAAAAGTTCCGCAACCTGATCGGGAGTTGCCCCAAGTGGATTCCAAACCCGAATCCGAATCCGACGCAGACCCGAACCCGAACCCGAACCCGAACCCAACCTCCAACTCGATCGTTTACACCCGCTTTCCAACGGACCACTGGGCAAAATCTCGCAAAAATGTATTATACCCTACACTTTTCGTGTCGTTTGGATTCCTCGTGCAACTTAAAAGTTAATATATTCATTTTATATTTGTGGGGAACTTGAACTAAGCCAAATGTTAAATTTCATGTTATTGTGGTAATTCTGGCAAATGGATAAGTTGAGAGCATTTCGTTAGCGATTTGTAGAGCATTCGATTTGTGCCTCAGTCACATGCAGCATTTAATCAGACCTTTGTTATTTTGATATTTTGATATTTGGATTTTTATTTTGTTATGAATTTTACTTTCGTTCATTGCGTATACGCCATCAACTTGTTTTGTGCCCATTGCGCCACTCAATCTCACACACTACACGCCCCCCTTTTGTCTTTACGCCAACTTCACTGAAGCTGTTCACCTGTTGACTACTTCTGGTATTACGCAGAAAGAGCTACAGTGAGTGTGGGGCAAGGAGACGACTGTGGTTGCGGGCTTCACTGTCATGGGTGTTGCTGTTTTTTTTTTTTTTGTTTTTGGTTTGATTCGGTTTTGTCTTTGCCTTGTTTCGCTTTGTGCTTCATTGCCCCAGCGGTTGCCGCTTTGCATGCCCTGCATCTGGTTGCATGTCTTTTGTTATGCAGTCACTTCATTTGTGCCCGATCACTCTGATTTATCTTTGCCGATGCTAAAGATAATCGATGCCGATTAAAAAAAAAAAATTAATATGCACAATGCGTGATATTTAAAATTTTCATTCATTTATTTCTGAATGTTTTCCAATCGTTTCATTGTGGCATGCTCAGACCCAGACCCCCGGCAAGGTTGCTATTGCGACAATAGCAATCTTATTTATCTTTCCAAACATTCACTATTATATCAACATCTCTTCGTCGCGTGCGGAAATTGCCAAATTAGCTGACTGTTGTAACGATTTTTTATACCCTGTTATTTGCGTTTTTACATCTTGGTTTCAGCCTCTGTCGCGATACATCAACTGCTCCCACGAAAATAAAATCAAAAGGGTTTATACATAAAATTATTATATTTTATTTTTGTTTGTTTATTTTTTAAGTAATATTTAATTATATAGTTTTGTTTTGCTTTCGGTTTGCTTTGCAAATTATATAATTATCATTACTTATTATACATATACATATAAGTATTCACATGGCCAAGTGAGCTAACTGGATACAGCATCAAATATGTAGCCAAAACATATGTTGAACTCGAGCTGCCTTCCGTGGGTTCAATAGCTTTAGTTGGGCCCATTTAATTGGATATTTATATGCAGATCGTGTAACTAAATTTCACGTCGAAGTACATTACCATTGTTTGATTTTTTATGTCGGTCTTTTCAGACGGCATTGACCGATAAAACGCGAATAAATATTGTGAAAGGGCCATTACTTTGTTGATAATAGATAACCACAATTTGAGGCAAATATTGCAAAGTAAACAACTAAAAATATCAGGAAAATTAAGCTATATTTGCTACTACATCTACTAATTTATTGTACATATCTAAAATTTCAGACTTTTTCAAAGACAATTTTGATAGTTTATTATTATAAAGTATATTACGGGCTATTAAAAATAATTAAGGTAAGTTCTGGTAACTGTTAAAAGAAACAAGGAATGTTTTATGTTACGTTTTATTATAGGTTTTCGATGCCTTCCCCCCCCAGCGTAGACACTTCTTCTACTTAACAGGTGCTTGAAGAATATCATATAGAAAACAAAGTGCTGAAAATTTCATCAAGATCGGTCCATTATAAGAAAAAATTCTGCATATGAAAGTGAATAAAACTTTTGTTACTCGTTTTGTTGCTCTTTCTTTAGTTTTTCTTGTTTATTTTAAAAGGCGATACGAATCGTAAATAAAATATTCTAGACGGCGGCTAGTTTTAAAAGAAAACAGTGAAATAAAAAAGATAACAATTTAAAAATTGCGCCACACGCGCCGTACGACTGTTCACACCAGCGCCTTCTGGAAAGACTCCGGCTGTTTTTGGAACTAAATGAGTTGTGCCGCACAAAAGTAGACTACAGTTATAGTATAGTTCACTCGGAGAGGCTGTAAATTTGGGCGCGGCTTAACCGAAATGAACTTTACGGAGTCGTTCGATGATTGCGAAAGAGCAGCAAGCAAAACGAAAACAAACGGTACTAGCATCACAATTGTTTTTGTAAATTCAGGAACAGCGATAGAAAGCGTAATCGAAGTTTTATTTTGTACTGCAAATGTGAAGCTAGACCGTTACATTTCGTTGACGCTTTCGTGCGCACTCTGGTAAGTTTCCATGAAGGTAGTAGTAGTGGGGTAGGTAGATCAAACATGGCCAATCGCCGCCTTCCGAACTGCAGGGGAACGATTGAAAGCACTTCACTTGTGTGTATCTTTTCAATGAATATTTATTTAGTTCGTAATATGCATGGACTTAAATGTATTCTACTAGACATATTGCTAAATGATCTATGATTGAGTGCGCTTAATACATATTGTAGGGATAAATTATCCTAATTCGGAAAATAGATTAATGCAAAAACAAACTTTACAATGGGTAGTTAAGAGCATTAAGGTTTAGACTAATTGGAGACTTAAGTGAGCTAGAGGAAACAGAAACAGAACAAAGCGATAAAGAAATATTTGTACAAAACTAAAATTATCTCGCAATTATTTACAGGCCATAAAAACTAATTGCAACTTATGCAACTAATGTTAAACTAATTCAAAAGTCTTTTCAATACCAATACAACGAAGCTCCAACGATGGTGTGAGTGTGTGTGTGTGTGTGTGTGTGTGTGTGTGTGTGTAACTGTGTGTTTATTTGTGTTGTGGGTAAGAGATCACAGTGCCCAACGCTGCTCAGGATGTGGCCATCAGCTTAGCGGCCTGTATTACATTGTGCTGATGATGATATCCGGCCAATTCGCTGGTTGCTCCACCTGCCATAGCCGATGTGGCAGCTCCCCCCAATGCCCCAAATGAGGCACCAAAATAACAGTTATTCACGTAGTCATAGTTGGTGGCACTCGCCTCCGTTTTGACTCCATATGCAGCGGCTGCAGCAGCAGCGTGTATATGATGATGTGCTGCCGCTGCATGATGGCCATGGGAGCTGCTTGTGGCGGCGGCATGCAGATGATGATGTTGATAGTGCGGCGAAGGCGTACCATTGCTTAGTGTGGGCGTGTCCGCGGCATTGCTGCTGTGCGTCGTATAGGCGGAGGCGGCCGAGCTGCTACTGGGCGTATACAGCTGAGATGCGACGCCATGCAACTGCCTTGCACTCAACTGCGACTGATGGCTGTGCTGCGGATGCTGCGTTTGCTGCTGCTGTTGTTGCTGGTGCTGCTGCTGTTGCTGGGCGTATAGAGGAAAGCATTGTTGGTGTGACGCCGGCGGCTGTTGCTGTTGTTGCTGCTGCTGCTGCTGCTGGATATGATGCTGGCTCATCAAACTGCTTGCAGCGCTGCTCGCAAGGGAGCTTTTCAGATCCGTATGCAACTTGCTCAAGCTCTGCCGTTCCAGACTAAGCGAGGGCTTGAGATCTGCAGGGAAGATATCAAGAATCAGATCACAGCATGAGAGACAATGAATGAACAGAACTACAAGTTTTATCTTCGGCACTGCGAAGATTTGATGCACTTGCCGATCACTATAGATACTTAAAACAATTTACTTAATATTAATTATAATATATTGAAAAACAAAAAAGAATATTATAGAACAATTCAGTTTATGTGTGCTTGCTTGCAGTTGGAATATACGCAAAGACGGATAGAAGACATCCGCTTGGTCCCTTTTTTGGCATCACAATATATCTTACATATATCTATCTATCTTGTCTTCTATCTATCTGATTTGTACTTACCATGCTCCTCCTTGCAGTCTTTGATGGTCTCAGTGGTGGAGCCCGAGCCTGATCCTGATCCTGATCCTGTGCCTGCTGTTGAGCTGCTGCCTGTTTTCTTGGGTTTCCGTTTGCGCGTCTGAATACCATCCTTTCGCATGGCCAATGGTCGATTGACGCCGTGCAGTTTGAAGTAGAGACCGCAGGCATTACACACCGGCTCGCCATCGTTGTTGCGCCTCCAGAGTGTTGTGGTGCGCGTGCCACAGTTGGTGCAGCAGAGGCCCATGCGGCGAGTAGCAGTCTGTGGGGAGAATGAAATGGTTAGTATGGAGTTGCACTAGAGATTTGGGATGCGGCTACTCACTGCACTCACCAGTCGCTTGCTGGGCTTGATCAGCGGCCTGTTCATGCCGTTCATCTTGTGATACAGTCCGCAAGCATTGCACAGATAGTGGCCAGTACCATCGCGTCTCCAAAGGGGTGTCGAGATAGCTCCACAGTTGACGCACTCGCGTCCCTCGCCGAACTGAAAATCCATGGCGCTCTCGTAGGGAGAGGAACGCTGAAAGCCCGTCGGATCGTAGGCGCTGCGCCAAGGCGCCATCATGACTGCATTCTGGGTATAGAACTGCGCCGGCAGCTGGGCATGTGCCGATCCAAAGCTATCCGTTGTCCAGGCATTTTGTGCAGCAGCCGCACTGCCGAAATGCGCCGCCACATGGTTGTATTGACGATTGGAAGGCACATAGACTGGCGCATTGACGGCCTGCTGATGATGATATCCAGAAACGCTGGCAGCGCCTCCGGCAGCGGCCAGATCCGTGTAAGCGGCGGCTGCCGCGGCGCTGCTGCTGTGGTACATCTTGGAGCTGGCAGCGACGGCGGCCACCTGAAGTTGCACGTTGTGATAGTCGCCGCTGAACTGCGGATAATCACGCGTCGATTGTTGATCCGATGTAGACTGCAATACAGTTGATAAGTGAAAGCAACAAATTAGATAACATATTTAACTATTCATATTTCCGTTTCTCCTCTCTCACACATTGTTACGCCCACACTCTTTGCCTGTCTTTCTCTTCCCTACCATTGGGCGACACCCCGTTGCGAGCAGCCATTTTCCACATTTCAGTTCCTTGGCTGCATGCATCCCTCCTCCTCCTTTTTCCCCTACTTCTAAGAAACAACACGCAACTGACTCTCTTCGTTAACCGAACTCGTTTTCCACACACGGCTCTCTTTCCATGCCCATCGTCAGCGCAAATGAATGGCGAGCTGCATCTTTTGTGACTCGTTTGTATCTGTTTCTGTGCTCTGTTCAACACGCATGTTATGTATGTGTGTAAATGTGTATGTTCCATTGTGTGGGCAGTGAACTGAGTATCTTTTATGAGAGTCCTCATGAAGATGACCCTGGGATATATTCTAAGTACTACCTGGGCATCTTGTTTCTTTTCTATTAAATTCTATTAAAGTTTGACTCAACTTTTTATGCGTTTCTTAATATATTTTAGGATTCAATTATTGTAAAAACGTTATAGGTGCATATATACATCTAATCGACAAACAGTAAAACTATATAAAATAATTACGTATAATAATATTATATTCTTGGCATCATTATAATAAATCACCGAATTTAAGACACTAAAAACTACAGTATGTTTAGTATATTATGTGGTTAATTATACATTTTTTAAAACTAGTTCTTTTTAGATTTTCGATAATAAATTGCTAAAATGTGGACAGAATAAAACTCGTTTATTTAATAAGTTATTTAATTTAATACATAATATTAATTTCCTGCTCGTCAAAATAGTTAAAAATTGTTTATTACTTATTTTGCACTTCTCGAAACCACATTTTGATATTGTGTTCATCCCCAATATTTGAAAGTGCCTTTAAAATAAATTTATAAATAATGTCTATGTCACAATGTCTATCTAATCACATATATATGTTTTTTGTTCCGAGTTTCCATTGTCTAGAATATAATTTTTTATTGATAAAAATATGTTATTCTTTATAATTTCCGCAAACACATTGTCATTGTTCATTCAACATTTTTGCACCATATGAAAAGCCTTCAAGTGCGGTTTGCCTGTGTTTCAATACGTTTTTATGACTTTCGATATTTACATTGAAGGTTCAATAACCAAAATCTTTGTTTCACATCAAAATCAATTAAGGCGCCAATTGCATATTTGTATTTATTTTGAATATTCAAACATGTGAAGCTTGCCGAGTATCTGTCCACAACAAAAACAACAAAATACATTTGACGTCTTTATCTTATCCCAGAAATTTAATGCGATGATGTATGAACTTTTTAATTTTTCGTTGGCCTGCGCAATCTCTGCAGAATTCTCTTGCATAAGCAAAGATTCTCCATAATCAAAAAATAAATCAAGCAAATAAAAAGCACAGATGCCTGCGAATTAGATGAGGAGTGGAGAATATTGATACCGATTAAAAGTTAAATAATGAAATAATGAAATAATAATGAAAATTTATACGTAAGCGAATTTGAAATAGTATTCAAATTATCTAAGGAGTTGTTTTTGGGCCGACGGCAAAATCCAATTTTTAGCTTGACGTTAGCCGACGGATCAAGACTGTTTTTAGTAAGAGAAAGAGGTGGAGTGAGAGAGAGAGAGAGAGAGAGAGAGAGAGAGAAAGAAGGGAACGGATTATGAATAATTCTTAAAAATGATATTTGTTATATTGTAAGCTATAAGCAAATCAATTTCATTAATAATTGAAAATATATATGAAATAAAAATGTTTTGATTTGTAATAGGGCGTATGAGTAATAATGACTCATAAAATGTAATTCATTCAATTAATTTAATTAGTGAAAGTAATTTGACAAAAATCATTCTATTAGCCAACAGATTTGAACTAAGTTGCTAAGATGCCAATGAAATGTGCAGCGTACCACAAGAGCAAAAGAGAGAAAGAAGAACGAGTACAGCAAGTAAGGAGAAGAAGAACTGAAGTCATCAAAGAGTTGACCACGCGTGCATAATGACGTCGCTCCCTTTAGAAGATCAGTCGATCAAAGAGAGCGCCGGCAAATGGCAGAAGAGTATGGAGCACGGTGCGGTGCCGGATCAAAGAAGCGGCGACCACACGAAAAATTGTCAACATGTTGCAGCCTCAAGTATGGGGAACGTGAGCAAGAGCAAGGATCGAAAACGGAATGAGATCAGTTCGGGATTCGATGTGACTGCAGAGGCGCTTTGGCGCTTATTAAAATGCGAGCCCAAAATCAAGGGACAACGGTTTGGACGAAGGCGAAGAATTAAAATAAACAGCAATAAAAAATTAATTTATTAAAAATGAGGCACACAGTTCGGCACAGACTAGCGATCAGCAGGTCAAGCTGAGATTGCTGCTGATGCTGATGCTGATGAGTAGAACGTTAATAATTTGTCACTGCAAATGAAGGAATAAAAACAAACAGAGAAAACCACTTGAGAGCCGGGACAAGTGAAGACAAAAACAAATAAGCCACAGCCAAACGAGGAGGGCATAGTGAACACTTAGGATTAAAGCGGCGCTTTAAGTGGTTTCTTTTTTATTTTATAAGTTTCTCTCTCTCTCTCTCTCTTCCCTTTTCTCTGCGCGACTGAGGAACCGGGTGTGCAGCGCCAGGTCTATGCCATCAGGATCCTGTTTTAAGCATTCACTCGAGTGTGAGTGCCCACACTTGACTCATTCATGGATCGTTGCGACGGGAATTCCACTTCTTTTTATTGCTCTAGCGGATGTCATTCGATGACTAGAGAGTTTAGTTTCTATCTCATAAAAGTGTATTTCGTGTGTTATTAATGTAAGCACTGTATGCAAACTTGCAGCGATCATCTTCAACTGCTCAGCAGATTGGATAAGGATGCGTTCAGATCTAATTGATGTTTCCTAAGTCTGAAGGTTTTTTCAAATGATCAAACTCCGTTTTAAGGGATAGTTAAATTATAAAAAAGTACTAGCCCAAAAGCGAATATAATTGATGGTAAAGTAGCTGAAGGTGAAAATCATGGATTGATCAACAAAGAGATATCCCTCTGCATTTAATCATGTTTGTCTTTACTAACCATGACAGTCTCTCTTCCTGTTTGATCTCCTCAAGTATGTTTATTAAAACGTTCAATTTAATTACTAATAAGTAATATCTTAGAGCCATCTAATTGTTCTGTAAATTGCATAACATGCAATAGTTATAATCAGAGACAAGAATGCATTAACCACTATTTAGCTCATTCTTTATTTTGTATTTGTATGCTGAATTATAAATAATTACATTAAAATGAATTGTGTTTTCAGGTTGTGCAAGCATATGTCTATAAACAATATATTTAAAAATTAATCAAACTTACATCGCCATCACTTAGCAAAATGCCCATAATTTATTAAGATTGCGACTTTTTTTTTTTTGTGGTTTAGCAGCTCGTTTTAGGATTAATTTATGGTCACGCAAAAATTCACCAGCACCGAAAATGTATCACGGGATATTATTCGAAAAATATTGGAAATGTTTGATTCGATTACATTGAATATTATTATTTATATTTGCGCGATCAATTGGGTTGAGTGTTTCATGGGCTTTGTTGTAAACCTTTTGATTAATGCATAAAATGAAGCAATAAATTATCGTATTAATCCATTTACGAGCACTTAACAGATTTGAGTTATTGTTGATGTTGTTGCTATTTCTTTTGTTGTTATTTGTTGTTATTGTTGCAGATCGCGAGCACAACGAACCGACTTCCTTGAGGCGTACAAACAAACTAAAAAACGCCTCAAAGTAAACAAAAACTTAATCCCAAAAATCCAGTTCCAGTTCAGTTCAAAGTCGACGATGCAGTCAACGTCGACAGCGACTGCGGCAGCGACAGCACCACGCCAAATCGGTAAGAAGTCAACGGCAACAACATAAAAAGTCAATTTCATCAATGGGCAGGCAACACAGTCGGTCCATATGTCCGTTCCACCGATCGTTCCCCCTGAGTGTCACTTGCAGGCGTCGCCTTCACACAAACTCTGTGAGCAAGCGAAATGGATTCAATTAGAGCGAGAGGGTGCTATATATGACATACTGACAGGTAAAAATTTGTAGGTGCATTTCACATGCAGCCGACGGCGACGTTGACTGCGCTGCACAACAAGACAGCGGCGGCGCTTAAGCCTCACATTGCCGGCAGAAAGACACACAAAATTAGTCAATTTCATGTAAGACTTGAAAAATTGTCGGTCGCACTTGAAACTGAGAACAGAAATTGAAACCGGTGCAGCATCACTTGAGCTGAGCTAGTTGCTCCTAGAACGGTAGGTTCTTAGGTTGCCACAGCGTGAAAGTATTGCCCTTTTGCGAAGGGATCAATCCCCTGCCCAGGATTAACTTCTTGCGTTGACACTGAGGAAACTCACGGGCGAAGCCTATTGTGTCACCAGCTCATTAAACAGTGTGTGTAGGTGTGTGTATAAATACTGGCGTTATATAAAAGTAGCACTGACAGGGATCGAAGGATCGCATAGTATCGTCTGGGATAGCAGATTTAATTAATTGATGCCTGCTTGTTTATGTGTTGCCTAATGAGGGACAATTAATTTTAGCTAGTAGCAAAAGGTAAATAAGAAAAAAGTACATCGTAATACAGTCCGAGATTTCGGAAAACTTTCCTGCCGGACGATTTATTTAATTTAATTCGAATACAAATAATTGAAATAGATTGGAGTTGTGCTATTTAACGTCGACGTCTAAGTACCCTTTCAGTTTATTCATTTGAAATCATTTCATAGCTATCAACTGGATTTTGTAATCAGTTTACTTTGCATAAATTATTATGGATAAATTTTAGAAAATGTTGTATTTCTCGTACAGTCATTACATTGTAAATTTTGTGAATTTTAAATCAAATATATAATTCTATTTATTTCTAATATTCGTGCCAACTGATTTTAGTTGATGTTAAATAAATAAAAAATTAATTAATAAGAAACTTATTTCTTGATTGAACGATCCCAGGGCAGTCATATATTTAGTGGTATAATGTTATTGAAACTGACCTAAAATTTATTTGATATAAGAAGTTTATAAGCCGAACCTAATGCTAGATTTACGAATTATAACATAAAAGTAAATTATAAATAAAAAAGTAGATTTACTTTGGCTATTATTAATACTTATATACATGCTGACATTTATCTGAAGACAGATATATGTAACTAAAGGAGAACCGCAAGTAAACCAAAATAATTCACACTCAGATCAGTGTCTATACCCGTTGAGTGGTGCAATCATTAATCAAACAATTTGCCTTAGTTTCTGGCAATCCAAAAACACATAATTCACCCATCAAAAAAGGTTTCACTCTGTTGGCTGACGGTGAACAAATTCTTTCCATTAAAATGCAAAAAGCAAAAAGAGAGCGAGTGAAAAGTGAGACAGAATCAGTTGGCTCAGAGACAGACGCTGACCAAGCTGAAGCTGAGGCTGAAGCTGAAGCTGAAGGTACAGAAAGATGTCAAAACAAGAACCGCAAGGCGGACAAGCGCATATTTCAATCGACGCTGACACATCCTGCTGCGCTAATGGACCTTAATTTGTGAACAGCTTTATATATCATGCGCCCGGACCGTTAATGTGATCATCCACACGATCTCTGGTTGACGCTGAAACTGACGACGCGAGATTGAGTCTGGATCTGGCTGGAACTGAAGCTGTAGTTGTAGCTGTGGCTGCTGCACGAAGTTGGAACTGCCATGGTGATTAACTTTTATGACATTTATCAGGCGCATATGCTGAAAGAAAGACCTCTGATATGAACGTGAAGACTGGCACGCGCTTTCCTGGAAATTTCAATGGAAATAGAAGTGGATCGAGCGAAATGTGAATGAAAGGGAATATTATTGTAGACATATATGCATTTCCTTTAGCTGTTGATAACAAGCCAGACAAATGATAAGTTCTCTGGCTCCACTAATCCTGTAAACCCTTTTTCGGCAGCCAAACCCAATTCAAAACTAAAGTAAATGTCACCAAACATTTCAAAGTGGCGTCACCGCCACTGTATTGCCGAATGCCCAGCTCCAATTCCAATTCCAATCCCAATCCCAATCCCAATCTCAAGGCTTTCTTTAAGCCTAACCTAAGCCGCTCCTGAGCAATGCATATGATTACATTGTCTATTGATCGTCTCATGATTGCATCGCACTCATTGTCGTCGATCAATCGTGCTCGCACTCTCTGTCTCTCTCTCTCTCTCTTTCTGGCACTTGCTCGCACAGCTATGTTGCCATCTCGCGCACTCCTTCGGTAAAGATGAAAGAAATCTTTATTGGTTTTTGTAGTGATTTTAAGTGGATTTGTGGTTCGATTCTTAATGGCAAAGTACGCCGCAGTCGCAGCCGCAGTCACAGTCACAGTCGCCGCTCTCTTTCACCTTCAGCTCCACTTGAAGAGATGTCCCTCAGACCCATTTCAGTGGTTATATCGTTTTTATTCAAATTTGTATGTTTATTTCTTCTTATATGTAATTATGAGAATCTCCCCACTGGATGCAGATGTAGCTCTCTCGTTGAGTGTTTTAGGCAGTTCCAGCTTGTAATTATATCGTTTTTATGTACCAAATGCATTCGTCGAGAGTTTCAATTCAAATGCGGAGTGTATCAAGCGATCTGTCAGTTTTATTTCGAGTTTATTTGCATATTAAGAGTTATGCGGATAAATGAAGTGTTAAACTGGGATAGACTAAAAGGGTTACCTCAGCTAATGCTAGAGTTCTATTGGTCATAAAGTATACAGCTTACTTTACTTTAAATATGAAAATAGTTTACATATTACTACACCATGAATTCATTATAACTGTGTAATGGAGAATTACTTATATTTGTAGAATATTTACAGAAAATATATAGAGAGACTGAAAGATTCCTCTATAAGAAGAAATGTATTTAATGAATTAATTTTATTCAAATTTCAAGCTAGATCTTATTCTTTTCGAGTTCTTTTAACACGTGTGTATTATGGAGTAGAAAGACACTTGTAAGATTCTCTTCCAGAAAGTGGAAATTTAGATAAGGCGAATAACTTTCGATGGGACTTGAGCTGAAATAAGTGTTCCAACATACGAGAATATCATTTTGTCTTATCGCATTGCAATTAGGGCTTTTGCTTTTGTTGCAGCTGAAGCAATTATTCATCGCTGTGACACTTGACTGCTTCGAAACTGTCGCACACACTCACACACACAAAAACGCGTACATACAGGCTTCCCTAAGTACTTGACAACAACTAAAACGCAATTGTAACGCGGCTACTTACATATTAAACGCAACTCAATTTGAATATTTCAAGTGATAAGCAGAAAGAAAGAGAGAGAGAGAGAGAGAAAGAAAGAGGAAGAGAGCTTACCCCAAACAACAAAAACATCTAACGAACGATATTAGAATGCTTAAGCATTTAACTGATTGTTCCAATCGGTGATTTTGTGAGAAGCACAGTGTCAGCCCATAACAATTGCCCCGACGAGTACCCAAACATGAGTATTCGTATTCGAATTCCTATTCGTTTGAGTGCTTCTCTTATCAATTGCTGAAATGATGGCGGAAATGGTGCGTTATTGTTGTTGGTGTTTCTCGAATTGAAATTGCTGATAATGTTTATATTTGTCTGAATTTTGTTGGGCAATTAATTAGAGAGTTTCCAACAATGCCTAATTTTATGCTGGTTGGCGACGCACAGCGTGTGATAGTCGGAGCAAAACGAAAGACTTATGCAACGAACTTGTTTGGCTGACGCCAAAAGTCCTTTTGATCATAAGCCCTTCAGTCTGTTCTACGGGTGTTGTTAGAAAAAATTGATTTTCTCCGTTTTGCTGGCGTCTATATTAAGCAGCGTATTCGCTTGATCTTTACCGGCAACACGACTGATCTTCGGCTATCCCCCTCAGGTCTCTCTCCTTCACTCTCTGTTCTGTTGGCATCTCGTTCTATGCTCGACCACACTGGCAGCCGTGACAAGTTTTCGGCACGCGGGAAGACAAATTCCAATACCAATTCCACCGTCTGCCCATGAATTCAAATGTGGACACTGGCTGACTGTCCGGCTGTCTGTCATCTTGCCTGTCCGTCCAAAGAGCAAAGCTTTTAAGTGTCTTGGCGACGACGCGGCTTATGTCGTCTCTCTATCTACCACAGTCTCTGTTCTCGTCTCCCTTTCCATCTCCCTCATTTGGGCGTCGTTTCTCTCCCTGCGGACATTTACATTTGTGAGAGCATTTGCCAGAAGCAGAGGCAATTAATAGCTGTGGAAAACTCAACATTCGTTTATTTGTCTGTGAAAAGATGTCGCCTAATTCTCCCCCCCCTGTCTTTAATTAATTAATTATAGTGCGTAATATTCTAACGTTAAAGGTGTAGAAATCTTTTGAAAGCTGTCTCTTCATCAGATTTAAACACTATTAGACCATGGCGCCAGAACTGTAGATTATGGCATGGGAAATCCTGAGATAAGCTACAATAAAATTCTTTAAATAAGAAAATGCAGCCGCATTGAGCTGCGTTAAATATATCAGAGCTTTATGAAACTTGGGCTAAGATTTACCCACATTATTATCGCCCAACTTATAGGCCAGCAGTTTCCTCTGAACGATAAATGCTTTGATTTCAACTGTCTTGGAATTTTTTGCTGGATAAACAATTATAACAAAATCACCATGAATAACGCTAGCATTTCGGTTTGAATTATATGATGTGGTAGCCAAACTGGCAATATATGCATATAAGGGAGAAACCAAAGGAATGCAACACAAATCAAAAATAGTATAATTAAGAATTACATATGAAAAACAAGCGGATCAGTCGAGCGCGTGCGACAGTATAATACTCTGAGCAGTTTTCTAAATGAAGTATTTTGATAATAATAGAAGTTAGAATATAACAGGTGTTTAAAGAATACTCTTTTGAGGGGAAAGATATTGAAAATCTAACAGAAACTCGATCTAAAGAGGGAAACAGGAACCTTCATGGCAAATTTGGAGTCTCTAGCTCGATGCGTTCATACAGACAGACGCACAGACGGCTATTGATACTGATTAAGAATATATATACTTTATAGGGTTAGAGATGCTTCACTCTGCCTGTTACATACTTTTGCACAAAATTATTATACCCTTGTTTTTAATGGGCACAGGGTATAATTAAAAGCGTATGTGGTCTAAGAAATTGTTTTTACTAATTACTATATTTATATAATTATCTAAGATTGTAATATATTATAAGTTTACTTCAAAACAGAGTCTAAAAATAAATAAGTATAGATTTAGATACTTTTATATATATATATATATATTATGTAATGATTTTCCTTGGAAGTTGTTCAGACACTTTCTAAATTCTGACACACAGCAAGCAACTCAGACGGTTGACGCCAACTATTTCGATTAGCACGACCAGCTGAGGCCCATGTCGAGGTCGAGTTCCTGTCTGTCAACTCTGAACCTCTCGTGCAATTAAGCAACGCGGCGTAACGCACGACAGGACTTCTGTCCTGCCACTGCATCTATACCTCCCTCGGCCATAACTCTGGCCCTGCGACTTCATCAGGTCAGTGGGTCTTTGCCTCGTTGGTTACTGGCTACGTTTGGTTGGACTGCCTATTGGGTTGCCATATTCTTGCCCCGTTGACCTGTTTAGTGTGCAATTTGCACACTCATACACTCATACACATATACACATATCATTGCCTGCTCGTTCTGGTTGTTATTTATACTTTTCGACATTTTCGTATTGCGTGTTTCATATTTTGCTACCTGCATTTGTTGTGTGTTGTGTGTAGGTCTTGCAGCAGTTTCGAGCGAGTGTTAAAAGTTGCATAATTACGTTCGTTGCACATAGCTGAGGGTTGAGTAGCCAGGGTTGCCAACTTGCAACAAATACAATGTCTAATTCCTAAAAGGGACAATATTCAAATTTCTTTATAATTAATTTATACTTATTTGCAAATATAATTTACTATATTTATTAATTGAAATTGAGAATTAAGTTTTATTTATTTATTTATACAATACAACAATAAAGTTTAAATGAATTAAATTATTTATAATACAATTATAATTTTGATTAAAATTAGATTTAAATTAAAATTCAGTTTAAGCTTAAGTATTCAAAATAAGTATTTAATTGATCCAACATTTGTTGCATTCCAGAACTTTGACAACCCTGTGCACAACTCAATGACCTTTTCAGTTACCTTGTTAAATGATTTTGGTCAAAATTTATGATACAATTGCCCAAAAAGGCAACTATTGGCCCGGTTGTTGAGTTTGTTTTGCTTTTTGTCGAAAACCGATTTCAGTTTTATTGCCTTTTGGTCTCATAAAAGTGTCATAAATTAAAAGGCGCTTAAGCGTACACACTCACACACACATACACAGTTCAAGATACAGATACCTATTTAGATGCGGATATATCATGTAACCTGTGCCACTGGTCACACGCAGCGTTAGCTGACTTTCGGCCTCGCTTGGCACAGTTTTCAGTTTGCCTTTTGGCCAACATATGCACACACTTGACTATTTCCAGCTAATGACTTTATTGGCCTTTCTGCAATGTACTTGAAGTGGACTCTGCTGTCATGTTGTGTCATTGTTGGACTTCGTAATGTTCTCTGTGCCTGGACTATTGTCGATTCTTGTCTGTTGTTATGTTTGGTGGCGCCAGCAGTTAATTGCCTTATGAAATGGCACTTGTCGAGCAAACGCTGAGTGAAAGTGTAGCAAGGGTTAAGAGTAGAAACGATTTGGCCAAGTTAAAGGTCATTCTTTTAAAAAGGCAAGCCACATAACTTAGATTCATATCTAATTGGTTTCTAACTAACATTCAATTGTAACTTCTAGAGGCTAATTAACCTTAACAACGGCTAAATTATTTATAAAGCATATTTAAGCATGGATAATTCTGGCTTATCAACAACTTACACATTTTTGTAATTTATGTGCATTCGAATGAATGTGTTTCTATTCGAAAACACTTAATGAATAATCATTATGTTGTCGCCTTTTCTATGCTTTCGACTCTCTTATGCCGCGCAAGTTTGCTGCTTAAGTCTTTTGTTTGCTCATGGCCTGACTGACTGAAATACTTATCTACCATTATGAAATTGTGCGAATAAATACATATGTATATTAATACTCTACTACTGTGTGCAACGTGCTGAAAAATTGCATGACAAGTTTTCCGGTTTGCTGCTGTTTCGTGACACGGAAGGAGGGGGTTATTTTGTTATCATTCGAGGAGAGCACAAGTGAATCAGGCAATGGGCCCAGCACTTGTATTCCTCATATCGATTCCTGCACTTTTCTGATATTCAGAAAACAAAGCTGACAAATTTATGGAATTGCTAACAATATTGAAATGAGAATAAACAATATACAATGACAAACACAATGCCAGCTGTATAAATTTGCGATTCAATAAAAATATATTTATATTAAAAGCGAAATTAATTTGTTGTACGATCGACTGCAAAAGTCATAATTGAAATTGATTTAGTTAAAAAGATTTTTTTGCTTTGTCTCAGCTGATTTATGATGGGTTTTCATTTGGCTTTTATATTTATTTATACTAAAATTTGCTCATTTTGTGTTATTGTATACTCTCTGCCTATTTTGTTAGGCTTCCGAATGGTGATATCTGATTTCCAGTCCATTATGAGCTGCGCTTTGCAAATTTCGTTAACAGTTTACAAAACGATTTGCAATACGTTAGAGCTAAAACTACATGGCCTTATTTGGTGTCAGTTGCTGTCTAACACTAATTGAGTAGAACTATAAACATAAAGTTACAAAGTTATGTGATATTTGAATATGAAACTTGTCTCATTGAACTTAACTCAAATAGTCCCCTTTACGGCTAATGTCCGTTCAATTAAAACCACTTTCCAAATTGTGTAAAGCGCTTAAGAGACGGCTTCATTTTCCCATCATCTGCATTGCAATTACTCTCGCTTAAACTGTGTAATACGAATACTAATACCTATGCTTATTTGCAACATTTAAAATCCATTATCTAAACGTCTTGCGCTAGTGTGTTAACCGTTTACAAAACGATCAGTAATTCTATAGCGACTAATTAATTAACATTTTTTCGCTTCGGCAGCATTTCAGCTCTAATTGAGTTAATCATAAAGTAGCCAATTTATGTGTTATTTGAAATTGATCTTGATCTGAATGTTCCTCATTATAAGCAGTTAATGTCTATTCAATTGAAACCATTGTAACCAGATTATGATATCTTATGAGAATGAATAATACTTAGACATATTAGTGAAAAATAGTGACACTTTAGTTATTGTGCTGTTTAATAATAAAATATGATATCTCATTTTATTATTTTGTCACTTTACAATAAAAAAATAATTGTCTTATTTTTGTATTTAGTTTGTCTCACATTTTTTAAATTATTTTTATTATTACAAATGTGTGTTTAAAGCAAGTTGACTTTTAGTAATAGATTATTGAGTGTGCATTAAAAACTGGATGCATTAGACAAATATTTAAATAAAGTTTCTAGCGTAAATTATAAATTATATTATTTTTTTTATTGTCAGGCTACTTGATAAAGTATTTTGATATTAATCGAACACTATATAAATATCTACATGAATATATACTTAATATTTATATATATGTTCATACTTTACATATGCATGTCTCTCTCACACACATGTGTTGGTCACAAATGCAAATATTTATTTTTTCTTTCAAGTTATCAGTGTATGCTATACAGGAACCTACATGCCAAGCCAAAGGCTGTCGATCCTGATCAAGAATATATAAACTTTATTGGCACAGTGTACAACAATTATATACATAATATTGATAAGTGATCGACTAGTATGTAGTTTGGATGCAGTTTTGGAGATCTTTTGAAGAACTCAGGTAAAACTTTTGAGTTTATTATCCAACCGAAACGAGATGTTGTTATGAGTATGCTTATATTACATTTAGTTTTTCAGAGTCATTACATTAATTTCATATATCGAATCAGGAAGCAACTAGAAATTTCACCAATCAAATTCATAAGTTAATGTTCTCATTAAGATAGTTTTAAAAGTGATCAAAACTAAACTATTTATAGCATACATTAATAATTGATAACTAATAAACGGAATAGGTCAATACAAAAATAATATAAATGCAATACCAGTTTTATAAATAAATAGAATACTTACTTTGGTTTATAATGCTGAATATCGACGATCCAGTTGATTGTCGTTCCTTTGTTATGATGTTTTTGTTTGTTGTATGCAAATGAAGTGAGGATTATTATACTTTATAGCCTTTTTTGTGATTCTAACGAATTTTAATTGCTTTTGAAGCGTATTTATTGTTCGTCAGCAAACCGTTTTGTTTGTTTTCTTAGCTATTCGAAGCGAATAAAATGAATGTGATATGCGAGTGCACATAAATTTATTTAGTTGTTGCTGTTGCACTGGGCCATGATATGACACGACACTTACAGATCTACACAGATGAAAAGATACAGAGATAGGCGTACAAGCATGTAGATAGAGATACGCGGCACAACTTATAGATACATTTGCATAATGTTGGCGAATATAAACGAAACAAAATTAGCATAATACACACACGAACAGCATTAAACTCATAATTAAAAATATAAACATTGATAAAGCGGCACACAAAATCCGATTTCGATGAATATTAAAAGTCACCAAACTGCCACTAAAGAAGGACAACAAATCCAATGAAAAGATATGTTATTTGTCTGCTCTTCGTCGCACTCAGCTGATTATTTATTTATATAATATTGATTTGATTTAATTTGTTACAATTCACACTTGGCGACGGCTTTTCAACATTTGCAGCATTTTCACCGCTTAACACCGCACGCGAAGTATCTGCAATTTCGCGTAGAAACGGACAAAGTTCAACTGAATACTCGACGCAGGTAACCAAACTTTTGGCACTGCTACTATGTTCTTCTTATTTTGTTGTTGTTGTTGTTGTTGTTGTTTTCTGATTGGAATGGGGAAGCAGACGGCCAACAACAAGATGGAGCGAGCTGACGAGCGAGAGAGCAAACAAACGAACGAACGTTTGCGGGTTTTCGTGCTGAGCTTCCGGTTGGACGTACGCTGTGAGCGAGACTGCCGAGAGACTTGAGGCAGCCAGTGGCTGGCGCAATGGGCAAACAAACGAGTTTCCAGTCACAATCACACACAATCATACACTCACTCTCACACACACATACACTCACATATGCTATCACGCTGTGGAAGTGGGTGTTGCCTTTGTTGAGTTCGTTCGTTTGTTCGATCTCTCTCTCTCTCTCTCTCTATCTCTATCTATCTAGAATGCTCTCACGGTCTCAATCTCTTGCGCTCGCTCGTTCGCACTCGTTGGCACTCGTAATCAAATTGTAGCCATATTAAAGTTTACTTGATTTGCTGTTTAGATATTTGTGTATGCAAGTGTGTGTATGTGTGTGTGTGCTTTTTTTAATTGGGTGTGCGTGTGTGTGTGCTTGCGTTGCTCTCTTGGGACTGCCCACTTTCGAGCTCTGGCTCTCGTGGCGTATGCGCAACGTTTTGAATTATGCGCCCTAGCGATAATAATAATAATAATAATCATTTATCAGCAAACGCACACAATCATTAATAATATTATAAACAATCTGTGAATTAACCATAATGCATGCATATAAAAAAGCAAATGTGTTGACATTTTATGTGCACTTTAATTGGCATTTGATTTACCCAACTGCCAATGGCCTGTTGCCATTTACGCCTTATTTAGTGCCAAGTACTGTAGCCTTATAAAAACACACTTATATTTTTTATAATTAATATCATTCACACCTTTTTGTTCCATAAATATGATGCAAATTACAAATATAAACAATTTTGTTAGTTGCCTAAGTTGCTGTCATTAATTACACTTAAGTACAACTAATTTGAGCTAGAACAACTTGTAATCTCAACTGCGTATCGCAACTTAGACAGATTATCTCACTTAAATGATTTATATGAAAGATATAGAAGAATAAATAATATTTGTTAACTAAGTGTCTTTTGACATTTGATATGGAGTTTATAACTACGTGATTAATGTAACTACATCAACAATTATCCATGACTCTGAGCTTTATTTGATAATTAAATGAAATTGATTTCTATTTACCAACTAGTTTCTTCAATTCTAGTCGGTTCTCTCTAAATCATTTTCTATGTGAAATCGCTTTTTGACTGTGTAAATTGTAGATTGGACTGCCACATAAATATTATTATTGTTTTCAAAGATTTTTACAAATTTCTCACCCTTTCTCATTTTGCAATTTATAATTTAATAAAGCTTAAAATCTTAACATTTAATTTATAAATATCAAATTTAGTGCAAATATTAATATATTATTAATATATTTATTTGAAATTTAATCATTCTACATCTTGTGTCACTTTACTGCAGAAGGGCACACAAGTTATGCAGCTCTTACGCTTAGCAAAAATATAACTTTACTTATATTATATAAAAGATAATTCTTTTAATTAGTGGACAACATACGGGGCTTTTACAGCGTGCACACCCATATTGTTTTATTAATTAATAAAAATGAGTCTTCCTGCTTTATTAATGTGTGTTTGCGTTTTGAAAAATGTGCAATTAAATGTAGTTTTTATTCGCGACAGATTGATAAATGCGTTGCGTAGCAATAAAAAATCACTGGCCATGGTTGACAACAGTGTCGACAAGAAGTGCAATTACCACAAATTAAATTTATTAAATGCAAAGAGACCAAAAGACGATAAAACACAATTATTTATATGAGCAGCCAAAATGCGATCGGCGACAAATGTGGCAAAATAAAAAACAAAACAGCTGAAAGCTGAAATAACAAATTTAATAAAAAAAACTGCTTCATAAAATAGACAAACGCCACACGACACCCAAAAGCGGCTACCTGTTTGCGAAGCAAGTCCGATCGGTTATAGGCAAGCTAGAATGGGAAAACTATATATAGGAAAAGCTAACAAGTTCCAAATGAAATGGACTCGAAATGCGTGTGCGATACGCGGATGGCCATAAAACGGCGCAAACATGCAACAAAATTTATGCGAAACTCTAATGAAACGCAGACGAACACCAACATTTGATACGCATAAAAACATACACAGACAAACTTACAGACATACACATACACATACACGCATATATGTATATATACTCTAAGCCACTTTGGTTTGGCCAATGAACGTGAGGCGTTGCATGACTCCACCTCAAAAATGGGGACCACAATATTGTCCCGCACACGCAACGGGACGAAGCACACGAAACGAGTTTTTATATATGTGGCAGGCAGACGAGGTCTCAGCTCTTCGCTGCAAGCCCAACATCAGTACCAACTGTAGCTACAGTTCCAGGGCCAGACAGGGACGGCGTCCTGCTTGATTGCCAGGCGCGATAAATGCCGCGTGCGCGTGTTACCAAACTTGTGGCCAGCTCAGCTCTGTCCTGACTTTGCTGTGTGTCTGTATGTGTGTTGCATAGCAGCGGTGGTGGCTGAAGCGGCAGTCCCGAAAGTGGTAGAATTTGTAATGGTGGCCAATGTGGCAAGCAATATACAGAGCTCAATTGAGCTACAGTGGCGGAGTTTGAGAGGATTATTGTAGAAAATAAAGAATTGGAGATTAATTATTTTATTTTTAAATGTATAACTAAAAAAACTAAAAAATGTCGAGACAATTAAATACAACAAAAATATTATAATATATTTAAATATATAGATATTTCATTATATTTATTAATATTAACAAACGTTGGCTCAATTTTCTTATATGGAATCAATAAAAAATACGTAAGCCCCTTTGAAAAAAATTATAAGCTACAACTATCTCAGGGGCATGCCCCTTCTGGTGGCAAGCAAGCAAGTCACCTTTATGGCGTCCAAGAAAATGGGCAGTGCTGGGTTGGTCCCGGACTGGTTCTCTACAGTTGAAAGCCTGGTTCCCCCGCTCCACCCGGTGAGGTTGTCGTTTCTTGACCCATAGGCAAATGCAGCAGCATGACAGTTTTTTAGGCTTTATCCATGGCACTGCCATTGCAATTAATTTTGGCATTTTGACATTTACGCTTTTTGTTTTGGGACTATCTCGGGCATACTCAAATACTTTTTTGTTCAGGTATGCTGACGCTCGATAAGACATTTTGCATATATAATTTGCAGTGGAATTTTCTCATGTTAAGGGTTTTTTTTTTTTTTTTTTTTAATTCGAAAGTTTCCAACTCGACGGCGCCAGTTCTCAGCCCGAAAAGACCTTTTAATTACAAGTCCTGAAGTCTGGCAAAAACTTGCTTAACAACTTTGTTGCCTGCGGTCGACAACTGGCAGCATTTGAAAAATTTATGCTGTCTTATCGACTAATGAAAAGCCCAACGAGATACTCGATACTCTAGCACTTAATTGCAGAGCATCCAAGTCGTAGATTTCGAAATACTCTGGACATTTCATACTTTTCGCAGGTTGCTGGACATTAAAGTGCCATATGAACTAGCTAAGATATCAGTGTCGAATAAAAGATTGTAGGTGCAAGTGGGTGTCATGCAATGTAACACTTCGAATGGATTGGCGACACTTTAGACGAATTCTTGTAGCCAGAATAGTTGTTATCACATGAAAATTGTAAAAAGTAGATTTAATAGCCATAATGGTAGCGACAATACTCGTCTATGCTATATAAAACATTAACGAATTTTGAAATTAAAAATGTGTAAAATATGGGATGTAAAATATAGAATTTAAACAATACTATTATTTTGTATAATGTCTGTGAACTATGAACGATATATAATACCCTAGATATAGAGAATAAAGAGTTTTATACATGTGGTATGCATTACGAAATATTTAAATGTATGTAATAATCAGAATTGAGTTGTCCCAACGCAAATCGTTTCTGCGTTGCTATTTCATTTGTATATATTTTGTTTATATTTTTTTTAATTGTTTTTATTGCTGTGTTAAGTAGTTTTGATTAAACAGATCAAATAATATATATTATATTAAGATGTACGAGAAATCTCTTAATTGATTCATAACAGTTTAAAAACAATTTGATATGACAATGATGAGATTCTTAATTAATACAATTATACAAATCAGCAGCTAGATAACTCACTAAACATTAAATTTAGTAAATGATGCAGTTGCACTATTTGTTTTAGGCTGGCAACATAAATAAGTCCTGACAGATACCGCTAATTATTCCAATTGAATACACAATCGTATTGCATGTTGCGCCATCAGAGTCAAACAAAAGAAGACTTGAAGCTCACAAATGGCCTAGCTGTATATCTGACCAGGTACAACGAACGTGGCAAGCAGTCAACCAATTGAGCCGTTGAACCGTAGGCAACGACTGCACTTAACCGCATCCACGGCAGAGTTGTGGTGACATTTAAAAGCTGCAAGTGCATTAGTGTGAAACAAGGATCGAGGCGCCGTCTAAATTACATACACTCTCACACACACACACAGATAGAGAGAGATATGTACACACATATAACCACTGGCATCGCGAGATCAAGATCAAGTACCATTTTCAACGCTTCCTTTGGCGCCACATTTCTGAGATCGAAGTGGAACCCTTTCTCAGCGCCACACGATCATTTTGCCCATGTGCATTTCAAGATGCAAACGCAAAGGAAAACAAAAAGTCCGCAGCACCGACGATAAGCAAAGACACAGAAATATGCGATCGAGTGCTGAAGATCCCAGATCCGAGGGACAGAGACAGACCAAGTGCTATCCTGTCTGCCAGCTGAACTGTTTTCGGGCTCTTATTCTCTTATTCGTTTTTTCTTTTTCTTTTCTCATTTTCTTATTCTTTTTCTCGGTCCTGTGTTTCTGTTTCGATAAGCGCCGCATCTTCAATCTTCCACGGCGGCGTCTGCGTGGCCGTTGAGCCCAAAGAGCCCATCATCATCATCAGTGATATGCTTTACGCCGCATCGCAGAGTGTCCATTAGTTGAGTCGCCATCGTCGCCGTCATCGTCGTCTCGCATTGGGCAACGCACAGATAATGTGATTTCGGGTTCGACCCAAGAACCAAATGGAACGAGACGCGCGTGAGTCGTGATAAGCCAACAGAGACAAGGGAATACCTTGACTTGTCGTCGACCCAATCTCATTTTGTCTTTTCGTGTGAATTCTTGGAATTTTGATATTTTTTCCTAGAACTTCGAACGATTGCGTGCGAGGCTGCAGCTTGTTCTTGTTGCCTCTTCACTCTTGTGACGTCATCTGGGCTATCAAATCGGTAACCTAAGTTTTAGCATCTTCTGAAATACTAGTTTTTAAGATACACCTTACTCTACTATTGAGAGGTTCTATACATATGTATATGTATATATCTATATCTATATCTATATCTATATCTATATCTATATCTATATCTATATCTATATCTATATCTATATCTATATCTATATCTATATCTATATCTATATCTATATCTATATCTATATCTATATCTATATCTATATCTATATCTATATCTATATCTATATCTATATCTATATCTATATCTATATCTATATCTATATCTATATCTATATCTATATCTATATCTATATCTATATCTATATCTATATCTATATCTATATCTATATCTATATCTATATCTATATCTATATCTATATCTATATCTATATCTATATCTATATCTATATCTATATCTATATCTATATCTATATCTATATCTATATCTATATCTATATCTATATCTATATCTATATCTATATCTATATCTATATCTATATCTATATCTATATCTATATCTATATCTATATCTATATCTATATCTATATCTATATCTATATCTATATCTATATCTATATCTATATCTATATCTATATCTATATCTATATCTATATCTATATCTATATCTATATCTATATCTATATCTATATCTATATCTATATCTATATCTATATCTATATCTATATCTATATCTATATCTATATCTATATCTATATCTATATCTATATCTATATCTATATCTATATCTATATCTATATCTATATCTATATCTATATCTATATCTATATCTATATCTATATCTATATCTATATCTATATCTATATCTATATCTATATCTATATCTATATCTATATCTATATCTATATCTATATCTATATCTATATCTATATCTATATCTATATCTATATCTATATCTATATCTATATCTATATCTATATCTATATCTATATCTATATCTATATCTATATCTATATCTATATCTATATCTATATCTATATCTATATCTATATCTATATCTATATCTATATCTATATCTATATCTATATCTATATCTATATCTATATCTATATCTATATCTATATCTATATCTATATCCATATCTATGTCTTATATTTCCTTCATGGGAAATCATAGTCTTATTTTATTATTTCTTTCTAAAAATAACTTAAGCTTCAGCTTTGCGTAGTTTGGCTTACTCTCCTCTCTCTCTCTCTCTTTGTGGGGAGACCTTTCTCATCTCACTGGCGGCGGCGTCTACCTATCTTCTTTTATCTATTTTAACTGAGCGTTGTTAAAGCGCATTTTCGTGTCGTTTGTCCATTTGTAATGCCAACCAACGATGATGGTAACTCTCGAATAGAGAGAGATAGGGAAAAGAAGATGCACACACACTCGGAGCAACCACCACCAGCAACCAGCAAGGCGAAGCTTGATCTGAGCGGCTTTTGAGGCTTTGAAGTTGCCTAAGTGGCGCCTCGGACCCGCTTGGTTCGTGGCCTTTTCGGGTTCAAAAGGCCGCCGTGGTTGGTGGTCATCATCACATGGCTGACATGTTTCACTGTCTAATTAAATGCAGTTTGAAACTTTATTTTGGCTTTTATGTCATTCCCTGACCCGTTCCGATATCTCCTATCACCTATGTATATCTAAATAATAAACAAATGTATCTACATCTGTGTTCGCTCTTAACTATTTATTATTATTTCTTAGCCGTGTAAGTGTGCAAGTGTGAGCAAATGCTCGAATGCATTACAATTAGCTTAATAGAAATTCAAATGCTTGCCATAGTCACATAGATTACCGTTTAGAGATGGACGCGATATAAGCACGAGTTTTTCCAATGTAACGAATATGTTATGAATTGGTTTCTTTTAGCTTCATTCAGTTCGTGTCACGAGAGAAAACATTATATGTGCTCTACTCTATTCCTGAGGAAAAACAACTTTTCTCTCTGATTACCCTGTTCCCCAGTCCCCCGCTCTCGAATGGGTCTCTGTCTCTGTCTCTGTCTAACGGTTGTACGTCTGTCATAATTTCTGCGATAGTGTCAGAGGCACAAATGCGCAATGTGGTCGCCATCTGACATCCCTGGGCATTGGGTAGGTCTGAGGAAGGGTGGGGTGGTGTGTGAAAAATGGCGCCCCGCTGTCGTATCTTGTTGCTTGTCACATTGAATTATTATTTTATGGTCGGCTTGGTCGTTTTTTGCCATTCTTGTACCGCAATTGGCCAAGAAGCGGAGCAGGTTCGCTCGATGCCGGCTTGGCTAGCTGCTCGTAGTCAAGAAGCCGCATTGCCACAACTCGCTAATGGTTTAATTTACTCAAAACGAAACGCAGTTGTAATTATGTAAGATCTTTGTGGGAGAGAGAGAATAGTTGATAAATATATAGAGAATTTATAGAGGATGTTACTACTTGTAGTTGAAATAATATTAAATACAATATTTTAGAATCATTGCTTCGTTGAATTTATAGTAAAGGGTAATGGATTCATAAATTTGAATAAAATATCTATAGAAAATTCGTTATATATATTTTAATAAAAGATTATATAAAATATACAGCGAGAATCTCGCTTGCTTTCTCGCAAGGTTTATTTCGATGAACATGAGGAGAAGTCTGTATATTCTGGAAAGATTCTCACATGTTCGTATTCCTAGTCCAGCTCTGTCCCAAAATTCTCTCTCCGGTTTCTATTTTTTTTCAAGTAGTCAATAATATTGAGTTCTCTGACGCTAAGAATAGTTAGAAGTGTAGAAGTCTGCCTATCCGTTGTTCCGTTAAAAAAGCTTCTCGTCAAATGAACTTTTCTCACTCTTACATATTGAACCACGTAATTAGATCAAGTTTGTCTGTCATATTTGCCATAAATATCTACAAACTTCAGTATTGATTAAATTTATTATGGTTTCATCAGAGATCTAAGTATTTGAAAGTAATAGAGATTGCTTTGCAAAATGGTTCTCAACTCCCACTCAGTAACAACAAAAAGGTTCTGCGTCCCCTATGTCCACCGTGTCGACCATTATCATTCCACTTGCCCCAGCTTTGGGAGCGCATAATTTGTGGAAACACATTCCAAAGCAGCCGCTACTACTGGTTGCGGACTGGGCCGTCTCATTACTCATTCAAGCACTCCTTTCTGGTTGAACCAGAGAGGACTCAGATCTCAGATCCGCAGGCCTGTTCAGAGGCTTGGAGCGCCGGCCAGCGAACGCTAATAAAAGCGGTCGTAAAACAAGTTTACCTAATTGATCGACCGTACGCAAAATAAAAATGAAACAAATAAGTAAACAACACTCGAAGCATCACGACCAATGAATACCCTGTTAACAGGGATAAAAACAAATAATAATCCTTATTGCTGAAATATATTTGTATTTTATTCGATACGTTTATTTATCTTTATTAAGATTTGATTGTAGTCGACTTTATTTAGGTCTACTGCCTATAGTTTATTAATAATAAATAATTAAATATATCAACTAATGAATTTGTAAATAAAAATATAATGATTAACTTTTAAAACCCGTGTTGACCCTTTTAGAATTCTGTATTATTTGTGTACAGGGTAGGAGACGAACACGACAAACGAAACAAAATCAGACAAAGGCAGCGACTGGAACTGGAACTGGTACTGGAAATGCAACTGAGGCCAATGCAGGCGTTAATATTATAGCAAGCTTGCGCCTGCTGCTCCTACAGCTCCAGCTACAGCTCCCCCATTGGAATCGACCAGGCATTTTTGCCATACCATCGACGACAGATCAAAGGCAGCGACACGAGGCGGTGGCGTTACTCGGCGGCGGCGTTGTGCGTCGGACAGGCTTTTAAGCGATGACACCAAATCGCTATTTAGACACTGGGTCCGGGTCCGGGTTCGGGTTTGGGTTTGGGTTTGGGTTTGGGTCTGTAGCTGGGGAAGTGGATGGGGAAGTGGATGGGGATGGGTATGGGGATGGACTTGGGGCCGCGTTGGGCTTTCTTTGGGGCTCGTTGTCGTTGGCTTTTTACTTACTTGTTAAGATTTTATGGTCTTCTTTACGCTGTGGTCTGTGTGTAGAGGTCATTAAAATTAATTTGGATCAATTTGGTTTGCTGCCAAATTGTTGACAATGAAATATAACAGGCTTGGCCCGCCAGGAGACTCATCTTCTCGCCGTCTGGCCGGACAACACTTGGTAGAGTCATCAAAGTCTTAAGTGTCTTGCGTTTACAACTTATTTATTTTTACTTTTATTTTTATAAAACCAACTTAAAGATACAAAATCGTAGGCTTCGTTATGGTCTTGTGCTGTGTTTTCGCTAAACTAACTTTAAAGTGCAATAATACATATATACTAAATGTAAGTATACATATATGTACATATGTACATATGTACATATGTAGTATATGCTAGTTGGCACAAATCATTTCAAATCATTTGCGACAAATAGTTGACTAAAGTGAAGGGGAAGACGAAGCTCTAACAATCTAAGCTTTCCGAATGATGTCCAAAGATGTCAATTGAAAATTGAAATAAATAAGACTCGATTTACTGTAGCTTAATAAATTAAATTTAACTAGAAGATATACAAGTATTTAGAACACGCGAAAACTATTTGAAACCAGTTCGTTTCTGCTCTTTTGGAATTGAACTCCCAAGTTGCACACCTTACTTCTTACTGGGATATAGGCCTCTCTAACTAAACTTATATAAATAATTTGGCAATTTTCATAATTTGGTTAAGTTCACTATAGAATACATGGTTTACAGTAGTGTGATTAAAATTATTTTAATTATTCGAAGTGCGCTCTGGAAGACCTGTTCGCGTAATGACGCTTGGAGTCAGTTCAATATTGGAACTGCGACCACTCTCAATTGGCGGAACACTGTGAAATGGAACATCGACTTGTTATGCTGCTTTTAAGTTTAATGTTTTAGAAATATATCAACTTACGACTGTGCTATTTGGCGATTCAGCGTACTCGAGTTGGGCAGATGTGGTGATTGACTTTGTGCCGGTGATTGTTGCTGTTGCTGCTGCTGTTGTTGTTGCTGTTGTTGCTGCTGTTGCTGTTGCTGCTGCTGCTGCTGGCTATAGGGCGAGTGACTCTCGCTCGTCACATGGTGACGAGACATGTTCAGTGTGCCATCTGATGTGGGCACTGTCGCATTCAACGCAATTGCCACCACACGCGTCCCACCAGTGGGTCCAGTTGTGGTCATATCATGTAACTCGGGACTCGGCACATTCTGTTGGCTATTCAGCATACCCAATGGCACCTGTGAGGGATACACTGCTCCGTTGTTCACCATCAGATTAACACCCTGGGACATGCCTGAATTAATAATAAATTACAGATGTTAGAATATGATTAATGCTTAAATAAGTTTACGAGATCATTTTGATGAGATCTATCAAAACAAGCGGATCAGTCGAGCGCGCGCGACAGTATAAAACCCTGTGCAGTTTTATAAATTAAGTATTTTGATTATAATAGAAATAAGAACGTAGCAGGTGTTTATTGAAGAATACTCTTTTGAAACTCTCATTTAGCATATGATTTCTGCTTATTTCTTGCTTATAACAGCAAGCTTTCACATATGTATACATATTCAATCAAAGCTGAGTGTTACGACACTTAATTTACGTATGCTTGTGTCATAGTAGTTCGCTATCTCGCTCGCACACATGTGCAAATATGGTAAGCAGACGCATGTATCACAGTCGTTCGCTGTCTCGCTCGCACACATGTGCTGCCAGCTGCTCAACGATTCAATGGAAAACCAGTCGAAAAGGCTACAGTCGACCGCATTCGACAGTATAATACCCTATACAGGCTTCTATATTAAAAGTATTTTGATAATATGTATGTTGATTAAAATAAAAGTAAGAACATAACAGGTGTTTAAGGAATACTCTTTTGAAACTGTCATTTAGCATATGTATTATTTGCATGCTTATATCAGCAAGTTTTTGATGAAAAGCTTAGTGCTACGTCTCGCTCGCACACATGTGCTGCGTGACGCAACCGCAACGATTCAATGGAAAAAAAATCTTAGTTTTTTCATGGATCTCACTTGCTCGCCAATAGTTAAAATGCAATTATCATTAGAATAATCAATTCTTGAAAAGCAAACTCTAATATTACAAATATCATATTAAATGATTATTTTTTACAAATCTCTGCATACATTACGTTTAGACTTGCAATATAATTGCCAGCAAGCAGTATGACATTTGAAGTAACACAACTCAGCTTAACGGCGAGAATGTGCTCACTTGCAAAAGCTAGCTGCTATAAGCATGCAATGAATTCTAATTGTTGGCAAAGGAGTGCGATGCAAAATGTTCTAGTCTTTTCCATCTACATATTTTCTTTTCTGAATGTCTTCCTTATTCCTGGACCGATCTTTATGAAACTTTCACATATGTTTCAGAACAGTATTTTTTAAACACCTGTTAAGTTAGAAATATGTACGTTCAGAAATACATGCTGTTAACAGGGTATAAAGAGTTTTGATCGATTTGCGGGGGAAGGCGGGGAGGTATCCAAAATTTGATCTGCGGACGGTATAGAGGAACCTTCATGCCAAATTTGGAGTCTCTAGCTCTTATAGTTGCTGAGATCGACGAGTTCATACAGACGGACAGACAGACAGACAGACAGACAGACAGACAGACAGACAGACAGTCGGACATTTTTTCATAAAGTTAATATATCCCTGTACAGGGTATAAAAAATAACTTTAATTTCTTTGCTGAGTTTCTGTCTTATTTATAAACCGATCTTGATGAAACTTTCAGCGTTCCTTCTATATATCATTTTTAACGCACTTGTTAAGTTAGAAGTGCCTACGTTGAGAAATGTGGCCATAATACGTTTTTTTTGAATTGCGGGGGTGGGGGAAAGATATCGAAAATCTAACATAAACTCGATCTGGAGAGGGTATACAGGAACCTTCATGCCAAATTTGGTGTCTCTAGCTCTTATAGTTGCTGAGATCGACGCGTTCATACAGACAGACGGACGGACGGACGGACGGACAGACGGACAGACAGACGGACATGGCTCAATCGACTCGGCTATTGATACTGATTAAGAATATATATACTTTATAGGGTCGGAGATGCCTCCTTCTGCCTGTTACATATTATACCCTTTTTTGCCCATTTTTAATGGGCACAGGGTATAAAAACTATATAGAATTATAGAGATTAAATATAAGAATATTTTAACTAACATGTAATATAATTAACCCTTTCATATAAGAATTCTAGAGAATAAATACAAATACTAAATAGTTGCAAACATATTTTAAAATTGTTAAGTGATCAGTTGTTCGGCAAATCCTTGATAAATTACTTATGAAAGTTCCCTTCTACTGTGTATTAATATAAAAGTAATAATAATATAATATTAACTGATATTATATTACAATATTATTACCATAACTAAAATCTATCTCTCTTACCTAATAGAAAATTTTCAGTCCTAACAGGATTTATATTTCTATATAATACTTTTATCCCATCACAATATTAGGCTTTAGTCATATCTGAGAGAGAGTGACAGACAGATAGAGAGAGAGAGAGAGCCTACTCCTTAACTATTTTATCATTTATTATATCTATATCTTAATCATAGATCCCTTTCATCCTACTCACTTGGCAATGCTCGATGTGGCATAGGTGCTCCATTGTTCTTTGGTTTACGTTTGCGCTTCTGAATGCCCTCCTTTTTCATGGAGAGAGGTCGATTCATGTTGTGCAACTTGAAGTACAGTCCGCAGGCATTGCAGACGGGATTTCCCTCGTTGTTGCGACGCCAGAGGGTCGTCGAGGCGGTCTGGCAATTGGCACAGATCACACCGCTACGTCGATTATTCGGTGCTGCCGCGGCCTTTGGCTTCTGGCGCTGTGGAAGGCGCGGCGGCAGGACACGCCCAAAGTTGGTGCAGGCGGGACAAAACCAGTCGGAGCCCTTCCGCATATATGGTGTCTGGCAGCTCTCACACTTCAGCTCCTGCAGGGCATGAGTTGGGGGCGAAGCTGCATTGGTCGCTGTCAGGCTGGGATCATAGCTGCCAATGCTGCCAGCTGGGGGCCACTGGGCGCCAGTCATGTTGCTGGTCGGATAGTCATCGATGACCTGCGGATGATAGTTCGACTGCAGGTTGGCCATGGAGTTAAGCTAGAACGCTAAGCGATAACGCTATAATTGCTGTTATACTTACAAATGACACATTCTGATAATCCGATGCAACTGTAGTCCACAGTGCGGTTTCATTGGCATTGGTGCTATCCAAGAAGGATATAGCCTGATAAGCTGTTGGCCTCAATGGATTCAAAGTGGGATCTGTTTTCGTGATGAATTGCGCCGTGCCCGGTGCACTGTAAATGGTGTTGCCTTGTTGCAACGTCGCTGCCGCATAACTGTTGCTGCTGAACGTCGAGTTTGGCGGAAAGGCTGCATAAGCATTGCCCAGATCCGCATAGGTCTTCGATTCATTTGCATGCACACTAGCATCCACAACGGGTGCATCATAGTACAGATTACCCCCAGACGCCTCTGACTCCCCGCTGGCGGTGGTAAAGCGTCCATCTTCCGTCACATAGCGCACGCCGTGGCTCTGACTTGCTGCTGCTGCTGCTGCGGCGGCTGCTGCAGCTGCCGCCACTGCCGCCTGCTGCTGGTGGTGTTGAACGTGCTGCTGCTGTTGTTGTTGCTGCTGCTGCTGCTGCTGTTGTTGTTGTTGTTGCTGTTGCTGTTGTTGATGTTGCTGGTGATGATGCTGCAGTGCAGCCTCACTGCTAACCACAATTGTATCGTTATAAGGACCACCATTAGGCGTGGGGCATTGCTGTTGCTGCTGCTGCTGCTGATGCTGGTGCTGCTGCTGCAACTGCTGAGCCTGTGCCTCGCCTGGCACATCGCTCTTGTCAATCGTCTCTATTTTAATAGCCGTCCCATCATCGCTGCTGCATATAATCTGACCCGAAGGAAAAGCATAGAGTGTGCCAGGTGGTGCATTGCCTGCCACCTGTTCAGCCACTTCAGCCGCATTGCGTGGCGCCATTTGAATGTAATGTGGCGAATGGTGTGATCCCCGTTGATACTCGATGTGGGTCTCCGGTGCAGAGTTGGAGCTGGTGCTGCTGTTGTTCGTGCTATGCTCTCCCTCTCGTGCCTCGTTTACCTCACTGTAGTGGAACATAAATTGATCATTTGGTTAGTTTTCAGTTGAATCTAAAGCTAATCCTTGGCTACTTACAGGGTGCCAGCGGTGGTTAGAATACGTCGTTGTTGAGGGCGTGGCACTAAGACGTACTGTGTCTGCTGCTGCTGCTGTTGTTGTTGTTGCTGCTGCTCATCGGATTCACTGAGACTGGCTTGACTGTTTGCTTGCACCAGGACACCAACAGTTGTTGCTGTTTGCTGTTGCTGCTGCTGCTGTTGCTGTTGCTGTTGCTCCTGTTGTTCCTCAAGCACTTGATTAGCCTGTGGATCGTTACCGTTGCTCGTCTCAATTTTAATTTTATCCAGCAATTGCAGCTGCTGCTTGCTCAGCACTTGCTGTTGTTGCTGTTGCAATTGTTGCTGTTGATGTTGCTGCTGTTGCTGCGGCGTTGCTTGCGTTTCCATCTGCAATGGCCAAGAGACAAATGATGAATGAATGGACAGCTTGTTGACAGCATGTTGTCAAAAGTGTGGCTCCAGTTCCGGCCACACAATGCGAACTTGGCTCAAACCGGCCGCCTCTATTTCCGCCACACACAAAATGTCAACAATCGCAAAAACAAAACCCAAACCCAACGGCAATCTTCAAAGGTGCCGCTCAAGTCGGCTCAGCAACACAACTCGCAACTCAATTTGTCGCCTACAAATCATAAAATACGACTTCGAGTTTGAGTTCTGTTTCAACTTGCAGTCTACCCTGCCTCTCTCTTGCCTCACCCTGTGCCTCTCCCGCTCTGTTTGCTCTGTTTGCTCTGTCCGCCTCCTTCTCAACCATGGTGTACCCACATTGACGCACACACTTTTCACTTTTTTCCAATTATAACAACTGCAACAAACTATGCCTCACATTTCTCTGTTTGCGCACAAAACTCAGTTTCGTTTGGGCGGAAATAAAAGTTATAAAAATATCGCGTTTGTTTCGAAAAATATATACATATATAAATAAAATTTTGAAAAACTATAAAATAAATGAATTTGTTGTTAGGTAAGTAAACTCAGTTTGTTCATGTCATTTGTTGTCTTGCTTTATGACCTCATTTGTTGGGGGTGGCAGTGCCAAAGTTGTGTCAATAAGCGATCGTCATCGTCACCTGATTCATAACGGTCTAACCAGTCTAACTGTGTTTAACTCCACTCTTTACGAGTTCCATTAAATTTTCAGGCTTTTAGGTGGGTTCTTATGTCACTACAGGGAAAACCCCCAGCACCATGATTACGAATTTAAGTACTAATACTATATGCTCTTTTCAAGGCTGGCTGCACATAAAACAGACATGCAAATAAAATAATTATATGACATGTACCCGTAGTATAACAATATACATAATATAAATCCATTAATCTAATTCATATTCATAATCTATATATCTTTATTTGTATCTCCTGAGCTTACTCCCATTTCTGTGAACTATTTTGATGTACTGAATTTGCTATTATAATTTACATTAACAAGCAAGAATATTATTATTTATTTACCTTCTTTTAAGCTATTTGATTTAAATGTCAATATTTTAGAAATTAAATATTAAAATAAATTTATTTTTCATTTACTTATATTTTATGTCTTTTACAAATAAAATTTTATATTATACTATAAAAATTGTAGTCGAAATCATTTTATATTTCATATTGCTGTTCTTTTATAAACTAATTAATTATTATTGCAATTTGCAATTCAGTTGAATTATTTGCATTTTATTCATTTTGCTGTAAATTCAGTTCAACTGTTTATATAAATGTGTTAATATATCTTAGAGCTTGAAACCCGATTAAAAACAAATAACATTTTCCATAGAATTTTATATATATAAACTCTCTCATCACTCATTATATTCGCCGTATTTTATTTGCTTTTCCCAAAATGATCGATATAAATGAAAGAAAAAGAGAACTTTGTGCCCAAATGTGATTCATAGCTAATGAAATATGAGTTCACAAATTTCAGTTCTAAATAAACATGCGCTAAAAATATTGAAAAAAAAAAAAAACTTAATTGATAATAACTAAAACTATTAATTGGCTACGCAGCGATTGAGTGTAAAATGGTTAATATACTTGTGTTTAGACAGAGATAGGCAAAGTTCAATGAATGTTCTGTAGAGATAATAAAATGCAAACGTGATTGCTTATAATCTAGGATGTATATATGATATGATACTGTATACTGTATGATATGATATGCTGGGTATGCACGTGCCAATGTTTGTATTTAGTATATGGAAAGTTTAGTTAAGATACTGCTGCCAAACGACAATATCTTATCCGTTTACTATCAGCGTGCACAATCAGCTGCTGCTGTTTCTGTATCTGTTGCTGTTGCTGTTGCTGCTGGGTAACTGAGAGGTCATGCTCACTCCATCCCCTCCCTTCCCCATAGCAATTGGCTACGTCATCAATGGGACTTGGACAGATAAAAGGAGGAATAACAAGAAAATATTACACTAGGCATCTAAATTTAACTCAGAGTCGGATTGCCGTCATGTAAAAGGTATGCAAGAGTATTTGCTTGGTTTAGTCAAGAGTCTCGTCATTGGGTGTGGATGCGTATTTATGAATGAAATCCGTCACAGTCACACCTACTACAGTCAATACACTTTTTATCTATATAAACAATAGATATTGGCTATATTCGTATGCATAATCACAACTCTTTTCGGTTTCGTTTGTAGTGTCGTTGCAAAAGTCAAGTCGAAGGCGCTGCGATTAGATTTGCCAGTTATCAATTTAATTAGGAGACGCCCTTTGATATAAAAAAAAGGAGCGAGAGGGAAAAATTCTGTTGATAAGATGGCAAGAGCAGCTGCCAGCTGCATTTACAACCATCAATTGAATGGTTCCTAAGCTCTTTGACCCTTGCAGCTTATCAGCCGTCAACTGTCAACTGTCAACTGACAACCGACAACCGACAACTGGCGACGCGTGTCTAATAAAACTATCTAAGAGCATGTATCTAACCTACTATCACAATCAATTGCAGCCGCCAGTGGCGATGCCGATGCCGATGCCGATGACGATGACGATGATGATGGCGTTGCCGCCGCCATTGACCAACTGTTAACTTGGTTCTCGATTGCGATTGGTTAACGTTGCAACTTCCGCTGCAGATTAAAGAGTATCGCCACCGACGCGACGTTAGTGCAACCCCAATTGATATTAAGGGTTGGCAATTATTTCATTCATAAAGAGCATTTCACTTCCACATTTTATGTGCTCATCCCTTGCGTGGCTGCGGACTCAAAAGCAAAAGCCAGGCGATAAGATTGACATAAATTTCACATTACGGAGCGTTACGTTAGGTAAAAAATTGACCTTTTTGTCATGAATGAAACAAAAACTGCGCGTGCTGTGACAAACGATAGGCTCAAGTCGAGGTACTAGACCCTCTCTTTATACCCTGTAGTTTTATAATGTTTAAAAAAGTATGTCTAAGACATAGCAGACTTTAACTGCGACATTATTAAGTGTTTCAGGGAATATTATAATCCGTTTAATCCTAACGTCATGGGTTCTCACGTGATTTGTTGAATATTTATATATTTACTTATCATTACAGTCTTCAGAATCAGTCTTCTATATGAATTAATGGTCATCTGCTAGTCGATCACTCTCAAACAATCCCTTTAGGCTTGTTATTTTATTTAAAGGTATTTTAACGCCACCGCCGCAATTTCGCTTTGGCCTCATAAAGATAAAACATCTTTCCACATTTTCAACATTTTTAGAGACATTTTTTTGGGCTAAGGAAGAAAAAACTGTCGCATTTGTTGATCTGGTGAGTCATTCATTATAAATCAATTTGTCTTATCTCAGTGATAATTGAATCCCTCCTGTCCCTACAAAAAATTAAAAAGGAACAAAAATCTAAAATCTGTTAAGTGTCGTTGCCGTTTTTGACCTTGTTTTGAGTTAAGCAAAATGGCTGGTATTCAGTGTGAGAGAATGAAAAAAAAAAGCGAATCATGATTAATCATTAAAGATTGCTATTAAATATATACAGGAATATAATTATTTAATATATGCAATAAAGTCTAGCAATAATGGCAGCTACCTGAAAAGCATATCTCAAAAACATACAAAGTATTCTCGGCTCATTAATATTATTATGGTCACACACTAATACAATTGACAATACATATTTATGGCAATATCGTAAAAAAAAAAAAAACTTTATAGACCCTTAAGTTTATGTGGTGGCTCATCTGTAGCTTGTCTATTTAATGAACCGGTGTGAGAAACGATTGAAAACTTTTTATGGCACTTGTCTTCAAATGATTCCGATTCCAAATTCTAATAGCTCACGCCGTCTTGTTAAAATATCTTCAAGATTCAGATAAGCGATCTCTGAAATGCCAGTTAAAATTTTATTTCACTTCATGGAAGTTTGTTTTGTATTCGCAGTTGAAAGTGAAACCAAGAAAATTAGATAATATTTTGCAATGCATTTTATTATTATTATATTAGCAATATTTCATTTGAATATACTCTGCAGTTCTTCAGCTTTTTCATAAGAAAGAACCTCTTTGTGTTGTGTAACCATATACTTGTTATTTTAATTAATATTAAATTTGTTTTTTTTTTTTCAAGGGATTTAACATTTTTTATTATTTCGAAATTTGAAGTATTTGTTTAATGATTTGATACTTTTTGAAACCCAAATTTGGAATATTTGGCAGCATTTCTTTTTATACTCTGTTCTTCAATTCAATTTTAAATTTTATATATATAAATTTATAATTATTTTTAAATGATCAAAATTAGTATATTAGTTTAAGTTGTATGGTTTTTATAAACATATTAATACGCACCTTCAGCTGCATCTTAATATCGAGCGCAATACTTTTGCAAACCATCAAAAAATGTTGACTTCTTCTTTCTGTCTTTCTGGTTTTATCTAAATTTTGCTTTTATCACTTGATTCTTTTGTTTTCCAAAATTATCACATGCACTGGGGAATATGTTACTTGTTCGTGTGTTGTTATTGTTGTATGTTCGGAAGACACTTGTTTTATCGGGCGAAATAGAAAAGCGCGCGCAAGAAAACGATTAAAATGATAGCGTAAAGAACGTTAGGAAAATGCACGTATCAAGAGTTGAACGTGAGCCAATTTGGTAGGGTGTTTCTTTTGGCATCCGTCGAGCGATTTGGTTGTTTCCCGCGCGGCATTTAATAATAATAATAAGTGCTATTTTTTCGAGACCAACTCGAGCCCGGGCTGATGGCGACGACAACACCGACAACACCGACTACACCGACAACACCGACAACAACGATACCAACACCAATGTCTATGTCGATGTGGACGCAACGCATTGCGGTGCCTGCCGCGTTTAGCACATTTTACCTCAGCGCCCAATTATAAAACCCATACAGACGCAGCTTGCATTGCTTCTCTTCAAAAGGTATATATGTATACATATATATGTACAGAGTATATAGCACCTTTGTGGTTGGGCCAACTTGCCTGTGTATCTGGGTGAGTGCGAGTGAGCGAGTGTGAGTTATGATTTATTTCTATGCTCTTACAGCGCCCGTATAAGTGCTCAAGTATTGGTTATCTTATCGCAAGCGATAAGCTTGCAACTGTATGTGTATGGCTGTGTATGTGCACGTGTGTGTGTGTGTGTGTATGTCTGAATAGCAAACAACAACAGGCAGGCAGGCAGGCGACGTCGACAACGTTGCCGTTGCCCGCGATAAGTATCTGTTAGATACAAATTGCGCATGCGTGCTCAGCTACATTCTGTGGCCTCAAACTAAAATCAAAAGCCAGCCAAAGGCACAGTCCGGGCACCCAACTAACAACAACACCTTCTCCACCTCCTCTGGTACCAACTTCGATTGTATTGCATGCCCCGAGTTAGCTATTTGTCGATTGTGCAATTTAGCTTGGCGCATTTTCTAATTGCTGCTATAAAACACTTTTTCTGGCAAACTAATAAACACCAAGAACAATAACGTTAGACAACGCTCCGCTCGCTTGTCTCGGCTCACAATGGGCCTGGCATCAGCACTTGTCCACCTGTCCCCAGTCCAGACCCAGCCCGTCCCCGTCCACAGCTCTATATGTAGAGTCCCCGCCAAGTGTGGGCCGCTCTGTTCCACTTCATAAATGTCTCAAGTGTTGTAACTAATGAAAATTATTAATAACATTAACAATAACAACAAATATGCTGTGTGTCTGGCGTATTTGAACACACTTGGAGCGCACACAACAATCCCAACACACTCGTGCTCGAGGATCACAGAGCAGGCAGGAATTTATATCAATTTATTTCTATCTAATATTATCTGAGACTACAATCTTTTCTGCAAATATATGTACATTATAACTTAGGTAACCATAGTAAAGAAATCTTTAATATTTACAAAATTGAATAGCAATAAAAAATGACAAAATTATATGCAATATAATATTGAAATTAGGCTAAAACTGTAGCGATTTCGAATTAATTGATATTATACGGGTTTGCTTTAATCAAGAGAGACAGAGAGATAAGATGAGTTTAGGAGCATATTTAACAATTTCAAACAGATTAAATTCTGTTTAATCGATACACATGTAAATGTCTTTATTCTATACTCTTTATTTTAATTCAATTGAAACTTATATTTCCAATTGATTGTCTTGTGCATCAGTTTCAATCACGTGAAAGAGCTGAGATCCCTTGGGGCTCCAAAGATCTTCAGGCTGTTAACGTTTATAATCATGAGTATATTTAGCCAAAACAGGTCGCCTCGGAAATCATAAATTCTTTATTGTTACAGCCATAAAGCAAGCAGATATATGACGGTCATTAACATACACAGCATTATTGCAGGGTATTGCAGAGCAGAAGGCGGTCGGTCGGTGGCTTGCACATAAATCAAATTGAATGAAAATGAAAAATAACCTGGCCAAGTTGTTGCAGATATCGCTGCTGCAATTACATGCAGCTTTCTTTTGGCCCACAAGTGTATGTAGACTTGTGTGTAATGCACGCAGTGTGTTTGGATTCTATTAGCATGTATAAAGGCAGATAAATTTAATTGTTGGGACTCTTTGAATACATAAATCATGGGGCAAATCTTAAAAGCACTGGCAATAACAAAAGTATCTAATAGCTGTTTGCCTGTTTAAAGTAGCCATAGTCGAAGGCGCATTTGAGATATGTGGCTGGAAAGGTGTCACAAAATATCATCGATGTGATTAATAACAAATGCAAAATGAAACTCAAAAAGCTGACAGCACCTCAGTTGGTTAACCCCCCTCACCCTTTTTTTTTTTTTTTTTTGCAGCCAGTGACAGCTCTGACATTGTTACAAATGGCGCAACATGAATTCAACATTACGATTAAGTTGGGAGAGTGAGGAATTAACATCGAGTGGCGCTATAACCATGCTCTGAATCAGAGACCAGACTTGCTTGTCTATAGGAAAGTCATGCAATCAATACCCAATGTTGATGGCAGAAGCCGCCTAGCTTAAGATACTTTACTTGAACCAAATATTTATGGACATAAGACGCAAGACTTACAGTCGGCACCAACTAAGGAATTTATGGCGTTCATTGCTACCACAATGGGGATTTCTGACCAACAGCTATATAGTTGTATCAATATATATATATATATATATATATATTTGTATCGTTCCTGGAATCACACTGTTATACCCTTCAACTTGTCCATACATATTCAAGTGCTACAACGCCACGCGAAATGAAAACGAAACGAAATTGAACTCAACTCAACTGAGTTATCAGCACTTCTCGACTTTCTGACAGTATCGCCGATCAGTTAAAGTTAAAGCAATGACTTTACGAAATTTAATTTATAAATTCTATATTGTATGGCAATAACAATTGCTTAACTTCTTCTTTTTTTTCTTTTTCGTTTGTGTATTTTCATTTCATTTTGTTTTGCTTGGTTTCGTCGCATTTTGGCGGTCGTCGGTTTGATAAAGAACTCACAGAAAAGAAATTAAACGCCAAAAGGCGCGCCATAGTTTTAATTACTTACTTATAAATGAAAATGGGGAAAACAAATGCCGCAGTTCTATTTTGTTATTTTCATTAAATCTTTTGCCACCACCAAAGAATGAAGAACAACAACCACCAATAATGGCCACCGTATTATGGCGTGGTTCAATCAAATTAAAATTAAATTTCTATGATGGCTTCATTGTTGCTGTTGTTGTTGGTTCCTTCTTCGTTTTTGGGTGAAAGCAAATCGAGTTCAACTCATTTCTATTAACCTGCTGTGCTCTCTGCCCATAAATCATCCATGGCACGCAATGAAACCCACTCCGACTACCGTTCACTTTGAGTTCCCATTGGACTCCGTTGAGTGGCATGCAATTTTGATAAGTTGTATGAGTTATGAAAATGCATCTACCAATGCGAGTACTTCGGATGAGGGCGTTATCATTGGCAGACAGACTAATTTCAATTAAATACCTACTATTCCATATGGATATGGATCCTAACCTTGCCAGAAATATTTGATGTTATTATACAAGTTGTATATTAACAATTATTAGCACCTATGGATTATTAATTAAATACAATCATTAATGAATTTTAGTTTATAAGCAACTTAATACAAATATATCTATATTAAATAAAATTAATTATAATTATTTCAAGAATATTAATTGAGTTGGACGATCAATGCGAGAATTATTTGGTTTGCTTAATTAAAATTCTTATATCTCTGTTACGATCGATGTAAGTGAGTAAAATTATATATCAACAACAAATATATTCAATGTATTGTAGTCTTACCTTTCTCTGCCCACTCTGTTTACATAAATTATCCATACTACCACTCTAAGCTAACTCGTATAGAGATGGCTGAATCACTTACAGCTTCGGTTATAGCCTAGATATACGCTGTAAATCTTCTGACTATATTATTATGTACATACATAGATAAATACAGTATAGAACTAACGGCATTATGTACTTAATGACAACATCCGAGAGCAAATTGTGTCTCTCGCTTGGCAACTTCATTTGCAGCGTATGTTGCTGCCTTCATTATACGCATACGCAAACTCACCTTTGTTTACCAATATGGCCAGACATGACTCATTATAATAACTGGCAATCCATAATAATCCATTGTTCTTGTTGTTGTTGTGGTTGTTGTTGTGGTTGTTGTTGTTGTGGTTGTTGTTGTTGTTGTTGTTAGCCTTTGTGTTGTTCGCATGTCAAAACCGAAGGTTCCAATAATGACACAAGCAACGACAACAACAGCGAAGCCATTAACAATGATGGCTACTGGCGCTGGGGTTGAAAGGGGCTTCTGTTGCGGATTGGCTGAAACAGTGACAAAGACTCGAAAATGCCGAACATTATTGATTATCATTGAGAAATTCAAACAGTATGAAAATAATTGTATTTTATTGTTGTTCTCTATATTTTGTTTTTGTGACACTCATAATATTCCACTTCACTTGCTGATAATTGAAGCACATGGATTTTTGATTTCGAATTGATTTCGATTTGGTATTTTAGAAATAAACTAGAGGAATGTGTGAAGAAGACGTGACATACGCTTTTCCGCGTAACTAGAGGAAGTGTCAGACGTGTATGGTAACTCTGCTCGTTACCCCAAATGGTATATTGTACACAACTGATTGTTCCTATCAACAAATTGATTTTTCCTACCGTCGTCGCATAAAATACAAGTATATATATATATATATATATATATATATATATATATATATATAACAAACATATCGAATATCTGAGAATAGATAGTGGCCTTAGATAAGTTAACGTATCTTAACAGAGATTTTGACACACACACACACACACACACACGCAAACGGATAGCGACAGCAACAGCAACAGGCCCCCCAAATATGTAAGAATGCCCCGAGAGGAAGAGAGAGAGAGAGAGAGTGGGAAGGTGGGAGGGAGGGTGAGTCGAAGCAGAGACATATACTCCTTAACCTACTCCAATCGGAGCCTATACATATGTCAGCGATAACTGGCTGTGTAAACATCTAAGGCTTATACTCGTAGTACCAATAGGCCATACTTCATTTGCTTAACCGATAATGCTCTCGGGACGGTGTGACGTTGCCAATTTCTTTGGTGACCTAGCTAGATAAAAGTATCTAATCTTGGCCTTTCAGCAATACAACAAATACAATGCGCTCAGATATGCCTCTGTATTTATAAGATAATGAAGATTTGCTATCAATTTTGTTATTGTTGCTGCTGGCGGATAGGATATCGGTATCAGTTTTTGGGCTGGTGAGCTGGTGGGCTTCCCCAAGCCAACTGGGTCTGCTCTCGGTCCGGAATGTGTCGGGGTCGGACTCGTTGTTTGGGTCTGGGTCTGGGTCTGGGTCTGTGCCTGTGTCTGGGTTTACTTCTGATTCTCGTTTTGCTTCTGGTCATGGTTCTGGGTTCACTTTCAGTTTCTGGTGCTGTCGTCTGTTACTCTGTATCAGTATATCAGTGTTTGAACTGATAATGCCCCAAGATAATAAGCGATAATAATTTGAATTTTTCAGTAATTCCTTAAGTTTGGCCGCACAACGGCATGGAATCTAATCACAGTTGGTGAGTGTAACTGGGATTTTCAACATGGAAACATTGTTATTTTCAAATCGCGCTCGCAGCATATTCTAATGAAAAATCAAAAACACAATAACCAGAAAATTCTTCTAAAATCTGAATATTCAACAAAGTGAAAACATGCAGATGCAAAGTGATTCATTCCTTACATTGAACCAGTAAATATAATATGTGAAATTCCCAAAATATTATCAAAAGATACGAAAATATTAAATTGTGTTCATAATGCAGATAATATCATAAATATGCATCCGCTTAAAGTATTGTATTATATTATTAGCATAATAAGTGAACCTTTTTAATTATTCATATCTAAATGGTTATCTTTTGATTTGAATATCGAATATTTGAATATTTGATTATTTGTTAAATAATGATTCGTACTTAATATAATTTCATCTGTATTTGCAAATGCAATTGATCTTTAAAAAGTTCAATTTACCCGCCAAAAAAGAACAAAGCAACAATTTCTCATTCTCATTTCTCAAGTGACACTTGAAGTTTAATATAAACGCTTAAATTAAACGCACAATCTTTCATTATTTTTTTTTTTTTTTTTTTTTTTGGTATTCAGATTAGATAATATAAGGCGGTTTATTTAAAACGAATTCAGGGCAGTATTTTGGTGCAAAAGAGGGTACAAAGTTCTTTAATATAGTAGATGAGTATATCATTCATATCAATATTCTACTTCTGACATGATCGAATCAAAAGTCGCGCCTTTAACTCAAATGAATTCCAATAGTGGAAACAACTAACAACTAAAAATTACTTCACTACAGTATACCCTATAAAAAATGACCTTTTTAAATATGTTAAACTAAAGAAGGATGCGAAACAGATGCATTTGATTTGGGAGGCATCTTCATAGTTTTACTGAAGGTATCGCAAATATTACAACAACAAAACTATACAAAACTAAGTAAAATGTTAGCACAAACACATTTCAAGGAGTAAGCCACCCCCTGTGACTGTTCAGTGTAGGGTATTGAAACCGAACAATATTGTGCAGGTTGAAAGTCTATCTTCAAAGTTCAAATTGCCAAGACGTCGTTGCTGGTGACAAGCCCGTGTCTGCATATTCTCATTTGTTCATGTGTTGCGTCTCTTGCCGCATGCCTCGCTTTTTTCATGTTACGTTGTTAGTTCGTCACTGCGTCGACAGGCAGTTGCTGCTGTTGCCGTTGCCGTTGCCGTTGCCGTTGCCATTGCTGTCGCTGTTTCTGTTGCCGCTTCTTCTTCATTTCATTATCGTAAGTACACATTTTGAAGTACAAACGTCAGTTGGCGATAAGGCGTACAGAACGTAACGAGGCAAACAAAGACTTCAGCCAAGGAACTGTGGCAGGCAAGTCAACAAAAGTAACAAGAACAACAACAACAACAACAATCAGAGCAATGTATCGTTGCGCTCTGCTCTAAATGCAAACTGTTTGTATAACCAAACCAGAGGGATCGGGGCGGTCTCCACTTATGCAACTTCCTTTAGACAGGCAGCTAAATGTTGCATTCCATATGCATTGCGTTTTCTACCAGGAATTCGAGAATAAAAAATCAACATTTGATTAGGCACACCGCAGGCACTTTTCATTCATTTTGTGTTAACATCAGTATTTGTATCTGTCACATACAAATCGGTATGTATGTATGTTGTGCATATCTATGTATGTATGTAGGTGCTCATATGCTCCTTTCTTTTACTTTCTGCATATGGTAAATACCATTATCAAATCATATTATCTTATTTATAAGCATTATCGTGGCTACAGATACAGATTGCCTATCTATGGCAATGGCCATGTAAAAAATAATATCTTACCGAGCGGTTATTTCGTTGCTCGCACAGTAAGTTTTGCACTTTCCATTTAAACACGCATCATCGCCGCCGTTGTTGTCGCCGCTGTCGCTGTCGCTGTAGCTGTCGCCGTAGCGTCAAACAAAATAATTATAAAATAATAATAATAAAGTATAATAATAAATAGACGGCACTGAGCCCATTGCTCATAAAATGACAACAGCAAAGAGTCTAAGTTCTAATAAAAATAGTGTCATAAAAGTTGAACGTCAAGCGCAAAATTAACTCATCGTAAATCGTAATAACTGTATGTGTCAGTGTGTACACACGCATTTATATATCCACGTACGTATATGTGTGTGTATGCGAGTGCAAGTCAAGCGTCTAAAAAATATTTAGCTAAACTACACGTGGAACACCTATTGCAATTGTTTGCACTATATTTTCTTTTCCTCAAAACTGCAATTATTATTATATCAAATAATAAGCCGGAAAGCAGTGTTAAAATTTGTTGAATTTACTGAAACTTTGTAGATTATTAGAACTTATGAAATAAATTAGTTTACGCACATCGTTATGAAAATAACTGTTTATAAAATACTACTACTATTAATAAAAATAAATATGTGTATATTTCAGTCTACATAATTGATGTCCTACAAATTTTGATTGCAGCTCGCCTAACATGTTGCACACAAGAATAGATATTTTTTTACATAGAAAAACTGTACTGTGTACTACAATTAATATAATACATAGTGCCGCATAGAAACATATTTCGCAAAATACGATTTTACGACATTTCAATTTACGGCTAACTTTCCCGGTCTCAATTTAGGCCGTTAACCGGGGCATCAGCTGCAATAATATGGCGCCATATTTTCTACATATTATTAAGAAGTTAAAAAAAAAAAAAACCGCCTGCAGTCAGGGAACACATACAGACATACATAAGTGAATTCACTATGCTTACATTATGTACAACGCCCACATGTGGTGTGTACACACGTACACACATCGCTGTTTGTTATTGTTGGCTTGCGCGTGTAGCAACTTGTGCGCCATTTTGAAATCAAGATGACGACAACGATAAAGCCTTTCAGCAACAGCACTTGGTGTGCTAGTGCTTCGTGTTTTTGTTGCTCTGCTTGCTGTTGTTGTTATTATTGTTCTCATTGTTATTGATGTTTTTTGCTGTTGTATTTTTATTCCGTTTTGTTTTATGGTTATCGAAGTGGTGCTGCCGTCTTCATTGTGAAGTGTTGCTACACGCATTGAAGTGCCGTTATAGCTTTCAGTTTGCAGCCTCTTATATGCCCAACTAACTGATCCCATAGCTGAGCAGCTACTAATGTCTGTACAGATATCGGCATTAATAATTGGCTTGCAAAAATATCAAACAACAAACGCAGAAATAAATCAAAACAATGAAACTATATCTTATCATGCATATACAATATGATATCATGTAAGACGATTTCTTTCCATGTTTGAATGCATGTATATACGAACGGTACATGTGTAGCAAGTGTGAGCATTATCATCCCATTATCTTTGCATTGCAAGACCAAAACATTGATATCAACCATGACCCAGCTCCAGTTCAAGCCCATTCATTCCCATTCTCATTTTCAGTGCCAAGAACCCAATATCCGACGCAAAACTTCCAATCTGTAGTTTGCAGCGAAAGTTATAGCACAAAATCTCAGCAATGAGCGATTAGAATTATATAGTAAGCAGATAGTACGGGGAAATATACATTAATATATTCCGATTCCTATTTCAATGTTTCATCCAGGGAGCAATATGTTTATCAAACGGAATATTTGAATGTTTGCTTTACCTATAGAGTTTGTAGGGCTCTATAGGTAAATTCGTTATAAATTGTACGTTATGGGGAGGGGGAGGCCTGGGCCCTAGGCCAGGTGACTTTGCTATGTCGCTACCTTATCAGCTATCAATCAAACCCATGCAGCGCCTGCAACATTCTCATTCACAAGAGGCACACACTTGAACATTGCACGAGCTTACAGTTCCCAAAGTCCCCGACATGCGAGACTTTTGTACAGTCACGTAGTCAACCTTCGTTCTCATTTTTATTCTACCTCTCATTCTCTCACTATCTCTCTCTCTTTTTCTTTCGCTCCCTCCCCCCACTCACTGATTCTCTTTCTCGCTCACGCCATCTTTGCAACAGCTCCAGTAATAAACAAAAACGCTTTTGCCACATAAAATGACTATTTGTTGTTATTTAACACTTTGCTTTTGTAACGCGTGACTCTAATAAAAAAGCAAATGTACTGAAACTTTAATCACAAAAAATAGAGCAAAAATCAAATATAAATAGAGAGAACAGCAAAATGCGTACTCGGCAATGCGACCCTTATCTTATCACATGGGAAATGTCGCTTTCGTAAATGGCGGCATATAAAAAAATATTGTTCCAGTATGTATGTAGTATATGAAGATTGTGTATATTCGTAACTGGGATAGTAACTGAGCACAAGCACTTGATATTAAATCTATCTAAAAGCGACAATGCATTGTATTCCTTATAATTGATATAATAAACTGATAAATGATGATATGTTTGGATATATCAAACTCTTCATGAATTATATTAAATCTTAGTATATCGCAAATATAATAAATTACAATTTGAATCTTATATTGTTCGGTATATTGAATCTCATAAACCATTATACCATATACCATCAATTTGGTCAAGTATTCCAAAAATAAAATACTAATCATACGGAATTTTGGAGTTAATATTTAATAAGCACGATTAAAAACGGAAAAAGAAACACACTGCAACTTTTCTCTTACGAAAACCGAACTGCCCACTTTGGTATCGCTGGAGATACGCTCTCCAGACTAAGGATCCGAGTTAAGATGACTCTCTCCATCATTTTACCCAACGCCGGAAGGAGACTGATTGGTCTGTATGAGTTGACCTCCGTTGGTTGCTTCCCAGGCTTGGGGATCCTGGTAAATCAGTGCAGACAGACGACTCCCCCACTTCCCCCCCACTTAAATCGTAATCATATTAATATTACTTCAGAGTGAAAGTATGCACTATTAAATGGGAGTATTTCGAGGTATGCGGTGTTTTCCAAGTTTTCCAAGAAATTTTGGGACTGCTTTCTGCGATCAGCACTTTATGAAGCTCCCTGAATAACCCCCCCCAGATTGAGTGTATGTTAGATTTGCGATACCTCACTCCCCTGCCCCGCAAATCGCGCCTGAAGACAAAACTTGTACCGCCCACACCAACGCAGACACTTCTAACTTGGCACGTGCATAGAGAGCACCACATGGAAGCTATGCCGAAAGTTTCATCAAGATCGGTCCACAAATAAGAAAGAAATCAGCAAAATAAAACTGAAAAAAACTTCCGTTACTCGATTTTTTGCCCCGCCCCTTTTCAAAAATTCCGAGTTTTTTGGTGCATTTTGTTCGCTTGGAAGGGCTGATTCGAACGGTACAAAAAAAATGTTCTAGGGGGGGGCTGGTTTTCGAAAAAAACGCGAAAAAAGCTTAAAAAAAGATTTTTAGTTCATCCAAAAAGTATGCAATCAATTGTACATTGGAAAGTATGCAATACTATTCTGTTAATTTTACATTGGATAACATTCTGTTAGTGGAATTTGCGTTAACATTTGACCTGAAGTCAGCAATTGCTCGTGGTGGCAGACCGATAACATCAATATCGATGATTTTAATGATTTTAAATTATTTTCTTTGTTTTATTTCGCTGTTTTTTGCAAAAACGAGCCGCCGTCTGGAATATTTTTATTTTACCGTTCAAATCGACTCTTCAAACTGAATAAAAATAACTAATAACGGAGCAACTTTTTAAAAAATGCGGAGAAAAAAACGAGTAATGGAAGTTTTTGTCCCTTTTCTTTCTTTTTTATGGACCGATCTTGATGAATCTTGCAGTATTATTTCTAAATGATATTCTTCAAGGACTTGTTAATTTAGAAGTGTCTACGTTGAGAAATGTGGGCGGTTGTTGTAATTTTTTGGTTCGTTTTGCTGGGGAGGGGGGAAAGCTATCGAAAATCTAACATGAAGTCGATCTAGAGAGTGAATACAGGAACCTTCCAGCCAAAATTGGTACCCTAGCTCTTCTAGTTGCAGAGATCGAGATGTATGCATCCCTATCCATTCGCAAAGAAAAGCTGCTGGCGACTTGTTAGATCGGGTCCTTGACGTAAAGAGAGTCAAATATAAGGCCAAGAAACTTAACTGTAATACTAAAGCCGTTGCGCTGTTGCATGCCCCAAGCTATGTATCGTTATGAAATCCTATGAAATCCGAAAAATACATACACACATATTGGGTACTAGTTATTTATTTGTTCAAAAATAATAATAATAATAATATTAATATTGCAAATGAAGTAAAAAGTTGTACATAACTAAAACTTAATTTGGCTTTAAATATGTATGTAAAAAATAGATAAATTATTAACTAAAATTGCATGAGATTATTTTGTTGTTTTTGTTTGATAATGAATAATGAATAACTCGTAAATAATAGTACTTAAATTTCTAATTGGAATTTGATGTTTAGAAATCTCAAGTGTTATTTATATATGTATTATAATAACAAAAAATATTATTTAATATTGGGCGTAACAAAAGAAAACAACTCAAGTGTTTTGCTAAAAAAAAATAAGCTAAATTTTAAATAAGAAAACTCGAATAGTTGAAGCTTATTGGAAATGTCAATTCAATTTGCTTAAATTTATATACAAAACGAGTGTGTATGTGTGTGTGTGTGTGTGTGTGTTTGTGAGAATGTATGTAAGCGGATTGTTGCAAGTTCTTAGAGAACTTTGTAATTGTTAATGTAACCTAAAAATGAATTAAAGTTTCTTTGGAGCTGTGTGAGATTTATGTAACAACAATATCTTTGGTCATGACAATGCGATTCTGTTCTGAATTTCTCGAAGTTCTCGAGTCCCAACTGACACTCACTCCATTTTAACGACAGTCTCACGCTCAACGCCATATTTGCGTCCAAATTCGTTTAGTTGCTGCTGTGCGGCTGCATGTATCGCATAGCTGGTAATCTGTTGCTCGTGTTGGCTGAGTGCAACATGTTGCTGTAGATTGTGTTGCTGCTGTTGCTGTTGCTGTTGCTGCTGCTGTTGCTGTTGCTGACGATGATACGCCGCCAGTTCGTAGTGCTCATCGATTGACGTTGAACGACTGAGCAACATGTCATCGTGTTGCTGTTGCTGATGCTGTTGCTGTTGGTGTTGCTGCTGCTGCTGCTGATGGTGATCTAATTGCTCCAGTTTGATAATAGCCGGTTGCTCATCGTCAGCCAGATGATTTAGATAGTAGGGCGATGAGGAGCGTCCACTTAGCGCCGACTTACACAAGGGCATCTCCGTCTGACCAAGCGCCTGTTGTTGATAGGGATTTTGCAGATTGATAATGTTGCTGCTGTTGAGACTCAGTGAGGATAGTGTGTTCGATACCGTTGTCTGTGTTGTTGTTGTTGTTATGGCAGCCAATTTGTTGGTGGCCGTCTCCGATTTGATTGCCGTGTTGATCGCCGCCGCTGCTGCTGCAGCTGCTGCTGTCGTAATGGAGCTCGGCATCAGGTGCATAAGATGCTGCTGTGCCAATAATTGTTGATCGCTGCTGCTGCTGCTGCTGTTGTTGTTGTTGTTGCTGCTGCTGCTGTTGCTCAATTGTTGAGCTTGCAGATATTTCTGTATAATTTGTTTGTTATTTTCATTGCTGTTGTTGTTGTTATTGTTATTGTTATTGTTATGGTTAAACAATGTATTATTGTTGTTATTGTTATTGTTATTGCTGTGGAGCTGCGTGGGCGATGGCGTTGAGTAAATGGACTGTGACATGGCTGATGTTGGTGTGCTAGGTGAATGTTGCATGCTACATGATTGCTGCTGCTGCTGCTGCTGTTGCTGCTGTTGCATGTTAATGGGCGACATTTGATACGAAGATGTGGGCGACATGTCCAAGCCAGCACAGAGCTGATGTTGCTCCTGTTGGGATGTGGCATTAGGTGATAATGAGGAGGATGCCATGCTTTGGGGCGAGCTGGCCGCCGATGAATGTTGCTCAGTGTTTAACTGTTGCTGCTGTAGCTGTTGCTGCGATGCGTATGACATATATGCAAGTGGTTTCATTTCTGACCCAGACACATGCACATGAGAGAGAAAAGAGAGGGAGAGAGAAAGCAGACATCACAAATTAGGCATGCGTGGAACACAAAGTGAAGAATGATTTTGATTTATTCTCAATTCGCTTAACTCACCATCATTGGCTTCCATTTGCTGATTGTGGCTTTCCAGTTGCATGGCCACATTGTGGCAAGCATTGACATTGCTGGCAACCAATGCAACCGCCTGTGAAGCACGCATCTTCTTCGACTTCTCACTCTTGGTGCCCTTCGGTTTGCGTTTGCGTTTCTATCGGGGAATCAGAGTGTATATAATTTAGTTAAGGATCCTTGAGACTCTTCGACAATGGAAACATACCTGTATGGTGTCCTTCTTCATGGTCAAGGGACGCACCACATTGTGCAGCTTGAAGTAAAGACCGCAGGCATTGCAGACAGGCTCACCGCCAGGATTGCGGCGCCAAAGCGATGTATAGCTCGTCTGGCAATTGGAGCAGGACATGCCAGCACGTCTTGAGGCGCTCTGTGGATATTGATTGAGCAATTAGTGAGTGTCATAGTGTGTGAGTGTGTGTGTGCTTGTGTTGGGAGTGTAAGTGGGAGTGGGTGTAAGTATTTGTTTTCTTAGTTTGCGGACTTCAACAATTTTGCTTTTGATATGGAACATTTTTTTGATAGGAATAAAATATAAATACTAGCTCATTCAATACCAAATAAACCAAACAACTGTTAGTAAAAGTTAAAAAGGGATGCATGCAACACAACCAAAGTAAATTATATAACTGATTAGCTTAACAAGAAACCAAAGTTGTCAAATAAAAAATTACATTAATATTCATTAAGAATTAATTATTATAATTAATTTTGTCTGGTAAATTAATTATAATAATAAAAGAAAAATTTCCATAATTAAAGAGATTTCATTTAATGCATTATTAAATGTTTGCAATATTCTAAACAGCTTTGACAATATTTGAAATATATTTATTATAGAATATAATATAAATATTAATTGAGTTTTAGAATTCTATATAAAAGTTAATTTCATTTGTAATCAATTCTAAATGTTTGTTGTGCAAGAAAAATCATTGTTTGCCAATCATTATATAGTGTTTAAATTTTTCTAAATAATATTTAAAGTTGTAATGAAGGATTGAAATGTTTTGGATTCTTGCTTTCATTGACAATTTTGCAGATTTAATTAATGAAAAGAAAATAAGCAAGAAATCTAATAGCTTTTGTCAGTTTAGCATTTAGCTATTAATATTAACTACTATTCAAAAGATAAATTGGCAATATTGTTGCAATTGTTAATTAGTAGAATGTTGGAGATTTTGGTTAATTTGTTTGGCATTCAGGTTGGTTTTGCTTGTTTGGTTTGGTTTTGATTTGGTTTGGTTTGGTTTAGTTTTGATTTGGTTTTGGCTCTTGACTGTAGGCTATTCGTATATTCGTATATTCGCATATTCGTAATTAATGGGACGACCTACCAAGCGTCTCGAATTGGCGCGACTAACGTGTTCGTCGAGCGCCGTTGAAGTCACTGACGACGATGTCGCTGACGTTGAGCCGGCACCGGCACCGGAACCGGCAGCGCTGTTGGCATTTGTGGATGCTGCCTTATTGCGGCTACTTGTGGCCACGTTAAATGAGAAGGTCTTATAGAAATCCCCGCCTGATTCAGCGGCCACTGTAATAATGCAATTAGAATTTGTTGTAATGAAGAAAGCGTTTGTTTTTTGTTGTTGTTGTTGTTGATTTACATTCTTTTTTTTTTTTTTTTTTTTTTGGTATTTAAATTATTTTTGGATATTTTGTTTTAGGCATACAAAACTAATTAGCGCTTGACTAATATAATAAATTCAATTAATTTTCTTTTTATGCATTTCTTGGTTCCATATTTATTCAGATTTTGTTCAACGAAAGAAGCGAGAACGTTGCACGTAACTGCAGACTGGCTGGTGGATTTCTATAAGTTCTTATAGCCCATTATTTTAAGGATCTCTTCTCAATATAATATCGTCTAATGATATCTATTACATTATTATTCTTCAAAAATTTTGTTCCACACAAAAGCAAATATTTAACTGTTTGGACTGTTTTTTTTTTTTTTTTTTTTTTTTTGTTTTGTTTTGTTAGTAATAATAGTTGTTGTTGTTGTGGTTGAAGTAATTGTAGTTGTGGTGTTGACATTTACCAATCTTCTAGGCTGTTTTATAAGTGGTCGATTCATGCCGTTCATTTTATGATACAGGCCGCAAGCATTGCATAAATAGTGTCCCGTGTTATCCCTTCGCCATAATGGGGTTGAAATCGCACCACAATTGACACATTCTCGCCCCTCAGTGAAAAAATCGGCATCGAGTAATGCTTTGGAAATTTGAAGCATAGAATTAAATCGAAAGTTGGTATTTGCAATATTTTTTGTTTTATTTTGTTTTGTTTTTTTTTCTGTAATTTCTTGATAAGTTTTTAAGGTATGTGTGTGTGGATGTGTGACGAACTTTTTTGAATTGCATTTTATTTGTTTAGATTTGTGTATTTCATAATTATTATTATTATATTTTATTATTATTATTATTAATATTGTTTAGCATTTAATGCATTTTGTTCTTATTATTTTGATTGTTGTGTTATTTGTTTCTGTTGTATTCGTTTTTTTGTTCATTTTCAAGAGTTGATAAAAAATTAATTGAATTTATTATACGTACTTAAAACTATAATATAGAAATGTATGTGTAATTAATTTAATTATATACTAAAACTATTATAGTTAACTTAACTAAAGGAAACTTAATGATTGCTAGTCTCAAGGTCATATGAAGTATCTGAAATATGTTGAGTAATGTTCAAAATATTGTTTCATTTCTATCTGAAAGTATTATCAAGTTCCCTTACTTATTGCAACAGTTCTTTGCGCTTCTCTAGCAGCTCTCTGTTTGATCCTCATACAAGGCAGTTGGCACCAATTGTTGTGCCTGGCCGAGGTTTGCACAGACTACGCAAATAGCTGGAGTCTATTTGGTGTGAAATTCTACCTAAAACTGGATTTCTGCTTGGGCTGCTTATGCCTTATGCTTAATTAGACCTATATATATACATATATGTGCTTATATATATGTGGATGCCACACTTACTTGCTGTTAACGATGCCGATGCGGATAGATGTGCGGCATTGGCCAAGTAGCGTGCAGGATCAACGCCAGCATTGGCAGCGCCATCGACAGCGGCTGCAGCAGCGGCTGCTGCTACGACGGCGCGTCCGTTGCGTATCACATTGGTCACTGCACCACCGCCACCACCCAACTGACCGTGGCTGTTAGCACTGGGCGCGTAGCTAATTGGCTCGTAATGACCTGTCCAGGCATCGCTCTGAAAGCACAAAGAAAACAAGACCCAGCAATGTAATGCAAATTTTGTTGACAGCGGTATTTGAGAATGGAAATGGGAATGGGGATGGAGATGGGGATAGAGTGGAAGCCTTCACTTACGTGTGTGCGGTAATTGGTCAGCGATGCGTAACCAGCTCGTTCGGCACTGGTGACAGAGCCATTGGCCACGCCGTTGCCGTAGCCAGCACCACCGCTAGCTGGTGCAATGCGCTGAAAGGCGGGCAAGGTGCCACCACCACCGTTGCCACTGTGGCTGCTCTTTGGGGATCCATAACCATCGTCCAGCAACGAGTTGTGCCCGGTGGCTCCAGTGGTTGTCGAGCTGCTTGTGTGGAGCAAACCCACTGGACCCGGACTGCTGCTTGTGGAATTGTGATGCTGATGATGTTGCTGTTGTTGCTGGTGTTGCTGTTGTTGGTGCTGGTGATGTTGCTGTTGCATGTGGGTGGGCGAGGCCACTGTTTGCATCCCATACTGCATGCCATTGGCAGCCGAGGCAAGTAAAGGACCTGCATAGACAGAGCTGCAAATGAAGTAACATAGAAATTATTAAAGTTCATTAAAACATAATTCTATTTTATTATTTACTTATTATTTTCTATAATTTACCTATAGCAGTAGTTTTTTAAATACATATTATTGTAATTAGAAAAAAACATGTTGCTGAATAAATTTATATCTGAACTTTCACACTTTTAACGCGTTTAAATCCGCAAGATTGGCATTTGTTCGCGTTTTGTTGACGCTTTTTTATAGCAGGCACTGTTAAAATAAAGCAAACTGTTGCTGTTACTGTTAAGGGTATTTGGCGGCTTTTGTAAAATGAAACTGTTAATTAACATTTCGTTGCATTGTTTACATTACAGAACTGTAATGTTGTTATTGTTGCTGATGGACCACCAGCGTCCCCTTTTAATATGCTTATAAGGAACTGTGAATGTGACTCGGACTGTATGTCTATATATATGTACATATGTTTGTGAGTATGTATTTGACTGTGCGAGTGTGTGGAGTTCATAAAAGTTTTAATTAAAAGTAAAAGTTGTTGCTGCTATTGTTTACTCGACTCAAATTCCCTGCGAAGCTGATCAACGGTAGCCTGTGCAAATATTTTCGCTACACTGTCGATTTTTGGGATTTTTGTGGCATAAACAAACCAACGGAATACACAAAAACTGCCAACTTGACGAATGTCTGTGTGTTCCAGGGTTTTGTGAGCACAAGATCGGAAGTTGTTCACTAGAAGCGTGGCAAAGAGAACGAGAGAGCTTTCAAAATAAAAGTCCTATGGAGAGTTTGCTCACACGCACTTGCAAAAGCTTACACACACACACATGGAACTGGTGAAGTAAATATGTTTTTTTTTTTTGCACAGCGAAACAATCGAAAACCATTTATTATATGTGCTCCATTGTCTTTTACAACCCTTTGATCAATAATTCAAAGTAAGATTAATATTTCTGTGATTTTTAAACTGGACACAATTAACCGATGACTATTGCAATAATAATTACTACGACGATGACAATTAACTGATTAACAGAAACCCGCGCGGGTGGTTGGGCAACTTCAAACTTGAATCAGGAGCACGACAATCGAAAGCTTTTAAACATATGCATATGTATACATAAAAATTATATATATATATTTTTTTTTTAATGTTTTTCAAAACCAAAATACAGTAACTGGTCAGACGATACAACAACCGAAACGAGGCACGCGCGTTTGCATAATGACTTGAGTCGGGTTTAGTTTTATGCCAATGCAGTTGACGCTTTCTTGCTGTCGACGTCGCTGCTGCGCCGCCAGTTAACTGTACTGCTGCTGCTGCGACTGCGGCTGCGTCTGCCGTTGCGAGTAAGTGTAGTCTGAGCTAAAAATCTAAACAAGATGCACTTTCTGAGGTATTATACAAACTCACAGACATACTGTAAGTACATATGTACTAATTTATATGCATATGCATATAAAACAATGCAATGTGAAATACAAAATAACAACAGCTATAGCAAACTCCCCTAAAATACATATATACTATAAATATAAACAGTTAAAGTACTCAGTAACTGAAGAGGCGCTCTCTAATATATATAATGTGTCATTTAGCTGACCTAATTAAACGATCTATTGTTCTTAGTTTAATAAACAAATGAACTGTAGATATATTAATAGATTGAAAAGTTGAGAATTTTAGATCCAACAATTAGTAAAGAAATGCATCTAGAATAGCTAGATAAATAGACTGAGAAGATACTCTAGAAGCAAAGCCTAGACTTGCGAACTATGTATTCAATAGGGAACAATAATTTAGTTATCCGAAACTGATATTCCAATGTGAATATTCCAATGGCATTATACAATAAGAATGTAGATAATTGTAATATAATATGGCAACCTGTTTTCATATACCACAAGTCTCCTAAACATATCCGTTCAAGAACGGATTTTCAGACTTTAGACTTGTATAAACTTAGATAAGACTTAGCTAAAAATAACCTGATGTTAGATATTTATCTGAATGTTACAATTACATAGTTGTAATATGTAATACTAATCTATAAAAGGAATTTAAATATATCGAAGAACTTTATTTGACAGTCGCTTCCAATTATTACTAGATGCACACGCGCACTGATAAAAACAACAACAACAATTGCAACAACTAAAATGCATGACAAATCTTTGAATATAACAATTAAAATTGCCATATACTGTAATATGTATATATATTTGAGATGTCGCACGCTGTTTGGCAACGTTCTCAGTATATAGGAAGTGCCAAGACAATAAAAATGCACGATATTATTTTATCGTTGTTCGTTTAGTTGTTGTTGTTGTTGTTGTTGTTGTTGTTGCAGCTACTACATATAGTTGTTGATTGTTGCAGGTGAGTATTTCACGCAGACTTCTTGGTTTCCACATAGAATATGTGAGCTTGACGCTGTATCTCATATCTTCTTCTGGTTTCTGCACAACAGAACTGACCAAAAGTCACATACTTGCGCTCGTCACCCAAACCACTCTCCGTCCGGTCTGTTCATTTGAGCCCAGATCTGTTGCTGTGACCAACTGAGAGCCCAGAGAGTTCGCCACAAATGGTACATGGTTAACGAGACTTCTTGCGGGAGGGGGATAAATAATGGATCAGTGATGCAGGGCTTAACAAGCAGGTGAGAAACTTATAAGCACATATATATAGGTATAGCTCTTTAGAAAATAAGGGAAGAACCTAATTGTAGATTTGTAAGAAATGGGAATTAGTTTGTTGATACTCAAGTCAATAAATGTTTTTAAAAATTTGAATAAATTACATCGAAATGTTTATAAAATTTCTAAATGGAATACTTAATGCATATGAAAGTACATAAGTAAAAATTGGGAATATTTTGTTTATATTTAACTGAGTAATAGTTATGCCAATAATAACAGAATATATGTAGAAGTTAAACTATGATGAAAGGATCACATCTTAATCATTCATTGCAAGTCATAGATCAATTAATTATGTAGCCTTCTTGGCTAAAAGCAGCATTTCAACTGCTTTGTAAACCAACAAGAGCTTTCAATATTCCAAAAGTAAAATGAAAAAATAAATTAAAATTGTATATAACTTGAGTAAGTACAAATTTAATGAAGATTTACTGGTTATATGTATATTTTTTTTCTTCTTAAGTATGCAAAACACGTTTTCCAATTAAAACTCACAAATAAAAAGTACAAATAAAAAACAATTTTGCTAAAAATATTGAGAGAGAAAACACAAATAACACATATTGAAGCGTTCAAATGGCATTGTGCGGGTCTTGGGAGCTTTTCACCCACCGACACCGACAGTTAGAGGCTCGTCGGATCGGTTTCCCAGGGTAGCCACCTCAACTGTGTTGTGCCGAATGATGAATGCTGAGTCAGTTCTCGATGGATGTGGCTACCCTGAGAAGTTGAGCGAAGCAAAGTTGTTTGAATCCGTTTTCATTTTGTTACAATTCGTTTTCTATGTCAGAAGGTGGCTTTGAATTACCCAGGCCCCATCCAACTACCCAGTCCAAGTCGCAGTCTCAGTTCCATGCAGTTCAGTGTATGTGTAATCATAGGTACATTGAAAACCCGGCGGTATCCTCACACACAGTTTGCAACCGAATATGCAGAACAAGTTAGAAAAATGCGCTTGAATTGCATTTTGCATGCAGTTTGACTGCAGTTTATATTCGACTTGTTGTTGTTAGTGTAATTTGTTGGCGTATAATGCGGGTCATGCCCCCCTTTAGCATATGCCACATTTTGAACAGTTTTCGTGTGGCACGTGCGTGGCCCAAAACTTGGACACGTGTTGCTCACAGCTCGCTTAACCAGCATAACTTTCTCTCTCTCTCTTCTATTTTGGCCATATTCTAAGGGCCTTCTTTGCTACCTTTGAGTTAGTCAACCAGGCAAAAGCCCAACATGTGTGTTTACACCCCTCAATTTATGATTCAGTCAACTAGACTATGTGCAACTTGGGGGCAGTCTCATGACTCAGCAATGCGATCAGCGATCGTTTACCCAAAGTAAAGTCACTAATACCCACAATTAACCCACTGCATTTGCTTTTGTTTATGAAATTGGAGCGATCGTTTATAATATTTTGCTTGACTCTGCCTTTTTTCGGTAGGAACTGAAGAACTGAATGACTGACTGACTGGCTGAGTGAATGCCGCGTCTCTGAATTTGCTAAATGCGAAATTGTAAACGTATTTGTAGAAATACTCATACATAAATACACAAACATCACTTTTATTTGTGAGTTCTCTGTTTTGATCGCGATCGCGATCGCTAGGGATCCCAGAGAGTTATACAATCGGAAATACTTTTCGAAATCGTTATATAAAAATTATAAATGCAAAAGATCACTGATATGATACATAAAGATCAGTAGAATAATTATGTTTTTAAAAGGGAAAATAGTAACAGATTTATTATAGAGTTTTTATAAGAGCTGATCTCATGTTGAAAGATCGATTAGATAATTTATTAGATCAGTGTTCCGTTTAATCAGTAGTTCTTTACCATTGAAATTAATTGTAAAATTTGTATATGCAGAATACAACTTAAATTAGAACTGTTCTCATATTTAAAGATCGTTAATCCACTGTAATTGAGTAGATCAGTGATCTTGAATAGTTGTCGAAAATATATATCTTAATTGAGAATGTACTTTTGCATACAAATTACAAACTAGTTAAGCATTTATCTTGTATGTTTAGGTCAATGGAATGCAAACGAAAATAAGATCAGTCTTGAAATGATAATAAAAGATCTTTTTCATCGATAGCCCCACACAAAACATGGGAAAAAAACAATAATATAAATGGACATAGATATAGATTTGAGTACTAGTTTCTTTAAAAGAACTTCCAAGCTAAATTCGCTAGTTCATTGCCAAGATCGGTTCACACTTTCAGGTCAAATACTCCAGTTTATAACCTGCCTCACTAACTGCATGTATATGTGAATATATCCACACATACATAGGTCTGCGTATGTATTCAGTTCGTAGGCTCTGCGTAGCTAAAAGCGACACAAAAAAAAACAACTGTATAAAAACAAATGTCGGAAAACATTCCAGAGTCAGGAACAACAGGCAACTGGGTATGAAACTCCCTCAATAAAAAACATTAGAAGAAGCACAACATGCAACAGATTTGTTTAGCCTTAGGAATGTATATTTATATATACATAAGTATATAAGCGAGAGCATTTACAACATGTACATAGAATGCAAACCACCTGAGAATGCCATCAGTGCATGTATTCGAAGTTGTGCAGAGTATGGCAAGGGTAGGGGCTTTGGGACGGGGAAGATTTGGAGCGAAGTCTAACAACAAGTGCAGCAATTGTGACATTTGTGCTGTTGTTATTCGTTATTATTACCTATGAGTATGACGACGAGCTAATAGAGAAACGTAACAAAAATCAAACTCAGAAAACAGAAAAGAAGTAGAAAAAAAAAATAACAAAAGAAAAACATGAATCAGAAACCGCCAACGTCAACGACAGCGACAGCGACAACGAAAACAATCGCTGATCATGACTTTTGGTTGTGCGAATCGTCGAGGCGGCGCTGAGTTTTTCATCGAAAGGCACGTGCAAGGCAGGGGTTAATAATGATCTCATATGATTGCATGGGATATACAAGGGGAGATTCAGGTGCTCTATTTCCGTGGGAGGAGGGGGAAGAAACTCACCTGCTCTGCAACACGGGGCTAAGCTGTGTGGTAAAGTAGCTGCTATGCTCCGGCGAGAGGCTACCGTAGCTATCCCTGTGGAGACCGCTGCTTGGTGGTGCACTTGTTAATTGTGTGAAACTTTGCAATGTTGCCACATCGCTGGCATGAGCGGACAGCGTATGGGAGGGTGACGGTGAATCTCCGCCCACCGAGCTGGCTGAGTTATTGTGATGATGATGCTGGTGCTGGTGTTGATGTTGTTGTTGCTGCTGTTGCTGCTGTTGCTGCTGTGGCAGATGATGATGGTGCAGGTGCTGCTGCTGCTGTTGCAGCAACTGATCGTGCGTCATCGAATAAATGGCGGCATTCGCCTCCTTAAGCACTTGCAGATCGGATACGGATGTTAGCATATGATAGCTAGAGCTGTGATTATCATCGAAGCATTCATCCTTTAGAGTATCCTGTATGACCTCATCGATGTTGGGCGTGGTGTGTGTGGTGTGCGCAATCACCGAATTGGCTGCTGCCGCTGCTGCAACGGCAGCAACATGTTGCTGCAGTTGATGGTGCTCGTGTGTGGTTGGCGAAATGGCGCTACCAACGCCACCACCACCTCCACCACCGCCACCACCGTACACGCTGTAAAGCGCAAAGTTGTTGCGCATTATGGGATCCGTGCTGCTGCTGCTGGCGCTGTGCTGCGGCTCGTAAAGATGCGAATGCGTGTGCTGATGGTAGGGGAAATGCAACAAATGCTGTGAGGCAGCCAATGCATACAGTTCGTTCTTCTCCTGCTGCTGTTGTTGCTGTTGCTGCTGTTGGATGCTCTGCTGGGAAACAACAACGGCTGCTGCTGCTGCCGCTGCTGCACTGCTGCTGGTTAAATCGTAGGCGCAATTGTTGTAGGCCAACCAGGTAGCGTGTTGTTGTTGCTGCTCCAGTTGCTGTTGTTGTTGCTGCTGTTGGGTAATTAGTTGATGTTGCAGGAATTGTTGCTGCTCGAAAATTTGCTGATGTTGCTCGACTTGTTGCAGCTGTAGTTGCTGTTGCTGTTGCTGCTGTTGCTGTTGCTGCTGCTGATGTTGATGGTTGGCTATAATCACCGAGTTGTTTAGGCCACGATAATGCAATGGCAATTCATTGGTTGAAGGCGATGTAATTGTTGCTGTTGCTGATGCTGTTTGTTCTTGCTCATTTGCTTCACTTTTGATTTTGTTGTCAACACTTTCACTCGCGTCGTTTTGCCGATTAATATTTATCACTACTACTGGCAAATTTGTTGTTGCGATTGTTGTTATTGTTGCCGTGCTTTCAACACTTATCTCACTTTTGCACTTATCAACGATTTTGTAATATTTATCGCTAGTTGCTGTCGCTGCTCCCGTTGCTGTTGCTACTGTTATTGCTCCTGTTGTTGTTGCAGTTGCTGTTATTGTTTCTAGCTTCGTCTCACTCTCTGTTTTGGGCTCGACTTTATCTTGATTATTATTAGCCGCTTCGTCTGTAACAACTCTGTTAGTAACGTCACTACAATTGGTCTGCTGCTGATGCTGGGACTGCCTTATATTCGCATCATAAACAAAATTATTCAACTCTGTCGCACAGCTCGTTGAATTTACAGTTGTTGTTGTTTCTGGTGACGTTGCTGGTGCGCTTGCTTGTGTCGTGGTAACCGTTTGCTTCGCTGTTTCGCTGGCAACTGATGTCTGAGCCTTCGACTCAAATGTCGACGATAAATTCGCTGTGGCAAGCGGCGACAACGACGACAAGAACAACGACGACGTCGGCGTCGCTGCTTTTGCTAGCTGCGCTTGTTGTTGTTCTTGCTTACGCGCGTCGTCGTTGTCGTTGTCGATGTTGCCGTTCTCCTGTGACTCTATTGCCGTCTCTTTTGCGGCAACTGCCTGTTGCGCTTGATCGAATGCTGCGGCTGTTGCATTTGATCCTGTTGCCTTTTCGCCTGCACCCTTTTGCACTGCTTGCTTCTTAGTATTATTGGACTGCGCTTTGTTGATTTTCATTTTGGCAGCATTTGTCAACAAATTGCTAGATATTCGCGGCACTCCCGTACTCTTATCCTTTTCCTTGCCTTTGCTGATTTTAGTCATGTCTGCCAATGCACAGTACACTGTAACGCACAAACAAATGAGCTTTGAGCTTTAATTTTCTAGGCAAGATCGCTTGCCTAGACGTTCCTTATAATCCGCGCTGACCAACGTACGTGTCCGTGTCCGGCGCGTTTTTTAAACAAACTGAGCTCAAGCACACGCTTAATTTCGAAACGAACAAAAATCATAAAAAAAAAGTGTTTTTAAAACGCCACTATAGAAATACACATGTATGAGTATAAGCACTGATTTACATACATCTATGTATATGGAATAAACACAAAAGCAAATCCCAACATCCCAGAGTCTCTCTCTCTCTCTTTCGATTGCTGGTGCTCTTGGTACTTATTTGCCTCCATTCATACAATTACATTTTGTGTTTTGTACTTTGCCTATGCCTGTGCGTTTGCTCTACATGCCGTTATATTATAATCATAATCATTATGCATGTTTCTTTTCAGTACAGCTTCTAACGCCTGTGCCGGACAAGAGCAATAACAGCAACAGCGGCAGCAGTAGTAATAACAACAACAATAATGAAAGCATTCACAAACTACACTTGGCGCTCACTTTGGCGCTCGCTTTGCTGCTCAGTCGCTTTCGATTGCACTCTCTTCGAATATCGCTCTCTTCCTTCATTGCTGTTGGTTTGGCTATAATAACTTTGCTTGCTCTTGCTCGTCAGCAGGCAACGGACCTTATCGCACATATGCCGTACGCTTGGACAATCTGTCATTTGCTCTCTCATTCTCTCTCGCTCCCTCAACGCGCGTCAGTTTTAAGCAACGCCTCTCAAACTCAATACTACGGACAGAGGGAGGCAGACAAAGCCGGGCCTGTTGAGGCACTTTCGTTTTTGTTGTTGTTGAACTTTAGCTCTATGGGTGTTGTTGTTGTTAATCTCGTTGTTGTGGTTGGCTGTTGCCAGCGCTTATTGCTGTTCATATGTAAATACATACATGTATACATATGTACATATGTATGAATGTGCATTGTATAATTACAACGCTTAAAATTTACTAACTATTTTAGCTAATGTACCAGCAACTGTTTAAGACCGCGAAAAGATAATGAAAATGAATTCCACTGAATACATTAGTTATTAATGACTCTAAACATCTTAAAGCAATAACGAAATATAAAATGAATAATACACAGTTTTTATTTGTTTTTGGTTCATAGTTTTTTAACAGTGATCAAGCAACAGTTGCTTACTTACTTTCACACTAACTCACACTGTATCCAGTTAGTATAAAGACATCGATTTAAAATTTATGCGTACAATATAAAATCCATTGCAACAGCTTCGTAAGCGGAATACTTCAATATAGGAAAATACCAAGCCTACTATTTTTAAACAAATAGACGAACAATGATACATTCTTACGAATAAGAATTTCCTCAAGTATTATGAATCAGATGCTGATTCATTTCTTATGTTTTAGTATGCACTAATCAAAGATATTACAAGCAATGTTAAGTATTGGGCAATTCATATAAATTTATTTCAAGTTTTATCCGATTTTCCGGGAAGATACATATAACTTTCATGTGTAGCAATTAGACAAGGCTTTGGGCTTTTATAAAATTTCAGGAAACTTACAAAATAAATTCTCAATAATATAAATCCAATTTACGTAATTCTGTAAGTACATAGCTAAACAAAGTATTGTAAAGCATGAAATATAAACAAGGTTCAGTCATTAATTTTGTTTCGGATAATAATCTGGGAGCTGGCACTTTTAAACTCTTTTAAATTATGCGTAAAAGTACAATTTGTGGAACAAGACCGATAATTTTAAATTAAATTTTTCGATATTTGAAACAACATGCGTACTTATTTCGGGGAGAGCCGCTAACATTTTCATGCTCATCAAGTGAGAGAGAGTAACATAAAATAATATACGAGACGCGTGTAGAATTACATAAGACGCGGCAAGGATGTGATCAGGAGCTGGAGCCACGACACAAGGCGCCGTGAGAAAGTAAAAGTAGAAAGGCCGCTGGCCGCATGCTTCACTTGAAGAAGCGTCTCTCAGTTGGGTCCATTTCTTTCGCCAATTCCCGAGACGACGCGCCAAAAAGTGATTGAAAAGTCGTAAAATCTTTATTGGATGACGACAGTGGGTCTATGTATGTACTTGAGTACTACTCTAATAGCTGATTAAAATACTGTTATATTTGAACCAGGACCTAAGCATAGTCGTAAAAGATCACGGGTAGTCATGTGGATACATTTTTATGACATTTTTATCGTTATTTGAATAGGCGGCACCAACGATCTGTTTAGACATTTGGACAATTCGACAAAAAATTTTACGATTCCAAACTAAAAAGTAGGCGACACGTCAAGTGGGTCGGCTCATTGAACACGACATTCCTCTGATTTCATTTAACCTCTGTGGCAATTTAAAAATTATATGTTATTAAAAATGAAAAGTATAAAATATATGAAAAATATAAAAAAAAAAAATAAAATATTTCAAAATGTTTCAATACTGATAAGACGAACAGATCGCAAAGTTGGCAGTCGGACGACGAACGACGTCTATGTACCTCTCACTAGTCTTGGGACGGACACATGCCAGAGGCCGACGTACGATTTTTGTTTACACTTTGGAATAGCTATACATACATACATACTTGTTCATATATTACATTTCATAAATATGAGCATGTCTACATATGTGAATGTGTATGTAGTATACTTAACCTTATTTGAATATACTTAGTATACTTAGCTTCTACTTCAGCCACAACGTTCTGCCTCATTAACTAATTTTCAATTTATTTTATAGACAAAAAATATATAAATATGTTTTTTAATTTTCAATATTGGTCTCGTAGGTTGCATGTGTCTGTGATTTAGATGGAACTTTAACCTTAAACTTGCATCGACGTCACATATTTGTTAACACGCGATTCATGCATGCCATTATAAGACTTGTCTTATACATAAGCAACTGAGTTCAAATAAACATCTTTTCAAATTGTCTATGAAAACGATCATCAGTTATGTATTTTCATAAATTTAACTGATACTCTTCTTATACCTAATCAACTAAACTAAAAGTATTATACTTATTAGTCAGACTCGAATACTCTTTTAGGCACAGCAGAAAAATCTTACAACTTTAACATATTCAATGCAATCCTATATCGTAACTTATACATAAGCAACACTCTTATAATTAGGCAGTTAAACTAAAAGTGTTATACTTAAATGCAATCATATTTTGAAGTGTTCTACAGATTTATGTATTAAGTGCAATACCATTTCGCCGTTTGTAGCTAAGTGTTATAATAAACTACCAATCGTATTATATAGATAAATATATTTGAATGCTTTTAATGAAAATTGACTGAGATTGTATACCGAAAATGATGCTTATTATTTATTTGAAATATTTTCCTTTTTTGATTTGTATAACACACAAAAATAAAAGTATCTGAATTAATGAATTTGTATAAATAAATACGCGGTTATATTTGGACGCTATTTCCTCTCCTTGCCATTATCACAAATGCAAAAGACAGTTGCCCCACAGACCACAAAACCTTACCCACATGCCACACTCGAAGTTCTCACAGTTGACACCAAGAACTTGCGGCTCACACACAATGTGGTACGTTATGCTTTGTTAGGCCCGATAAGAAGTAGCTTACTGTGTTAGTACATGGCTTGTAAACAAAATGCATTGAGCACAAATGCTAATAACGGTAAATGACCTCAAAAGACCAACTCTATATGTAAATTATAGCAAGTCAAGTCAGGGTTAAAATGCGAACATTTTCAATGATGTGGCAAGCTTGAAAGTGCGTGTCAACAAACAAATCTGTGGCATACATCATCAATGGGCCGTGGAAAGTGTCAGGCAACACAAGTGCGAGATGCTAATGATGTGATTTATTAGGTGGACCTCTTCTTAGATCTGTATCCCTTAAGGATAATGTTTAGGGGTAGGTGCTGCGTTTCACACTTGAATTGCGATGGTCAATGGACCGCAACTTAGCACAGTTCATCTTAAAAATCTCGAATGCCCCAAAGAAATACAGAAAACCTATAAAAACTAAAGAGGTACTACGTAGGGTATAAGCACAGAATTATTGAGTTAATGCGTTTTTTTTTGTTTTGTATAAAACCAAAGATATTTGAAATTAAGCAAGCAATAAATACACTTCTATGAACATGCATACTTATATACTTGTATGTGTATGTGTATGTGTGTACATATGCATATTTGTATATCCCACGAGACTCGGAATATGTATATTCTGGGGATATTTATGTACGGCGCACACTTAAGCCATCGGCTTAACATTATTTTGACATATTTATGGTGCCCAAAAATGGGTTTTCCTGGGGCACTAACAAGTGTCAACTACACCGAACCCACAAAAGAAGAAAAATTCAAAAAAAAAAAAAAAAAAAGAACTCATCTCACATATCATCCACGTTGATGTATTTATGCATTTTTAATATTTCGAGAAGTTCCCCACCATAAATATTATTATCCTTCGACTGTTAATCGTGTGGCCCAATATTATTTCGCACTTGAAGTGCACCAATCTTCAAATGCAATTATCAGCATCGTTATCTGGTAGGATTACGACCAGGATGGCTATTAGTTCTACTGCTTTATGGCATTTGATAATATCAATTAAAATGCCACTCCAAGTCAAGTGTCTTGTGATCTGGCTGTTAGTGTCAGTGTTCAAAAGGTTTCTTATCAGAACCACTTTATGGCCCCTAACAACGTCTCTTTAACACTATTTTAATAGCAACTCTTTGTGTTTCAGTTTCTTCGGGAAATGCCTGGTAAATCTAAATCATTTGTCTTGAATATTTACCTCGGAACATAAAAAAAAAAACAAATTCAACAAATTTCACAATTGATATCCGTATTTTATTGAGATCAAAAATATCAAATAAACAATAATTTCGTAATTATTTTTGCTCAAAACATATTCTTTATTCTTTTTTTAAGATTACACTCTTCATTACATATTTTTTTGCTAATTTTAATTCATAATTCTGAATTAATCGCTCGCACCCATGTGTTGGCCGCAAAGCGTAAGAGATTCAATGCAAATATTTAATTTCTGAATATCTTTTTTATTTTCGGATAGATCCCTTTGAAACTTTAGTAATTATTAAGTAGTAATTAGTAAGGTCTGCCACGTTGCCTTCTGCCTGTTACACACATTTGTACAAAGCTATGATGGCCTTTGTTACTCTTAATTAATGGGCACAGGGCTTAAAAGTCTTAAACTTACATATTTTTCAGCTGATCTCACTTAACTTTTTTACTCCTCAACACACTTCCCTGTAGATTCTCAATCTCTAGTTACCATATGGCTTACACCTATTCAATCACTTTAATAACTACAATACAGTCGTTATCACAACAAATTTTAACAAATTACCCAATGAACTTGGCTTATTTCCATTATAAACACTGAAATCCAAGTGAATGCGCCACATGCGCCTGAGCTCATCATCAACATCAACATCAACATCGAGAATGCAATATAAATAAACAATTTGCCCAAGGCTTCAGGGACAACAGAAATTTATGTAATATTACTTACATATTTAATGCACATTTCTCATTTGGTCAGTATTTCCCACAGGCAAAGTAAACAGCACTTGAACCTATTTAAATAGACGTCATATTAAAAACTGTCGAAAAGCCATGATCAAACCAAACTGATCATCACTAATCGAGGCGACGGCCATTGCCAATGGGATGGGACCAGTCATGGGAACCAGGTAGATAATATTGAGTAGGTAACCGGCCAATTTGTCGAAAGGTAAACATAGAAAAATGGAAACACGCGCCGACAGGATCAAAATTGATCATGACAAGAAAAGGACAACACATTGACCAGTTGTTGTTTGTTATTCGTGAGGTTGCTCACAAGCTGGCTTATATGTATGCATATACATATAAAGAGACCACGGTTTAGGTGTACGTTCAGGTCTAGTCATCCACAATGTTCCACTCCATGCCATGCTACGTGCCAAAGTAAATAAACAACATGCTCATAAATTTGTTTTGGCTGACAGCGTCAAGCAAAATTTATTTTTCCTTTCTTTGTTCTAAAGTTATATAATTTTGAATATTTTTGTTTTTTTTTTTTTTTTAGATTTTGCTGTTGCCAATGGTTTTGTTGTTGTTGCTGAACCTGGCGCTGTCTAATTAGGGCGACTACTTTAAGTGCTGATTTTTTAACTAAATATCATTTTGATGATGTTTTAACTGACGGCAGAGTGGGCGAAGACTGAAGATGATGTAACTTATAGAAAATATTTACAATAAATATTAAATATATATATTTAAAATATATTTAATTTTCACTTATTAAATATTTATTAAATTTTGAATTAAATGTAAATAAGCATAATTATAATAATACTATCAAATGATTTAAAGATTAAATAATGTATTATTATATAGATTTTTATCCCGAAGAGAGACCACGTGCCAGAGACTCAGTCATATTTGTAGAATTTCCATATTAAAAATCAATTAGTAAAGTGAAAGGAATTCATTCATCAGCAGCCTGGGAAATTCCCGAGGAAATCTATGAATGAAAACCGAAGTACTGAAAAGCGATCTAAGAACTCCTCGGCAAACTTAAACTCATTAATTTTTATGCTACAAACAAAGGGACTACTATTTGGCAGTGAAAGTAAGGTTGGGTAATTAAACTCAGTTTATAATGCAAACCGCCAATGTATGTTGTCTGGGTCTGGCTCTGGGCCTGTCTGTCTCCCTGGGTCTTCGTCAGCGCGTCAACGTCTTGGTCATATCCTGTTAAACACATTACGAACAGGTAGAGTCCAACAGGTACTTCATCCCAGTGCAGTGCAGTGCAGAGACACGCGCTGTCAATGACGATGCCTCCAAATAGAGCAATATGTACTATAGAGTAGTAGGTGCAGTCTGGGTATCTTCATGGATCCTAGATATTGGCTCACTTTGTGTACTATTAAGTGCACTATGCAGGCAGAAATGTATCTTTGTATCTGGTGTCTGTCGATATTTGTTTACTGGTTGTTTGTCTTTCGGAATTTCACAAAATTCCTTTTATATGCTACAATTTTTTTTTTTTTTTTTTTTATGTTTAATTTAAGTATGCACACGAACATGTGTCTGTGTGTTAATTGTGTGTTCCGTGATTTCGGTTATTGGTTCGTCTTCTTCCTTGTTTTTGCGGTATTTGCTGTCGCGGTTTCTTCCATTGTTCTTAAACAAACAAATTTGTATGTGGTTCCTCTGTTTACCATTCATTTTACAAGAATATGTCATTCTCCTGCACGTGTTACTGTTTGTATAGAGTTCAAGTCGTGCTTTCGAAATGTATTTGAATCAGTAAAAGTGTAGCGAACTAGGAAATCATATTTTTTGTTTTCTATGTATATTCCCTGGAAAATTACGGCTGAACAATATTATGTATTGCAACAACTTATACGCACATTGTTTAATATATTTATGTATGCATATTTATTTGATATTAAATATGGCTGAACTTTGACAGGAAGTCGCAAGAGTCAGAGCCGGTCTTTATTTATATAAATATATATAATTCTTATATATTATTAATAAAGTACATACAAATATTATACATATATTTCTTTTGTTTTCAAATTCTTTCGAGACGACGCAGCAACAACGCTTATTTTTTTCTCAATATATACACAAACACATACATAAACTTATTTCTTGTTGTTCTTGTTTTTATTGTAGGGGTCTATTGATAAGGCCCGTCATTGCCCGTCGACCGCGTACAAACATACATAGTATTTACATATGCACAAGCCGAGGAACCACAATTTTTGCTATAGTCGCAGCTCCGCTAGAAACACGCATTCATATATATATATGTATATATGTATGTATATATACATATATACTCAGTATATATATATATATGGATCACTTGTTCTGAGAGCGTCTGGCACAACCCCTGCCCCATGCCCATATTCAGTGCTACAGCTCCCTGTGTCCGTCCCCGTTTCGAGCGACGAAAACGCCTCCACTTACTCCGTGGCAACGTTCGTGCTGTGCTTTTGGGTTCGTTTCTCGTCATGCTGGCTTCATGTGATCGTCATATTTATTCCTTTTTTTTTTCTTCAATTATACTTATATGTACATGCTAGTATATACATATATTTTGCTATTTATGTACAGAACTTATGTAAGTTCTAAGCTTAAGTGCAATTCTTTTCAATACATAGAGAATGAGCTAGTTGTGATAAAACTAGCTTCTTTAAACTAGATGAGCTGGAACTAATAAGAAACCTGCCTTTGAGGAAACTATAAAAGAACGAACTTACTCAAAGTTGATATGCTGCAATTAAAAATGAATTCAAAATAGATATTATGGAACTAATAATGAACGAAGTTTTAAGCTAAGTGAGCAGGAGCTAATAAAGAATGAAACACCATATTTATGCTGGAAGTAGCAAGGAACGATCATTCTCAAAGTTATAGAAATAATAATGAATTAACTTACTTAAGCGAGGTTAGCTGGAACTAATATGCTGGAACCCACAAAAAACGAACTTACTCAAAGTATGAACTATTCTGTAGCTTAGTTTAATTATTGTTGTTTTACTAACTCAGTTTATATTACACTCAATTTACGAAGATTTCAACAGTGCAACAATTATACATAAAATATATACATATACATAACATCTCGGATACTTACAATATGGTAAGGCACGTGAGTCGTTATGACGCGTGTAAATGTTCGTCTACGGGAATAGCTCGCATCGATTGGATAGACAATAATTTACGGTTAGCTAGAGATCTACTGCGCTCATTATGAGGGGCGTTTGACTTCACACATATGGTTGTTGGTGGTGATGAAGAGCTGTTCGCCGGTTAGCATCACCATAGACCCGGGGCATCTGGTATTCATACACGTATGTATTCCCAGTAGACCCATGCGAATGTTAAGCAAGCGTTAAATTTGTAATTTCATTGTGTGCGTGTGTGTGTGTGAATATGTGTTTTGGGATCGTTTGTAGATTTCGTGGGCGTTAACCTTGTTTATGCGACCGCATAAATGTGTCACAGAGGGCCACGGCGGGTTGACAACTCTTTCGGGGTTTCCGGGCGCCCCTTGGCTGTTGGTTAAACTCGTCGCGTTTTGTGGTCAAATATTTTTGCCATAGCTGATCTGAAGGATTTTCCATGCGCCGGCGCAATATTTTCTCCTATAGTTTTTCACGTTAAAATTGGTTAGAACGCCCACAAAAGATCAGTGTGATTATCACCACAGCACGGCCCACACAGGAAACTGGAGAATGGACAACGGAACGGGAAATGGGACACGGCACCCGCATCTGTCCGTACGATCCGAACAGAAGCGATCCGAGCGGCGACTTACTACTACAACTTTTCAAATGCTACTCGTGAGACTGAGTCCCCGGTTCCACCAAAGCAATATGAGTAAAATATTCTTGATTAAAACTTATCAGAGCACATTTCATATCACCTTTTCAAAAACGCAACACACAGCAACAACAACAACAGTAAACAACACCCAATGAATAACGCTCGTCAGCTCGGTAGCTACTTTATTATCGGAGAAACGGTCGAACTCGTTCCCTGTTCCCTATTCCCTGTGTAGTTTGGCTGACTCTCTGATTGGACGAACGCCAGCCGCAAGATATGGCTATCTGAGCCGGCATAGTAACCACCCAGCCCCACTGACGCCAGTAAAGAAAGAGAGTGCGACAGAGTAAGAGAGCGAAAGAGAGAGAGATGGCGACCAAACCCGATTTGATTAAGTTGCATCACGCTTCAGTCGCGCGACTATACTTATCGGACTAACTGTATGTCTCTCACTTTATACATATATATATATGTATTTATATATATACATATCAGTACACATACATATATGAATGTTCGATTATGTTTAAGAATATACATATGTGTGTGCTCATATCCTTATCAATTTTCTATACGTTTGGAAAGGTTTGTTTTGATGACGATGACAACGGAAACTTGGGAAACACCGCCAACTCTGATTACCACTATCTCAGAGACAGTCATGTTAAAATTGAAGCCGTATGATAATTGACTTCAAATTGGAGCCAATTGGCCACTGGACTAAAGATAGTATTACAATTACGTCAAATTTCAAGTTCACTTTAAAATCTGGTGATGAAATATCTTTCTAATAAAGTTCAGTTAACCAGAAAATAATGAAAATTATTAGTCATGAATTGAATTATATTACTATAACTAGCTTAATTAATATTAAGTTTAGTTTACAAATTATGTACAAATTATTATAAAATAATCATTGGAATTTTGTTATATTATAAGCGATATTTGAATGATCAACCTTAAACTGAAACTTGGCTTAAAGATAGTATTATGATCATATTAAAAATTGAAAGAGTTATTTAAATATTTATATAGGAAATTCCAAAACATCTCATTTTATTTAATAATGTTATTTACGCATAATTAAGATCATGTTTAGTTGAAAGCTTCTGCTAAAATTTGTATTATATGTATAATCTTTAATAGTATATACATATATTATATAATTCTTCTGATTTCTTAGCTTATTCCAAATACATTAATTCACACATATGTACACCCAAACTATATTTCTTATTTAAACTAGTGAAAGTAATGTAATTATTAATTAAAATAATTTATATTTATAAATTATAGTTACAAATATTATATATATTATATATTCGATATATCCTGATATTGCACATACTTTATTTCAATTCATAAATCTGTGAATTGACTTCCCTTTAAAACGATATGACTAATATTGGGAGATACCCTGGCGGTTTTATTTTTTTTAATTCTTTGATAAACTACAATTAAATTAAATAAATAAAAGAGAACGCCAGAGTGTCTGGTAAAATGTGAACAGGCAAAAAATAACAAAAGAAAAATAATAAAATTAAATACGATAACGAAATGAAAAGCGATAAACAGAATGTGTTAGGGATAGCGCTGTGACGTCATGAGATAACAATTACATATATTTGAACTAGACTAGCAGATACCCTGTAAGCATTCATCAGTTATATTTGCAAATTTTAAGGAGATCATAGTGTTATCTATAGCAGGATATGGCAGCTTAATATGATGGTACTTATATTATATGGTTAATTTTTCTATAAACTAACCCTCTTTAAGTAAAGATTGCATAATCTTAAATAAATACATTTACTGAGAAGTAATAACTGACTCAATATACTGGGTATTAGAAGTACATGGAACAAAGTATTGCAAACTCTGATAAGACGCAAAGCCGAGACTCTCAAACAATGCTACCAGAAAAGTCAGATAAGAAGGTAAACAGCCTGCATGAAGAGAAACTTTAGGCAGGCGCCGTCGGCGTTTTCGTCGCCTAGTAGAAAACGGGTTCTAAGGGATCCTAAGACCGATAATGATGTGTGGGTGTCAACCGGCCTATCAACCAGCAACAACAGCAGCAAAAGCCCGGAAGACGCATTGTGGGCAAAAGATAAAACCAAGAGCAAAAACACCACAGAGACTCCAGACACAAGAGGCATAAAGGTCACCATACAGTCGGCGGGCGAGCGACCAGCATGCTGCTGTTGTTGTTTCTGTTGGTGTTGCTGTTGCTCTCGGGGCGATCTCGGAGCGTCTCTCTGGGCTTATCAGTTATAAGGCTTTGCTTTTCTTTTAATTCCATTTAATTTCTTTTGTTTTGCATTGTTTTGTTTTTGGTGCCGCGCGTTGAACGTGCTAGCGATAATTTAATTTAAATATAAAATATTAATGAGCATTTAATAAGCGAAGCAACAACAGCAACTGTAAGATAAGCCACAAAATTGTAAGAAATACACAAAAGAAATTGAAAAATGCGCTCAGTTGAGTTTAAGATCGAGTCGCATCGACGACATAAATAATCCATCTACATACCCTATATATATATATATATATATGAATACTATACATGCCTATACACAAATGTACAATCTTTAGCCGCATCATCGTGACGGTGGCGTAGCGAGATAAGCAGAAGATTTCAAAAATAAAACCAAACCCACAACAATAACAATATTTAAAATCAAAGCTATTTGTACTTACTAAAAAAAAAGAGGCAATGGAAACAAAATTGAAAAATATATAAAGCGCGTCTGATGTTTGGTAAAGGGTCAATTGTGTTTACTAGTTGCGTTCCCTGGCAATAATGTACAACTGCGACTGCTGATAAGAGTGGACTAAGAGGAGTATCGAGCATATACTATGTATGTAAAATGCCAAGTCTAATAGATTGAAATAGCATTATGAGTTTGGTTAGCATTGAGCTCTTTGTAGAATACTATAGCAGAGAAGCTTGCTTATAATATCTTTTATGTTTGCACATTTTTAATCTATTTTAAAGTTTCTATAGAAATAATATTTCAATAACCTCCTTTTAAAAATATAAATATGTTTAAATATTCAATATGAAAAAAATTTTTACATTTTAAAAAATATTTTATATTAAATTTCTTAACAACAAAATGGCTTTAAAAATACATTGATTACAAAAACTATTACTATTATTTAATTTATAAATAAATCATTTTCTTAATAAGCTAAAAAAGTAAAGTCAAGATGAAATTTCCAAACAACTGTATAAATTTAATAATTATAATTTCTTATTATTTTTAAAATGAATTAAGATTATAGGACGTAATAAAAGTTTAATATTTACACATATCGCTATCTGGAACTAGTTCCGCAGACAAAAGTGAGAAAAGGCGGCAACTCTGATCGCAATCGTTAAGTACATGTTGTTAAGATAAGGCGACATCTCTCGCAAATTTCGATAGCTCAACGATTCACCAACGTCGACTGAGCAGATCAAAGGCAGCAACTATACGGTTTAGACTTGATATAGTTTTGTAAAATGTCGCAAGATCAATTCACATTTCGCAGGGCAGAAAAGGCGGATATTAAAGTAGTGCGCGAGATGATCCAGGTGAGAATTGGGTTAATAACAATTGAGAATTGACAAAGTAAAGTAAAGTATTATTCTCAAGGAATTGGCTGATTTCGAGCGCATGAGCAATGGTCCCGAGCTTAGTGAAGAAGGTATGAAAAGTTTAAAAGTTATATATATATATCTGATTAATAAATTTCCAACATTAATGTACGCAGATCTGATACGGGACGCGGCCATAGATGGCGGCCCGGAATATTGTCAAATCTATGTGCTCGTAGACAATGCCACAAAGTAAGTAAATACATATAAGAAAAATAGTTGATAAGCCGCAAAATTGGGCGTCAAATTAAAAGACGTTTGGTAAATGTTTGCTCGCCAAATAATAAATCTGTTTGGCAAACATTTACAGCAGCTTATCAGGCATATTGATAAGATTGTTTACGGCAATATGTTGGCATTGAGTAAATATTGATATTTCACTAAACAGCATTATCGTTGGCTATGCGATCTGCTTCAATTCGTACTCCACCTGGCAGGGACGTTCTCTATTCCTTGAGGATATTTATGTGCGTCCTGCCCATCGCAAACGTGGCGCCGGAGCACGCATCTTTCGCGAAGTGTCCGCCATAGCTGTAAAACTTGGATGCCGTAGACTAGACTTCCATGTGCTCAGCTGGAATCCGGCCCGTGAGTTCTACGATAGTCTTGGCGCAACAAATTTAACTCAAACAGAAGACTGGCACTTCTACCGCGTGGAACAACAACAATTGAGTAAATTGGCCAGCGAAATTACTTCATCTCAATAGAGTCTTTACATTTGTCTATATTTTGTTATTATAGTTAACAATTCAGTGCTTAGATATAATAAATAATACTTGGCTATGTACGATGTATAATAGTTTGGCTATTTCACTGTTCACCGCTCACACTCGCTATGACATGGATCTGTATGCTCTTGGTCGAATTGTAGACCTGGCCAGGCGGAAATGGATGCACCTTGGAGTGGCCATCGGTTTTGCTCTTGCCCCCCGCCGTATACTTGGACAGACGTATACTGGGCATGGGTAGAAATCCAGTACTTAGGGGCATAACATCCAAAGATATGGAATGGCTGTCCACATCCTTCATAGATACAACGCCTGCAAGATGATGTAAAATCGCACAATTAAATGACAATTATATTAAAATTAGCTTAGATAAAAGCATAAATTTTGTTGGGTTTAAAATTATCCAATAAAAGCCTAACTACTTGGAAGAAGCGCTCATTGAGATTCAATAGATTACGTCTAGAGTGAATTAGACGTTCTATGGATTAGTTAGTGTGGGTGCAACTACTCCGGTTTAGAACCAAAAACTTACCCATTTCTTAATAGGCGTTAAATGTGTAAATCGTGTGTCAAGAAATTAGAATTAAATCATAAGCAAATATGTAAATAGAATCAAATAATAACGATAGATGACGACTCACCAGCTGAGCGACCACAAACGGCCCAAAGATTCTGATCATTCAGCACTTCGTACATTAGATCCACATAGGGATTCTCATTCACCTTCGTTATCTTCAGATTCAGGTTGCAAACGGATCGCAGGCGGCAAAGCTCATTGGGCTCCAGCTGTGCCTGCAGCTTAAAGAGTGTGGAATAATCGACGAGATCGAAGGCACATCCATAATTGCGCCAGACCTGCGGATATGACAATGTCGCGTATTTGACCACAAAATGCACCTTCACAATAGGCAGCTCATGTTCCGCTTTCAGAGGTTCCACCTGAATCTCATACAGATATGTAACCGTCAATGATTTATAGATTTCCTAAAATTTGTAAGGTTACAACATTAGCACATACTCAAGGAATCTTAGAATACTAGCTTACAATTGGTTGCTGTGGATCGGGATTGAGATCCAGCAGTCGCACGCCGGGCACATCACACTTGACCTTAGCATGATGCAGCAGCAGCTGAGCATCCAGACCCTTCATAATGACCTGTAGAAACTTCTGAGTGCCGCACGTGTGCAGTCGGCAAGTGGCCTCCATAGCAGGCTGAAATTCAACGGGTATTTGGAGCTCATTACGAGACCAGGGACAGCTGAGTGTTATGTGATGTTCATGATGCTTGACCACCTTGCGGCCAGGCATATCGGTTAGCACCTCCAATGGGATGGAACGCTCTTCAAAAGACTTAAATTGCAACAGCGGCACTAGCAGTACATTCTCGAATGTGGCATCATTACTGTAGCCTGCGTCATCTGGATGCATTGTCTGACGTATTCGAAGATTCTTGGAACAGCGTAATGTGATTTTTGCACCTGCTGGAAAGATAAAACTGCCGCCGGCGACTTGTAGACTAATTGGTTGCACAATTCCCGCTATTAGCGTTTTGAAGTGCAAGGAAGCACTTGCTGGCTTGGTGCATATCTCAAAGCTTGGCGGCTGTTCGTTCATTGGCAAGTGCTCTGAGAGAAACTCGAGGCTGGACATGCTGAGACACAATTGCTTGAATCGCCAGCGTCCAACACGCGTCGCCTTTCCCTTTAGCTCGACCAAATTAATCCCCGGCTGTAATGCAATGTTCTCCGCTTGCACAACGTTTGTGAAATCCGCTTGAACGCTGGGCGAGAGTTTCCGCTTGGTGCTGCTGGTGCGCCTCACCGGTTGCTTGGTCTTCGGCGTATCACAGACCACGGAAGCACAGCTAAGCGAGCTGTCCTGCTTGTGGAACAGCTGCAACGAAACTTTCAACCGGGATATGCACTCTTTGTTCTTCGACGGCACTAGAGTTACATCCTGCTGCAGTGCTGCTTCCAACTCTGGTGTGACATGCAACTCATAGCACAGCTTAATACACTCGGCGACAATTCCTCGTGGATACAAGCTTTCCACTTTGAGTTGTACCAGCAAATGATCGTCCTGTATAATAGGATTTGAATTGACCACCTCCATGTCGAGTATGCGAAAATGATCCTCCATCACACAATAGTTGGCATTCTCCATGGATGACTGTGCCGAGAGAGTTGTGTTCAGCGTCTTCAGCGATTTGAGGAATTCATCAAAGTAGAATGTGCGGACAAGTGTTTCCAGCTCAGCACAGCAAGAGATGGAACTACAAGTTTTGGTATAGGCCAATGAGTCGCCCATTTTGCGATAGCAATTAGCCAGCTCCAGCAAGGTCTGCGAGCTCAACGAGTGCCAATTCTCTGCCTTCAGTTCGCGCAACAAATCCGTGAAGAAACCCACCGCTTTGTGCGGTTCATTTAAAGCGCAATAGAATTTCCCCAGATCGAGACCAACAAGTCGGGCAGAGCGCAAACGTGTCACATGCTTATACGTACTAATGGCCAGCTCTGCGAGTTCCAGGTAAAGCTTTTGAAATGCCTGATTCGATCCCAGGGCCTCTTTGAGTTGTTGTGCCGCCGATAATTTGGGCTTACGATTAGGCGAACGATCTCTTAACTGAGACACAGCTTGCAGAAATTGCTGTTGTGGCGGTGCGTCACCAATTCCCGATGATAGTTGTACCACAATGTGCAACTGCTCAGAACTAGGGGTGCAACCAGGCAATAGGCCACAGAGTTTGCCTAGTTCATAGAGCTTATCCTTGGCAAGATTCCAAATCGGCGCACAGTGCTGAAAGCAGGTGACCTCATTCGGTTCCATGGCCTGTTCACACAATTGAAGCACTTCCAGAGCACAGACAAACTCCCAACAGCATAGTGCGCCTTCCTGATAGTCTAGTTTGATGTATTCCACTTCTCGCAGAGTGGAGAATAAAAAGCCCAACAGTCGCTTGGCAATCTCTGGTATCTCATTGCAGGTGAGCAACAAATAGGCCTGTCGTTCGAACAAATAATTCCGGAATTCCAAAAGGGAGACACCCTCCGTGCGTATTTTGTGACGCATCTCAAATTTATCCACGCGGCTTAGACAAATCCCATGAAAAGCGCTGAGTGGACGTTTGAAGTATGACAACCATTGTTGTTTCTCATTGAAACCCGTGTGTGTGATGAACTGCGAGAACATGGCATCCAGTTCATCGTATTGTATTAAAGCCTCCGTTGGAAGTTCCAGCTTCTCGAATATCAATGCCAAATCCTCCTGCAAAAAAAAATATTGACGAAAGTCCCAATCATCATGATTACGTTTGTCCCGCTTGCTTCGTATAAGCTCCTCGTATTTGGCAATGTTGCGATTGTAGCTCGTTAGCATAAGAAAACGTATGCGCTGCACAAGACAGCGGAACGATTCTGTTGATTTCTGCTCAAATTTTGCCGGATTCAATACGGATATGCAGCGATCATCGTTCTTACTGCCAAAATCTAAGCGGATTTTATCCAGCACCGTGGTACGAGGCAGTAAATTCTTTGTCTTTCGTACGTCTAGCGTCTCCACCAACAATATCATCCAATCGGATATGCCATAGTTAGTCAAAAGCTTAAGCCAGGCATCGATCTCCTCTCGTATCGTCGCCTTATATGTGTCAACGTCCTAAAAATAAAAAAACAAATTATTGTTTATCCATCTAGTTGATGAAAAACATAAAATACATCTCCAGCTGGGGCGTAACCCACACATACACACACACACAACAATATTTACATTGCATTCCGTAACAAAGATGTGCAATATGGGATGATCCAAAATGCTCCAATCGCCCTGTTTGTACTTCTCCAATGGCGCCACATTAAACTGCTGTGCTTGAGCCTCCAAGCGGACATGTTTTGTAGGCCTCTGAAAGGTGCGTCGCCACTCGCAAGTGTCCAGGGGAATCGCATTTAAGATTTGGGACTCGAGCGAACGAAAAAGCGGACAAGAGCCAGAGTCTGAAAATATAGGTACTTGAAGCATAAGACAATCCTTTGTTTCCGTCACTTACAAGTAATTATAGGTTTTATTTGCATTTTAATAGTTTAATCTCATGGGATTTAACTTTTGGGCCTTTCACAAAGCGAAAAACAGTCCAACGCACAACAACCTGTCAGCTGTTATCGTCTTGGGATCTATTAACATATGATATTAGCAGAGCTATTATTAACAGCGCTGCATTTAGCTTCTACAAATGTACAGATTATACACTGTCTCGTAGGAAAAAAATTTGTTAATCAAATTGGTTACATAATTGCTTAATACCTTTATGCCAAAGACAATTAATAATGAAAATATGTTTTGTAAGTTACAACTGATAACAGTTTCTATCACAGAGCTAACATTAAACGCTAACGCTAAGTCAGCTGTATTCAACAGAGCCATAACATAACCAAAACAAGAGTTATATTATCGATTAATGAATACTATCAACAAGCAAGTTTCTATCGAACAGCTGACTGGTGGCGAAAGCTGGGAAAATGTTAGAAACAATGGTGTGGAAGTAAAGGAAAAATAAGAAAACTAACGAAAAAACAATCAAAATCACATATTTACTTAGTTAATTTAATGTTTAAGCGCACAGAAAATTAGCTGCTTTGGAATATGGACATGGCAAGAAGCATATTCGGACGCGACCACGAGGGTTACGTGGGCCGTGAAGAACATACGGTAACAATTGAATTGACTATAGATTGCTTATCATACTAATTAAGATTGATGATTTTCAATGCTGCCAACAGCGCAAACTGCATGCCTTGAGTTCAGAAGACGATATTGGCGAACTGCCGACCATGATGGAGGAACTGAGCGTTGCTGATGGTTTGCGACCTAATCCTGGGGGACCTTTCTCAGCATTAACACCTTCAATGTGGCCACAAGAGATATTGGTTAAATTGGGAGGTGAGTCCGAGATCGCAGCACCTGGGCCAAACGACCAACCCGATTATCGTTTCGATGAGTTTGGATTTCGAGTAGAGGAGGAGGATGGACCCGAACAAAGCTCCAATAAATTGCTCAGCATTCCATTTATGGAGGATGCACAACAACGAAAGCAATGGATAGCACACTTAGAATTTGCCCACAACAAAGAGGCCAATGAACTTAGCTGGGAACATGTTGACTTGCTGTTGCAACGCACAGAGAAGCTGCGTAAAATGGTACAAAATGGTATACCACATAGTCTGCGTCCACAAATGTGGATGCGATTATCCGGTGCTCTGTCGAAGAAGCAAAAGAGTGAAACTAGCTACCAGGACATTGTTAAGGGTAAGCACTGCACTCATTAGTTATTATATGTTTCTAATATGTTCATGAGCAGCTTCCAGCAACGATCAGTTGATGACATCCAAGCAAATAGAAAAGGATCTATTGCGTATATTGCCCACGAATGCATGTTTTAGTCATCCGAATGGTACTGGAATACCACGACTGCGTCGCATCTTACGCGGCATTGCGTGGCTGTTTCCAGACATTGGTTATTGCCAGGGCACCGGCGTCATAGTGGCCTGCCTGCTGCTATTTATGGAAGAGGAGAATGCATTCTGGATGATGGTCACCATTGTTGAAGATTTGCTGCCAGCGTCCTACTATAGCTCAACATTGCTTGGCATACAGGCGGATCAGCGGGTTATGCAAACGCTTATTGCCAACTATTTAGCCAGCGTTGATGAATCGCTTAAGAGGCACGACATTGATCTGTCGTTAATAACGCTTCACTGGTTCCTCACACTCTTTGCCAATGTGGTACACATGAAGATACTAGTGCGTATTTGGGACTGGTTCTTCTACGAGGGATCCATAGTGCTATTTCAACTAACTCTAGGCATGCTCAAGGTGAAGGAACAGGATCTTAAACACTTGGAAAACTCGGCACAAATCTTCAATTCCCTTTCCATGTGCTGTGAAGTGGATGATGTTGAGGTTCTTTTTCACCAGGCGTTGGAAGTTGGCGGCTCGTTGAGCCAGACTGTAATTGACACTCATCGGCGTCGACATTTGGCCTATCTGATGGCTGACCAGGGTCATCAAATTGGCAACCCGGAGGCAGCCGCCAATCTGCCCAAGCAACAGCTCGCACGACGTCAAGTACGCAAAAGTAAATCCATACTGGAGGCATTTCTATTTCGTGGCGATCCAGAAGCGGAGCAGCTAAAGAACAAAAACATACGCCAGACGGAAATACTTGTGGATCTGCGCGAGGCCATATTAAAAGTAGGCCGTCATTTTATCACCATCGAACCAAAACTTGCAGGTCATATTCAACTAACGGCCAACTACAGCAGCGAATCCCATGCCAAGGATCATGAGAACTTCATTAATGTGGCAAGGACTCGCAAGCGACGCGCCAAAGCGCTGCACGACTTCGAACGACATGACGACGATGAATTGGGCTTCAGGCGCAACGATATCATTACCATAATTAGCCAAAAGGATGAACATTGCTGGGTGGGGGAGCTAAACGGTTTGCGGGGCTGGTTTCCTGCCAAATTTGTGCAGCTCCTTGATGAACGCAGCAAATTGTATACCTCGGCTGGAGATGATGCGATTTCGGAAACGGTTACAGATCTCGTACGCGGTACATTGGCACCCGCGATTAAAGCATTCCTCGAGCATGGCATGAAGCGTCCCACATTCTTGGGCGGACCCATACATCCGTGGCTATTCATTGAGGAAGTTTCCTCTCTAGAGGTGGAAAAGGATTTTAAGTCTGTGTATAGTCGCTTGGTACTTTGCAAAACCTATCGTCTGGATGAGGATGGTAAGGTATTGACGCCCGAAGAGCTGCTCTATCGCTGTGTGCAGGCAATCAATCAAACACACGACAATGCCCATGCCCAAATGGATGTCAAACTGCGTTCCCTCATCTGCCTGGGCCTCAACGAGCAGGTGCTGCATCTATGGCTCGAAGTGCTTTGCGCCTGCCAGGAGGTAGTGCAGAAATGGTATCACACCTGGAGCTTTATTGATTCCCCGGGTTGGGTGCAAATTAAATGCGAATTGCGCATTCTGTCACAGTTTGCCTTCAATCTGAATCCGGACTGGGAGCTGCCGCCTAAGCGTGGCAAGGAGTCGCAACCACTAAAAGATGGTGTACGCGATATGCTTGTCAAGCATCATTTGTTCTCCTGGGACCTGTGAGACAGGACGTGGACGTGGTCATTGGGAAATGCATCGTAAAACATTCATCTTTTAATAGATTTGCATAGTTCTTCATAAAGTATGAACGATCAGATATGTACATGCTTGATCCGCCCCTAAATCCTAAGTATTTATTCTGAACAAAACCTATGCACGAATTTTGCTTTAATATCTTATGCTTTTAAACCCATCATGTGCAATCTTTTCAAAGAAATTAATCTCTTCGGAATCCCGAAGATAATATATCCTTGCAGTTGTATTTGAAAAATTTGTTTAATAGCCAATTTTGATCAGATCTAACAATATTTAATTCATAGTACAAAATGCTCGTTAATTTAAGCTCTGCAAGGATATAAATTTAGCTTGCTAAATACTTCCTCGTTGATTTACATCTAATTTAAGTGGATTACCTTAAGCTTTTTTTACATTTTACACATAAATGTAGCCCTTGCTATATATTTACTTAAATATCCATCCATATTTTTAGCTCCCACACACCACATACAAAAGAAATACACACACTCAGAATTGTACTAAATTACAAACGTAACGTACCTTTAAATTTAAATCAAATCTTATAAAGTATTTATAATATATATACACCTAGATATTTAATTGTCTAAAATGCATTTCATTAAAGTTTAATATATATATATATATTAATTGTATATTATGCTGTAGTATTTTTTCCATTTAAATTGCTGAGGCGTTTCCTAATTACAAACCAATCCCAAGTAGTCGTCCATCAATGTTCCAATTGCGAACTGTACAATATACACAGTTTGTTTAAGCATATAAAATGGATCCTGAATTCAACTACTTACAATGCCGGTAGCATCCACACGTGTACCGACAATCTTAAGCCGAATTTTGTCTTCACCTGAGATAACCACATCTTCGTCTTTAGACTTGTAGCAAGGTGGATTGCCGTTTGGACAGAATTGCATGTCCGCGGGAATTGACTGTAATATCATAGATAATCAATTAAAGGTTCCTCTACAAATCAATTCAAACTCACATGGTGGGATATGAAGCACGACAATGGTCCGATCTCGGCAAACATGCCAACCTTGTTTATCTGCTTAACCACGGCGTCCAACACTTCACCCTTGAATGGCCGAAACACAATTGCCTTATATTTCACCGGGTAAACAACAAAGCCCTGACCCGGCTGTATAACACCAGAACCTATTTGATCTATTGTTGTTACAGCTATCACAAAACCATATTTGCCAGTACAAGTGCCCTCCACCTCAGAGTAGAGCTTCTGCTTCACCGTCTCCAGTAATTGCGGTCCAAAATAGCGCGGATGCAACAGAATTTCGTGCTCAAGAGAAATCTGGGTGAAATTTAGTTTAGCATATGCAACAGTAAACACTTAAATATTGTAACATACATGATAGAACATATTTATTGCAGGGGTTATCTTTTTTAGTTGAATTTTAATAAATTGACAAGAAACTGTATAGACGCAGGCAACCATACACAAATGGATATCGTTATCGATAAATGAATTGCCGGCTATGGACAGTGCTGTAAATTGTCACAAAGCCGATAAATCATGTTCAAACTTAGCAACCATATAAACAACCAATTATGGATATATATTATTAGCTTGTTTTCAGTATCGACGCTGACACATTCTCTTTGCTGCACTTACCAATGTTGCCAGAATTTCAAAGGTTAAAAAGACTAATTCGATAAATAAAAGTAGCTAGAAATAGCTAGAAATTAAAAAAAAATCCTAAAATGGCAGCACTGTGAAAATCGTTAAAGAAAAACACAATTTAAATATTTTTCACTTTTTACTGATTGATTACTTCTAACATATTACCTTGAATACAACACCATTGACAATTTAATAAACATCTATATCTTAAAAGTATATTTGCACATAAACTTTACTAAAAAATTACGTTTGAATAAAACATACAAACACTTATGATAATATACTTAACTAGATTTCTTTAAGATTCAATTGAAACTGTCTTGTTTATGACTGTGGGCAATGGGCACTGCTGAAAATAATAATAGGGGCAAAAGGGGGCATTATAGCACAAATTTACACATACCACATTTTACCAATAAATTGCATTAACATCAAATGTACTACCCTAGGCATTGTTATGACAAACTATTCTTCCTTGGAATGTAACTGAATCTCCTGTGCCTGACCTCCTGACTTAAAAATGCGCACGTAGGCCGATTTGATCCCAAAACTCCAAATGGCAAAGCAGGGCAAGAAATACATAAAAAAATCCACCAACAAAACGCGAAAATTAAAATACCAACGTACGATGTCGTATTTGTGTAAAAACGTTACGATAAATAACCCGTAAGATACAATGAAACGATCCCATAAATTGAGGTCGTAATAGTAAGATTTTTGTAGTGGATTAGGTTTCTCGCCTGGACGATAATCAAAGCTATAATACTCATAGCCCTTTACGTAAGCCAATCGTTTTGTGAAATAAATATTGGCGTTAACTGAAAACATTGTATTAATGTGCCAAAGTCCATGAATAAGTGCTTCTGTCATGCGATAAAAATCATCGTTTGTTTCGGACAATGCCGGCGTATAAACTTTTCGCATTACAATATCTAAGCGCTGTTTGGACTCCGCCCAGTTCTTACCACAAATATTGTATTCATCTTTGATTCCCAGTAAATAGCCCAATACTCGCCACATATGGGAGGTTGCTTCCAGGAAATCATCATCGTTAAGCTGTATTCGATGTGCTCCCAGCGTTATAAAGCCAATGAACCCAAACTGGGTCAATGCTAAATCTTTCTGAGTTATTTGACCGGCCCTACATCGCGTGCTCATTTGACTGGAGCGAGAGTGAGCCTTTCTAACAGCTGCAATACTGGTCCAGAACTTGCTAGACCTATCCGCAATTGGATAGAAATACCAGGCCTGCGTGTGAAGAATTGTGCGTACATAACGGCGATAAGCCGTAAGGGAATTCGACGATTGACGCGTACAAATAAGTACACGTAGAATCGATGGTATAGCAAGAACTGCGATCAAGCCAGCCAACATACCCGAGGTCATTACGAAGCGATACTTGCTAAAGTATTTCTGGCCGCTGTAAAATAAACAAGCGCATTTCATATATATATGAATATGATGCTTGTGTGGTTTTAATAATTGTTTACACACCGCTTGAATAGCTGCTCATCGTACCATGGCGGTAGCTCCAAATCAGCTCCACTATCGCCCTCTTGGGTGCCCCTTTTTAAAAGGTTGTCCAAATACTTCTCACCGTGGGCATCATTGTCATTTGTTGTATTTGCTTCGCTTTTCGGTACGTGCATTTTTTCCGTAAACCACTAAAACATTCGTTTGAAAGAAACGCATTATACAAGAGCTGGCAATGTAAACATAAAGAGGAGAAAGTTTTTAAGCGCTACTCATTCCACTGTCACTTACCCACGTCGAAATCTTGATATGTTATTGCGGCGTTGCTGACGCTGCTTGCGAATATACCAACTAATTTATTTTGCACACATTAAATAATTATATTAACAAGTTAAAATTTTGCAATTGTATATGTGGGAATAGCTTTAATTTATATATTCCTCATGCAACAGCACATAGCAAACTGTAACCGTACAACTGTAGCATGTTAAATATATAATGAACACGGGTTGCAACGACCTGTTATTCGCCAGGCGTTCAAGTTCCGCTTGTAAGCGTAGCTCCACAGAGCGTTACGCGCGTAGTATTCAAACCGTAGTGATAGTGATACTACGATCCGAAATTATAGTACGAACTTGTTAAACGCTAAAGAGTTGCCACTGTAAAAGAGTATTTTTTATGTACGCATTTGGCAACACTATTTATCGTTATCGAGAGGCCGATGATACTTCTACACATCTCTGTCGCAACTCAGCAGCCGACGCGCTTGCAAAAAAAAAGTGAATAATTTTCTCACTATTCTACCAGCAATAAGCTTGTTGAAAGTGTAAGATTAAATTCAAAGATATTGTTAAATATTTTTGAGTGTGTTTGATAATAAGTTTTGCGGTAACAACGCGTATTTAAATCAATCGCTAAGCGTGTAAATTGTTTGCCGACTGTGCGCACGCTTTTGCCGCCGCCGCTTTGTTGTTTTGGCGCCCGATTTTGCGACGCGCACGAAAATTTGCGTGCAATTGTAATTTAGCTGCGTAGTCTAACATGGTGGATCGCAGTGATAATGGTAAATGTTAAACATAAGAAATGTTTTGACTGATTATACGAATTTGTTAAATTTTATTTGCAAGCAGCGGAATCCTTTGACGATGCCGTCGAGGAGCGTGTGATCAACGAAGAATACAAGATATGGAAGAAGAACACTCCATTTCTATACGATCTGGTTATGACGCATGCCCTGGAATGGCCCTCGTTGACGGCTCAATGGCTGCCTGATGTCACGAAGCAGGATGGCAAAGATTACTCTGTGCATCGCCTTATATTGGGCACACACACCTCGGATGAACAGAATCATTTGCTAATTGCCAGCGTTCAGTTGCCCAGCGAGGATGCACAGTTCGATGGTTCACACTATGACAATGAAAAGGGTGAATTCGGTGGATTTGGCTCAGTGTGTGGTAAAATTGAAATTGAAATCAAGATCAATCACGAAGGCGAGGTGAACCGTGCACGTTACATGCCGCAAAATGCATGCGTCATTGCAACCAAAACTCCTTCAAGTGATGTCCTCGTATTTGATTACACGAAACATCCCAGCAAACCGGAACCATCCGGTGAATGTCAGCCCGATTTGAGATTACGAGGACATCAAAAGGAGGGATATGGTCTTTCGTGGAATCCCAATTTAAATGGTAAGCAATAGGATAGTAGGTTTATGTTATATTTCATATTTACTTATAACTTCAATTTTTCAGGTTACTTGCTCTCGGCCTCTGACGATCACACCATCTGCTTGTGGGATATTAATGCCACTCCCAAGGAGCATCGCGTTATTGATGCCAAGAATATATTCACTGGTCACACCGCCGTCGTTGAAGATGTTGCCTGGCATTTACTGCACGAATCGCTCTTTGGCTCGGTGGCCGACGATCAAAAACTTATGATATGGGATACAAGGAATAACAACACCTCAAAGCCATCGCACACCGTAGATGCGCACACTGCCGAAGTCAATTGTTTGAGCTTTAACCCTTACTCCGAGTTTATATTGGCTACTGGATCTGCGGATAAGACGGTCGCATTGTGGGATTTACGTAATCTCAAACTAAAACTACATTCCTTTGAGTCGCACAAGGATGAAATCTTTCAGGTGCAATGGTCACCGCATAACGAGACCATTTTGGCCTCATCCGGTACCGATCGTCGCCTGCACGTTTGGGATTTATCGAAAATTGGCGAGGAGCAGAGCTCCGAGGATGCCGAAGATGGGCCACCTGAGCTGCTCTTTATTCATGGTGGACACACGGCCAAAATCAGCGACTTCTCTTGGAATCCAAATGAACCATGGATTATTTGCTCTGTTTCTGAAGACAATATCATGCAAGTATGGCAAATGGCCGAGAACGTCTATAACGACGAAGAACCCGAGATACCCGCCTCCGACCTGGAAACCAATACCGCTTAAAGCAACATCAGTTAAAGTTTTTGGCATACAGTTCCCCCTATAATAAATATATATGTAATTTTTTTGGCAAAAGCACAATTCCAGCTTACCTGGCCGCGTGTATTCATTTTAATTTATAAACATATTTCTAAACTTAAGTTCACATTTGTCTACAAAAAAATCTTGCATTAAAACAATCTGAAGACCAACTAATCCACAGTGTATTTATGGTGCTTGCCAAACGCTTCGATATCCACACGTAATGCCCGCAAGTCGCCCTGATGTCTTCGTGAACTAATTTTGCCGCTTATTACATCTCCTTTTTGTACAGATTGTGGTTGGTCGATAAAGAATACAGTCTGCTTCCAATGTGTAGGCGTCTCGGCGGGAGATGTGCTGAACATAACTTTGTTCTCCAATTCGAACAAAGTGTCAAAGTAGCCCACAAATGCAGCCAATTTGCCAGTCTGGGTGCACTTTAAGTTGAATTCATATGTAAAATTAGGATAGTTCAATTCTACGGTCATCATATCAAAGTTTGCTATTTGCTCGCTCTCTGTGAGTATGTGATCCGGATTGACCACCTCCATTAGAGGCTCCTCAATGCTCCGTTTGCGAAGATCGCTCATGTTAACTCCATACACATCTGACCAGAATTCAACGTGTTGCCCATGCAACGCCTCATTAATACCTAGAAGATGCAATGTGCAGCGATTAGGCAGAATTATGCCATTGGGCTTGAGATGATGTTCGCGTGCATAGATAATGGAGTCTAACATTGCCTCGTATAGCAGGAAGTAACCCATCCATTCGGATATAATGACATCATATTTGGGTTCGGGCAACTCCGTGTCCTCCAGAAGTCCCTTAATCAGTTTAACATTTTTCACATTGTTTTTCCTGTGCAAACCAACTAATATTTAATAGAAATTAATGAGGGTACAAGTAAATTGACTAACCTGACTATGTCCATGGCGGTGTAAACAATATCCGAGTTATCAATGCCCACAACGCTTTGAGCACCTGCTTGTGATGCAAAAATTGAGAGTATACCGGTGCCACAGCCCACGTCCAGAACAGACTTTCCACTCAATAAGTTGTGGTTTTTTAGCAAAGCAGTTCGATAACTGTTGGTTCGCACCTGTTTAAATTTGGTTTAAATAAGTTAGTTTTCTATAATATTATATATTTATGCGTACCTTATCGCTAAGCATTTCATGATGTATGCCAAAATGGGAATAGCTTTTAAAGTATTCATTATTCAGCGACAATCCGTTGCTTATAACCCCATTGATAGTTCCTGACGTGCTTTTGGTGCCGTCCTCTGCGTCGCTGTGTACCTTTTGCAAGAGGGCTTTGTAGTCTTCACGCATGCGTTCCATATCCTCACTTGCCTGCTGTAAAAGTTTACCTTGTTCAGCAATGCGTTGCATTAACTGCGGCACACTTTCATTTGCTTCTGAGCCATTAGTTTTAAGAGCTTCGTAGTCATAGCACAGCCATGGCTCGTACTCTAAAGGTTTTAAATATTTATCATCATTCCATAATGGCAGTTCTGTTAACAACAGTTGCTCTGCATTTATTTTTGTGACTCGAATGTAATTGATTAACTTTATGAAAGCATACTGATCCATTTGGAATTTCTTCTTGAGATGCAAAAAATCCACTTTGTGCTTTTTATTCAAATGCTCGATGGCTTGATCTATGCCCGGAAAAACCATAGTACAAAACAAACAAGTCGTGGGCTCTCCTTCATCGCCGCCCATTTCTTCATCATCATCAATATCATCGTATGCTTCTTCATCAGAACTGGGCTCTGTGGACTCGTTAGCTGTCAAGAATAAATTTTGTCTGTGACTGTTTATTGTTGTGTTTTTCGCGCTTACCTTTCTGATCTATGTTCTCCATATTTTAAAATTAAGCGCTCAAATAACTCAGAGTAATGGGCTAAATTATCGACAACTGATGAGCGATGTCAATAATACAGTATTATTAAATACGAAAGAATTAAAAAAACGTTCCTATTAGCAGGCACGTGTACAAAGAATCAGTGTCACCACACCCCCGGCAAAAGAATGCAAATAAAAATCAGAAAACTATCGATAGCTAAGTACATTCTTGCAACCCTGTACTTGCATAACCCCGTACCTGGTTGCTCTATCATAACAAAATGTTGCAGGTTCGTATTATTATAAGAATTTATTAAAGAAAACCTCTGATTTTAACCAATTTCTTATATTTAAGTTATTGAAAACATTTCGGCTGGCACAGCCCGCACGGTTTTCCTCCGCTCTGAGTAACTCAGCAAGAACAACACCAGCAATCCCTCCGGTTATAGCAGCCGAGCCTGATCAGCTTTACAGCAAACTGGAAATTGAGTTGCGCGGCGTTGATCCCGCTGTGCTAAAGAGTTACACCTGGTTTGCAACCACTGCTGCTGACCATTTAGGTATCGAGTTGGGCAAGTGGTAAGCTAAACAGTTGGCAATCATTAAAATCATGTTAACTCCTTTTTTTTTACAGCTGGTCACCTCGCAAGGCACATCATGAACGTATGACTTTGCTGAAGTCGGTACACATTTACAAGAAGCATCGTGTTCAATACGAGATCCGTACGCATTTTCGTTACATGAACTTTCACAAGTTGACTGGCTCTACATTGGACACATTTTTGGAGTACATTGAGCGCAATCTGCCCGAAGGCGTGTCACTGCAAGCATCCAAAACGGAGTTGCAACAGATACCTGAACACTTGCGACAGGCACCTGAACAAGTCTGAAGCAAGCTAGATTAGATCTTTAATCCAAATAGTTTCTAAGTTTACTGTAATTGAAGCAGTTCAAAGATAATTCTTCAATGGACAAAAACAAATAAAGTGTTATGTGCTAATCGAAAAAGAGTGGCCCAATTGATAATGTTCCACTTGTTATTGGCTACCAGTTTTATAACGATAAGCTTTGGTCTTAACAGCATTAGAGTAGGTACAATTTAGTCGAATACCCTATTGATCTTATTGCGACTATAATATTCTATAAAATTATAAATATTAAAAAAAAACTGCTCAGGATGTTAATGATATTGCGAATGCAGCAGTTTATTAGCCCTACTTTAATCGACAATTTCAATGGGTCTATTAAAAAAGTGGCAGTGCAAAGCTAAGAGAGCTAATGTCAGGGTATAACATGAATTCGTTTGGTCCGTATCTTGATATTCAAAATGGAAGCACTTAACAAAACGCCAAAATATTTGCAGTGCCATTTCAGTTGCGTGCTTTAGCTTCAAGCAAACGGATCCCAAAAAGTAAAGTAACATGCGAAGCGGTTACATAGTTCAGCTGTTTTTGGCCACGGCCACAATTTATAGTTGCTTGCCACCTGTTGCCTGCATCTTTGAGGATAACATTTTATCCTTGTTGGAGGAGTTTTCCAAGCGCATGTGTCATCCGATACCGAGTTTAGGATTACCCGCATTGGATCCACTGCAGCTGGAGCACGCCGAGATGGCTCTGAACAACCAATATCTTGTGGAGTAAGTTCAATTGACCTCTTGACCCCATAATATCAGCAATAATATAAAATATTTCTCAATTTTTGTAGCTTTACTGGTTCTGTTGACAATTTTAAGCTGCAAGGAATTTCGGATTTCGTTGTAGATACACTGACTATTAATATAGTCCCTGGGTTGCAACGTAGCACAATCAAAATTACGTTTCCACATACTTATTTTAAATCGCTATATACCGCTAAGGGTTCCTTGGCCTATATCCTAAATCTGGCTGGTGACGGCAATGGAGAGTAAGAATACATTATATATTTGTTGTATTTTTAGAAACCATTAAGTTCGCACTTTTAGAGCGGAAATTAAGGATTTTACTTTCCTCATTTCGTGGAGAATAAAAGTGGCCACAAGTCTTGCGATCACAGGACTACAAATTGAAATGCATTTAGGAGATTTGAAAATTAACTTTGAAAATCTAATGGAAGAGGAGCGAATTAATGATTTTATACATGATCTGATCAATGAAATGGGTGTTGAATTACTCGGTGACATTTGGGATTATGGACAGGTTACAGTTATCGAAAAGATCGAATCGGTGGGTAACCAAAATTTTTTGAATTAGATATCTAAATGATATATAACTTTGCCTCTTTGCAGCTCATCAATAATAATATATCAGATCTTCTTAAATTAATTAATGGAGGCGGCAATGAGAGCGGCGAGAGCAGTCCTATTTTTGAAGGAGTTGAGCCGAATTGTAAAGACTGAAAAATCATATTTTTAAATTTACAAATACATTTAAATAATTCAATGAATTTTATATTTTATTGTTGTGTAAATCGATAGAAGTCGTCGTACGTACGTAATACGTATGTATTTACGTATAATTACGATAAGGAACAAGGCAAATATATTTTTAGAGGCTGCAGCTACAGCTAATCTGCTGATAAAGTGCACGTAAACCTTTGAAAACCCAATTTATATTCTAATCCAGTCATATCAGTTAAGGTATAGTTGATAACGCGTGCCATTAGCTGCTTGAAGTGTTTTGTGTGGGGTCTAGATAACAGTGTTATTTTTATAGCTGTTTATTGATTTATGGGCCCAAGTCGAACATTACCCAATAATATCAAATAATTTTAAATATTGCGCTCTTTTTAAAAGTATGGCAGCGCCAATACATTTACCAGGGCTATAGAGCAATATTTATTTCGATAAGTATCGAATGTTGCTGACTCAGCCAGCCTTGCCATATCAAGAAAGTTTAACTCTTAGAATTTTCCAGACCAAGACGACGCGCCTATAAGTAATGGTACAATCGTACGCCATCGTTATTCCTATTACAAGCGCCAGTTTGATCGAACGTTTGAGTGTCGACTCGGCAGAAAAAATTAAAGTGGGACAAAGAAGTGAAGAAGCAATTACACGGTTATCCATATATTTAGTACATTTAAACTAAACACACAAAGGTAAGTCCTATTTTTAGTTAACTGCAATACATTTTTGTTCGCTGCTTCTGAAAAACTTGTCTCGTGCTCTCTCCACCGCGTGTGTTGGCCTACAAAAACTACTTCCATTGACTCATTGACGATTTACGGCCTTAATCAATAATTTCACATCTAGCGCAATGATCAATTTTTACGGTGGATGTGCTTGAACATTAGATTTTGAACTTCAATACGACGTACGTACATGTATGTAACACGTATATATGCATGTGCGTAAGAAATATGTATATGTGCATTGCGTCACTAAACTCTTGCAATGTGCTGGTTCATTTTTAATAAATAATAAAAGCCATGCATTTTTAATAGTATATAGTAATTGCTGATTTATATAGAAAAGCAGTGTTACTGGAATATTCCATTGAAAAATTGTGCCGCATCACGAACACATATGTACGTATTCCACCTGATTACTCGTTCATGACTCACGATGACGTTTGGCCGCTGACGTCTGTATTTATATTTATAAATTTGAACATGAATCTTAATATTTTAATAACTTAAAAATACATTTTGTTGGAAGCATTTAATATTGTATACATATTATATATATTTTTTTTTTTGCTATATTAAAGTTCGTTGCTAACCGCGATGCCTATGTATGCATGCGTGCACGCGTGGTTGAAAAAAAACACATTCAAGCACAACACGCTGACAGCGAATTAGCCCGCGCGCGTGTTTGTACACTATTGCCATCTCTTTCCCTAATATGTGAAAAGCAATATATCGCAACAGCGTGGTTTTGTTGCGTTCACATTGAGTTACATACATATACAAGGGTAGTCATCATGGTGGTTGTTAGCGTTCCAGAATTTTCGTCCATGCGGTGTTTGCACCTTGGGAAAAAATTAACAGCAGCTGCTGAAAAAATACTTCACTGTTATCTTCGAATTTATCATGCATGTACATATGTACTCGGCCATATAAATTAGTCATTTGTTCACGATTCGCCGTTTTCGGTTCTGACTGTGGCGTTAGCCGCAACCAGTTTTAGTTACATACATATACATGTATGAGAAACGAAAACCGCATGAAATATAGAAGTGCAAAAAAAGCTTTTACTAGAAATTACTATTTTGAAGAACGGGTTTCTAACCTCAGCCTTCAAATAAACGTAATGCATTGCTTTATTATATGCCGTATATGACATGTAGATGTAAATCTCTCGACAGAAAATTAAAATGCTACTTTGCCATTTCCAATATTCCACTGAAATTTGTGTTTTAACAGAGCTGCCAGATATAGAAAAGTTCAATGACATTGAAAATATTATAACAAAGTACATTTTATACAAAAATAATATAAATAATTTTGGAATTTTCTTCTTGATTCATTATAGATGTCTAAAGCTCCTGCTGTTGGTATTGATTTGGGCACCACCTACTCTTGCGTGGGTGTGTTCCAGCATGGCAAGGTTGAGATCATTGCCAACGATCAGGGTAATCGTACCACTCCATCGTACGTTGCCTTCACGGAGACGGAGCGTTTGATTGGTGATGCTGCCAAGAATCAGGTGGCCATGAACCCAACCCAAACAATCTTCGATGCTAAGCGTCTTATCGGTCGCAAATTCGACGATTCGGCTGTGCAGTCTGACATGAAGCACTGGCCCTTCGAGGTGGTCAGCGTTGATGGCAAGCCCAAGATTGAAGTTACCTACAAGGATGAGAAGAAGACGTTCTTCCCTGAGGAGATCTCCTCCATGGTATTGACCAAAATGAAGGAGACCGCTGAGGCTTACCTGGGCAAGACGGTTACCAACGCCGTCATCACTGTGCCCGCCTACTTCAATGACTCACAGCGTCAGGCGACCAAGGATGCTGGTACCATTGCCGGTTTGAATGTGTTGCGTATTATCAACGAGCCAACTGCCGCGGCCATTGCCTATGGTCTTGACAAGAAGGCTGTTGGAGAGCGTAATGTGTTGATTTTCGATTTGGGCGGTGGTACCTTTGATGTCTCCATTCTGTCGATTGATGACGGCATCTTCGAGGTCAAATCTACGGCCGGTGACACCCATTTGGGTGGTGAGGATTTCGACAACCGTCTTGTCACTCACTTTGTACAGGAGTTCAAGCGCAAGCACAAGAAGGATTTGACCACCAACAAGCGTGCTCTGCGTCGTTTGCGCACCGCTTGCGAGCGTGCAAAGCGTACGCTGTCGTCCTCAACTCAGGCCAGCATTGAGATCGACTCCCTGTTTGAGGGTACCGATTTCTATACCTCGATTACTCGGGCTCGTTTCGAGGAATTGAACGCTGATCTGTTCCGTAGCACTATGGACCCCGTCGAGAAGGCTCTGCGTGATGCCAAGCTGGACAAGTCGGCTATTCATGATATTGTTCTAGTTGGTGGCTCCACCCGTATTCCTAAGGTGCAGCGCCTGCTGCAGGATCTGTTCAATGGAAAGGAGCTGAACAAGTCCATCAACCCCGATGAGGCTGTTGCTTATGGCGCAGCCGTCCAGGCTGCCATCTTGCACGGTGACAAGTCGCAGGAAGTGCAGGATCTGCTTCTGCTCGATGTTACTCCACTGTCTCTGGGTATCGAGACTGCTGGTGGCGTGATGAGCGTGCTCATCAAGCGTAACACCACCATTCCCACTAAGCAGACACAGACCTTCACCACCTACTCGGACAACCAACCCGGTGTGTTGATCCAGGTTTACGAGGGCGAGCGCGCCATGACTAAGGACAACAATCTGTTGGGCAAATTCGAGCTGTCGGGCATCCCTCCAGCACCCCGCGGAGTACCTCAGATTGAGGTGACTTTTGACATTGATGCCAACGGCATTCTGAATGTTACCGCTCTGGAGCGTTCGACCAACAAGGAAAACAAGATTACCATCACCAATGACAAGGGTCGTCTGTCCAAGGAGGATATTGAGCGCATGGTTAATGAGGCCGAGAAGTATCGCAACGAGGATGAGAAGCAGAAGGAGACCATTTCTGCCAAGAACGGTCTGGAGTCTTACTGTTTCAACATGAAGGCTACCCTCGATGAGGACAATCTGAAGAGCAAGATTTCCGACTCGGACCGCACTACCATCCTGGACAAGTGCAACGATACCATCAAGTGGCTCGATGCTAACCAGTTGGCTGATAAGGAGGAATACGAGCACCGCCAGAAGGAGTTGGAGGGTGTTTGCAATCCAATTATTACCAAGCTCTACCAGAGCGCCGGTGGTGCTCCTGGCGGTATGCCTGGTGGCATGCCTGGCGGTATGCCTGGCGCTGGTGCTCCCGGAGCAGCCGGTGCTGGCGGCGCTGGCCCCACCATCGAGGAGGTCGATTAAACAATTCACCAACCATAGACCCAAACACCAGAATAAAACAATTATACACAACAATCTACATTTTACACACATACATTTAACTTGGATTCTAAATTAGAAATATCATAAACAACAAAAGAAACTACTACAACCACAAGAACAAACGACAACTGCTCTTGAAAGTTGAAAGTATTATAATAATACAACTGCAACATACAAAATAATAATAAAAAATACCAAACCTGCTCTAATGAGATAATACATGTATATTATATTATTATCGTAATTCATCAATCGATCATCCAACAAATATTTGCTTGTACTTGAATTAAATAACTCAATTTGAGAATTGCAAAACAAATTAAGCGATGTTTATTTTTATATTTTATTCATAGTATATATGTACATGTATATTAGTCGCTACATATATCTTTTAGGCTTATAGTGATTCATAGGTAAATCTGATGCAATACCATGTGTACTACTATAAAATAGTTAAGCTGAAATAGGAACTATTTTGTGTGGGAGTGTAGTTATTCGACGCAATCATCAGTTTCTTAATCGACCCAAGCAAAGTTTCCATCCTTGTCCAACTTGGAGATGGTAACGGGCAGCTCGCTGTTATTAGCCTTGTAAGAGCCCTGTTCCTGGGTCCAGATATCTCGTCTAGCGTGCACCGATTTCACCTTACGTCCAAAGACATTATCCAACTCCTTTTTCTCACTGGCGTTGGCAGATTTTAGATTGAATTGAATGCCCGAGTCCATTTGTCGTTCCTCAAGCGTTCTCTTGTGTGCTGGGATTTTTTTATTGTTGCCGCTCACTTGGTCCAGATAGGATTGCCACTGCTGCAGCTTGTCCTCGGCAGCGCGCAATTGTTGGATGCTGCGTTCGTGGCCGGGATTAATGCCAATGGGCTGAACACCAACAATTTCATTAAGATCGACTTTAATGGGTGCCAGAGCAGAAATGGCGCGGGATAGCCCAATTTGAGAGTGACGTATTCGATGCTCGGTGAGATCGGCACCTAGCAGCTCCTCGTGCGGATCCATACGTATGGGAATTACTTTATTGATCACGTACAGCAGCAAGAATGTGGAACAAATGCCCCAACAGGTCAAACAAAAGGCGGACAACGTTTGAATGCCCAACAAATACCAACCGCCTCCCTTGAACAGTCCACTGCGTCCCTTAGTCGTGTCCATGGGTATCGGATTATCGGCAAACAAACCAACGGCAATGACACCCCAAATTCCACATACACCATGCACAGAACTGGCACCCACCGGATCATCCACTCCCATGCGATCAAACAACGGCATCGCTATTACGCAGAGCAAAGAACCCAGCGCGCCAATAATCAATGCCTCCCAGGCGCGATACAAGAAGCAGCCGGCTGTTATGGACACCAGCGAGCCCAAAATGCCATTAATGAGATCCATGATATCCAACCGGCCATCATGTCGCCAAAAGGAGTAACTGCAAATTTACATAATTAATGGATATATTTAAAATTCAATCTCAGGTTTAATAATTTCTTACATAGAGCTGACGAATCCGCCGCCAAATGAACCCATCATGGTCATCACAGCTGCGCGGGCTGCATACTGCCACTTGGCCCCACTGACGCCGTAGGTGCTACCCGAGTTGAATGCCAACCAGCCCCACCAGAGCACAAAGAGGCCCATGCAGGCATTAACTGGATTACCCAACGGCAACGGATCGTAACCTTCAGCATAGCGTCCCAAGCGTGGTCCAAGCATCGCAGCTGAGGCAAAAGATGCAGCTCCTCCTATCAAATGCACCGGTCCACTGCCCGCTATATCGACTGCTCCCAGATTATTGAGGAAGCCATGCTCTCCCCATACCCAACCGGCGGGTATACAATAGACCACCGTGTTGATCAAGGAGAATAAGCAGTAGGCTTTGAAGTTGCAGCTGGAAGAAGGAAAATTTCATAAAATAATATAAATATATGTAATCTAACCTACCGTTCAGCCATGGCACCGCTTACAATGGTTGTGGATGTGGTGGCGAATGATAATTGAAAGAGGAAAGCGGCAAATATTTGTCCCATCAGTTCATCGCCAACGGGAGGATCAAGTAAAAAGTCGCCAATGGCCATAAACGGATTGGAGAGTGGTCCGCGTCCGAAACTTATACCGTATCCAAAAAGCCAATAGGTAAATCCGCCAAGCACAATGTCAATAACATTCTTCATCATAATGTTGACTTCATTCTTGATGGACACGCAGCCCGATTCTAACATGCCGAAACCAGTTTGCATGGTAAAGATGATAAAGGACGAAGTCAGCACCCAATTGGTATCCTCGATTGATAGATCGTACAATCCTGGTATAACATAGCTGCTATTCCGTATCACACCCCTCATGGCTGTCATCTGGGATGCCGTCGCATTCTCCAATTTTGATGCCATATCTTAATCTCTGTTCCGTGATTACTCCGTTGACACGTCCTTCATCCAACTAAGTTACTCTAGAAGTGAACTCCACTTCAATTGCTTTTCTGAATGAATACCTCAAAATTGCAAATCACCCGCATTTGATTTAAATGCAAGTTAATCACGGCACACACCTAAATCTAAATTATTTAGCTGCATTTTGTGTGCGTGTTGTTTACAACGATCAAGCTAATTATACCGTGTAATGACACAAATTAATCAAGAGGGTATTACGATGTATAAATCCTACGTTTTTACAGTATTTTCATTATTATAAATGTACGTTTGTTGGAAAATATACAGGCAACAAAAATGTACAATAACGGAAAAAACATAATTTAGTTTGTAGTAGAAAGAAGTCACAACTATCTAACATCTTACTCTCGAATTATTATATTTATAGTTGAATATTCACACTTGTAAAATTTATATTGCTTGAATATTCCTTTACAGGGTATCTCGTATCCAAAACATCATTGCGAATTTGTTATTGTTACTTTACTTTAAACCTACGAACTTGGCATTGCTATTTAGGCTAATGTTGTTGCCGCTGTTGCATGACTCGAACACTTTGCAAAATTAATGAATACAAAACATTTTGCATTAAATTCAATTACAAGATTTACCCATTTTAAACCTGATTCAACTCAGCTTTTGGTTTCATTCAGAACATTATGATAATTACGCGACTATGGTGAAAGTCGAGAATCAGAGGCAAATGTTTTGTTAATTCCATGACATTTAATTTAACTTAATAACAAATTAGTATACTCTCATTAGATCAACAAAATTCATGAGCATTGATATCTTGTTAACAGGCAATTAACGGTTTATTATATCAAAGAATTGGGGAATTCTTCTAGATCATAAATTGAAATTTTGTCTTCATATTTCGTATACTGTCAATAAGGCAACTCAAGTACTTGCCAGTCTTTAATTTTGTAGTGTTTCTTTTTCAGTTTGAAGAGGCGCTTTGAACGGAATAAAAAATATTATAGATGGATGCTAATTAAAAAAAAAAACGGCGAAATAAAAAAAAAATTACAATTTTAAAAGCCGCGAGCAATATTAATGTGACCGTTTTTCTTTGAAAACCAGGACGGTTAGCTAACAGTATACAGTATTTAGCTTGGGGTTTTCACTTATGTCGTGGGTGTTCACACTGGTTCAGAATAAAAAGAGTACCAACGAAGCAAAAAGGTACCAGTTTTGGTACTAAAGTACCCAGAGTGGCAACCCGTGGTTGGTATTGCTCGAACGTTCGTTAAAAACCGTTGTATATCAAAAATAATCTGTGTAACTAATAACAACATAAAGTTAATTGTGCAGTTAAAAGTGCATTTTAACGCCAGCAAAATGTATTTTTTGGCATTGCTTGCGTTTATTGGGAATGCCAAAGGTAAAGCAATACAGTGAAAAATGAAAAACTTTATACACACACACACACACACACACAAGCTCAGGAGCATATCCTTACTGTGCTAAAGAGAGCAGCTAGTCAATCCGAATAATTTTTTCTTCTTGAAATTGAGAATTTGGCATACATTTTATTTAAATACTTATTGAATAAGGACATGAAAGGACATTGCATTTTTTTTCCATTCAAAATCAATTTCAATTGGTGTTCTCTTTCTACATATGTACATTAAATGGAATATGGTCCATGGCCACAGCAGAGTTTTACAATTTATGGGACACAGGGCACACATACACAGCCATATACACTTGCGCTGTACTCTTTTGCTCAGAAGGCAGCAACTCCTGTGAAAAGGGGGGCATAACGCTTTTCAGCTGGGCAATGCGAAGGAAGTGGCGTGCAAAATTTTGCGTTGGTGCTGCTGCCCATTTCTCTCTCTCACTTTCTTTCTCTATCGCTTTTCATCTGTGTGTATATACATAAGTATGTCGCTGGTGTGTTCAATGCTGTTTATTTTTGCATGTATGTATACTCTGCTTATGTTTGGGTGTGTGTGTATGTATGTATGTGTACACAGGGCTTGGGGCTGAATTGGGTGTGTGTAGATGCTATGTCTGTGTGTATCGCAAAAAATTCACTTGGAAACTCGCTTGAAAGGCATTATTTCTTTTTTTTTTTGCGGGGGCGTAGCGCACGCCATTTGCGATTTCAGCTCGTGCGTTTCCTGCTCAGCCGTTTGCACTCGTGCTTTCGCTCGTCGGCTGGCGCTGCATGTTATTGCAGCCCTCATGTCCTTTTCCACACAACGTATGCTGGTTATATTTGTTTTTAATTTGAATTTCTTTTTGCTGTTTAGCATTTAAATTATTTTGAAAATATTATGCGTTTGCATTTAATTTCGTTCAAGTGATAAATGTTATAACTATGCGTTTTGTGTATTTGGGTAGTTCTAAGTATGAGTATGTGCCTGGGTACAGCACCTGCTGCATTTTGTGTGGGTTACAATACAATAATTCGTTTATGTGTGTGTATTAATGTTGGTTACTGTCAAAGCGAATCGAAAGTTGGTCAAGTGGGTCAAAATAAAGAATCGTTTAGTTCATAAATATATATACGTATATATATATATATATATAGTCATATATAAATATATATATGCTGTACTCAAATATACATATGCATCGCTCCGTAATGCACTTATTTTTTTATTGTATTGCTAAATTAAGTTAAAGACTGAATGAATCCAAAGTTTTTCCCCAGACTACTCGATAACGAATGAAACATTTATCAGCTATCGTATTTGGCTAATCTCGACAATTTGTCCGTGTTAAACACATCGTCAAAGTTTGGAATGCTCTTGAATGTTATTAACATAGAATAATTTGAACATAACTTTTTCTTAAACTTTAAAAGCTTAGAAACGGCCTACAATTAAAATTAAATCTTTTCGAAAGAGAATAGAAATACTATTATTATAACCACACTGATTTACATTCATTGAACAATAGATATCAACGCGGTAAGCTCAAGCCTTATTCAGGGCGGACATTGCCGTGATTATAATGGAAAACTCTACGAAACGGGCATGCACTATATGCCCGGACCGGACTCATGCCGCCTATGCATCTGTGACAGCGGGCTACCCAAGCAATGCAAAATGGTGCTGTGTGAGGCGTTCAGCAAATGCAAATCCTTTCAAACGGTCGGAAGTGGCAATAATTGTTGCGAGGTCATTTGCCTGGATGATCAGTTCAGCGATGGTAGCACTGACTTTGGCATTTGACTGGTGGCCAGTGGCATAACAGCCACGCTGTCGTTATCGTTGCTTTTCTTCTTGGTCAATCGCTTGCGACAACGTAAAATGCGAGCACGTGAGAACCGTCAGAATGCGGAGGACCAGCGTAGTATTGTTGGAAGCATTGGGTAATTTCCAATCTTCAAAATTCGCAATTAATAGCGGCTAAAATTTTATATTATTTATTGCTTTTGTAGTTATATTGCCGGAAATATGGGCTATATGGAGGGTAATCTGAGTGCTATAGATTATTCATATGGAGGCGCAACTACTCATTATCCGCTTTGGAAGCCGCCAAGTGGCTATTTTCCACGTGGCGAGGCACCACCACCATATGAGGAAGCCGTGGCCATATCCCAAGCGGAGGCTCTGAGTGCTCAGTGTACCGTAACACTGCCTAGTCATGTCCAGCGTCAGACCGTGACCAGTGTCAGTCAACAACAACAGCAAGTGCAACAGCAGGTGCAACAACAAATGCAACAGCAGCATTTGCAACAACACACACTGCAACTGCATACACAGCCACAGCAACATCCACATCCACATTCGTACACACAACAGCTGGTGCCCGTAAGTGCAGCTCATCCAGCACATCCACACGCTCATCAGTTGACAGCTGCTGCTGCTGCCCAGTCAAATCAGTACACACAGAGCACCACAAATCTGATCAACATAAATATCAACAGCGGTGGCGTCACCACAATAGCTACAGGCGAAAATCATCAGCCGCCCTACAGTCTGCAAAGTGAGCACCAACAGCAACAGCAGCAGCAGCAACTTAGTCTGGAACAGCAGCAACAGCAACATCATCAACATCAGCAGCAACAACAACAGCAGCAGCAGCAGCAGATGTTACATCAGCAGCAACAACAATTGCAGGCTCCTCCACAAAACAATTCTATTTGTGTACAGACGCTGCCCACGCCCAAGACAAATGTCAACAGCGAGTGCAGCTACAAGAATTGTCATTTGAATATTAGTGCAAGCGTCACTACTGCTGCAGCTGCAGCTAGCAGCGTTTCCAACTCGATGGCATATGCAGCAGCACGACGCACGCCACGCGGCTCACAGGAGTTGTTGCAGCAGCCACAGCAACAATATCTAACTGTTGCTGATGTGGAGATCAATGCGAGTGCCAGTGCAGCTAGCTATCATTCACTACCCGCAACGGGTGAGCTGTTGGCCACGCCCACGCATCACATAACACAACAGCATCAACATCATCAGCAACAACAGCTGCTATCAGCTGCATTATCCACACCCGCCATAGACATGCTGCCAGCATTGGAAATAGCAACCATAACGGCAGCACCACCATGTAGCACAGCGGATTCGGTTACCCAAACGCTGCCACTGCCACTGCCACTGCATGCGGCACTTAAGTCTCAGCAACAGCAGCAACAACAGCAGCACCAACAACAGCAGCAACAACAGTCGTCGCAACATGGCAGCAAAACGCCATCCAGCTCGCGTCGCTATCATCGAACCATTCCGCGCTACTTTGCTGTCGCTGATCCACTGCAAGTGGTTAGTGTCAAGCCCAAGTCCAGCTCCAACTCCAGCTCCAGTGATACAGCAACCACTAGCAAGATCAACAAGAAGCCCATGTGCCAGTGTCCCATACAGCATGTGCCCATGTCCTATATGGGCAGCAATGCCAATGCCAATGCAAATGCATTCCTTAGCGGGGCCGGAAAGCTCTTTGCAACTGCCTCAAGTGGCAACAATGCCTGTCACCCTGCATTGTCACCCAACACCGGCACACGACATGCCGCCACGTTGGGTTATGGCCAACGTGCCAAGTCGACAACAAATTTGCAGCAACAACAGCTCGGCCAAGAGCTGCTTAACACCAGCGGCATTGGTATTCGCAATCCTTGCAGTCATGAGACTAAAATTGCCACCATTTCCAAGCAGGTGGGCGATGAGTTGCAAGCACATCCATCGCACGTTGCTTCAGGGAACGTTTCGTCTATAATACCGCCACCACCATTGCAGCATCACGAGGACGTCAGCGCCCCGCCTATTGTACTTGGGCGTGTCCAAAAGCGCTCATCCTCGAGCAGCTCCAGCAATGCTGCGGATCGTGTGCGTAGCACCAGCAGCAGTGGACGCAGTACGTCCAGCAGTGGCACCGCTGCTGCCCAAGCAGGCGTCGATGTGCTCTCCAGCGTCTATTTGAATCGAAAGGTGAGTTCGAAATGTAAGTAATCCCATTGCAAGTGCCTTTACGTGGTCCCTTACGGATAATTCCCTCGATCATGTACATGATGTAGTATATGTTCTACGTCTAAAACGAAAGCTGAAGATCAATTTTATTGGCTTTCGAGGAGTGAGGAGATTTATTCAAATTTACGCTGAGTTAACAGCAATTCGACCTTCATATTCAAATACATATACCATGTACATAAAACGGGGCAATGAAACTAAAATCTGTGCTGATAATAATAAATATTTGCTTAAACCATTATAAAGTGTGTCATTAAGAATGACATTTAATTAATGTTTAATATACAAGTAAATATGTAATTCATATCAAGTGCTTTAAAGACAACTTAATATTGCTTATATATTGCAATTACTGTTATTAATATAAATTTATTAATTACGTAATTAATGTATAATTCAATTAATTCAGTAGTCTTCCACACTAAAGCTTATGACTTTTGTTGAGATATCTCAAAAAACAACATTGAATATCGATTAATCCTTGGATACAGCTGCCACATATGTAGTTATATAGTGATCCGATCCGACGAGTTCTGAAATATGTACTGCCTGCAATAAAAAGACTGGACATGGCAATGCCAACCCAGCTCGTCGTCTTGATGTAGCAAATATAAACTGTATTAGCTGCTGCCCCGTATTCCTTTATTTGTTGTTTGCAAGACCAACTTCAGCAAAGATTTATGTTTAGTTGCGGTTTCATAGTCCGTGATAAATGTGTGTTTATTTTGGCCTATTTTATAATCTTGGTAGCACTCGTTACAGGTTGATGCTTACTTGAGTTTGACCCAGAAACAGCAGCAACATTTCTTTAACCAACAACACGAAAAACAAGCGCAACAACCAAATGATCAAAGCAATCCAATATTACCACCGAAACTCTACAAAAGCCTAACGAATTTAAAAACAGCAACATCAACCGCAACCGCAACAGCAACTGCAAGTAGTGGCAGCAGCAGCAACAACAACAACAATGCTGTTGCCACAATTTATACGTTAAGTAAATCAACAAACAGCAGCGTACATCAGCGAAAGGAGCAAACACCAACATTGACACTGCCCCCAGCGAGTCCTTCGGCCAGCTGCAGTGAGAAGTCGACCGGTAAGATCAATTCGAGCACATTCTATCCGTTGGCCAACAATCATGTTACCTACACGCTGCCAAAGCACATCAGTGGCAAGATCTCGCTGAATAGCACCATCAATAGCGTTGTCAGCAAAGTGCCATCGGTGATCAGTATACCCCCCTTGGAGAACAACAATGAGAAGACATCGGCAATCAACAAGAGCACAACACTGCCAAAGATATTACGCGTGAAGCGTGAAAGCGATAAGACACCATCAGCAACAGCAACAATTGCAACTGCAACTGCAACCATGACAACGGTTACAACTGCAATTTCAACTGCCACATCGAGCAGTAGCATGGCCATTGCACATTGCCAGATGCCCAGCTATCCGCAACTGACGGCCAAGGTGCAAAGTGGTGGCCGCGGTGGCACGCCCAGCAAGCAGCTGCCCGTGTGCACTACATCGAAGAATTGTTTGAATCCTAATGAACATTTCTTGCCAAATGACACCAGTCTGGATGATGATTATTTAAGCGAATGCGAGAATTGTAAAATCGCACAGAGTGCCAAGTATTATCTGGATGCTGAGCTAAACGGTGGAGGCTCCACATCATCAACGCCTCAAGAAACTATGACATTGCAGCGCAAATCATTGGAGGAGCCCAAAGAGGAACCACATGACAGCTACTATCGCAGCTCACACACGTTGCCCAGCAATGCCAAGAAGCATGGGTAACTATAACATAACTTTTTAAATATTTTGTAAATTTATATAATGTAACTTACCTTTGCCTGCATTGCCAGCAAAAACAATAACCGCGAGGCGTGGCAATTCTCAACGATACCAGCTGCCAGTTCGTCAGATGAGGACGTGAACGAATGAGATTTAAGCCATTTTCTTTAAGATGCTAACCCGTCAACCAAATTGCCAAAATGTGCATCCTAAAGAAAACGTAGGCTTTGATTTAATTAAACCCACACTAAACAACCAAAAGGCATACTAAATTGATATTGATTAACAAACTATTAATTAAAACTATAAAATATAAAAACTGAAAACAAAAATTCAACTATGTGTTGCGTGTATAATGTATAAAATTAAATGAAACTTATAGAAATAAGTGAAGCAAATACTTACGAATTGCTCAAACCATATAAATATAAATATATATATTAATTATGTATGTGTAGATATTATCTATGATAAACATTGGCATGTAAAATTTGCTTATTTCTTGCATTTGTATATCTATTCACTTATATATGTATATTTGTATGAAATTTCAATTGTTTCACAAAGTATAGTCGTGAAAATGCTCAAAATTGTTAAAGACTAAGATATGTTTGAATTAATCAAAACATACAAGATTAAAAAAAAAAACAATTCATAAACCAAACAGACTAAAAAACGAATTACATCTCACTAGAGGATATGAATACGTATTCATATATTGTAGTTCGAAACTGTTGTCCTTCAAGGGGAGTACTATATGTATGTATGTATATGTAGATTAACCAGTTGAAATCAAAAAAGCAAACTAAATAATAAAACTAACTCCAATTTTGCCAATGTTAACTGTCAATATTGTATTAGATAATGATGAATCGATGTACTATATACAGAACCCTTTTGTGGATCAACTACAGATCCATTTCCACATCATTCCAAACAAGCACATTGCACATCGAATGAAAAATTGAATAATAATTGAGTATCTACAAATCTACAATCTACAATCACACACACAATGTTTAAATGTAAAACTCTATAATTAGATTAGTTGGAAAATGTAATGATTCAATGTATGTGTTATATATTAAATATTAAGTATACGCAAGGATAACCAACAGCACTTTGAGGTGTTCAATGTATGTACGTACAGACTTTATGTACATAGTATTAGGTATGATTACTTGTTATATGTATATGTATATGTATAAAGTGTAGTATTCTTCTAATTGTGTTTTATGATATCAATAAAATTAAATTTAATTTATTAGGAAATATCTATTGGTAATACCACACAGACTTATGACAAATATTCCAAAATTGTTGTACACTTAAATGGACACATCTTTCTTCAGTGAGTCCTGCATTTTTATCTTGTAAGCAACGCATACATATTGAAATGAAACCAAACTAGTTACAATGAAAATGTACTTAAGTAGATAATGCATTGTATACAAATATGTAATGCAAATAGAAAAACAACATTCCAAATCGAGCAGCAACCAAGTTGGATTCTCCTAATGTTGTGGAATCAAAGTCAGAACTCATCATTGCCAACTGCTGTCGCAAAAATTGAGTTCGTTAATTAAGAAATTATTTTATTTCAGAAACATTTGCAAAAATAATCGTGTTAAAAAAGAAACGAATACTAAGAATATTAAAAATGTGAAGCTCTCAAATTAGGCAGAACTTCACGTGGAAAAGCCAATGATAAGGAAATACAACGCAAACAGCTATAAATGAACAATCCTGTGACTTCATTTCAGATTATTGCGCATTTTAATTAAAATTCTGTTGTAATCGAGCTTAGATCTGATATATTATATGGAATGTATAACTGGGATTGAGCGAAAAGTTCCTTGGTTTCCTACAATATTTGCAATATACTCATAAACTGTGCATTCCATTAAAGCCTGCTCCAAACTTAATTGTGTTCAAATGTCGCTCAAATATATATAGAATAAATAAATTTATGTATTTAAATTTTAACTCGTTTAAAGTGTGTTCATCGAAACTACAAGAAACATTTCTCTGTTATTAAATCAGCTCATGAGATGTTCTTACCAATCCGAATCAATGGGTGGAAGATACTCTTATTCTAACAGATTTAAATGTGAAACTATTCAATTTCAATAGTATTAAATTAATGAGATTTCAGCAATTAAATAACAAACACAAAGTAGGTATGTGTATCGCGACTAAGTACGAATTTTTATTAATTAAGCTAATTAATATTGAATTAATTTCAGTAAAATAAAACCAAAACCAAACAAAATATACATAAAAAGTAGTTTAAAACTAAATTAGTGTGCACTAGGTAATAAATCAAATACGATAAAAAAAAGTTTAAATTAAAAAAATTGTTTCAAAATATGTAATTTAACAAAAATAATAAATGATAATGTCATGTTTCAAAAATGATAATGTGAAATTTGTAATAATAATGCTTAAACAAATAAAAAGGTCTATAATGAAAATGTTGATTAATTTGTTGTTAATAAGTTTTAGCCCCATATGTATCTCCTCAATGGCCCATCATGGTCCAACCCACATATAAAAACAATTATTGTCGTTTTAATTGTAAAAATGCATACCATTTTTTACGTTTGTTTGTTTTTTTTTTTTTGTATTTAAATCATAAAAACAATTTTACGATGTATCAATTTGTTTTTTGTTTTATATAATATGTATGGTATAACCTATTAGTTTCTCGTATGCTTGGATTTGCTATTTATATATAACATTTCCCCAGCACAAATCATTTATATACATACAAAATTAAATAAATTAAGGTATGTATGCAATAATTTTCAATAGTTTTGTTTCTTTTTCTGTATATGCTGTTTGTTTGTTTTTTGCTTTTGTTTGCTATCAACGGACGTGAAGGAGGACGACGACGCGGGATTTATAGATGAAGATACGGTGCTGGCGAAGAACAAAATTCGCAATTGCCAACTTAAAAATGAACCAATTGCGATATTGTGTATTACACACACACACACTTGAAACGCTTAAATTGAATATGAATTCGCAGCGGGTCTGATTGATTGTCGTTGGTTCCTTACTTCTTCGCTGGTTGACTATCCAATACGGGCGTAATTGTCTTGCCACCAAAGATCTGTCCCCAACCAATCAAACTGTAAAAGATAGGAGAAACTCTTGACTTGCCAAATCCATAAGATTTAATATAGTAATCTTACCGCCAATGGTTTTCCACACGCCTGCTGAGCGCAATCTTCTCGCCCTTCTCTGTGCACACAGGCGTTGTGAGCACAATCTTGGCCAAATCACCCTTTGTAGCCGAAATACGGCCGCCGGTGCTGAGCGAGCCAATGTTGACCAGCAATATTTCATTACGCTGCAGCTTTTCCACACGTGCGCCCTTCTTGTCGCCATCAGTGCGCACGCCGAGCAGTCGACGTAGGAGGTAATATGAAATTTCCAGCTCTATGTAAATGTCAGGCAAGTTACCAACGGCGCCGAGTACCTGACCAACCAGACGATCGGCACGGCATAGCGTAGGATCAATTTTAGTGCCCACACCGATCAAGCCACCGGGAACGGCATACTGCAGTTCATTTTGTTCAGCAAATAGCGAAACGATGCGCGAAAAAATTGGACGGCAAGTGATATTGCCATCGCTGTCCTTTGTGACAACACCAGGACGCACCTCGATCTCCTGGCCAACCTTCAAAACGCCGCTCAATATTGAACCACCAGCAACACCGCCCTTGAGATCCTGCACTTCACAGCCTGGTTTGTTAACATCAAATGATCGTATAACAATTAGACGAGGCGGCGCATTGAAGTCACGCTGCGGCACAGGAATCTTGTTAACAATGTACTCGCAGAGCACATCGATGTTGTACTTCAGCTGGGCCGAAATTGGAATTATCGGTGCGCCCTCGGCAACGGTGCCCTGCACAAACTTTGTGATCTCCTCATATTGTTCCTTGGCCTGGCTCTCCTTCACCAAATCAATTTTGTTTTGCAATATCAAAATCTGTTTCAACTTCATAATCTCAATGGCAGCCAAATGTTCAGAGGTTTGTGGCTGTGGACACGACTCGTTGCCTTTAAAAGAATCACAAATAAATTAGGCAAATACATTTATAATTGACCCAAATTTGTTCCTACCGGCAATAAGCAGGAGCGCAGCATCCATCACAGCGGCACCGTTCAACATAGTTGCCATAAGAATGTCGTGACCGGGGCAATCAACAAAGCTAACATGACGAACCAATCTGAAACGACCAGAGCAGGCAGGACGTGCACATGGCATGCTATCATCCTTGCTGGAGCCATCGGACACAAAGCTGGCTGGACGTGGGCACTTGGGATTGTCGCACTTGTAGATTTTTGCATTAGCATAACCTGTACAAATTAAACAACAAATTTTATATATAATGATTTATAATATGTACATATTTCAAGAAATTCAATGAGTATCTCAAATATAATTTCCAAATTTCGATTTGAATGCCAATCTTTATCTGGCTTGAGCTTAAAGAAGTTGCGATCCACATATCTTTATAGAAATCATAATTTAATCATATAAATAAATAGGCATTAATAATCGAATAGTCGAAAAACTACTGCTCTAAACATAAACTTAATTAGCTAATTTATTAAAATATAAATATATATATTCGATTTAAATACTTTCGACACAAAAAACCAAACCTTAAATCATAAATTTATATGATATCTTAATTGTTTGTCTTGTTTTCGATCAGATGCTCCTGTTTTACACATTTTATAAAGAAGAATATTGTTTTTAATAATATATTTATAATATATAAGTACGATTTTATTTGAAATTTGTCATTATATTAATTGTATGCAATGATATGAATAATTCCCATTATAATTATATTCGTAATAACTAGGTATCTATAAAAAAAAAAATTAAAACGAAAAATTATTCAAACACATTTTAATACTAAGTTGAACGCTCCAATGCCAACAGATGTTATCTTTCTGCTAAGTATTAGTTTGTAAGAGCACTTCAGAAGAGGACTTTGCGGCAATTGGCGGCCCCACAGCGACACTCAACTCGCGCAGCCGTCGATAGATTCTCATACGGTACAGCTTCATTGTCGGCGCGTATATAATCAAAGCTTAGCTCCTCACCGGCTTTGATTTGACGCAGTGTGAAGAATACTAAATGAGGCAGTGCTACGTTTAAATGCTCAATCCAACAGGGGAATACGGCCAGATTGGGATTGCATGAATGATTAATAAAGTGCGAAATGTTCCCATAATTGGCCGCATCGATGGTAAACTCGCTTTCGGCTGTCGTATTGTAGTCCAAATCAAAAAGATATGTCCGCCCCTTGTCGTCATAAGCCTTGCCACGTTCATTTGCCTCATCGCTAGTGATTATCTCGCCAACATATTCGCAAACAAACTCGCCCTTGCGCAGAAAGTGCGGTGTTCGGACGCCCCATCCGCTTCCATTGCTGGTCTTGAATAGCTCCAGCGGATGCTTTCGTCCGTGTTGCACCAATCGATTAGTGCAGTTGGCATCACAGCTACAGCGACTGTTGCATTCATAAATGGCACTTCCCTGTGGTAAACGCAAACGTCGAGTACTACGGTCATAGGCATAAAGTTCGCCGGCGAGACGTGCACAGCATCGGGTGGAGGCGCTGCAATCGACACCCTTTTCCTGGCAACTGCAGCCGAAAAGTTCTGTCTCTGGGACTGGGACAGCAGCACTCATGATGTTCTGTTGAGTGTACACGAAGTTCAAATCAATGACATCCAAGTCGACATCATTTATGACACGTATGAAGGGCGAGGGTTGCTCCACGGTATTCATATATACCTCAAATTGTGACAGCGCCTTCAATTGATTCCGACGGGCATAGTGACCACGTTGCATTTGCATGCGATGCAATGCACGCTCCCTAATGCGATGTTGTTCACGTTGACTGCGACTGCCCGCAGCACGATACTGTGCAAGCAAAATCATATCCAAATGCAATGGCAGCGACTCAAATTTATCCAACTCCCGTATGGAAATACTGTTGAGTTCTAGTGGCGGTGCTGTGTCCAGTTGTGTTTCTAATTCGCTGGCGATCTGTGCTATGTGACGCTGGAACAGGTTTGTATGATATTCAACAAAATGCTCAAGCTGCACACAGTCAACGAGATTGGGGTAACTTTCCCAGGTGTTCTGGCTACTGTTATAGCCCAGCCATTTCACATAGAAGACGGGCTCAGTGTTGATAACCTCGACACGCTCAATGCTCTCCACAACGTATTCGCCCTTTGGCCTCCTCTTCACCACCAAAGCGGCATCCACCTTGGCAAACTTTAAAGCAGACGATGACATATCTTGTTTGCCTGTGCTGCTGCGTCGCCGCTTCACTGCATTTATCGAAGTAACAGAAGATGTAGTTGATGCAGATGTGGAGCCATCTACTAAATCCTGTTCCTCAGAGCTCAACACGCTGCCATAGCCGCTGCTATGGCTGGTACTTAGTGAACTTTGACTGGTGCTGCGTCTTGGACGTATGTAATGAGTAAACAAATTATTTGTTGGCGGCTCCTGCAGTTTGCATTCGTGTCGTCGCCGTCGTTTGGCAAGACGTTTGAGCACTTCACACTGCTGTAGTTCATATTGTTTGCGTAGCTGCTTGGAGTGCAAAAGTTTTTGGATTTTCGTGTCGCTTAAGCGTTCTGCAAATGACAATTTGGTTTTTGGTTTTTGTTTAACGCGCGTCGTTGGGCAAACGAAAAACGAAAAAAGAAGAAAAAGATTGACTGAATTAATTAAATTGCTGGATTATCAAAATCAAAATGAAAACAAATAAAATTTTCAAAAGCTCTAAGAAACTAACAAATCTTACGAAAGAAACATATAAAAACAAGAAATATCGAAACTATAAGCTAATCCAAACTACTAAGGCGACGACACAGTGCGTGTGTGTTGGGGGACTAATCCAGCAATTTAAGTCGGTACAAGAATAATATTCATATATCAATCATTTACAGAACGCTCAGAACGTCGATCCAAAAACCGACATGACTCTTAAAACTAATGCTCCAAAGGAAAACTTACAAAAGAAAGATGAAAAACAAAACGAAACTTAGGAAATATGTATATAACTTAAATTGATTGTGCCAATGCCTGTCTCCGGCTTCAATTTTCAGAATTCCGTTCATTTTTCATATATTATAATATTTTAAAAATAAAAACTTTTTTTTATATATTTAAAATTAGATATTATTATTATAATATCTAAATAATATAATTTAGGTCATTTCAAAACCGAAATTATAAACACGATAAACACGAATTCGCTGGAACAGGCGATGTGCGCGTTGTGCCGTCGTCAGTATTTAGTTTAGGTTTATTGTAAATTATATTAATTATATCAAGGAAAATGCAAGTTTAACTTAGTATAAAACGGTATGATCAATGCCTAAAATTTGAATTATTTTCTAACCATAAAAAATACAAATATCGTTATAATGCTTTCAGTATACATCTGAATCTGAAATGATCCTTTCAATTTGAACACCCGAAATCGTGTTATAAATTGAAAGTTTTATTTCAGCAGTATTGGTCCAGTTAAATACATATATATATATATATATATTCTGTGAAACAAACAATTAACTTACCGAGCTTAATTGTAATGTTTCGTTCCAATTCATTTTTAAAACGGACAGTCTGCACTCCGGAGATAGCTTTGACAACCGTGGATTTGCCGTGCGCTACATGACCGATTGTGCCTATGTTGATTGTAGCCTGGCGCGAGATTACTTCAGGCGATAGTGGCGTTAGATTACTGATTTCCTGAAAATGTATGAAAATCAGAAGTAATGAATAATTAAATTAAATCATATATCCTAATACTGGACTCTCTTCAACTTTCTCAAACACGCCCTATCCGCCCAATGACCATATACATACACACAGACATACATACATATATATGCATTTATGTGGCATGAGTATGCGTAGAAAAAGCCGTACATTTTGAGGTTAGAATCAACTGAATATTGCATCAGATATTGTAGCAACAGTTGAGCCGCACATTTCAATTACATTTAATTGCGTTGACAAAATTTTGAAACATAATTGAAGCATATGCCCAACATCGTGAATAGCGGAAAGACCCTAACAATGCTGCCCAAACGTAGCGACTAACGCCACGTGCTGCATTCTTTGATGGCTGTTTGACTAGCAAAATAGCAACAACAACAACAGCAACATAAATATTATGTTATTTGCAACTACAAAATATACAAAATACATTTGTTTGAGGTCTGGTTACAACGAATACATTTTTTCATATAGAAATGGCCGCTTTGAAGCGTCTCCCCCGTTGATTTTTGATGAAGCGACCGAACGGACCACAAAGACGCGTACGTTGTCAACGATTCCGGGTTCACATTTTCGACGAATATCATTCCACTCACCAAATTGCTAAGGTCCTGCTTTTGCAAATTTGTGTTCACATTGACTTGAGCTTCAGCCGTGGCCATGTTTTTAATATTTCAAAAAATGCTTGCTATATAAAATTAAAAAATGAATAGGCCAGCTCGCTTACACCTCGACATTAAATATTGTCCGCGTGTGTTGTAAAGGACCGAAACTTGATTGTAATTTATTAAGTGTTCCAAACTGTCAGACAGTTCACGAATTAGTTCCGCAAAATCAGGAACTAGTCCACTACGTAAACCATCTGTATTTTCAATAAAACTCATAATCCTACAGTAAAAATAAATAGAAAATGTTAATTAAAATTCACAAAATAATTATAAATCGAAAATATAAAATCATTTGTTTCTTCAAACTCTTTTTCAAAGAAGACATTCGATTAGTGAATAATCAAAATGCGAAATGTGCACTGTATATTTCAGATACACTATTTGGTCACACTCAGCGCAGAAATCGCAAACGCAGCGAGCGGCGCGCATAAAGTGTAATAAAACGGCTTCAGCTCAACTGTACTAATTGCAAATTTGCAATACAATTATTAAGTATAAATTACGCTACATCAATTAAAAGTATATAAAGCAATATGTCGAGCGTGCCAAAGCGACAGAAGTTGGATGCTGTCGCCGATGGGAATACATCTGCCGGTCCAAATGAGGAGGAGTCGGATGCGCTGGAACAAATCGATGCTTGTCAAAATGAGATTGATGCATTAAACGAAAAAGCCAGCGAGGAAATACTAAAAGTGGAGCAGAAATATAACAAACTACGAAAGCCGTGCTACGAAAAACGCAGCGAGCTCGTCAAGCGGATCCCCAATTTCTGGGTGACTTCTGTGAGTATATGTATATACATGTGTAGGTGATGGCGGCATCATTATCTATGGCTATAATTTGTACTCTAACATGTGCAAAATTTATATTACTTTGCAACATTTAGATCGAGTAGAAACATTGCGTGCATAGAATTTAAAGCGACAACATTAATTGATTTTGTGCCTCTACTACATGTGCAAAAAAAAATTTCTCTATTCGAGGAACTTTTTTCGTTTGTTCTTTTTCATCTTGTCTTCTATGCATGCCGCCGACACCGGTCGCACCGCTCTTTTTTGTCTGCGTATATGTAAATGTGACTTCAAATATATCGATAATAATCGTCTTTGCTTGAAAGCGCAACTCTTGTTGAACTCTTGCTCTGAACCTTTAACTATTCTGAATTTTGTAACAATTTTATAAAATGTATGAGCATTTTGTACTAAGGAAATAATTTTTCAGTATAAATGTTCTTTCGAATGGTCTGGAGCAAACGTTTATATGCCTGACGTTTTTGTCTATCGTTATCGATTGCTCACAATTATATTCCTCATTGAGCCAAAGTCAAGATTTATTCGGCCGATTATTTGTCTAAATGTTAATGTTAACTTTTATTCATAGTTCATCAACCACCCACAAGTGTCTGGCATTCTGGACGAAGAAGAGGAGGAGTGTCTTCATGCTTTAAACAAACTGGAGGTGGAAGAGTTTGAAGATATCAAATCTGGATACCGCATAAATTTCCACTTCGATGAGAATCCATACTTTGAAAACAAGATTCTCACCAAAGAGTTTCATTTGAATTCAGCGGGTAAATACTCTTAGCAATGTTGCCGTTGTTCCAGTAAATTTTAAATTCATATTTACTTAGCAGCATCAGAAAATGGTGATTGGCCCGCATCTACTAGCACGCCCATAGAATGGAAAGAGGGAAAAAATTTACTTAAACAGTTGCTAACGAAACCTTACACCAACAAGAAGAAAAGGAATTCCGATTACAAGACTTTCTTCGATTGGTTCTCGGACAATGCTGACCCCGTCAATGACGAGATTGCTGAGCTGATAAAGGATGATCTTTGGCCAAATCCACTGCAGTATTATCTCGTACCTGATATTGAAGTGGAACCCGAGGATGAAGATGAAATCGATGACAACGAAGAGGAAGCTTTTGAAGATGATGACGGTGAAGATGAAGGTGACGAAGACCTCGAGGATGAAGGTTAGCTAGATTTGATATTGATTTTCAAGAGCTAACATCTTTGTGTTATTTCAGATGTCAAGTAAATCCTTCAAAATATATAATATATGCGTAATTTGAATTTTTCTAACTGATTTCCCAAGTGATAACCACTTATACTATTATTTTATGTATGGTTATGTCGGGACGGGATTCTTAATACAGCAACATAATTTATAATGTTGCACCACAATTGCAATTACACCCATTTTTAGGCAGTTTTACAGTTACGTTTTAAGTAAAATCAATACGTATTTCCGAGAAACCCATCTATAAAAAAGAAACAGTTTTTTAAAATGCATAATAAAAAAAAAAAAGACGATGCTGAAACCACTTTGAATTTTCTTTGAATACTTTTATTTACAGTTATCGTTATCGCATTGCTTGCTGCAACCCTGACAGGTATCGGTGCTGTGACAACTCTGATTTAGCTGAGCAGTAACAGCCCTGTCCATCGCAGCTGCGTTTTTTTAGGTGAAAAATCCATCGCAATATATAAGCAATGGCCTCCGTTAACAAATTAACAATTTTGGTAGGTTTTAAATAAATAAATAAAGAATATATCTGTTAGTTGTGCTACAAAGGTGATATATCATACAAAGTGTTGAAAATTTAATTGAACTAGCAATGTCATCTATACAAAATTATCTAACGAGGATTTCTTGGTTATGTAATTTGCAATATTAACCAATTAACAAAACCAAATGCTATTTTAATAACAATTCAATTTATTTATTAATATATTTGACTTATAAACAGAGCCGCTCACTCAGCTCCGCTGCTGCCCAGAAGACTGTGAAGGCTCCAGTGCAGCTGTTCGGTCTGGAAGCTCGTTATGCCACCGCCCTGTACTCGGCTGCCACAAAAATGAGTCAGTTGGATCAGGTGGAGAAGGATTTGGTCGCCTTGCAGGAAACGCTCAACGCCGACAAGAAGTTGCGCGAGCAAGTGATCAGCCCCATCATTAACAGAAAAGTTATGTCCTCTGCCCTAATGGATGCTGCTGGTAAGCTTCGTTTTGCCCCAGCCACAGCCAACTTGTTGGGTCTTTTGGCCGATAATGGACGTTTGAAGAAGCTTGAAACTGTTATCAACGCTTTCAAGACGATCATGGCCGCCCATCGCGGTGAGGTCGTTTGCGAAGTGGTCACCGCCAAACCCTTGGATGCTTCTCAAAGCAAGCAATTGGAAGGCGCCCTCAAGGTATGAGTTTATTGTAATTACTGGGCATTAGGCAAAATAACATAATCTGTTCTTATGCAGGCTTTCCTGAAGCCCAACCAGTCGCTGAAGATCACTTCGCGTGTGGATCCCAGCATTATTGGTGGCCTGGTTGTTTCCATTGCCGACAAATATGTCGATATGAGCATTGCCAGCAAAGTGAAACTCTACACTGATGTCATTCAATCCGCTGCTTAAGCTTAAGGAATAATTGTTAATATGCGTCTGGTGTCAAAGCGAATAAACCTCTTGGGACAACTTTAACCAGCTCTTCGACATGCTACTTTTATGATTTAATGATACAAAAATGATAACTGCTAAGTATGTTCTTCAAATGTTCAAGGATGTGTTGTTGTCTTCTGGAGATGATTTGATGGTTCCCTCAGTCGTTTCAAAATTTTGACTCGGCTGAGGAAACCAACGAACGCGGTTCCCCTCTGTCGTTTCTGTATTGGAGTTCTGTTGATAATTAGACTCTTCCCATCGCGCAGTTTCAATCTGCTGCTCATCTGGAAGTGGTTGATTTGCCCAGTTCAGTTCTTCAGGTGGTTCCAGGCTTCCATATTCAGAATAAAGTCCATTTGGTTTCTGTTGCATTGAGTAATGCGAATCGGTTTGGCGACAGAGCTGGTATTCCAGCTCGAAAATGCGATTCTGTTGTCGTTTTATCAATTCGCCCAGTTCATGACGAGCCTTTCGCTCACATTCACAAGCAACGAGCGGTCGATTAAAGTCATAGTTTATCTCTGGATTGGGAGAATAACTGTTCGTTGACGGACATAACTTCGCACAAAGATCGCATTGGCATGAAGTATCAGCGGAATAGTTTTGACTTCGACTCAGCAATAAGACATCTGTGCAGTCGGTCATATTGCCGTTGTCTCCGCATTGTTCATTGGCTTCATTGTTGCCCTGCACGTTCTTTAGCTCGTCGTCATTCTGCGTGGATGTTCGCAGCACAGTTACTTCGGTTTGATCTATATCTGGGAAATTGACACCACAATCCTTTAAACTGAATTCTTTCACAACGATATCCATATCTAATTTGTCTTCGTCCTGGTTAGAATCTTTAGTCCCTTTCCTTGACAAATTACCACAATAAGAAGGCAGCGTTGCCCCCGGCAAAAGGAGTACATTAAGGGATGGTCGGCTCATCGGCTCCGCACACCTCGTCGTCATGAGAGCTGCCTGCTTTTGTGCCAGCTCCACAAACTGTGGTATGTGCTTAATGCACACACAGCATTGATCCTGTATAGTGTCTGTGCATGTTTCGAAGGCACCCATGCTCCTCTGCCAGATCAGCGCCTCTCTCTTATTTTTGGGATAGTGATAAAGCTCGCAGTCATTATCAGTAGCATACTTTCCGCAGACCACGCACCGGCGGCACATAAGAACCGTTAAATTTAAAGTAAAAAATTCAAACAAATGGGAATAAAATTAAAATATTATGATAGTTTTTTTCTATTCTGATTTATATTTTCAAAGTGTCGAATGTGTACAGTATGTACTCAATACACAGTCCGCCCAATCGCGCCCCCATTCACTTCGTCTTTGTTATGCCCATTGTCGCGCTAGTATTGAATGCTCCAAGACTATTTTAAGCACTCGCCGTGCTCTGTAACTCATTCAATTTGGCCTGAATGGACAGTTGAAGTTGCTGTTGTTGGTTTAAAAGCCTCTCCAGTTCTTGCATGCGCGTCTCTTGGTTCCTTATAAGCTCGTTGCAATTCAGATCTGCCAGAGGGTCTTTGGATTCATTTTCCGAATTGGAAGGACGCCTACTACCGTTAGCTTGATTCGTGCATTCATTACTTGGAGCTTTACTCATCAATAATACCTCGGTAGAGCTCACATTTTCTTTAATACCTCGACCATTACCATCAATACGTTGTGCTGCTCGACATACTGTATACTTGGGCACATCAATATCGGGTAATTTAGCCCCTTCATGAGCCAAGTCCGACTCCAGCACACAGATTTCCGTAGGCATAGATTGTCGATTGTCTGGATTAGTGTAATAAGACGGCAACATGGAACCACTCAAGACTAACACATTGATCGGAGCTTGTTTAAATTGATTGTTAGGGCATTTATTGGCTGTTTGACGAGCAAATGTCCATGAGGAGGTAAGACTTGAATCTGTTTGATCGGATTGGACATTGATTCTGTCATAAAAATTACTGCAAAGTGTTGTGTTACTGTTCAAATCGCAAAAGCTATTCGGGGATGTTGCGATCTTTGGAGTTTGCTTGAGCTCCTGGGACGGACACTGCATAACCTGATCGCAGGTTACTGCATTCAGACAACATTGGCATTCTTGGTGTTGTTTTTGTTGATGTGCCAGTCTTTGATTGGCATTCCTGGAGTGGGTGCCACTTGAATATGTTTCATTCAATGGGGACTCAGAGGATGGAAACATCTGTTTCGGATCTGCTGCAGCGCATTTTTGTTGCCCCTGTTGTATTCTCATATTATTCAAATCTATTTGTGGACACGAAGGTTCACAAATGCATGTTGAACCGGTTGTGTATCCGAAACCTCTCATTCCATCTCTCCCCCGATGAATGGTATTATTCACAGAATCGGAAATTCTGGAAGAGAAACCAGAATCAAAAGCAGAAATATTTCTTCTTTCAATATCTTTGCTTGTCACAAAAGAATCGGCGGAGTTTGCAATGTCTCTTTCGAAGACCGCCGAAGGTTCCCATAGTGGTCTACACAATTGTGTGCAACCATCTTTTCTCTGCAGGTGACCTTTCGGTACTCCACCTTGGGAGCCCAACGACTGAGAGTTATTACTATCCCATGTGGCGGCAGATGTTGCTGGATTTTCACCAAAATAATGGATCGCATCAGACTTTTTAAAACTGACACTAAACCGTTGTTCACTTAAATCATTGTGTTTGCTCTGTGTTTGCTTGTGCTGCGTCTGCGAATTGTCAATATGCTTGTTGCAGACACAGCAGTGGTCCTGCAACGCCTCGGCAGGAACATATACAGTAAGCAGCGTTTGCCACTTCAATGCTTCCTCCATACTATTCGGATAAGTGTAGCTGGATGTCGGCACCTCGCCACATATTATACAATGACGGTCCATCACAATGGGCAAAAGACGAAATTTGTGAGGGCGCCAGAATTTATTATTGATTTAATTTTCGATGACCACTCGATTTATATATGCAACAATTCGACAAGAATCGATATTGCAAGTGCTACTTCAAATATTTGCAATCTTATGAAATACGACTCTTTTTAATATGATGTGCTTCTTGAATCGAATGATATGTAACAGAATTAAAATTTGATTTTGAATTTAACAGCGATTAATTATCCAATTACTTGGCATTTTAACAGATGCGATAGAGTGCAAACAGCAATCGATTTAAATACTATCGATAATTGTCAAAGGGGTGTCTCAACGATAGATCAGAGGAACAATAACAATTTGTCATCGTACCGTTCATTTTTGTAGTCGTTTTGTGCCGTTCCATTACTGTGTGTGGGTTGCGGACTGTTTTAATTTTAAATAAGTTGCGAGTCAAATAAGACAACGAACTCGAGATCCATCAAGTTTGTTCCAATTTTAGTGTAGACCATTTTATTTGCTTTTCATGACTGGATTCTAGCCTTTTGAATAAGAGGTTAACAGACACAGTCATGGCCACAAATAATACCAACTGGCAATCGGAGGATCGTGGCGATATGGAAAAGGTTTTAGCCATGGTAATACTCGGCTTTGGCAGCCTGTTGTCCGGCATGTTGCCTGCCATTATATCTGAGCGTAATCGTCAACGGTTTCCACTGACCACATCGCTTTTACTGTGCTTTGGAGCAGGTATATTGTTAGCCACAGCGCTTGTGCATATTTTACCAGAGGTAAAACGCAAACGTAAAAAAAAATTGAGCTCAATGTATTTTGATTACCGAATGATAACCTTTTGTTGTGCAGGTGCGCGAGCAAATGAACTCTAAATTTGCTGAAGTTGCAATGTGTGGAGGATTCTTTATAATTTATTTTATAGATGAGTTCATACACTATTTCTTTGGCGAGGCCATACATCACACACATGAACACACTACAGCAACAGGTGGAACACACAGCAGTGTTACGAATGGCAATCAGAATAATGCTTATGGAGCAGTTGACGAACGTGCGCCCTTGCTTGCCTCAGAATCAGCCTCATCTTCCGAGCACAGGCATTACCATCCAAACGACAAGTAAATTCATTTTATTATCATTTAATTACCCAAAAGCCCGTACATAGGTATTAATTCATTTGCTGTCCTTTTCAGTCATGTTCATAATCATCAAGATCACAGTTATGCCGTCGAATCTGACTGTGACGATGACAGTGTGACAGTGGAGAATGCAAATGCACGAATTTGTCATACCAGTCATACAGAGCCCTGTGTACAATCCATGACAGGCACATTGGGACTCTTCGTGGCGCTCTCTTTACATTCGGCCATTGAGGGATTGGCCATCGGTGTACAAAACTCGGCCACAAAGGTTTGCACGCCTTGACATAATTAGTTTCTGAATTATTTTGACGCGCAATCTTAGCTAAATATTTATTCAGATAAGCAAATCAGTTGTAAATAGTCGTACTTTGTCTCTATTTCAGGTGCTCTTTCTGCTTGGCGCCGTGGCATGTCACAAATTTGTAATGGGCTTCTGCCTTGGTCTTGAGTTTCGCACTAATCCACGCGCCAGTACACGCTCACAATTCATTGGCATTTCTGTATTTGCGTTAGGTGCCGTCTGCGGTATTGGATTGGGCATGCTTATCGTCGACGTGCCCACAGCCTGGTCTAAAACTACGCTGCCTATTATACAGGCCCTGGCCGGCGGCACTCTCTTCTATGTAACTGTTTGTGAAGTTATACCGCGCGAAAAAGCACGCTGGCATAAAAATCCCCATCGTCGCTGGGCGGGATTTGCGCAGTTTGCAATAGTATTCATGGGCTTTGCAACAATGTGCGTTATAAATTATTATCTCGCTGGTACGATACATCTCATATGACTGATTAAGCATATGCTTTAATTATTAATTATATTTCAGATGACTAAGAATCTCCGCATGCTATGCATTGTTAGAAATTTAAACGCAAATACTGTAAATGTAATTTTAATGTTATTTTTTACTGTGTTGTTAGATTGTTAAGTGGTACGATTTTTGAAACTTTTTGTAATACTGTGATTATAAACTAATTGCAAATATTAAACACCCAAGCCAGTTAAAAACAAAAAAAAACACTATGTTCTTTATATCTACATTTATATTTTTTTGCTGTCTCCAAGGTATCTATATTTTGTTATCCTTAATATTAATGGTAATCAAAAAAATGTTTTCATTCAATTTTTTGATTTTATTACATACTAGGTATATCAATCATAAAACATCCTCATCCTAATCGATTAAATGTAATTGCATACACATTGGCTTTTATCAATTTGTTTTAAACCAATTAAAACAACATTTATGTAACTACATATTCATATATGAATTATGTTCAATAATTAAATTCTATATATATATATAAATATACACACACACATATATATATATATATATATATATATATATTTATATATATTATAAAATGTATATATGGTTTGCTTAAAGTTGAATTGTTGGTGGTAAAACGTAGCAGAAATAAAAAACCACATATTGCGAACTGTTCGATTGCTGGTCTGATATTGAATTTTGCATACGCGTGTCGAAAATATATTATTTGTTTTTCTTTGTTTACATATCGCTATATATATATATATGCATGTAAATTATGTTATTTTAATGTGTTTGTAAAAGTTGTATTAATTCTATGCAATTACATGCATGCTTCAAATAATTGTGTTCGAAACATTTTTTAATTTACAATCGAAACCGAAAAACTCATCTGGGCTCAATCATGCCATTGATTTTCATTGCTTACATATTTAAATATGTATTTATATCTATGCTACAATTCTCATGCAGACATACATGTTTGAATAATCGCATTGTAGCACTGGCAATCGAAAACGAACTTAAAACATAAATAAATCTAGTAATTAGAGTTGCTCCTTCGCCGCAGCACTAACCCCATTCTCGTCTTCATTATCCTCATCATCATCATCCACCCATTCGCTCATGAGACTCTTTAATTTCTCCTGCGTTCCGGTTAGTGACTGTGTCTTGCCGTCTATGGAAACTAATTCGCTGGTGTTTGGCTTCTCCTCGGTTTCATATGATGTTGCTGTCGTCGTTGTCGTTGCCTCAGCTTTTTCCTCGCTATTGGTCTCTGTGGATTCCTCTGCAGGCTCATCAGTTTTGGACACATTTTCATTCAATGCCTCGGATCCACCAACAACAGGTAGTTCAGTTGGCGACACTTCAACATCCTCTGGTTGTTCGCTAACCTCTGCATCGGGCTCAGGTGTATCTGTTTCGGCAATTAATTCTTCAATCAAACCTTTTCGTATATTCTCCGATTCTAAATTCTCATCCTCAACGCTGGTGACAGAAGTTTCGGCATTGTTTTCAGTAGCATTTTCGATACTGATATCAGTGGCTTCGGTTTCGAGCGTTGACGTTTGCGGGGCATCTTCCTTGATAAATTCCTCCTGAACCTCATTTTCCTTTTTAATCAGCAAATCTTCCTCCTTTATAGCTATCTTTTCGTCCACGACCGACTCATCTACTGCATCCGTATCGCTCTTAATTACCTGATCTGCTTCTGGTTCATCTTCTTGGCTAATATCAGCTGTACTGGAGGTTGCAAGTGCAACGTCAGCTGTTTCAGTTGTGGCCTCCGCTTCATCATCGCCCTTGTGCAAGCTTTCCAGGGCCAGGTCAATATCATCTTCAGGCTCAGGTTGTTCGCCCATAGCTCCTTTGACCTCTTCTGCAACCTCTGGCGATTCTTTCTCTGTAACAGCTTCGGAATGATCAGGAGCCATTAGTTCTGTGGTCGCAGGCTTGTCATTAACATCATCTTCGTCCTCGTTCTCATCCTCCGTCCAATCGCCCGTTAGCTCTTTTAGCTTTTCGCTAATGTCATCTCGTCGCTTATCTGCCTTTGGCTGCAATTCGATATTATGTTACATTAGAAATGGGATACACTCTGCACCAATTATTTTACTTACTTCTTTACTGTTCTGTTCCGTCTCCAAGTCATGTTTAGATAATAAATTCTCTGCCCATTCGAGATTATCCATGGACTCTTTACTCTCGTCAGCCGCTTCGCTCTTTTTGCTGCTGCTTTCTACAGAACCAGCGCCCAGTTCACTATAAATTTGACTGTCATCGTATTCTTCTTCGGTTCCCGCTGAGGACTTGGCATCGCCTTCCTGTTTAGCATCACTTTCGGGCTCACTGAGCACCATTACAACACCACCGCTGGGTGCGCCAGCTTGCTGTTGATTCAGCTGTGACAGTATCTCCTTTCGTTGTTCATCAGTCAGCTCCACCTCGTTACCATCGGCACCAACAAACTTGACTTCTTGCTCATGAGGCTGCTGGTGCATTAATTGGTCTGATTCTGCTTCTGTTTCTACGTCTTCTTGCTCATCGCATGCTTGCTGCTGTATTACGGCACTGGTGGCTGGCAAGCTGATGTCGGATAAAATGCGTACCTTTTCTTCTTGAATAGGTTCATCCTCTGCCTCCTCCTCCTGACCATCTTCATCATCCATTTGATCATCTTCGTCCTGTGAGACCATATATTCCTCATCGGTTTCATCAATGATGCCATCCTCTAGCGCCTGTGCCTTGTGATAGCTCTTCATGTGCCTGTACAGCTGCAGCTCCTGCGCAAACACCTTGTTACAGTAAATGCACTGCTGTTTGTTTTCATCCGTGTGAGCCTCGTTAATATGTTGCTCCAGTTCTCCCTTGCTTAAATAAGTGCGATTACACAGCGCACATTCGGCAAAGCTATAGAGCAGCGATTTGATCTGATGCTCTGTGTACATATGAAAATGCAGCTCGCGATTGTTGACTGAACGCCAACCGCAATGTTCGCATAGCGCTGGATCTATTGTCTCCTTGTGAGTGTTAATCAGATGGCGACGGAAACCACGATACGATGGAATGCTGATTGGCCGACCATTGACACCACAACGCAGACACAGCCAAGGACCTGTTTGCGAATAAAATTCGGATGTTTAATATCATAGCTTAAGTGAACCTTAATCTTAACTAGGGAAGTGTTTAATATAAACTCTTACCTGTTGTGTTTTCAGCGCCAAGTGCAATAAGCGCATGCATCGTCTTACTGTCAATTCGACGCTTTTGTGCCGCAGCTACCGATGTTGCCGACGTGGAACCCACTGTAGCCGATGAAGCGGATTGTGACTGTGTTGTATCGCTAGATGACAGTTGTGCTGTCGTCAATTTCTGTGTGGACTTCTGCTGCTGTGTGGTTATCATCGGTTTGTCAGGCTTGAATGAGACATGTAGTTTTTTGTGTGGAGACGTGACATTGGCCTGGGGAACTGTTGTTGTTGGTACTGGGGAGTCACGTTTAACCGTAGTTGTCGCTTTCTCCACCGGACTGTTGGGCATTATTTTCAGTTTGATATTCTTGTGACCCTTAACAATATGTGGATATTGGCGCAGTACTTCAGCTATTATTTTTGTGTGATTTAACTTCGTGTTTGACGAATCCTTCACAATTATCGTAGGCGTTTGGCTGGGCGAATCCTGTTTGAGTATGATTGTTGTTGTGCCATGCTCCATCTGCGTCTGCGTACTAGATTGTACCTGTTGCTGCGTTTGCTGTTGCTGCTGCTGTTGTTTCGATGTTGATGGCTGTGGCGGCACATCATCGTCGTCATCATCGCCTGTGTGCACATCATCGTACAGCATCATGTTATCATATTCTGGATCGCCATGATCCCCAAATTCGGCAGCAATTTGTTTGCGCATACGCTGTTGCTCTGCGAATTCCTTAACCTCCTCCAAACTTGGCTTTTTCGACGGAGGTGATAGCAGGCTGGTCTGTGCCGGTCGTTTATTATTGTTATATCCCTTACGCAGCTGTTCAAACGGTGAGGTGGGCTCTTGCTTAACATATGTGGTAGTTGTCGCTGATTCCACATACTGCGTGCGATTGTTAATGCCACCAGATCGTAGTATGGTTGGAGTGTTCAATCCACGTGGTTGTTGGACATTAGTTCGCACTGTGCTGGTGCTAATGGGAGCGATTCCACCGCGATTTTGAGGTGTTGATATGGACACGCGCTGCTGCGTTGTGTTAACATTGCCGCCGGGTACCACAGGGCGTCGTCGAATGCCTTTCGGACTGGGAGGCTATTAGGTGTGAAGAAGATATAAATGTTTTAAAATTGAGAAAATTTATGAATAATGAAATCAACAACTCACTCTTTGTTGCCGATTCACGTTCTCCATGGTGCGACGATGTGCCTCCAATAGCTTGAGCAACACCGTCATGTTCATTTCCTTGGCGGTGCGCAACAGTTTGCCATACATTTTTAGTTCAAACTCCAGTGTACCTGTGTACATGAAGTTGACAATGGGCACCACAACATCCGCTTGAAATTCGGCTGGCATTATTAGTGCGTCGTCAATTATTTCACATGTCTGCTCCAGCACGTTAAAGTAATCGGTGCAAGCACTTAACACCAAGCGGTGTACCTTCAATTGTGAATTATCTCGAAACTGTAGTGTTAAATCACAATAGTCCGTTTTGTTGAAGAAATTTTGGAGCTTCTGGAGGAAGAAGACACCCCAATTGTCCACTTTCACGGACTTCACTTCACCCATATTGTTAGATACTTTTTAAAAATGCTGTATTATTAAAACGCGGCCTCCCCGTCGCGATGTCGTCTTCGGTTGTCGTTGTTTGGCTTTTCTAGCGTGCGGCTGGCGCAACTGTACTCCGGTGGGGGCAGGAAATTTCAATTTAGGACACGGTTGCAGTACGGCGTAGTCACATGGATATGGAAAATATGTAAAAGCTTAATTTAATCAAATGAATTGATAATATAATAATTTAATTTTTTTCACAACTTAAATGCGGCACCCGGGCGTCGATTGATTTTCAACAAACATTAACTGCCCGTGGCGCGGCAATGCAACTTCTATGTGCGATTGTAGTATATGTGTGTGAACGCTAGGGATGGGCGTATGCAAAATCAACACGAAATCGAAATTTAACACGCACGAACAAAAATGTACAATACTTTGTCCTATTAACGTATTTTCCAATTAGTAATTAAAGTTCAAATGTTTAATACGATAAGTTGGAATATTTATCAACCTATCTATTTCGTTTTTAAGTTTATTTAAGTAACTTTTTTCGTGTCTATACATTCCAAGAAATTCACGCTCCCAACTCTAGTGTGTATGCCACATATATACGCTTGTGATGTGTATGTGAATGCACTGCACATCGCCTTTGTTTTTTTTACCGATTTTTACCATAAAATGTTTAAATTGGTTACGAAAATGTTAAATTTACTATGAACGTGCTCAGATTTTGCTTCTAATAAATTGGCGGTTGCTTTTCACATACAAAACGTTTATTTGCACACACTATCGTTATCGCTAAGCTCTACTATAATGTCATTATGCAAATCAAATATGAAATACAATATAAAAATCCCGGGAAAAGTATTACACTTTCTTGCAACGTTATTTATGCATTAAACGTACATTAATATTTTATTTCACACTATTTTTACCGGACAAATTTAATTTTTTCCGTGAAACAAAAAAGATGGCGTCAGAGTGACCTTATTAAAAATCCAGATATCTATTGAAGCATCTGTCACATTATCGATATTTTTATTAATCGATTTTAGGAGGAATATTTTTATTTAAAAAAATAAATACTTGGGCTAATGTTTGGTTTACTTACTTAACATTAGATAAGTAAATCATTCAAAAGGGTAATTTGTTCGGTAAAACAACATTATGTACGGAATCGGAGCACAATTCAAAAAGATCCAATGGCGCCGAGATTAGCATTGGACTGCTTATCGATATCAAAACCGATTACTAGCTGGTAGTGCATGAAGCACGAAAAAAATAAAAAACCATCAAATCTGACAAAATGAGTGCCCGGCATAAGGGAAAATTCAAGCGTGGATCTGGTGCTAGATCTTATCGCAACGTCAAGTCAAATCAGAACTGCGCACGCAGTTTTGCTCAACGGGAAAATGAATTGTCCAAGGGTATTGCCACCGATAGCGACAGCAATGATTCCGATGCGTCAGGAAGTGACAATAATAGAGAAGGTCTTGGACAGCCACCAGATTTCGCAGTAGCCATGTGGGATCTGAACCATTGTGATCCGAAAAAATGTTCTGGAAGGAAGCTGGCGCGCCTGGGTCTCATCTCCAATTTGCGCCTAGGTCAAAAGTTTCCGGGACTTGTCCTTTCACCAATAGGCCAATTATGCGTTAGTCCACAGGATCGGGAAATTGTTACTGCTTCAGGAGTGGCGGTCATCGACTGTTCTTGGGCGAAACTGGATGAGACACCTTTTAATAGGATGCGTAGTCCCCACCCACGGCTGTTGCCATTTCTAGTGGCTGCCAATCCCATTAATTATGGAAAGCCATGTAAGCTGAGCTGTGTGGAGGCAATAGCAGCTACAATTTACATATGTGGCTTTACTGAAGAGGCACGATGGTTCATGGGCAAATTCTCCTGGGGTCATGCATTTCTGGAGCTAAACGAGAAGCTGCTCAATGCTTACGCGGCATGTAAAAGCAGCGACGAAATTCTTAAAGTGCAAAATGAATACCTGGAGGCAGAACAAAATGAACGAGATAAACCCAGGGATCTGAAGGAGTTTTATCCAACCAGTAGTAGCAGTAGTAGTGAGAGTGAAGAAGAGCAGAGTTAGACTAATTTTATTTGTTTACACAAATTTGTTATCAATGTTTTTATTTTACAAGCCAGTTGTGAAAAGCAACTATCGAATTAAAGGCTAAAAACTACAATTATCTCCAGATCAATAAGTGCAGTTTAAGTAAGTTACTTTTTGGTAGGCTAATGTTAAAGCTACTGCGCATTACGCACATATTCCGGATCGACATTGATAAAGTTTGTCATGCTAAAATACATGGCACTGTTCTTCACCAAAAACTTGAGGAAATCATGCAGATGCGCAAGCAACGTTTGCATTGCCTGTTGGTCAAGTGCCGAGTAGCTTAACATGGAGCCCAGTCGTACAAACAGGCGCAATAAATGAAATGAGCCGTATAGCTCAGACAAAGGTGTATCCGGGTGTTTTTGCATAATATCCGTATACTGGGTACGCTCAAACTTATAGAGCAACTGCGAGCCAAGCATCACATTAAAATACTCTATAATTCCATCAAGCACATCATTAATAGCCACCTCTTTGCTGGCACTGGTCGACTTCACAGACTTCTTGTGAGCCAAATACTGTTCAGTTATCTGCTGCACTGTAACCTTGGCTGGCAGCTCTAACAGTTTATGTTCACGCACGACGGCATACCAATCGTCGGTTAGATAATGCTTTAGTTCATCTGGTATTTTGATTTTCACCTCTAACTTTGTTGTGTAAGCTTCCTCGCTCTCCACACATGGGGAATCTGTAGCCGCCGCAGTAGCAGCAGGTGTTGTTGTTGATGGCTGCTGCTGTTGTGGTGTTGCGATCGTCGTGCTCGCTTCTGTACCGTTCCCAGTTGTGGACGAACGCTGGTGCTCGATACTGTTTTGAGAGCTCATGCGTTTTGTTTTTGGCGGTGCTGGCGCAACCACCTCATCTTCCGTGACATCCGCAGCAGCTGGTGCATCTTCTTTCTTGTCAGTGCTGCCTCCAATGGGGGTGCCTGGACGTATCGCCGCCGTAGCAGACTGAGTGGACTTACGGTTACTGCGACTAGTTGTAATCGTGGTAGTACTGGTGCTTGTTGTGGTGCTGCTGCTATTGCTGCTGTCATATTTGGTTGCCGATGCAACAGTGGTGACCGGGGTGCTGGTGGTACTGTTGTTGACGCTAGTGTGCGGCAAAGATGTGTTGCCATCTTTGGAGGGTGTCGAAGCACGAGATTCATTGCCAACTTGTTCCATTTTCTTTGCCTTTGCACTGCCTAAGATGTAGTGGAGCAATAACTGAATTTAAAGTTTGATTAGTCACAAATATTTGAATTACCCTTCTTGTTGTCCTTCTTCGATCGTTCGCCGTACACTCGCGATACTTCCTTCTGACGCTTGACGTTCTCGTCATTGTATTTTAGCACTCGACTCTCAGGAACCCATTCATCCCAGCTACATTTTGCAAAAAATTTAGTTTAAAACAATGATTAATTTTACACATCATACACTATTTCATACTTTTTGCTCCAGCCCGCATAGTGTATGTAGTACTCAACCGGCGTAGTTTCGGGTTTTGTTTTGAGCACTTTGGCTTCGTAGATAAGAGGCCCATGGAAGCAGAGCACACGTTCCCCTACAAAAGAGCTTTTTAGAAAATATACTACTGCCTGCAGGAGTCATACTTTTACCATCGGCAAACAAAGTAGCTGTATCGGTTGGCGCCCAATTATCCATTTTTATGGGCTTTACTTCTCCCATTTTTTGTGATTGAAAATATTTGCCAAGGCGTCGCAGCTGATTTGCGCAGGTTGGCAGCCCTGAAATCTATGTACATACTTATTCCGCCGATTATTCAGGGCTTCTAAATTAATCAGACAATAAAAACCCAATAAAATGCAATATAAAGATAATTTCTAATTTTATTTACAAGCTGTTACTGCTTACATCACAATAAGATTTATAGTTAATGTTTTGCCGTTGATGACTTCGTTAGTTCCTCCTCTTCCCAAGGACGCGGACCGCGCTTGTTAGACCAATTGTCAATATCGATGGATTTAACTTTATCATATTCTGTTTCAAGCGTTACTTCTTGGCGTTTCTTCATACTAACGCCAAACTTCTTCATTTCTTCCGGTGTCACCGGCTGCTTTTTGGCGTACTGATATCTGCAATCATAACACCTGTGTTAGGACATGTGAGTTGATGTAAAAATTTCCGCTTTGGCTTACCTTAGATTCGAAAACTGTTGTAGTCCAAAAGAGCCAGCCACCATCATAATTAGAAAAGGTATGCCGTATTTGATTGACTTTCTTTTACTATAATAATTCAACTTTTCTATAAAAGACATTTTATTTGTGTTATTATTATGAAATGATAACACACGACCCCGCCAGGGCTGGCATGTTATGTTTACTACACTTATCGATATTTAAGAAGCATTACGATAGGTTGGGCGGTTTTGTTTAAAGTTAATGGGGAATTTTAAATTTAAAAGAAAATTGGATTTTTTTTAATAAAAGCATTTAATATATGCAGCTGTTGTTTGGGTTTTTCAAAAATAGTTCTTTTTTTAAGCACACGTCCTTGGTGCCTTGCCAAATTCTTTAGATGAGTACGAGAAATTTCTAATTCGCAATTGTTTTCCGGCTGACAAATAAATGTGCACGCTTCTTTTATTTACATACGATTTGGCGATAAGTTCAAGGTCATCTAAGCTTGTGTATGTGCTTGTATTGTATTTTGCAAATAATTGACAGTGACGTTGTTTAAGAGCACCAACAAGCTTTTCACATGCACACCACGATATTTGATATGGAGCGAACAGCAAGCGCTGTCTGTGGCTTACCTTGGCCGTTATGCAGCGACTAGGCAAGGCAAGTGGCTCATTGCAAAGATTTCCTTTTAGTACCACAGCTCAACCAGTTCGAGTTCGAGTTCAAATCATTCACAAGGAGCCATAACGACATCGACATCAACAGCGTCAGCGACGCGACTCGGCGACAATTGAGTCATCAATTACGCCGGCGCACCGCGGGACGTCGACACGAGCGCGCCACTGAGACTGGGTTGGTCCGTCTGCCTCCCTGTCTGCCCCTCTTCTGTCAACGACTTTACAATCGATCTAAGATTATTTTTCAATTTCTGTTGCACCCTACCTGCAAAATTTAGAGCTGCTTTGTTGCGCATTTTGCCAGCAACATATTACAAGCGTTAACAATATGTCGCCTAGGCTGAAGGTTTTATACTTTTTCACATTTTTGACCAAATATGGATGTAATTTTGCTAACAAGATTGTGCACTTGTTTAAGCTTGAGCAAAAAGACAAAATTGTACATATTTTTTTTAGAACTATATCTATTTGAATTATGAAAACTCCGTTGTATTTCATACGTGTTTCACCTGTTTTCCAATGGCCATGATTTGATTTTTCATATTTAGCAAGTTGTTCGGGCCTTTTGGTTATTACAATGCTATCATCAATCCATGGCCTTTCACACACATAAACATATGTATGTACAACTTAAATGATGGCAGTTGGTTTCATGTTTGCCAATTGCCAAAATGTTTTGAATGAAAACTACGTCATTATGTGGGTGTTGCTTGGATTTAATTATAAATTCTTATGTATGTATATGCCCTCATTGCTGAACAGCATTTTCCAAAGAAAATCAAGACGCCGGAGAAGAAATATATAGAATTTTCAAGTCTTTTTAAACAACATATTCAAAGAAATATGAATAATTTAAAGAGAGTTAAAAATCAGAATTCTAATTCAAATTTTAATTTATTATGGTTAATACTTTTAACAACATTGAAATAATTTTATCTACAAGGGAAGAGTCGAAAGGTAGCAAAAGGCAACCTTAATATGGTTTTAGAATTTAGAAGCAATTGTTTTAAAATAATATTTTAAAATTAAAAAACAATTTAAATGCCAAAATGAGTAAGAAGTCTAAAATATTAATGAATAAATATATATACAAAGCATAAAAATCACTATTTAATGATTTAAAATAAAAATAATTATATATTTATTCATTATAAAATTTCCATAAAATAATGCAATACATAGAACAGACCAAACAAAAGAGATTTTATATTAATTTGTAATATTTATTATTAATAATTTATTTTTATAGAACTTATAACTTATCAAAATTTATATTTTTATATTATTCTACGTCAAGTTCCTTTACAAATTTAAAAGAATTAAATTTTAAAGTGCAAAAACATACATAATCACTGTAATAAAGATAGAGAAAGAGCAAATAACATATAATATATATATATATATATCTTGAAAAAATAGAAAAAGATATTACTAAACCAAATTGTATGTGCGATAATATCATATCTATATAAGCTTATTATTACTAAAGAGTGCGTGCTAAATAAAGTATATTGGTATCTACAAATATAGAAAAATATCTGTAGCTGTTAATCGGAAGCTGCTCATGAATTATTTAGTTAATTTTCACGTACTACAATGGTTTGTGAGTCATGACTGGTTTTCATTTAATTAACATTTGCATTTGTTGTTCCATTTCAAATACTATGTGGTATATGAACATTTGTTCCATGCCAAAAATGACGTTGAAAAATCTATAAAAAATACGGCAATTACGTATATAAGATATATAGCATACAGATATGTAAATTTTTTGGGAAATAAGATTTTGTTTTTTGGCATATCAATAACTGAATTTTATAAATAGATGCAAAATATCAAAAGAGCAAAACAAAAGAAAATAAATAAAAATAAAGCTACGCATACATTGACAAAGCGAAAACTTTGTAGCTGAAATACTGGCAGATAAAGCTTTTTCAAAAATAAATAATGGGAAAATTTTACGAAAATGTTTGCTGAAATTCTTAGCGCCTAAAACACACACACATACATAAGCGCACGCATACAAATGCAAGAAAGAGGAACAGGTGAAAGCAACACTAAAAGTTAAGCAAAGAGAGGGAGAAATAGAGAGCGAAGGCAATTTCAATGGTATTTGTTGTTATTGTTCACTGTTTTTCTGTTCTTTTTCTGTTTCTTCTCGTACTTATGCAGAAAAGCGTTCGTAAATTGAGAGCCATCAAATGCAGTTCCAAAATAAAAATTTGAGCGGCCAGCGAGATTTGTGTTGAGCATGCAAAACGCATGGCAGCAGCTGCTGAGCGAAGCGACGACGCGAGGGCGCTTCGACTTGGCGTTGCCCAAAAGTATCTGACAGATACTTTAGCGCGCTCTCACACTTATACTTGCCCACACACACAGACAGTCAAGCACGCACACAAATGCAAACAGCTTGAAATCGAAAAACAGCGGGCATCGAACGTCAGTATATTGAATAAATATTTTCAGTTGAACATCACAATCCGTTCAAGTCGCGGATAACTCTGAATAAAAGTTTTGTAAGTAAAAGTAAAAAAAAAACAAAATTAATTTGAAAATTCTTACAATATTTTCAAACGAAATTAACTAATTAAATATTCAAAAAGTGCTATACGTTTTATACATCCAATATTAAAAGGACATTATCAATAGCATATTACATAATCAAAAAACTTTAACAATATATAATTTTAACAAACATTTCAATTTAACAAAGTGCAGTGTTCAGAGTTCAGACAACAAACCGCCATAATTTTTTCTTCAAAAGTATTTCAATCATGTAGATCGACTCGGTTCAAAACCCCAAATTGAGGTTAAGCAACTTTGGCAACAAGATTAAAAGATGAACAAATAATTATAAATATAATCAAGAAAAACCCAATGACTTTTCAAACTTAACCACAACTTGACTTCTAGAATTTCAATTAGGCCCATTGCATTTGATATATAAAGATTCTGTATAGGTCTGCGAAGCGTTAAGAATTCTTAGTGTTGATAAATTATACATAAATATGTTAGTTTATGTAGAAATTGTTGTTGCAGAACAAAATGTACAACGATTCTTAATGATATTTCCTTAGCCAATAGATAGAATATGTTCGACAAGTCATTACAAGTTATAACTCTTTTTTTTTATTTTAAATTTGTTTTGCTGTATCCCTCTGCCTTATAATTTCAATTTCCGTTTCCAGCCTTTGTTTTTATTTGTAGTTTGCACTGCAAATTTGTATCTATGAAATTAGATACTGAACCACAGCCCACAACGTTCAGATCTATGTGTGGCAAAAAGTAGGCGAAACGCTGAAGAATTTTTTAAAAGCTTTGTATTAAGTAATATCTATTTGAGCGGATATTAGGAAATATTCAACAAATGGCACGCTAGGTTATTTTTAGCATTTCACCGAGAGATTTTCAAGAGAGCTTTCGAAAGCTTTTCAATGTTGCCAGGAATGTTGAAACATTCTTCTCACACACACATTCACATACATGTGTGAGACCCACAAATATTGGATATATATATATATGAATGTGCATAGTATATCTATGTGTTAAAAATAGATGAGCAAGAACGTTTTATGTATAACAAAAAAAAAATGTTTTTTCTATCATGGATAATTTGGAAAATTTTGTGCTTGATTCAGGTTGAATTTCGAGGTGTTGTAAGAAGGTTGGTTATTAATTAAAATATAAAAGTTCTTATTCTAAGTAGGAATTAAACTGAACCACTTTTAAACTGTTTCACAGACTGAAATCACATTATCATTTAATTTATATCACAGTCTATTTTATTCGCACTCTGCAATCACTTGCCAGCACTTTAAGCTCAATAATACTTGAGTTATACTATAATTATATTGTGTTTAAGCCCATTTTTTATATAAACAAACATATGTATGTCATTGCCATTTTTCAAGATGCCAAAATTATAAAATTCCATGTGATTTTCTGCTGAGTAAACAAACAACATTCATTGTGTCACCTCGACATATTCAACATTTAATACTTATTTACCCTCAAACTTACATTCAAACCCATACCTTCTAAGTTGTCGTTTGTCTCTATGGATTGTCGGACAGGTCATATAAAAAAGTGCCTCGATTGCAATTTTATTTAAAAATCCCATTCTTCAATCTTTGTTTGTTCGCCCAAAAGCCTGGAATCTACCTCAGAAGCTATAGTGTAAACAAAAGTATTATAAATAAACCTATATGCAAGAATTAAAATATTTATATATACACATATAATAAGAAGTCCGATTATGAACTATAAGTGTGGTCTTAACCCAGAAATTGACTCCATTTGTTTAGTATTTCAAGCATGACAAACTCACATGTTGGTCAAGTATTATATACAGGGTTTGCCCAAAGCCTGTTCACATTTCTCTGGCGACCAGCTGAGTCCACAGATCTCTCACAGTGACTCAGCCTGCCAATAATTGCGTACTCTGCCTTATCAATTTGACTTTTGTACTTCTCAAGACAGTGAGAGAGAAGAGTTTTCACTCTAAGAAAGAAAGAAAGCTAAGAAAGAGTTGATCTTACGTCCTTTACGAATATATATACTTTTTTCTCAGTTTTTACACAATTTTTTTAGTTAAAATAACAGTGAGTGTTTATCTATATCGGGAATACTTCAGCTAGTATATTAGCTTGAGTTCATTAATAATGGTTCCCTTATTTTACACTCAGAAATAAAACTGATGATCCTTTGTGTTAATGCACGATCATTTGATAATAAATCCCAAACAGTTCTCAAGAATTTCGCTGACTTTAAGCTCATGTTCCAATGAACTTTCTTAAGTTCTAAATCATTCATTTTTGTTCCTTAAATGTGCAGTCTGTATTTATTAGGTTCACGCTCAGACACTCTTCCACTGTCTTAGCTCATCAGACTGATTTTAATATTTATCTGGCGTATTTTATTGCACATGTGGTTGTTGTTGTTATTTTTGTTGTTGATTTCTGGTCAATCATCTCACAGTAAATCATTTAACGAAATAGTCGGCGAGGCGTAGCGCACGTTTATCAACGATTTGTTTTGTACCCAAAACGAGAATGAGAAGAAGAATTGGTGGGATGAGCTATACGAAGTTAATACTTAGTTATGCAGCTCACATCTGACATACCGAAGCTGTGAGCATTTCTAAGTAGAGAGTTACCAAAAATTGTGTCAAATGTTATTTCTAGATTTAAAATTCGATTGGTAAGACATTTGAGATTTGCAATTAAGTGTTATACATGTGGCAACGCTATGAAGTTCAATATGCAGCGCCATATTGATCAAATGGCAACACTGACAAATTAATAAGTGTGATAAGTTTTGTTGAGAGATGAGTAATTGAAATCGATTCCGATAACATGTTTACATTAACATGAACAAGAGAAACTGAAAGAAATGCCAATCAAAGTTGCTAAACTACACTTTCTTTCTTTTGTAGCGATTATTATCGTAGAATTTGTTGTTGTTTTACAACAGTTGTAATAAAGTCTATTATCAATTTGATTTTGATTTTCAGTTTCTTTCGAGTAACAGTAAAATAAAAAGCCATATACCATGGATGCCATCAAGAAGAAGATGCAAGCGATGAAAGTCGACAAGGATGGAGCTTTGGAACGTGCTCTCGTCTGCGAACAGGAGGCACGCGATGCCAACACCCGCGCCGAGAAGGTAAGCACTCAACCATGCAACATGTTGCACTGCCGCATATACCCCACCTACCACGCACTAAACGATGCGCGAATGAAGACGAAAAGATCATTTGTTATTACAAAAAGCATAATTGACGGCCGTTAACTTGTTAACACATGCATTTACTTACACTTAATGCTCTATTTTTGTCTGCTCATATTACCTGTAGGCCGAGGAAGAAGCTCGCCAGCTGCAAAAGAAGATCCAGACCGTTGAAAACGAATTGGATCAGACCCAGGAAGCCCTTACCCTTGTCACTGGCAAGCTCGAGGAGAAGAACAAGGCTCTGCAGAATGTAAGTACAAACAATGATTATTATTCTGAAAAAATGTTATAGAATATATTTAAGTTAATTCAAAAAAAAAAACTATTTGAGCAAAACATGAATCCGATTAGAAAATATCTCTATAACAATAGCCTTTTATTATATAATATATTATTGTTTTTCTTTAAAGCACAAGGCTTAAATTTAGTTTTATACTTCAAATATTTTCTTATAACCTGTCTGCCTGGCAAATTTCCGCATTGTATTTCGATCACTCTTATATATTGATTGCAACTTTTATATATAGTTGAATAATTTTGAACCAAACTTATTGACACTACATCTTATACGTCTTGAGCAGTATTTATGGATTCAATAAAATGATCATTAAAATCTTCAGTACTGGAAGCTTTTAGAAATTTAGGTTTCACAAGAGTTATATAAGTAGAAGAAACTACAACAAGGAAAATCTATAAATATAATGAGGTTAAAAAGGTGAGATCATTAAAAAGTATTTGGAAAAGAAATTTGTAAATTTTCTTTAGAATATTTTTAAGAATATTTATGTATGTATTATAATGTCTATGCTCTCAATGAGCATTGTTTTAAGAAACCAACAAAAAAGCAAGAAATACACTTGAAATCAATACTAGAATAAGACTTTTACGACTTTATATTTATATGTATAAACATTTTGGTGACAGCAAAACTGCAGTAAATTGGGGCCAGGTGCGGGTCTGTGTACGAAAATCTGTGCCATCTGGTCACCATTACAAATTTCACCCGTATTTTATGAGATGATGCTAATTTGTTGGCACCTTCAGATAAATGTTTGGGGAAATGCCTTTTGTATGTTTGTGCTTATAAATTCCACAAAAAAATAGTTTGGAAAATTTTTAAATTTGAAATGGAAATTCAAACAAAAGAAAAAATATCGCCACGCAGCAACAAAATAATTTGCTGTTGGCAATGCCTTTGGTGAGCGCTATTTTTAAATGCGTGTGTGCAGCACATGAAAATAGCTTTCGGTAGGTGTGAAAGAGACGCACTGAGATAGTGCTGCATGTGCGTGTATGTGTGTATCAAATAACAAAAAACCAAAGCCCAGTGTATGTTTTTTTTTTTGCTTTGATTTGGCTTTTGCCAAAATATTTGCTTGCGAAATTGTTCTTGTTTTCTGGTGTACTAGGAAAATTGAAATAGCGCGCAGTATTTATCACATTTTTCTTAACTTGTTCGGTGGTCTGCTGTTGCCTATTTGCGTTTCCAAACGAGAATTAAAGAAAATTTTTCATTTCATTTGAATTGGCTTGTCGTTCTACGAGACTCGAAAGTATTTCAAGGACATTTTGTTTTTGTTGGCATCCCAAATGGCGTTACAAATTGGCAGCATTTCAAAAAATGCTTAGTGCCTACAGGTAACCAACGTACTATCTCTATACGTAAATAAATACTTATCGGACAACATATGTAAATATATATTTTTTTTTTTACAAATTATCAATGTATATTATATAATATGACAAAACTTTTGTTGTCATTTGTTGCGCTGCTTATGTTGGCCCTACCCGAAACACTTAAATAGATAATGACGATGATTTTGAGATTCATACATGCATATATATACATACAACTTCGCTGAGTAATACGCGAAAATATGATAAAGAGAGAGCATGGCAATTAAATCTAACGAAAATGAAATTAACAGGAAAAATTCAATAGCAAAGCTCAGCTAAAGAGTGGTAAATTGAGAGAGAACTAAAATTTGTGTGAGTGGGCGTTGGGGCTGGCTGACTCTCACTCCTTTCCCCTTCTCGGCGATCACAGTGCACCACATATACATACACAAAAGTATTTATGTATATATGTATGTGCAAACGCATCCATAATGCTGACTCACTCGCACATGTGCCACACGGCCGCGTCTGCCGCTTGGTAGGGGGGCGCTGGCGCTCCCCCAACAGCAAAAACAACGCTAACGCTAGATCTGTCGTCCGTGCGAAGAGAGCGCTCGCCCTACTGAGCGAGTGAGCGCATGGCCACAAAAATTATCGCATAGCACACACACCACTTTCAAGTACAACGCCAAAGCAAGCAGCTACTGCCGGAGGGGCCGAAAAACCAGCAAGCAGCCGCCGCAGCAAGCCGCATAATTACAATAAATTAAATATAAATTCAAATAAATTAATTTAATTAATAATAGCATCATTTAAAATTTAATCAAAACCACTGGCTTTATTTAAATAAATTTAAATAAAATCTTAGTGATTTTCAATTACATAAATAAAATCAAACGCAAAAGTCGCTACGTTACAACGCCAACAACAACAACAACACATACACAACAGCAAAGCAGTTGTCGTCTATGCAAAAACGTGTAGCGGAAGTTGGCCAAATATAAAATTTTCTTTTGATAATTTCAACGCGCGACTGAAATTTGAAAAAAGAAGAGAAAATACTGTATTGGGTCATCAGTAAAAATAGAAGACTCAAACTAACGGTACTATGATCATAGCTGTTTGAACTACAAAAGCAATACAACACGCACCATATCACAAACAACAACAACAACTCATATTTAATATGTACGAGAAAACAACAATAGGAACTACAAAAGTTAATAATGTATATGAGTGGCAGAAAGTGAGTTATAACAAAAATCAAGCAACAACAACACCATCAACTAAGCTGAAGCAAAAGCAACAAAAGCCCACATTATCAAATAGTGCGAAAAATGCAACAAAAGCGCATACTGAACATTTTAAAACGGCTGCAATAGGAAAAACAGCTGTAACAACCTCACCAACACCAACATCTTCGTCAAAGCCGGCAACGCAAACGCCGCTATTCAAAAAATTCGTTGGCAACGCGGCAAGAAGACAAACTCTTGCGCACCAAATAAAACGCGCACACCGCCATCTATTGACAAGCGGCGGCAACGATAAGCAACCGCAAAAGCAAACGCATAATAATAAACAAACAAGTATATTAAAACAGACCATTATATGCAATGCAAAACATCTGTGTATTATATTAATATACACAGATGCTTTTCCTTGCATGCAAGTGCACAAGGCAATGTCAATTATAATTGCGATTTTAAAGTCTAATAAAAATGCCTTGCCTTGTGCACATGCTTGGTCACACTTTAAGCTATCGATATCGATATATATATGCAAATCAGCTGATTTGCGCGATATTTTTCAAGGAATGTCGATATCGATATATAGTAATATCAACAATTCCCATATAAAGCAGGTAGCAGCGCAGCTGCTGCAGGACAGCAGACAAAAACAACAAAACAGCAGCAGCAGCATCAGCGTAATAAACGCATATTGAATGCAAATAAACATTTGGTTTGCAATAAAAGTGATAATCAAAAGCATAAGCTAAAAAAGCAACAAAGTAAGCGTGGCGGCCGTGTCATCAGCAACAGTAGCAACGACGCTGACGGCGCTAAATCGGAGCTGTCATCACGTTGGTGCTCCATCGAGGAGCAGCTAAATGTGCTTGATAATCTGCTCTACTATGATGAGGAGGCTGAATTGTATATAGCGCAACTTTACGATAAATATCAACAGCTTCAGAACTCAACGGTTGTGGAAAGTGACTCAGAGGGCTCAGAGATTTGGAGCTGGAGTGACTACGAACTGGATATGTCCTATAACAATAGTGTCGATGACGATGCGCTGTCAAGCACCAGCGGTGCTGGCAGCCATAGTACCAATAATTCCAATTCCAACTCAGCAACGCTTGTGCCGTCCTCACTGAAACGACGCGGCCATCAGCATCATCCGCGCTTTGCGGGTACACGCCGTCCCAATGTACCCAACGTGCAAGAAATACTGGCTGCCCTCTATCGCGGCGATTCCAAGGGTGTGTTGTCCAATCTGCGTGGCGAGGTGCAGCCCGATCCAGAACCGGAGCTAGAAACAGAAGCACCTGTCACTGCGGCAAGCCGCAGTACACTAAGCCTGCCGTTAAGCGAATCAGTGACAAATTCTGTGGGAAGCAACAGCCCTACGCCCACGGATGAGAGTAGCATGTTGGATGATGCAACGGCAACGCAAACGGCGACAACTGTTGGCAATGAAGAGGAGGCAATGCCCACTGGTAAGAAGAAGAAGAAGAAAAGTGATAAAGGCGACAAGGAGAAGTCAGAACGTAAAAAGAAATCATCAACATCTGGGGGCAAGCGGGAGCGTAACAAACGCCAGGGCGGCGGCGGCATCATGGACGTCAGCAGCGACAGCATTGCCACAGATCTCAGTGCGGGCGCCATAGATGAGGGCATTGTGCTCAACCCTGAAGACGAGGACACCCAGGCGGCTGAGTGGTCAAAGCTGCGTTGCACCAGCGAAGCGGCCGAAATTGTTGCCGAACGAGAGGCGCGCCGTAACAAGGGACGTTGCGCTGATTATCCAGGCTTAGCGTTTGGAAGATCCATCTTCAGCTCCGACACAATGATGAAGTTCAACATCATTCGCAACGAGCTGCACAACATCATGAATACGCAACTCAAGCGGGTAATTAGCGGTGGGGCGGGGGCCAATCATTTATGAACATATGTATTTGCATTAATCATTTATCTGTTTATTTTCTTCAAGTCACCTTTGCTGTTATCGTCAAAAAGCGTTTTCGCCAATTTAGCAACAATACAAAAAAGTTTGGTTAGGTTCAAAGTAAATTCGTCTATTCTAGCTATGACTGCTCCAATTTTTGTTCTCTGTTCTTATTTTTCTAAACACACACATGCATACACTCATAAATACATCAGTATTTATATGTGTGTGCTCTGAACATTGCAAAGCGATTACGTCGTCGCCGCTGTTGTCGTTGTCTTCTTGCTTTCTTTGCTGTTCACTAAGTTCTTTTTCTGCTTTAACCCATTCGTGGCCCACTGTAGTACTTACCGTTGAAGTCTCTTGGCATTGCAATAGTTACAGACATGGAAATCTTGACCCAATTGACATACAAACATAGTATGTCATGAAGGTTTCTTTCGACGTATTTAACTCACACACACACACCCATAATCACTCGCACAAGATGTTCGCTTTCTTATTGCTCAGCACAAAACTATTTCAACTGTTTATCCAGTAAATACACATATTTACTTAATTGCCGACAATTGTTTAATTAGTTACGCAATTGCGCTTTCTGCATTTGGCACATTGTTGACCGGTTAACGGTATCTCGTGAGCACCTGTTGCTTGCAGTGTGGGCGTCTCTCTCTTTCACTCTTCCTATGACTGGCGGCGCCCAAAAAGGCAGCATATAAAGAAGCAGACAAAATGTTATTACACTGCTACAATTATCGTTGTTAGTAGACACCCCCCGCTCACAAACACACTCACACACACACACACATACAGAGAGAGGCACATACATAATTATTTTACAAAGCTTTAAAAATCTCCATAAATAGCAACAGTTGGCTTACAGCAGCTAAATACTAAAAACGTTTTCGACCAAAAACGTATTTCTTTTTAACTTGGCTCGACAATTTGACGCGCACCATTCTATTATTATTTATATTAAATTAAATGTATTCTTGCTTCACACATTCTCTACGTGTTCTCGCAGCCGAAGCAAAACGCCAATGACCTTCATACGACGTGTGTACAAAATAAGGTACCCCCCACTTTGGTAGTGTATGCACATAAATGTGTGTGGCACTGACGTTTACTTTTAATTTCTTTTCAATGCCGCATATCTGAATATGGGCAGGCGTGCTCATTTAATTGAAATTGACCATTGGCAATTTGTATTATCAACAATTATGTCATTTACCAAATACAAATATCGTTTCAACACTTGTTGCTCTTGCTGTCTATCGGTATCGACTTTTTGGGCAACAACGACAACTGATTAGTCATTGTTACTGCTTCTGCTTGCGTGTTGATAAGCCTGATAAAGCACCGGCATTATATGCTGTATTATACAATTAAATTGTGTGTTCGCAAGGGTAGGTGAGAGAAGAGGCAGGTTTACAAGCCACACACACATGCACATATGTACTCGCCGATAGTCGATGACAGATCTCTTACTCATTTGCACTGGCAAATGGGCAATTGACCAGACGTCGATGTCGTTTGGAATTTTGCATAATATTATTTGCATTGGAGAAAAAGGCAAAAATCTCAAATATTTCTTTACTAATTACTGCAAAAAACAACAACAAACACGACGACTAAAATTTTTAGCGGCTTTAACAGGTTTTCCATCGGGAAAGCCGCATATACAACATGCTAGCGCACTCGCACTTACACACATGTAGATATGAACGACACGACACATAGGCGAGGCATTGCCCGACTGGAAAGTCACACGACAAACACCAGTTGTCTCTTTTGCACATTATACATTAAACCACCACCGCCGCTTCGTAGACATGAGCATGCAAAGTGTTTCAGCGGTTCATTTCCAGTTACGTACTCACAAATGTCAGTCGCAGACTCGCGTCGTTTTGTCGTCTTCGTTTCTCGTGTGTGTGTGTAGTTTCTGTGCAGTTTACTGCTATCAGATACCAATATTAAAAGTATTCAAACATAAATTATATTTAGCAATAAATGTGTATCAAGTGCGACAGCGTATAAGCAGTCAAAATAAAAATAAAAAAATACACGACGACAGGCAGCAACGAAGCAAACCAGTAAAAGAAGAAGAAAAGTAGTAGAAGAGAAAGAAAGAAGAAAAAACCGGTGGTTAGCGCATACTCTTGTCTGTGTCGTCGCTTCGTTCGGTCGTTCGTTCTACGTGCGTGTGTTGGTGGTTTACGTTTCGTAAATTAAAAAAATATTTGGTGCTGCCATATATATATATAAAGAAATTTATATTTCAATTATAAAAAACGGGCAAAAGCCAATACCAGTGTGCTTCAGTGCCTACTGCCAACTAACCGCCCATTTAAGTATCTCATCTGTCTCTGGCTGCCATCGCAAAGTCCAAGTGTAAACACTTACAAAACACCCACAACTACAAGCACAAAAATGACGACCAGCATTCCACAAGGTACACTTTTGGATGTACTCAAGAAGAAAATGCGTCAGACCAAAGAAGAAATGGAAAAGTATAAAGATGAATGCGAGGAATTTCATAAGCGCCTTCAGCTTGAAGTTGTTCGACGCGAAGAAGTAAGCCTTTGATCTTATTACAAATTACAATTCAATTCAAATTAGCTGCTACTTTTGGTATAAAAATGAATGTAGCAAGGCCCAGAATATTTTGCATATAAAACCACCAGACACAGCAGGCAGGGCTCAAGATAGACAGCAACAGCAAGCATTTCTTCTCTCAGCAGTGCCAACGTTTCCAATGCAAATACATACGCACGCACACAGATACTGAGACATATGGATACAAATACAACTATACATTCTTGTCAGTGACAGACTGTCACAATCGTACCCTCTCTTTTGGGCGCTCTTTTCGTTCTTGCTCTCTTGCTCTCTGTCTCAACATTTGTTGTTTTGTTCCTCGGTGGTTTTTTTTGTCGCTGGCTGCGTTTTGTCTTTTGATTTAAGTAACTAACAAATTTTAACTTTTTTAGTGTGTGTGAAGTACACAGGGTGCTTCTTCATACAGTAGCTGACGTCTCCAGGGTTATTTTGTCACTACTTTTTTTTTTTCTGTTTAAACTGTTCTTATCTAAATTCATTCACCTTTCGAAATGAATGTTAGTTGGCTTATCGCCGACGGGTCGCTACATAGAATTACATTAGCATATATTGTATATTTCATGTATACAATTTACATAAGCTCATGCGAAAGCATCAAAAATAAAAGAAAGAAGAAATCTTTACAGTGATTTGTTTTGTACGCTTTCTCAGCGACAAAAGAAACCGGATTTTCTACTCAATCGCGAGAGCCACGGTGTTTAGATAGCGGTGTTCTAAATTCGATTAATTATGATTTTTACGCCGTGGCCATCAATAAATGGCTTCTTTTCATTTATGGATGTATGCATGTCTGTGCCTCGTCCGTTTTGGCACAAGCCCCCTTCTTCATAAACTTTTATGTGCGCTTATTTTGATTCTAATTAGACAATTGCGCGAGCGCGGCAAGTGAGCCATCATCGCTAGGTATGTAGGGCTTGTACAATACCCATGTATATGAATATGTATGTATGTGTGTATCTCTGTGTGAAATAAAAGTTTGAACCGCAATGACAACATTGTTGACGTCATTTTTGGCGAGCTTCTCGAGGAAGTTTGAATTATGTGTAGGGCAACAAGCGAAGAAATTCGCATTTCGAATTGTTAAAGAGCTTTTAAATCTTAAAAAAAAAGATTAACATAGGTCACATACAGCCATGGACATATAAATAGCACAAAAAAATATTCTGCACATGAAATGCTTTTTTTCCTAAGAAATTGTTTTTGAAAATAAAACAACTTTGGCTCTTCAAAGCTTAACTTAATTACTAATTAAGTGATAGAGAAAAATTAATAAAAGTTTTGAAATAAAATAAATAAATATTAAAAAAATTAAAATATAACGAAAAGTGTGTGGTCACAGAAATAGCACAATTTCAAAAAGTTGCCATAATTCATAAAAAAATTAGCTTTTAAGTTATAACTGCTTAATGAATTTAATATTTAATTGAGTAACCATGATTTTGAATAAGATTGGTACATCTTTGGCTCATACTTTCCAGAAGCTTCCCACATCTCTCCTTCGGAATGGAGTTCCAAGCTTCTTGGACACCTGTCCACAATTCGTCCAAGTTAGGAATTTTTTTTTAAATCTTTACATCATTCCATAGGTTTTCTATGGAATTTAGGTAAGCGCTTTTGGCCGGCCATCCCAGGACTGCGATCGATTCGTCCTTTAACCACTTTTTAACGACTCGAGATGTGTTCTTTGGGTCGATATCGTGCTGGAATGTCCATTTTACAGGCATATTGTCAAAAGTAAATAGTTCCATTTGAATTGTGAGAATGTCCTCATATATAAACCGATCCATTACGCAATTAATTCGGTAGAGCGGTTCCACACCAGACCAGGACAATGCACCCCAACACATAATGGATCCGTCACTGCGTTTCATGGTCTTCAAAATGTACCTGGGACTAAGAGCTTGGCATTTTGGATGACGAACAAATGTTTTGCCATCGGGTTCCACTTTATTTATTTAGTTTCATCGCTCCATAGCACATTTTTCCAATAATTTAGACTCTTATCCCGGTGGGCCCGAGCAAAACTCATTCTTTGCTTGATGTTGCGTTTTGGCAGGTGGGGCATTCTTCTTCTATTGCGTCCAAAGAGCGACTAGTCGACTAGTCTTCTAGATACTAGTTTTCTTGACACATTTTACCCACATTCCTCAATTATTTCCTTCATAATTTCTCGAGAGGATTTAAAAAGGTCCGACTTGCTCTTTCGCACTTTGAGCCTATCCGTACAAATATCCGTTTCTCGTGACTTTGGCTTACGATTTTTTTTATCAGTCAAATAGGATGTGATTAACTTGACTAATTTAAGTGCATTATAGACAATTTTTCTGGATCATTTCATTATTTCGGCAATTTCAGCCACTTTTTTCCAGATTCACTCAGTGGGAATATAATCTTCCTTTGTTCGACGGAGATACACGTTCCACGACCCAATTTAGTATGTTTTTTGGTTAATTTAATTAATTTGGTACCAAAATATGTAAAATCAAACAAGAAAGTCAACGTAAAAATTTTTTACATCAAATTTTCTGTTGCTTCATCAAAATGTGCTATTTCTATGACCATGCAAAATAATTGCTCGCAAACGAAATATAGTGTAAAACAAAAGACGAAAGCGATAACTGTAAATTTTTTGCTTGTATACCATTAGAAAGAAAGCAATTACCATTTGAGATCAAAATTTTAAGGATCGAATGTAAAATATTGTGCAAATGATCGATGGAAATATTCTGTTAGGATTTGTGCTATTTATACGTCCATGGCTGTATATAAGAAAACTACCAACGGCACACCTCGAATTCATTTTTATCATCCGTTCGTACCCTCATTTCATCTATGCCCCGTTAGTTTTTGCTCTCATTTTTCCACGCTTTTGTCAAGTGATTGACGTTTAGTTTAGCCCCTCCAGTTTCACAAAAGCTAAAACAAAACATAATGTGCTTTATTGTTGATTTTTTTAAACAATGCTTTCAATGTCATTTTCGTTCATCCTCTCTCCCTCGGTCCGTAATCGTTCTCTTTACCGACTCCCCTCCTTGTTGTCTTGCAATTGAACACTGATAATTTCAATGCCTCATTGTGACAAATTGGTTTTGATTTGTTGCCTTTTACTCTCTGCTATGCGTATATATATGTATTTCGTAATTCCACGAGCAGAGCCAGTGCGAGATTACAACACATGATAGCGACAACAGCCATATGTATACGTGCATACCTATTTGTAAGCTGGCTGCTATGAAACCCTCTTCTAACAAAAGGGGCAGATTTTATGCTTGAGAGCGTTAGTTTTATACGATTTACAAGTTGGAAGTTGTCCGCTTATTGTTTTTATGGCTTATTTTTCGGTTCATAATTAAAAATGCATCATATAACATTAAAACACACCCTACGCACTCGAACGTAGCCGACTGTCTTTCTTATATTGTTGCTGTTATTGCTTTTTCGTTGCCACGGCAATTTGAGTCAAATATGAATTCAAGGTGTGTGTGACTAAGCCGTAAACAATTTTTTGTACAATTTCTTAGCCATGCAGCTTTAGCATACTCATGGCTATTATTATTTTTATTTATTATCATTTTATTTATTTTTTGCATTTTGCCGGTCATTTTTTACATACCGATCGTTTGTCTCTTTTTTCCTTTCTCCCTATGGTTCCTTGAAACTTGTTCTGTACTGCTTTGAATTTCTTTGGGCTTGCGTTAAAGAGCGTTTAATCTTCAATACGTTTTGTTAATGAGTTCAAAGCAAAGACCAAAATTCGCTTTGTTCTACGAAACCAAACGAAACTCAAGCTCAATGTATTTTGTTTCCCCCTTTTTGCTGTTGCTTCATCAACGGTTTTGTTGTTTGACTTTCGTGTGTGTTTGGAAAGCTACGCTGCTCCCCCTATTTGAAATGCTTTTTTATCGTTAAACTTACGCCTATACATGTGCATGTACAACATGCATGTACGTGTGAGTGAGTGTGTTTACTTGTGTGTGTGTGTGTGTTGTGTATTTTGTATGCTGCCCGTCGACTGTTTGGACGATGACGTAAGCCGAAGCGGCACGGTTGCTCTTGGTTCCAATTCATAATCACACGATACTTTTATGACGCTCAGTTGCCGCGTTCTAAGCGTCAATCGTACTACAAATTTACATCTATATTTATGTGTATACTCTTAGTAAATATTTGTATATGTATGTTTTGCCATGCAAAATTGGCAATATAGTCATCCCGTCCAGTGGATCTGGACTGCCTTGTCCAATTGTTGCCGCTTTTGGTCAAAGTTGTTTTAAGCCATTTTTGGGCGTGTGCTGCACACATTTAATTCATTTTCGCTTTTTAACGTTTGTATCTTTTTCATTCTGATTCTCATGCTTGTTGTTGTTTTTGTTGTCATCTGTAAAAGGCAATGGCACATCGCATGCGGCGGCGTCAATGTCAAATATTTTCCGTTCTTTAATGGGCATGTGTTTTATGTTGCGTTTTCTGTTTTGGGAAAACTTTGCTGGGAAAAACTTGTAACTGAAATTGTTTTAATTTTTGGCAAGGTTATTTCTCAAAGTATTGACGTCATGTGTGGGTATCCGCTGTATTTAATATCATTAGCTGTTGCCTATCTTTTGGGGCTGCCCACTTTATGAACATATAATCAAGTGAAATCGATATGTCCACAGTTGTCAGGTTGCTCATCAATTGACAGGCTTCATAGTGTTTACGGCTATCGATTACCCACGCAAACAAACAATGTTTAGGGCATATGACCTTGCCAAATTAACTGGCCAAAACGCTGACTCTTGCAAAGGTGGAAAAACAACTTTATTTTCAGATGGAACACAAGCTGCGGTTGACTCCAGATTAGATTGTATATATATATATGTCTACAAATATTTGAAGAGGGGGTTTTTAATGATAGAAAAGAGCGCAGATATTAGAAAAAAAAATTACATATTATTTTGATACCAAAAGTAGCAAAAATATTATACGTAGATAAGTGAGTGTATTTCTTGCTTTAATATTAAGTTTTAGTTTACATTTATAAGAATTAATTTTAGTTTTAAGCGTTTGTATGTTTTGCTATATTGTCTTGTTCGTTCGAACATCGAATATTTGTTTTATAGGCTGAATCTGAGGTCGCTGCATTGAACCGTCGCATTCAATTGCTCGAAGAAGACTTGGAACGCTCTGAGGAGCGTCTGGGTTCCGCCACAGCTAAGCTGTCGGAAGCTTCTCAGGCTGCAGATGAGAGCGAACGGTTAGTACAAGTTTCTTACATTATATTACAATTAATCTTTTCCTAAATGTCAAATTAAATACGTATGTGCTTAATTGATAAGTCTACAGGTTACCTAAGCAACTTAAGTATCAAGTTTAAAATCTACATACTTTTGTTATACATATAAACAATGCTCTTTTATAATTGTTTTTGAAATTTAGGATACGAAAAGCGCTTGAAAATCGCACAAATATGGAAGATGACAAAGTAGCTCTATTGGAGAATCAATTAGCGCAAGCAAAATTAATTGCAGAAGAAGCTGATAAGAAATATGAAGAGGTATAATTATATACATATTTCTTGAAACTCTCAAAGTTAGGGAATTAGGGCTATTAGGGTTATTGTCTTCTCGTCGTTTTCTCTTTGTTTCTTTTTCATTTTCGTTTAGTTTTTGAGGTTAGGTGCGTTAACAGTACCGTTACTAATTAGGTTGTGGGTTAAATACTGCGCTCTCTTACAAACTCTTAACTGAAATATAATAAAAGTATTCATAAAGTATTTTTAAGTTGAATAAAAACACCAATTTCTGTAAACAGCATTTAGTTGATAAGCACTACAACGTCGACCGCAGTCAACACCCAAGGATTGGAACCATGGATCGTATATTGTACCAATATAAATAGCTTATACTTATGTATATACACATTGTAATGATATATGGCATGTGTCTAGCTTATGGTAGTATCTTAGTAAATGGCTGTCTAAATATGTATTTGTTTGAATGTGAGAAGAGCTAAAACATTGCCTTGTGCTTTATATTAGTCTGATACGTTCAGAATACTTATACATTACTTTGTATACTCTGCATAATAGTTGCAATACACTATTTGTTTTTGGAGGGTAAATTGTAAATTATTTTGATAATTTTAAAAATGTCTCCAGTATTATTGTTATCGAAAACTCTACACAAAGCAGTGTTTCAGCTACTCGTAATATATGTACTGTTTTTTTCTTCTTCTAAATATTGACTGAACTGTAAAACTCAACAAGCAACAACAAATTCTTGTTTCTTTTGCAAAATTCTCAAAATATGTACTATGGAACGAACTAAAAATCAATCAAAACTACCTAAAATACGAACATAATTCTCCTGTCCAAAACTGTCTATATCTCTGTGTGTATCAATGCGATTCCATGTGTTTGTCGTAATGTCAACTACAACCAACAACAACTCAATACTTTCTACACCGATGTGGATGTGATGACGTCGAATGATTCACGACAAAAACAAAAAATGAACAACATTTTGGGGCTGTACCAAATGACAAATCCAATGACAAATCATCGATATATCAACTTGGTCACTGTCTTCTATGGGCATGGTCTCAACGTCGTCATCCTATAATAACTCGATATACATGCCTATATATATATATGTATACATACTTATATATGTATAGTGCTCGCAAGATTCTTGAGAATCGCGCCCTTGCCGATGAAGAACGCATGGACGCTCTTGAGAATCAGCTGAAGGAAGCACGTTTCCTTGCTGAGGAGGCTGACAAGAAATACGATGAGGTGCAGCTAAATACCAATTTAATTACTTTAAGCAATAATAACAACAACAGTAACAGTAATAGTAAACAAAGTCACCCTATAACAACAACTACCAACAACAACAATAACAATGCAATTAGTACTGCTGCTGCTGTTGGTGAAACGTCAACTTTATCCTCCACTTCATCGACACACAGCGAACACAACAACAACAACAACAATATTGATAAAACTAATAATACTTGATCTGTAACTGATTTCTATGCCAAACCCAAAGAATGAAACAAATTTCTTAAATACTTTGGTTAATCCCAAGCTTTGAATTAATAATTTTTGGCACAGGAATCAGCAACAGAAACTAGGTGCTGATATTGTAAAACTTGTGCTTAAATCGATGATGAATGTGCAGCTATAGCAATAGATAATGCTAGCATGCCGCCCGATATACGATATATATGTATATATATACATATATACATAAATATATACAAATATACAAAATTAAACACTGTATTAGTCAAGATCAATTGTATTTATGTATATATTTCACTATATATATGTAGATCAAGTAAATCTAATATGAACTATGAAATTTTTAATTGTAACTGTCTGAACAAAGTCTAGCAAAAACATATGTGTGTGTTACGTATGTATAATGCAATGTAAAGTAAATGTTAAGCGATCCATGCAAACTGTTAGTGTACTCAAAGTACTGTGGAGCAAATTCAAGCAAAATACTATCAAACAAATTAAAAAAATTATATTGATAAATGATATATTCTATGTATATGTAGACAATATTGACCTTAAACATATCTCAAAAAATTAAGTAAAAATGGATAGCGAATTGAAACATATTCGTAATTGTAAAATTGATTCTTTACCTTTCCTTTCTATTGTAATATTGGTTGGGATTATGGAATATTTTTGTATAAATTTTTTAAAAACAATTAAATGCAAATGCGTTAAGTAAAGCAAATTATAAATCCATAGATATTGCATATATATATATAAACTTATACAAATACTAAAATATGTAATGCTTATTAATTAAATAATTAAATTGAATTATAACATTTTTGCAATAAAGTTGATAATAACAAAATCTATCTATATATCTAAATGAAGAGATGTACATTAAAGAGCGTAAAGATACATGTAGAATGAGAGAGATTTCTTAGGATTGCGATTTTATTCATCCTTTGCTTCAATGAATTTGGCAACAACTTTACAGAAATTGATTGCAACACGTTTGGTTAGCACTCTTTTAACTCATTGCTTACGTGTTTTTTGTTATTTTTCCATACGTCAATGAAATCGGCTAAATAAAGCTATTGATAAACTGCGATTGGCGATAAGCAACAATGCCATTGGCCCGACTGCCTCTTTCGTATCTTTTTCGCAGAAACTGTGAACGGAAAGCAATGGAGAACTGAGAAGCACACCAATTGAGAGTTGACTGATAAGCGGGAGAGCAGAGAGTGTGCTGTGGGTTTGAGCATAGATAGCCATGGCCTGTAAATTTGTATAGTTAGCGCTCTGTGTCGAGTCAATGACATAAGCGGCAGAAAAACTAAAAATGTTATAAAAGTGATGATTAATCAAATAATTATTACTACGATTATGTGACCCAGGCAAACCGCACTCACTATTCAAGCGATGTGAATACTATGAGTATGTGTATGTAAGATTTCAAGGCCTTTGAATCTTCATGCTTATGACTCACACTCGCACTCACTCTTGCTGGTACCTCTCTTTCTTTTCATTTTGGATGCGTATTGCATTTTAGCCAGAAACCTGTATGATGTTTTTATTTATGAAACCAACCAATGAAGCAGCAGGCTGGCAATGCATTCCTCACTTTCATATGATTCATTTTGGGTATCATTTCATGGCTTTTCAACAAGATATGCATACGACGTGTTGACGTGTTTTTGGCTGGTCAACAGGAAATTCAATTTTGGATAGCCTGTAATTAAAATCCATAGATCCAAAATTCACTGAGTACTAGTTACCAATTTGGCAAACATAATTTCCTTTCAAAATGTTGGTCTATTTAGGCCAGTTCGGAAATGGCATGAATGAATATTTTCTATTTAGTCTGCCCAAAAAAAAAGAAGAATATCCGTTCATGTTTATTTGAAACTAAATAAATATACAAAGTTTTTCAATTTCTTGTCCGAAAGATAATGAGTCAAGGTCTTAAACTTTATTTCATTACAAATGAAAGAAATAAACAAATAGAAGGAAGTATTATGTAGGAGTATAACCGCTCTTTAATGAACAACTTCATGGAAAATGAAATAAAATGTAGTGTTAAAGCGTAATGAATATCAGATATTATTAAGCTCCCTAGTAAAGAGTTCGCTATCAAGAGAAAGATGGTTTAGCATCATGTAATACACTTGGAATAAGCACAAGTTATCAATTATCAAATAATTAAATACAAGAAACTAACAATACACGTGACAACTAACAACAAAGACACAAATTTTCCTATTGTTTACTACTAAAATAAAATCATTTGTTCTTCAATAACTAACCTGAAAATTGCATCATACCAAATGTTAATGCAAATTCTTTGTAAAAACAAAACAAAATTGACATATTATTTAACGCATTTTCTATGTTCTTTGTGTATATTCAAAACGATGACAAATGTAAATTATGTAAAAAAAAAACAAAACAAATCAACAACACAAATCGAATATATATGAATATAAAAGGTTGCCCGTAAATTGGCCATGGTTGAAGCTGATTTGGAGCGTGCCGAAGAACGTGCTGAACAGGGTGAAAAGTACGTTTTAAATTATATCAAATACAATTACAGTTTAGTTAAATGTTGCTGCGTCCAAAAGCTTAAAAACGTTGTTTTTATGTGCCAAAATAAAACAATATGCCGATAGTTTATAAGTTTGTTATGATTGCAGCGCTGTTGACTAACAGGTTTCTCCTATGTTAAAAACCAGCAAACCTAACCTCACTATTGTTCAAAGTGCATTTTTGCCTACTTTGTATTTATTAAATTTATTTATTTTTTTCCTTAGCTAGCTAGCTTTTGCATTGATTTCAAATATTGGTAAAAAATGTGAATATTACCACCAAACACAATGTTAAATAATACTCTGCGTTTGTGTGTTATAACGAGCATGTACTTCTAGTTTAGAAAGAAAGTTCACATCATGCTCCTTTCATATGCACAACACATTTTATTCACATTTTTCGCCAAATAAAATAATCCTTATTTTAACTAATTGAAGTAACTTTTCTATGTGCTCAAATCGCCTAACCCCTCTCCCCACCCAAAAACAATTGCGAATCCTGTGTGTATTCAATCCGTGTGCTCATTAATATCCTGCCTGCCTGCCGCCTGTTAATGCCTGTTCGGCTGCTGTTAACTTCTGGTGTCGCCTCGATCGTAAAGGTGGCCAGAAAGTTAGTGCTCATGGAACAGGATCTGGAGCGTTCCGAGGAAAAAGTTGAGCTCAGCGAAAGGTTTGTTTGCTTTCACGTTCAAATACTAACCGCATTTCGTTTAAATTATATTATTTACGCAATGATTACTGAAGACAAGCCAAAACGACAACATGTTTATTTATTTATAATTTGCATAGTTTTCAATCATCAAAAGAGTTTATCCCGAGGCATTCGACAGTTTTCAACGGCTTATTAAATAATACAAAACTGATGGACAAAAAAAGAAAAGAAAAGTGAAATCGCTTGGTGATATCAGCGAAGTGTTATCCGTTCGACAATTTCTGTTATTATTATTATTAGTATTTTTATATATTATTCAAAATATTTGCCAAAAGTTTCTGTGCAGACCTTCGCAAGTTTGACGAGTCATGATTGAGTTTTTTACTTTTTTTTTTTATTTGACTTCAGACTTGAAAGATTTGAAAGTGAACTGTCAACTAAATAGTTGTATACTCTCTGCCTAATAAAAAATGTAATATTATGTCAAACATCTGTTTGCAGCAAACTAAAAAAAAAGGCTTTCCGATTTGCTTTAGAGTATTCCAGAAAATTGACAGCCGCAAAATGACACTGCTTGCTTTGCGTGAGTAGTTAACTGCTTGCTGAACGTATGTCAGCAACTGAAAACCGTAAATATGTTAGTTAGACTTGGCTGTAGGGTATCTGCTTTTCGATCACTAGATTGGAGTACGCTGTTTATCGTTTGATCTGTAGTCTCTTCGTCTCTTCATTGTTTTTTGGCGTTGGCGAAAAATTGCGTACAATATTTAATTTATTTACTGCATGAGACGCGCTTATTGTTTTTTCTTTTTCCCACCAAACACAAAACGTACAACCACAAATTGTGTAAATCACTTAACTAATGTATTTCATTTATGTACACTACAGCAAAATTGTGGAGCTTGAGGAAGAGCTGCGCGTTGTGGGCAACAACTTGAAGTCCCTGGAAGTCTCTGAGGAGAAGGTCAGTATGAAATGTTGCAATTAATGTGCAAATTGGTTTTTATTTATCATCATATAACTGAATTATTTCTCAACATTTAAATTTATTTTGTATTTACTCTACATTATAAATATATATGTATTCCCTACTCCCGTAACTCCCATAAACAACAACAACAATAAATAGGCCAACCAACGTGAGGAAGAGTACAAGAACCAAATCAAGACCCTGAACACTCGTCTAAAGGAGGTAGATACACTAATTACTAAAGCAATTTGCGAAAGGAGTTTCCCAGATCTGTGGATAAGCAATCAAAACCAAACAGCGATATATCTGTTATATTTTCTTTCCATTTGTTTATATTGTTGTTGTTTATGTTTTTTTTTTTTTTTGATTGAGCACTCAGAACCGCTCAATGGCCAAATCGAAATCAAATTTTTATAAAATGTCTACCGAGAGAGCATTGTGTACAATGTCCTTAATGTTTATTATTATTTGTTTAACTAATTATTATATTTTCTATTTTACTTTCATATATTGTTAACACGCTCTGCTTAAATGTTGCCGCTATGTCAATTATATTTATTATATTTCTTAATAATATATAAATATGATTAAAATAATTAACGCACTGGACGCAAAATGGCACAATTCTTGCCCCACTGCCCTGCCCTGCCACGCCTGAAACTCTGCATGCTTCAACAATATTTCTAAACCAATTGCAAATTTATGTTTTGGCTAATACAAATATTTCCCACCAACGACCACAAAACAAACAAAAACAAACAAATAAACATAGGCCACACAAAAAGAGGAAACCTTTGAAACGCAAATCAAGGTTTTGGATCATTCCTTGAAAGAGGTATATGCCAAGTTGTGGGCACTGCAACTATATTCATACATACTATATATACTACTTAAGTATTTGTAAGAATTATATCTATACTATTTGTGGTCTCTGGTGTTGGTAAATGCATTATTCGAATGCTCTTAATCTATTTCAAAGTGAAATGAAAAAAAAAAAGAAAATATTAAATTGCACAAAACGTTATTCTCAATTTTCAATTAATTGTACATAAGTCGTCAAGACAAATTTGTTATTTATAATTCGTTAATTTTGATATTTGATATTTTCTTTTTACAAAAATACCTAACTAAAACTGAAACTAAATAAAACTAAAAAAAATACCAAACGCCCAAAAACGTATGGAGAAAAATACAACAAATGAACATAACCTCATGTAATGTATATCAATAGTGTGTGCATCATGGCAAGTATTTATCGTAGGACGTGTGTGTGTACATTTCTTTAAAAATTGAAAACAACTTTTTGTGCATTGATTGCAAATCAACTAAAGTAAAAAAAAAAAAATAAAAACAAAACAAAACTGTCATTTTACAACACTTCTTGTGCTTGGTAGTAGCAACTGTACCCGAGAAACCCAAGATTGCGATTTAAAAATTAATAACGATAATGATGTTCGGTAGATATTTTATAATATACAAACTACGTTACACACAATCACACACACACAAGGACATGCACTACTTTATAATGATGATGACGTACATATATGTTATTGATATACCAAAAATTTGTTGTATATTTCTCGACGTCTAGGCACGCGAAAATCACAAATATTTTGAACAGGAACTCATACAGTTCAAATTAAATGTAGAAACTGTAAGTCGCCGCACAACTGAAAGAGCCTAGAGTATTTTCATATTAGTTTAAAATACTACTGATGTTTTTAAAAAACAATCAAACAATTTAACAGCATTTCGAATTGGTTCGATTTTCAATTTGATTTACGTATTTTTTTGTCTTTCATGCAGTGACTGCGTAGCGTCGTACAAAATTATTGTAGTTATTATCTACATTCCCGTAATATTATTTAATTTGTCTAAATAGTACCCCCAAATACTATAAACTAGAAAGAGTCGACAACTTTGTAAGCATATTGAGAAACTGGGCAAAATTGAGTTATCTTATTAATGTATGCTGTTTATTGAATGTTTTCTTTTATATTTTATATACATTTATTAATTACAACTTATTCATTATATTAAACATTATGATAATCTATTTCATTCACTAATCCATTCAATAAGTCATACTACAAACTAAATACTTAATGCTGGTTTTGGTAGCAAATTTGGGAAGCTTCTTCATAGTATTATAATAAATTGATATTCTGTTGACATGCAAGAGTGTGAGCACTGCTTGTTCGTGCGTCTTGCAACACTGGTGTTTCAACAGATTTTCAATTGACAGCCAACCTGGTCAATACGATCTTTAGCAATTTGTTAGGGTTGTCGTATGGCCATGTAGCTGTATCTATCTAAATATTTAATTCAATTTTACTAATATACAACATTATTCACATTCTGTTTACCAACACTTAAAGGCTGAGGCACGCGCTGAATTCGCTGAACGTTCCGTTCAGAAATTGCAGAAGGAAGTCGACAGGCTCGAAGGTATGTCCGTTAAAGAATATTTGATTATAAGATTACGACTTTAAATCAATCGATTAGCAAGCGATAGTACAAATTTATAATTTCAAATATAATGTAGCAGTATTTTTCAAGACGTACAAAAATATTAAAACTGTAGTTTATTTGAGAATTTTTAACGTTTATTTTTAATTTATATACAAATTTCTGTAAGTTTAAGTAGGTGCAAAATTAATATCCTTATTCCAAACTCAAATTCCCAATGTTAGTTAAGTTTGAAATTATGATTTTTCAATTGTACCCCATTTAATATATATAATTGTATGTTTTTATGTTTATTTTTCATATGATTTTGTTCGTTGTTCGTTGTGCTTAACCGATAAACCAAATCAAATTACAACTTGTGTGCCGATTGTACACTTCCCGCCCGCCACACCGCCTGCGCCCGCCAACGCCTTAATATTTATTGTTTTTATATATAAATAATTGAAAAATTTGTATACGCTGCATGTGCCACACGTTTGTGATTATGTTATTATACAATCACACACAGACGACTTGTTGAATGAACGCGCTAAGAACAAACTGCTGCAGGAGGAAATGGAAGCCACTTTACATGACATACAAAACATGTAAAAATCTAATTTGCGCTTATGTAAATTAACTAAACTGCCTGCTTTGACGTCAAATACAGAAAACTGGCGCTTTCCATATTATAATAATAGAAACACACACAAGTACACAAATACACATATACACATACACATACACAGCACTACACACACACCGAGGCACACAAGACAATACCAAGTGTCTTCCATGCAAATAGAAAAGCGAGTGTAACGCCAATTTTTGACAAACTCTAAATGAAAGAAATCACGTAATTATTAAGCGTTTAACTCAAAGAAAAGCAGAAAAGAAAGAAAACAAGCGAAACTAATACGATAAAATCAAAAGACAAAGCAAAAAAAAAAAAAAAAAAACTCAAAACAAAATGTTCTCTTGTAGCAAGTGCATTCCAAAATTAACAAATAATAAAAATACAAATTATAAAATCATATTTTCAAGCAGTGCACTGCAGTGCAAGCCGTGCAGTGATTAAGCGCTGTCCGCGTAGCACTGCTTGATCGCTAACACTCGATGCTTTACAACACTGTTGCAATATTTTTTTGTTTTTAACTTTATTTTCTTTCTTAATTGCTTTTGCGACATTTTGATTTGATATTGATTGAATTATAATATTATTATAGATGGCAAAAGACACAACTTGCAAAGTAGTTTATGTGTAATTATTTATACATACATGTATTTTATGTAAAGTAAATGGAAAGATTCGATTTGTATTTTTGCCGCCAGATTAGCTACTGTATTAATTATGCTAATATTTACATTGTTTATACAATTCAAACAAATAGTGTTTGCAAAACGTTGTGTAATATTTGCTTACTTATAAGTTGCCACGCCTATTATTTAGACTCAAATTCAAAGCAAATACAAAAACCTAAACTAAAAGAAAAACAACACCGAAAATGACACGCACACGGCGCACATCATTCCAATTTCAAAGCATTTCATGATTAACATCTCTTTCTTTAAATGTATTTTAAATTAAAAAAGAAAAGAAAAACATAAAAACACAAAAACAAAGCTAATCACTTTCTTCGTTTATCTGGCTGAAATCTGAATGTGTTCTTGCCCCCTAAAGAGAGCAAGCAAAATGAGGAGGAAAAGATGAAGAATATAACATAAAATGGCATTAAATTAAAAATTATAATGAAAGAAGATACAATTGATTTATTTACGACTTACATAAATTAATTATTTATATTTTTAATATATACATATTACATACTATACAAATACAATACCATGATGCTGCAATTGCACAAATAAAGTATTTTTCAAGAACATCACCTGCCGCATATGTATATACACATAAATATGTATGTTTCGTCGTGCTAACCTTGCCTAGAGATTGAGTGTCTGTTTCAGCCAACTGTTGAATCCCACCCACAATTGGCTAACTTGGAGCTTCAGTTAACTAGCCATAACTAAGAGCCAATCAATATTTGCACTAATCTGACTTTTTTACTCTTAACGACACTGACCACTAACCAATCAAACGACCACTAAACCAACAACCAAACCACCGATATACCAACCCACCAGACGAGATGATCAACGAGAAAGAACATTATGCAATCATTAACGATAGCTTGGACTTTACCTTTGTCGAGCTTATGGACATGCCGCCATTTTACAACGATCGTTATCCCAAGCCGCCCACACCAGAGTTGACCGAAGAGGAGATTGCAGCCAAGGCGGCAGCATTGCAAGCAGCAGCGGATGCGGCAGCTGCCGAATTAATCGCCCAGGGAGCTGCTGGTGATGCTGTTGAAGGGGATGAGGGTCGGACGGTTGAAGGTGTCACTGCAATCGATGCCGCTGCAGTTGATACTGTTGTCGTTGTTGCGGAACCTGTCAGGGAACCTACACCACCACCACCGCCACCATTTGACTATAACATCGATCTGCCGCCTGAGGGCGCTGAAGTGCCATATGTGAAGAATTTTGAAGCGGGCGATGTGTTGATAACAGCATCAACGGAGGGTGAAACAGCAGTTGCTGCTGCTGTGGATGGCGTTACTTCGGATGCAGCTGCACCAGATGCCGCTGCACCAGATGCAGTGGCTCCTGCGGAAGCAGCAGCTCCAGGTGATGCAGCGGCTCCCGAAGTTTCCGCTTCCGAGACAGCTGCTCCTGCTGAAGCACCTGCTCCCGATCCTACAGTGGCTGAAGCTCCTGTCGCTGAAGCGCTGCCTGCTTAAGTATTGAGGATGACCAGATGTAAACGATAAATCGAGAATTGTTTGATTTGATTGATATCCTGACTGTTCGAATTAGATTAAATAGATCACCAAAAGGATCTCCCACAAGGATCTCGTTGCTGTTAAACCAAATGATCAATGTGTTTTCCTCGTCGCATTCACTAACATTGACCCGTCCCCGCCCACTAATCAAATTTCCAAGAGAAGCATTAATTTTTAGTTTTCTTAGTTGCGCTTTTGCATCCTTTTCACGCTTTCTATCTCCACGCCTCTCTCTCTCTCTCTCTTTCGACTGCTTGTAATGCTTTTTCACTCCCAGACGATCTAATCGTTGAAAAAGAACGCTTCTGCCTGATCGGCGACAGCCTCGACGAAGCATTCTTGGACTTGATTAAGGGTCTGGAACCGTTCTGGACGGTGCGTAATCCGAAGCCACCAACGCCCAAGTTGCCGACGCCAACGCCCGAAGAATTGGCCGCCATGGAGGAAGCCAGAGCAGCTGCCGAAGCGGCCGCCGCTGCTGCGGCTGCGGCTGAAGGTGCTGTTGAGGGCGGTGAAGCCGCTGTTGTTATCTCAGAGGATGGAGTGCCGGTGCCAAAGGAACCGACACCACCACCAAAGGAACCAACTCCACCTCCACCACCACCACCGCCATTCGAGTACTCGATCGATTTGCCGCCAGAGGGCGCTGAGGTGCCATTTGTCAAGAACTACGAGCCCCCACCACCCGGCTCTGAGCCCGAGCCAGTTCCAGAATCTGAAGCGGCTGCTGCACCAGCGGCTGAAGGTGCTGCACCGGCTGATGGAGCTGCTCCGCCGGCTGAAGGTGCTGCGCCACCAGCTGAAGGTGCTGCACCAGCTGCTGAAGCAGCAGCAGCCCCACCAGCTGAAGGTGCCGCACCATCGACAGACGCAGCTGCACCTGCGGCTAAAGAAGCAGCTCCAGCAGCCGAGGCTGCTGCGCCACCTGCTGAAGCCGCTGCAGCGCCCGCTGAGGGCGAGGCGCCACCAGCCTAAATCAACGAAACTCGACAAACGCTAACGATAAACCGAACAATATCCGCCCAAAGATCACCCTCATCTTGATCGTACTGCTGCGCAAGACACAAACAACTGCTACAAAATGCTGCCCCGCTTTTATTTATAATTTGAAGCACGTTTTGAAAACAGAATATAATTAATGACATTTATTAAAACATAATCGAAGCATTGCAAAAACAAACACGCTGAGTGGCTGCTTATTTTTTGTTGTCCGCATGTTGCATTTCAACTTTGATTTCAAATTTAACAGCTAGCGCCGCACTGCATTACCGACCAAAACGCTGCTGTTGCTGCTGTTGCTGCTGCCGTCAACAAGCAGTGCAACTGCCTACAATTTTAATTTAATTTTATTTGAGGAGGTAATTATTATTTTTATTTATTTATATCTTTGTGATTTTATATCAATGTGATTTGAGTGTCAGTAATTGTCTTTAGGGTTATATATTTGTGGCAAAGGTTTTATGTTAATTGATTTGATTTAATTTTCATTTTTATTAATTTGAATTTGTTTTCTTCGTTTATGATTTGACAACAACCACGAACAGACGACCTTGTTTTGGAGAAGGAGCGTTACAAGGATATTGGCGACGATCTCGATACCGCCTTTGTCGAGCTCATCCTCAAGGAATAAGCGCAACATCACACTGTCCATTGCCCGCCCCAAAGAGCCAGCAACAAAATCGATCAACATTTTTATCGCACATTTATCGATATGTTTCTCGTAGCATACTTGTAGGCGCTTTGTAAACGTAATTTTGCTTGCAATTTTGATTTCTGTGTAGATATACTTGTAGATTTTGTGTAAAGCTTTTATTATTTAAATATGTGACAATCGCATTGTGTATTCGTTTAACTCAACAATTTTATTTATTATTTGTATTCAAACTATGCAATAAACTGAAAAATATATAAACATGTGTTTTTTATTCCTCCACGCTGCGTTCATAGACGAGGTGAGCAAAGGTAAGGAGAAGTACAAAACGATTGCCCAGGAATTGGAATATGCTGATCTCAACAACTATTAAGCCAACAATAACCACAAGGACAACCACAACATAAAGCAAATGCAGCCTGAGATTTACAAAAGGGTATCGATTGCCCCTCGATATTCAGCTACAAAACATTCTACTTCAGCATTCCATTATGATTCAATATATTTATTACAATAATAAAGTAAATTTTTAGCAATTAAATATTTTAAATATATACTATATGTATTTAAATAATTCGTGTGAAGAGATAATACTGCCTGCTTAAAAATTGAAAGAAAATCTTTTCCAGCTTAAAACACAATGCACCCAATTGGCCATTCGTCGTATCTAATTTCCATTTGTAATATCTATAAATCCCACCAGTCAATATCTTATAAATATACAATAATATTTCACCGTACTTATATATTGCGATCCACACAGTAAAACAGTAAATTTTATGAATTATCCGAATTATTTATTTATTCTTGCAAGTTGGTTTGGGAAAAATATATCTATTAAATAATAAAGATTTCTATGGCCTTTGTATGAAATGAAAAACCAAATTAAAATTATTAAAATGTACACGTTCATAGCTTTTGTAATTCTGAAACAAACAAATTAAGTATATAATATTTTCAAAGAAAAACAACTACATTTTTCCTTAATTATAGAGCGTTTATATTTTTATGACAAATAAATGGGAATCAATTCTTTAAAAAAAAAACCACAAATGTATTTCATTTAACAATTGAATTTGAAAAATATTTGGTAAGTATTAGCATGGTATATATTGTAGTGACATTGGATGATCGCTTTGAGTAATGAGATAGACGGTGCTATCTGTTAAACCTGTTTTTAAGAAGTATAGGGTAGCTTAAGAATGCATGTAGGTTGTATACCAGGTGGTGTACCTAACAAGAGACTGTCAAGTTATTTAATTAAATTAAGAGCATTTGAAATATTTTACAAGAAACTTGAAATATATTCGGCGAAAAAAAAAAACAAACTATAAAAGCAGAAGCTTAGCACAATTTCGAACCGTATCAATAGATTTTACCAATTGAAACCTTCATGTTCCCAACACAGAATATTTTAATGAAATCGAACCCATTCCATTTGTTTTTGAGGAATATTTCTTCAAAGTGTATCTGAAAGTCTTTTGGTAAAAATAAAAATATATTTTTATATGTGTAACAATAATACTGCCCCGTTGAGTTTTCCTTTTATAAGTTAAAATGACAATTATAATATATTGAATCTATTAGTTTATCATTCTTAAACTATTACATTTTACATTTTATTCAATGAAGTGTATCAAGTATATAAAATATGAATATGATAAATACATTAAGATACAAATATTTAAATATAATGAACTATAATGCTAATATCAATATTTCAGTTCAAATATTTCAGAATCAAAGAATGAAACCTAACTGATTAAAATAATTGAAATATTTTTCAAATTATTTGAATGCTCATTTGAGTAATATTTGCCACGACACATTTGAAAATGCTGTAGCAATGTTGGCACCGTGCGAAACAGAATGAAATATTTCTCAATATTTATTTAATCAAAATAGATTTTCATCTTGTTAGCCATGTTCGTATCTTTGGCTTCTATCGTACATTTATGTACTATTTTTAGACGCACTTCTGATGGACACAGATACAAACACAAGAGCACACAATGAAAATTAAGAAAAAAGGAAAGAAAATCAATTTAAATACGAAAAGAAAAAAAAAACCAAGCAGAAAACGCATAATTTTCACGCCTGTCTGTGAGGCATATGATGAGAATGCAATAAAAGAAAAACGGGAGCATTTCCAATATATATATGCAATTGGGTGAGAGCATTTTTAGAGAGATGTGTATGTGTATGTGTGAGAGATATGTGTGTCTACACATATGTAAATGTATTGGGGAAATTTCGAGGGAAATTTTATTGATCGGACCATGAAAAGTTGCGAAAGCGCTTTTCCGCTTATATTCATTTTAATGGGAAATTTTACGAAATGAAAAATTATTCAATACTGCGTTGGTGTGATCGTATGTGTATGTATGTGAGTGCGTATGTATCTGTGTATCCGTGTGCATGAGTGTATGTGTGTGTGTGTGTGTGTGTGTGTGTGTGTGTGTGTGTGGACTGTGTGCGCCTTGTGTTATTTCTTGGGGTCGCTTTCTCGGGACGGCGACTTGGTCAGCATCAGTGTTCTCGGGGTTTCGACAGCGTATAGTGTGTTTGAAACGCTAAGGTTAGTTACGGCTGCTGCTGACAGGATTTTTGCATTGGGAATATTTCACAAAAAAACTATTACAAATATTTGAATTAATTCTTAACAAAACTGCGTCAAGTATTAACAAAAGTTCATTTTCTAAAATCTACAAAACTGTTTGGTAAAATATAAATTAAAGTGATCAAAGTGCATGCGAATTGCATTGAAATAGTTATTACTACTACAAAAATAAAAATATATATATGTATATATATTTTATACAATTAAAAACAAAAAAAAAAAAAAAAATGTTAAAAGAAAATTATTAAATGTGTATATGTATGTGTCTATAAATAAACCTAAAGAGAAATTTTCGAAAAATATTAAAAATAAAAACCTAATGTCGACCGACTAAAAATAATTGCCAATAAATTGAAAATAAAGTGGCAGCAAAATAATATTCAACTTAATGAAATGCTGAAGAAAGGATCTTTGAAGAGAACTGATTATTTAGTTTCTTGAAATTGAATTCCAACTGCGAAATATAACATGAAACTTATGATGACTTTTGGACGTTGTGGGAAATTCGCTTATAAGGGGTTTTGTAACTAAATATCACAGAAATATGTGTGTATGAGTGAAAATTTGCCCACATGCACAGACATACATGCGAAAAGCTGCACACAGATAGACACAGATACAAACACACACTAATACATATGCACATAATTGAAGCTACGCACAATTTCCACATCACACACACACACACACACACACGTGAACGAGAAAAGCTGCTGAGCATTTTTCTATTTTTCTTTAAAATTAACTGCAGACAGACACCTGCCTGTCACAGATATACAGATACAGATACATACACACACACACACACGCACACACAGAGATACTCAAAAGCAACTTTAAAGATTTTATTTTTAACTCTTCTTGAAACTTAGACGAAAAAGCTTTTTTCTCGCTGAGCTTTCATGATCTCACCGAACATATTGCTTTTTTGCTTTTGGTAATTTATCCTTGAGTTTGTTTTTGGCCATTTGTCAGAAATGCTCGGAAATTATTAGAGAGCCGATGTAGAGAAATATCTATATACAAATACGTGTACGGATGTGTATACTATGTATATATATATATATATATAGATGCTTGGCTATATCCACCCACGCAACTTTTATGAAAGCCTATGAAGGCCACAGTTGCGGATATGATAAATATGGATATATAAATTCTTATAAAAATAATTTCAGATTATAATTTGGTTATTATTTAATGAAGAGGGAAAAATAAGTAATAAGTTTAATTGCTGCATTAACTTAAATTTAGTTTATTTACTTATTCTCTTCTGTGTAAACTTGCATATATATATATATATAATGATAATCTTATGAAGATACTTTATCTTTTTCCTTGCTGCAACCATAGAACACGGCAACTCTTTACCTTGTTCTAAACAAAAATTCACTAGCCACTTAGCTCTGCAATCCCCAAGATACAACATTAATGACTTTGCCCCACTTTTTTAAGATACACACACAAAAAAAAACACCCACGCATTATCTGACCCCAAAAAAAAAATACCTATAGAGTGAACTGAAAATTTCTTTAAATTGCAATCAGCGTGTGCGTGTATCTAAGTGTGTGTGAATGTGTATGTGTGTGTGTGTGTGAATGTGTTAATAATGGAAACTCTAGAATTACAGATCAGGCAAAAAATGTCCAAAAATCGCCAGCGCCAACGATTTGTCAGTATATGTATGTGGACTGGATATGCTGAGATTCAGGCAAGAGCATATCAAGTTTATTTTTAAATACAAAAAGAATGGAAAGAGATAGAGGCACATATAGAGTAAAAGAGAGGGAGAAAGAGACACATCCAGTTTTATAGTGGGCGTATTTGAAACAGAAAATTACGTTAGATTTTATACATTTTTCGGCAAAGGAAAATATGTTTACAATTAGCTTTCGATATATATGTCTATATATATTCTATAGATATACCTATGGGATGGTCTGTTTAAGTAAACAGATTTCGTATAAAGTGCATTTTTATGAGCTGCGAGAAACATTTGAATGAAAATTGAAGGCTGTCGAGTGAAAAAGTGCAGAAGCGCTTGAAGAGATAGAAATACCTAATATATAGACAGTTCGTAAGCCGCTGAAGAGAGGGGTATTTTTTCTACAATTCTGAAACGATATTTAAGCGACCTAATAAAATTAGATTTTGTAATTTATTTAATTACAGTGCCTTTTTCCAGTTTTCTTCCCTCCTAAGCTAAAAACAAAAACACAAACACCATGGACGCCATCAAGAAGAAGATGCAAGCGATGAAGCTTGAGAAGGATAATGCCATTGACAAGGCAGATACCTGTGAGAATCAAGCCAAGGATGCCAATTCCCGCGCCGACAAACTCAATGAGGAGGTGCGCGATTTGGAGAAGAAATTTGTTCAGGTTGAGGTCGATTTGGTCACCGCCAAGGAGCAGCTGGAGAAGGCCAACACCGAATTGGAAGAGAAGGAGAAACTGTTGACCTCCACGGAATCTGAGGTAGCCACCTTGAACCGTAAGGTCCAACAGATTGAGGAGGATTTGGAGAAATCTGAGGAACGCTCAACCACCGCACAACAGAAGCTGTTGGAGGCCACACAATCGGCTGATGAGAACAACCGTATGTGCAAAGTATTGGAGAACCGTTCCCAGCAGGATGAGGAGCGTATGGATCAGTTGACCAACCAATTGAAGGAAGCCCGCATGCTGGCTGAGGATGCTGATACCAAGTCCGATGAAGTGTCCCGCAAGCTGGCCTTCGTTGAAGACGAGCTCGAAGTTGCTGAGGATCGTGTCCGCTCCGGTGAATCCAAGATCATGGAGCTGGAGGAAGAATTGAAGGTAACTAAAATTTCTCAAAATAATACTACTAAATAATACTAATAATAACTACTCAATTAATTAACTTAACTCTTTGTGATAGGTTGTCGGCAACTCGCTGAAATCTCTGGAAGTGTCCGAGGAGAAGGCCAACCAGCGTGTTGAGGAATTCAAGCGCGAGATGAAGACCTTGTCCGTCAAATTGAAGGAAGCCGAACAGCGTGCCGAGCACGCCGAGAAGCAAGTGAAGCGCCTGCAGAAGGAAGTCGACAGGCTAGAAGGTATTTATATCAAGCAATTAATCCTAATCACAACAACAAATAGACCCATTCAGTGCTCCAATGAGATGCCTGAGCAACTGTCTATACGATATGTAAATATCGCATTGAATTCCACTTTCTAAACTCAATGCAGCTTCAACTAATGCGTACAGTCAATGAAAATAGTATGCGAATACGTAATCGTAATATCTACATTGTACATATGTTGATTGTTCAACTTACACTGCTTTTATTAATGATGTAATATAATTTTATAAACAAACAACAAATGCTTCTTGCAGACCGTCTCTTCCATGAGAAAGAAAAATACAAAGCAATCTGCGACGATTTGGACCAGACATTTGCAGAACTTACTGGATATTAAAAACCAAAATTACCGAAAAAAAAAAAACAATAAACAAATTCCCAACAAAAACTTACAGACATACATACAAACATACCCCATACATACGTATTCCCCCATCAGTTTCCAAGCAGAACTCACATTTGCACCCATTTTTCCAACCTCTTCACACTGTGCAAATTATTTGCCATAATCTGCACTGTAAATAATTTGTTTAATCTTGCTTTAAACTGTGGCCACTGCCCAACTCCCGATACACTGTAAAAATAGTTCCAGACCAAAAGTTCCACTATAAAAAAAAAAAATGAAAGAAAAAAAGAAAAACAAAAGAAAATGACAAATTGCCAACTGTAGTTATTTATGCTTTCGATAAACCAGGTGATTCCAAATTATGTTTTATATGTATATGTGTATTTAAATTCTGAGAAATGAATTCCTGTTTAGTGTTTTATGTGGCATGTTGAATTTGTCTTCGCCTTCCCAGACACAAGAAAAAAAAACAAGCCCACTTTTGATTCTATCTGCAGTTCCTTCGCTGCATTCATTATATCATTTATATTTTTGTTTATTCGTATTTAAATTGCAGTTCAGTTGGCTTTTGCCAAGGCTCTACAATATCTCCTTGACAGATGTTGAATATACACGATGTAGTTCAATTTTTGGTCACCCAACGCTCATCAATTGCTCATTTATTTGTACAGAATAAACCTAGAAAGAGTCCTTCTCTCAGACCCGTTCTCCCACACGCAAAGCAATCGTTAATTATCCATAATAATACTAAACTCAAGTAAATGTAAATGAAGACAAACGCTTGCCAAAACAGCGCTCAACTAATCGCAGTATTAACATATAGCACTAGATAATTCTCACAGTGTATTGTCACTATTGTACTGGCACAGTGGCACCACTTCAATGTGTTTTGTGTTGCATTTTGTGTTGTTTTCACCAATTCTATTCTATCCGAAATTCATATTAATCCTTGATCATTACTCATTTCGCAGACGAGCTGGGCATCAACAAGGACAGGTACAAGTCTCTGGCCGACGAGATGGACTCCACGTTCGCCGAATTGGCTGGCTATTAAGTGGGGCACTGAGCGGAGCCTCTGGACTTATGGACGATGGAAGAAGTGGAACTCAATTAAATGTAAACGAATATCATCTCAAGATCATTTTATGCAAATCAAAAAAATTACCAAAACAAATACCAAGAACAACATCCATTGTGTATATCTTTAAAACAAATCTATTTCTAAATAAATAAATAACAACAACAACTAGATCGACAACAGCAACAACAACAAGCATATATATAACGATCAAAGTGGAATATTAAATGAAATAGGAGTCACATCAATAACTAACGAAATTGTTTAACATTTTAATGCAACAAAATAAGTAGCTACTGAATTCAACAATAATTTTTGTATTTTTAAAATCATGTTTAAAAATATTAAGAACTTGACCACGACACTCACATTCAAGGTACTTCAGTTTAGAGAAGAGAAATAAATACGAGAGAGAGAGATAGAAAAAAATGAGATAGAGATAGATATATATAGAGAGAGAGAGCTAAATATGTATCTATGCTGTTAAGTATGATGGTTGAAAATTTGAAATTTTATAATATATTTAAAAACAACAAAAAAAAACACACACAAAGAAAATATGAAAAAAAAACTACAAAAAATTTATAAAAAAGATTTCCAAAAAAAAATTATATGTTGATGTTTGCTTTGATGAGAATGCGCTACTTATTTACTTGGCATGGTACAGAACTCTTACAAACAATTACAGAAGATTTTGAACTGGAGATGAATAGAAATAATATATATTTTACATTTTATTTATCTCCTGTTGCCAACCACTGTGCAGCAACAAAATTTCTTATTGTGGATTATTTCAGATGGGTTTGTATTACAATTGAATTGAACTACTTCAGCTGCTCGACTACATAATACACATGATTAAATTCTTTGGAGTTCATTTGGCGATTGTAACGAAAATTTTCCGAATAGTTAAATTAGCACTCAAGTAAATACTTATGCAAGTCGTTCGGTCAATCATATGAATCAATGAGCTATATAGTGTTGCCTTGTACTAAAGTTAAATGCTTTCAAAATATTTAAAATTCATAACCTTTTCTGTGGCTTAGATTGTAGCCGATTTGACGCTCGGAGTTATTCAGCTTTTGGGAAAACCCCTCCAACACCGCAGCAAAAAAACCAAATTTTACAAATGCGTCATCAGACGAGGCAAACGAGATAAACGTAAGATGCGAGAAGACCTTCATTGCAGCATCTTTGCCCATCGAGTGGTCAAAATAAGTCATAATGAAAGTCAATATTTGAGTTCGTCGAATGGCTCTCGTAACAACAGCCCACAGAAAATCAATTTCTTCAATTTTTGAGAGCACTTTTATGCATGAGGGCAGCGATGGAAACACGTTTCATGTTAATTATAACCATGGACCCCCTCCCTTCGCAGAGCTATCAATGAGCCACAAATCATGGAAATAAACACATTAGTTGAGCATTAATTATATGTATCAGTTTTCGTTTCTTTATACTATTTATTATAATTTGCAGAATTATTGAAATTAATTGATCGGAAAAGGTTGTTGAATTTTCATTAACTTTGTAAATCTAAACACTGGCTGTGCAGCATTTTAAATTGAACTTAGTAAGGCCCAATCTGTACGTAATATGTAGTAACTCAAAACGGTTGCAAATGACTAAATTTAATCAAATCTTTAATTTTGTTTTATTTATATAATACTGTAAACAGATTCCAAGTGGAAACATGTAACATGTGTTTAATATGCCAATTGGCAACGTAAATCTGATTACAAGTTTAAAATGCATAAGCGTTAATAATGTAAAACATGACTATATTTATAAATTAATTTCAACCAGACAATAATATCACATATAATGGATTTTACAATGTGCAAATATCAAGTCAAAGAGCCGCCAGACGACAACAGACAACAGACAAACGTAAACGTAAACGTAAACGTAAACGAACCAAACCCAAGTCAAAGCAAGTCAAACAAAAACCCAATGACTTACATTCGGAGAAAGTGAAATTTTTTGTGCATTTCTCGTAAGCAAGTAATAAACAGCTACAACAACAACAACAGCCACAAGCCATTGCCATGGTCATGATAGCGGCAGCGCCCCAACCAGAGTTCCAATTGGAGCTCACTCTCAGTCTTAGTTTGAATCTCACCGGCGACGCGACAACAAGAAGCGAACGCAACTTGAAGAAATTAAAAGTGTTTTTGAAAATTAAAAGTTTTTATTTTTATTTTTCTTTTGCATTTGGTTGAGTTGAGCTGAGTTGTGAGTGGAATATTAAAGTGTGGAAAGGCATTACATGTCGCGATGTCATCGGCCGCAAAGGAAACAACAAACTGTCGTCATACGTTAATGGTGCTATTATGTCTGAGACTGTGCCTTGGATTATGCAATGCAGTTGCAGACGGTGAAACTATGCAAAAATACGCAAATGAATCAGAAGCACCAAATTGGTCGCAGTTTCTCGAAGATTATGTTGTAAGGTGTGTGGGTTTGTAAGTCAATACCAATTGGGATTAGTTAGCTTAATCTTTGCGCCTATTTCACAGTCTGAGCAGCAGTCAGCGCATGTCTAAAGACCTTGGCTACATGGGCAACGATATGAATGGACCCATTAATTATCATTCATCAGCGTATAAACGGCCCGGCAACAACATCTACATTACACGACGCATTGGCGAGGCTGTGGAGTTGGAGCCACATCTGCGTACGCCGGTGGAAAGTCAAAGTCAGATTGTTAATCCTCAGTTCCGGCCCATGACCAACCAAATGTTGCACCAACAACAACAACAGCAACATCAACAACAACAACAGCATCAGACACAGCAACTACAACAGCGTCAACAACCCGGTTTTTTGCAACAGCTTTTTGGTTTTGGTGGTTCAACTGGTGGTGGCAGCTCCAGTAATGCCCCATCGTCTCCACCACAGGCTCACTTGCGTCCGGTGGCCCAGCAGCAATCACCTGCGCACTCCCCGCAGCAACACTTGTCCCATGGTAGTCAACCCAACACATTTCGCGCTGTCTCGGAAAACGATTTGTATCTTCTTGGCGCCATTGAGAAGCTCGTCTATCGCGTTGGTAAGCAAACATGACTTGAAATCTCTCCAGGATCACTTTAAGTTTGTTTCTTTTATTTTCTTGCGCAGACTATTTGGAAAGTCGGGTGCGACGTACGGAGCAGTTAATCTATTATCTGATGGCCGGCAACAATCAGAAGGAAGTACGGGATCCTTGCCCCACAAACTTTACGCGCATTAGTGACAATTGTTACTACATAAACAGTCAACAGCAGGTGAACTGGAAGACAGCGAATACTGCTTGCAAAGGACTTTCTGCGCATCTGGCGGAATTCGAGAAAGTTTCCGAGAATGAGGAGATTATGGCCTATTTACTTAATCAGCCGACGCATAGAGGTCGCGACTATTGGCTGGGTGGTCTTAATCCAGGTCTTTTATGGATTTGGTCGAATTCCGCCAAGCCCGTCAATCCCAATACAAACCTCACATCAATAGCAATGTCCCAGAAAGGTGACAACTCGACAGCCTCTAATCTGGTGGACAGCAGCGAGGACACAACGCAGGACAATGATGTACTCAACAACACCATTCAGATTGAGGGTAAAGGACGTTGCCTGCGCCTCAGCTACAATGCTGGAAAGCATAGCTATGTGTACTATGGGCAGGAGTGCACATCCAGGCACTATTACATCTGTGAGTACGAGGACAAGACACTGGACAATAAGATCCAGAAGATAGGGCGCGACCTGAAGCTGTTTGATTAAGCTGTTTGGATTAAGACGTTTCAGTGTTTTTGAAGTATAATCAAAACTCAGAACAGCACTTGCACCTGTGGTTTTAGTTTTATCCATTGGCAGTTGTAAATTTTGAGTGAATTTATTCTTGTGTTAAACATAAAATATTTTTAAATATTTATACATATAAAAATAATATAATTTATAACACATATTGTTGTCCAAAGGGGCTTTTTAAAATTAAGTATACTTTGTTTTTGCACAGCAAAGCTTGAAGGAATTACGCGAATAAAAAACCAGATTTGTCGGCTTAGCCGAGGGATTAACTTATATCAAAATAAATCAAAGTAGATTTGTGCATGCTATAAGCAAAGTTGTATACACAGAACAGCTGAGAGATCTTAACTAGCAGCAGGTGCGACTTGGAGTCGCTATTAGTCGGGATATAAGTAATCCTGCAGTATGTTTTGGAAAGCTATTTTGATTTTGCCACGATCTCGTCCATTTAATTTCTGGATGTCAGGCAAAAGACTCATAAGGAACATGGCATCCGAATCCGTCTTGCAGTCGCACAATTCCACAGCACCTGCAGTACTCACAGCACCAGGTGCATTGCTTATCTCCAGACGCTGTGACGGCGTCGCCTGATGATGCGCATGGGAGTGTGGATGCGGCACATGTACATGACGTTGACTCAGATAGCCGTTGCTGGGCGTGGCTGCTACTGCAACGCTTGAAGGCGTTGGCAACTCAGTATCAGATGCAGATGCCGAACCAATGACGGCAACTGCAGCACTACTGTGCGTAGTGGTGCTCACCATGTCCACCGGCTTGCTGCTGAAAGTTGGACGCACAAACGAAACATTTGAGTGCGTTTGCGAATTGGCGACGCTACCAGTTGCCACTACTGCAGCAGTAGCTGTGACACCTTGTAGCTCCTGTGATCGTGAACGCGGACCACGTGCCTCGTCATGGTATGTACGCATCTGAAGGCGATTCATGTGCTGCAGTCTGCTGCCACTGGCGTGCTGTTGGTGCTGATAATGATGCGAGTAGCGTTTTTCGAATGCCAACGATGAGGAGGTGGACGTGGAACTGGGTGCGGATGCCGTTACCGCCGTATCATATACGATTGGACGCATTTCATTCTCCTCATTTTCATTGTCATCCTCATCCTGATGCGGATGATGGACACGGTGCTCGGGGTCGGTTTCGGTTTCTGCTTCGTAATCTTCAATTGGCTCTTCACATTCTGATTTAATGTCGTTGTTGTCCAACGTGTGATTTTGGAAACGAGCACGCTGCTCTTCATCGATTATCTCATCGAGCTCTGAGTTATTGTGATCGTGCTCATCGAAGTAATCCAAATAGTTATCTAGTTGTTGAGGCTGAGGCGATGGTTGTGCCGAGTGGGCAGTACTACTGGAATTCATCTGTGCTGTGGTTGTGACACTGGCCGCCGTACAAGTGGTAACTCCTCGCTCGCGTTGCATCCTATTTGAGAGACTGCTCAGATGTGCAAGTGCATCCTGTACCTGTGAGCCCAGAGATTTGGGTTGTTGGTGTTTCTTTCGCAGGTATGGATGCAAAAAGAACATGCGATCGAAGTACGACCAGCAAGGCGGCACTTTCTCTTCTAAATAGTTGGTGTACTCGCGTCGAAACGAAATGCGTAAATTTGTCCATTTGGCTAAACTGGCCCCAGGGTTCTTCTCGAGCTTTATGTCAACCTCACGCCAAAAGTTCTCCACGTATGGTCGGCAAAAATAGTACTTGTGTCGCGGATTGTAGATAGCCTCATCCCGTTGCACAATATCGATCAACTTGAACACTTCTTCGGTCAGCCAGCGAGAGAAATTTGCAGCACTTGTGCATGTGTTTGTGGAAACAAATTGACTGGCACTAAAATCACTAGCCATGATGGAGCAGTACCAACGTGTGGGCGTTGGCGGAGTGAACGTTACATTGGGTTTTGTTACAATTTTCTTCAATTTTTATTGCGGTTAATTTTTGCAAACCATTTTATTGTTTTGCAGTCGCGAGTGAATGGCAAAACAGCTGCTCTCTAGCTGATCGACTATCGTATATACTATCGATAGCCACTATCGATCATAATTCACAATCGACCGGAAAAAATATTTGAAATGCATTAAACTCAACCATTTCTATTACAATTAAGAGGCACCATTTATGGATGTTAATCCGCTTGAATTATATTTAACTTCCTTAAACTTATGCTGTGTTAACATTGCACAGCCTGGTGGAAAATTGGGCCACAGTGGGAACCCAGCTTTATGTATATTTAAAAAAAAAAAAACAACCATTCTCTGTAAAAATATGCATAAGTGCTTGCCTGAACCAAAAAATTCCAATTGGTCATTATTATTATCGACAACTTGACTCGAATATGCCAAAATATCGATTAACGACAAGATTGAAAGCTGTACTTCTGCTCGTTGTTCACCAGAGGTGTACTGTTGAATTATCTATGTTATTTACAACAATATCGATATATTACCCAATGTGTATGTAGTGAGAGTGTTTTCGTTTTCATAGCCACTTTTGTTGTTTAAATTAAGAAGCAAGTGGTGAGTGTGCTTCGCACTCACCCGCATAGTTTCTAAAATTTACTTTGATAGCGATAAACATTCATATATTGTTGCTCCAGCTTGACACATGGCACTTTTAGCTAAGCTGATACTAACACACACACAAAACATTGGCAGACACACACTGCGCCGCCTCAGATCTAAGCAACCAAACTGCACACACTTTTGTTTATATACGAAAATTCTTGCAGGATATTCGTTTTGCCGATATAAAAGATTGATGAATTACCGTTGCCGGCGTCATCGATATGGCGGTCAAGGTGCAGTTCGAAATTGGTCATACATCAAAGCTCCGCAGCAAGAAACATCCACAGGCCTTCACCCACGATTGGGAGATATATGTACAGGGCGTGAACAAGGCAGACATAAGTGCATTCGTTGACAAGGTCGTCTTCATCCTCCATGATTCATTTCCTAAGCCAAAGCGTGGTAAGTATCTAACATTTGTAATAGATTTCATTTGCGCGCCAAAACAAAGTAAATTTACTTCTGTTCGCAGTAATCAAAGAGCCACCGTTTGCCATACAGGAGTCGGGTTATGCCGGCTTCATTCTGCCCGTCGAGATATTCTTTCGCAATCGGGACGAACCTAAGCGCATCATGTACCAATATGATTTGGATCTGCAACAGACGGGGCCACCCCATCATCGTGTCGAAGTTAAGACACATGTCTTTGAGGCGCCTTCGGAGGAGTTTCGAGCAAAGCTGATGCGTGGTGGCGGTGTTCCCGTCTTTGGGGCTAATATTGCTGCAGCCAGCAGTCTTAGTCGAACGCTATCGCCCAGCGTTGGCGGCGGTGGCGATTTACCCGGATCTGAGTTAGCAGTGGTCAAGGCAAAGGGCGGTGGTGGCAGCATTGTGATTGATTCCGGGTCCGGATCCAGCAAAAAGCACAAACCACGCAATGATGATACCGGCAAGTCAACTGCTTTCTCTGCACTGTTTGGCCCGCCGATTACTAAAGGTAGTAGCGTTGTAGCAGGCGCAAATTTGCCAGCAGTATCGGTGCCAAAGCATTCACCAGATACAAAGGGACAAGCTGGCTCTGGAAGCGGTAAAATCGGGTCACACGATGCTAAGGAGAAGTCAAGCAAGGAACGTGACAAATCAAATAGTTCAGACAAGCCGCGCGATAAAGACAAAAAGGATCGCCATGGCCGCGACAAGGAGCGCAAGCCTGGCAAATCCGGAGAAAGTAACAGCAGTAAACACGACAAAGAAAAGGATAAGTCGAAAAAGGACAAAGCAAGGGACAAGGAGCGAGACCGCGAGCGCGAGCAATGCAATAGCAGCAGCGTAGTTACTGCAGCTGCTAGCGCATTAGTGAGACGCACAGTTAGCCCCAAGGCGGGCACCCGTAGCAGTTTAACCGAGATGAGTCCTAAGAAGCAGTCGACCGACAGTGCTGCTGCCACGCCCAACTCTCGTTCCAAGGAACGCGAAGAGCATAAGTCGACGGGAAAATCGGAATCAAAGGATAAGGAACGCAGCTCGAATAAAAAGTCCAAGAAGGAGAAAAAAGACAAAGAGCGTGAGCGTGAGCGTGAACGTGAACGTGAACGAGACAAGCAACGTGAAGACCGCGACAAGGAGAAACGAGCTCTCAAGGATGATCGAGGACATGGAGACAGTCCGGCGACAAACAATAGCAATACCATAACGAATTCATCACAGTCACAACAATCTCAAGCCAACTACGATGCTCTAAAGGCAACAGGGAAATCCACGCCCAATTCTTTGGGCAGCAGCACTAGTGCAAGTAGTCTGACCTCCAGCAGTGGAAAGCGTGCCCACGATAAGGAGGAGGTGCCTGTGACTGCCCAGCAGTCAGCTGCAACGTCCACAAAAATCGGCGAGAAAGTGGTGGAATCAAAAGGTGATAAAGGGACAAACAGCAATGGAAACGGCACCATGGAGAAGAAATCCCACAAGCACAAGAAGAAAGACAAGAGCAAAGATAAAGATAAGGATAAGGACAAGGACAAAGAGCGAAACGATCGCGACAAGGAGAAAGAAAAAGAACGAGACAAAGACAGATCCAAGGAGCGCGAAAAAGATAAAGTGCAGCAACAACAGCTGCAGCAGTTACCAATTGCGCTAGACAAGCCGTTATCAACGATAGCAACAGCATCTGAGCCATCACCCAAATCGGAACTCAACAGCCAGCAGGCTGATCCAAGCACGGAGAAGACTGTATCAATGGGTAACAAGAAGGAGAAACACAAGAAATCTAAGGAGAAAACGGCCAGCAAGGAGGAGAAACGACAACGCGATGCAGAGACCAAGCACAGTAATAAACAGCAGACGGCTGGAACAGGATCTGGTGCACCATCTGGTCCAACACAAGCCCAAACCAAGACGCCGAGTAATTTGGATTTGAGCGATATGGATTCCGCTCAATCGGCACCAGACTTAGCGGCAACCAATGCACTTGCAGCAGCAACAGCTGCCACGCTACAGCATTCAGACAGCTCGAACAGTAGTTTTCCCGATCTGCCGGCGAAGAGCAGCCAACAAAAGGGATCACAAGTGACCAAGAATACACCGAGTGCAACGCATAGTAAAGATAGTAAAGCTGCTGCCATTGCTTGCAAGGAACACAAAGTCAAGTCAAAGATAACCGAAAAGTCAGAGAAGACTGAAAAGATAGACAAGTCACCAGAGGCCAAGACAGAGAAGTTGGACAAGGCGGAACTTAAAGAGGAAAAAAAACGGAATCGACGCAATTCACAGAATAGCAACAGTGGCAGCAACGTTGCCAGCTCCACATTCATTGAGCCACCGCTGAAGACAACAAAGAAGGAGCTGCCAACAAAAGCGACGCGCGAGAAATCTAAGTCGCCGTCCTTGCGACAGGCGACAGCTTCAGTGACTTCGGTGGCCAACAACAACATTATTTCTTCTCCTAGCAGTCACAATAACAATAACAGTTGTCCAGCAATAATTAACAACAATAGCAACAGTGGTCATTCACCGGCAGAACAACTGAATCAGCCGCTGAGCAGTGGCGGTGGTAACAATACACCATTGCCAACAGAATACCTCACCGAACTGCAGGAGCTGCATCATAAGATAATGACGCTGCAGGACAATGAGGAGCTGCAGCAAGTGGTTGAAATGATTGCCGCCACCGGCTGCTATGAAATTACGCATAAAACATTTGACTTTGATTTGTGCAAGTTGGATCGGAGCACCGTGCAGCGATTGCAGGAGTTCCTGGCGACATCGGTGTCATGACCCCAAATAACAACAACCGCAACATCATCAGCAACAGCTGCCTTTAGCTAAGCGAGATGCACTCAAAAATCTCTCATGCACATAACCAAATAATCTTTACAATTATATAATTATAGTTTAACATTTGAAATGCAATACGAAATTTCCCGAGTCCTGAAGTTATTACACATAGATACACCCCAAGTTATATTGGCATCGTGTATGTGTGTATTATGTTTTGCACATATGTTTGTCTGGTTAGTTATGTAAGTTGTGTATTATATTTAGACTTTGGGTAAAGAGGTGAAGGGTGTTGATGAACCTAAGCCGAAAAGTATGCGGGTATCTATTCGAAACTTCAGCTACATTTACATTTACAATATACAATTCTATTGCCAATGTAATCTGAAAAATGTCTGTTTCGATCCTAGCATATATTTATTAGACTCCTATTCGTTTGTAATCAACTTGATGCTATTTTTCAATAAATAATTTATTGATTTTTTTTTTTTTTTTTTTTTTTTAAATCTATAATGATTTATTTATTTATTACTCTTCCCCCATTGTGTCCTCTTTTATGTGTGCAGAAACTACAGTTTTTTGATTAGAAATAAGTAGGAATGTTGAGAAAAATCGCGAAAGCTCAATTTTTACCATTCAATCCAAAGTTAAGATTCGTACAGCGTGCGAAGTATTCTAGTTATACATATTAATACATTCATTTATATAAATATATATCGGAAAAAAACAGTTATCCATATATTATATATAATAAAAAAATACTTTTAAAAGACATGAAATATTAAATGTGCCACTTGAAATATGGAAATGAAATTATAAAAAGAAACAAGGAATGTTATATATATAAAAAAATATATATATATATCTGTTCAAATATGGTTAACATATGTTTCTATATTTTTTCAAAAACTGTCCGTTGCGATTAATGGCAGTCAAGTGCATTAAAGTTATAAATCATAACCATGTATATAGGAATACTATGCTATTACGAATTTATACAGTCAGTAATATGTGCTACAGCGACAAAGATAAAATACAAACAATGAGGTATCTGTAATTAATGTATAATTAGTGTACAAGCAATGTTTATGAGAATATTTAAATAAAAAACAAATAACATAGAAATAAATATATTAAGTCAGAGTTTCTTCTTTGGATTGGGCGGCAAATACTATTAATAATTCGATTTTACATGCACATACACATTATCAATGAACACAATATGGAAAACGAAAATTATATACTTTAGAAAATCAAATAATATATTATAAAAATTATTATTAATTTTGGTATCCTTTCACAGTATTTAAAATTTTAACTTTTTTTTTTTGTTTATTAACAAAAATAATTTGAGGTTTGTGTTAAGGAACAAATTGTAAGAATACTACAGACTTTCAACTTATCGAAAATGTGACAAGAGTTAACTCTTTGGCACATGACTATAACTGAATTCAGACTTCTATACATACTATATGTAAATAAGATTTTTGACAGAGAGCAAGTCTTAAAGGTAATATTCGAACATTATTTTTGTGACTCTGTGCACTATTCTAAATCATATGCAGGTTTGTGCATTTTATACACTAGTTTTAATTGCGGCAGTAGCAAAACTTGCGCAATTCCGGATCACGTTCGTAAATACAATTAGCCTGTTCCCCGTATTGGTTGACCCGCGAGATATCAGAGAGTTTTGTTGTAGTATTGAAATGGTTCAAGCTGTAGGCGACACTCGCCTCATAGAGGGCCAGGCCTGGCTGGGTTACCACCTGCAGTTGGTACAACTCATCGCGAACAATCGTCTGGCCATTCATGTTAGCCAGAAAGCCATCTACATCACTATTCGATTTAAACTGCAGCATTTCCTTGTGTGGCTGCAAACGCAACGCCCAGTTAATCCGTAGCAACTGCAACGGGGTACAAAGCTGACGTCGCTCAATTGTTGCTGCATTAATGGTATCCACAATGCTGTTAGCTGCTTTCAGTAAGATGTGCTCGTGACGTGTGTCGTTCAGCTGAAGTGGCAGCCAGTTGAGGCATGCGCACCAATGAGGCTCAATATAAGCATCTGCGCAGGATCTATTACTTGGTATGGGTTCAAAGAGAGATAGAGCACGTCCACCTGCCAGTTCTGATATGTGAATATCCTTTGCTTGATTTGGTTCCGTCTTCGGTTCATTTAAGGTATTATCGTAGTTGTTTTCAGCTGTCATTTCATCAATGCTCGGAGTTTGCAGTTCTAAACAATAATAAGATTGGTTAATATTGACATTTATAAACATTTCAATGTTTAATAGTTACGTATTAAATGCATGAGAGTGGCATGTACGTCAAAAGGTGTGCTGAGACGCTGCTCATTGGCCACAAAGTTGTTGTACTCATGTGGAAAGCGTTTTTTGAACGATTCAGGAAATGTAAAGCTGAAAAACGGCAGACGTTCCTCCTGCTTGCCTTGCAACGTGGCTCGCACGTCCGCAAATCGATTGCCATGATCTGCCATGAATATGAGTATGGTATCGTCAAGTAGCGACTTCTCCTTCAGATCCACCAACCAATCGTGAACATCGTCATCAGCTGCACCCACAAGATTTATGGAATCATGTGAGAGTCCGCCATGAAAGCTAAACACAAATCGAGGTGTGTCTCGATATTTAAACATGAACTGCAGAATCAAATACGTCTTAATATTTCCTTGAATTTAGCAATTTATAAATCATACGCACATTCTTTGTGTAATCCATCATGACCAAATGATCTGGCTGGTTGCCAATGCAGTGGGGCGGGCTGCCGCTTAATATGTGGAGCGCCTGCATGTAATAAGTACGCAAATAATGATCGGTGGGTTGCACATCGAAGCCATTCATTCGATATGTGAAAGTGCCCGCATTTGGCATATCTTCATTAAATGAGGTCACGTAACCAAGGCGTGCAAAATCCTGCCAAATCATGGGATACGCATCAACGCTACCAGAACCGGGCATGCGTTTCCTCGTCTCCGGTAGCTCCAACTCTGTGTACCCAGTGAGGAGCGGTATCAATGCCTGCGGCGTGCCATCGCCCACAATATTGTAGCCCTTGAGCACAATAGCACCCAGCTGTTTGGTCAAATAGGCATAACTACGCGGCAATTTGCGCATAAACGCATTTCGACTCATTGAATCGAAGCCAAAAATGAGAACATTGTAAAACGGAGACGTTGGTAGATCCTGAATTTGTTGTTGGGCCTGGGCAATGACCTCGGGCGGCAGCACAGCCAAATTGGGTAACAAATTGGGCATTACTGGCCGTTGGACAGTGTCACGTATTCCATATGCCATGCCATGCCATCTCTGCCCGCTTTCCGCGTGGCAGGCAACTTTCACAAAATCACTCTCCTGCAGCACATAGGGTTCCTTTATTCTCACAGTGCGTCCAAAACGTGCTTTGTAATCCGATTTGCGTATAATATCTGTATATGAGCATATTATATCGCTGTAAATAGCGCTTATTTCAGGTTTGACAAAGCATATCGATTTCTGTAAATTAGGAAATATATAAAAGGATTAATAACGATATTGTAAGTAGAATTTACACCTAATGTGCAAATAAGCTTGCAATAAGTTTTACTAACTAAAACGAAATACAACTTATGTGGATATTTGTAAATTTGTACAGATGGAACAGATGGGTTAAATAAATAAAATTGATTTTCAATGGTACACTGGGAAACAACTCTAGAACTTATTCCGTGTATTGAAAAAACTGTTATTTCTGATTTATTTTAAGCTTGTAAATATAAATAATTGTTATTTACCTCGCACATAACCCAATCCACCTCTGATTCGCAATTAATTTTATTAACCGGCTCGTAGAATTTCATGATATCGGGATTATCCAAAGGCAAGTAGGGCGGTCGACACTCACCCTGATTCATTGCTGATCTTATCGAGCGCTCCATTATTTCTCTGTTGAGAAACGTAAAGATAAACAATAAATATATACATATAGCCAATACGTGTGTGTGTATGCATTCCTTAAAACATGCGAATCAGCTTACATGGTGAGACTTTTATCAACATTTTGCGGCTGCTCGTTTAGCATGTACAATGTGAAGAGCATCAGTAGCACACAGCTTACTAAAGCACACTTTTGGACACCGCGTCGTACAAAGCGCATTTTGAATCTACAACAAAATGTTTAAAAAATGCAATAAATATGTTGACCGGGAATACCGCATTCTATTATTATTACTTTATACTGCTAATGCACTCACAGTTTGCCAATTTCGTATCTTACTTCGAAATTGCAGTCCCGCCAGTTGGAATAAGTTTAATTGTTATTTTATAGTTGCATTGTTTATGTATATGGCAATATATATTATTTATTAAATAGCCCCGCGTTAAACAAGAACCCAGCTGTCAATGAGAATAGCACAGAAACAATGTGGTAGTACTATTAAATTAATTTCATATTCATCTCATATTTATCGATTCTTATTTATCGATCAACTTTATCAACTGTTCTAACGACTACTCGATTATGAACATCTGTTGCAGCTGCAATACGATTCAAATTATTGATTTTGAAGTTATTAATATAAAAGTTATTAATATAAACTTAGCAATTTCGCTTATTTGTTGGAAATTATTTAATTAATATTCATAAATTTAATTACACTTTAATGTTTAAAAATTAAGATTCTACTTCTTACCTTTAAATAATAAATAGCATTTTATTATTATATTTATTTAAAAAATCGTTTATGTAAGTAATTTCACTTGTTATTTATATGTATGAAATATACAAATATGCATCGTACATTATATGTATTATGTACTTGCATATAAATAGATATACATATATAAACACTTTCTCATTTACATTCGAAGTTTTATTTACACATACATTTATACATATTTATTTACATACGTATTATTTGCCCATATTACAGATAGACGGACATGCTCTAATCGACTCGGCACAGGGTCTAATTGGCATCTGCCGATTAGTTAAATATAGAATTATTTATTGTTGACAATATTTTGTCTTGAATTCGGCAAAATTACAGATTAAATAAAGTAAATGAGAAAATTAAATTAGATTTGGAAATTGCAACCCTATTCACATTTGGCTTCTCCAATTTCCATTACTTGTGTCTTTGGGGCATTTGAGCGATTGAATACAGATTCAACAAGAACGGCAACAAAATACACTGCGCCGATAACAATAAAATAAAATGCATAAACGGTAAATTGGTCAAAGGTGGAGAGATTTAGGCCACCACTCTCGGACACGACCACCAGAGTGAGCAATGTTTGTATTGCCAATGCAACGAGTGTGTTAATGCCAAAGATCAAGGCGAAGCTATCCTCTAGCAGACTGCTAGCCAGTTCGGCACTACAAAGCATTGCAATATGGCTAAGAGCTGAGTACGAATTAGAACTGTATGAATATCAAACTCACCTCGCCACCGTAATGGTAAAGCCATAAAGAGCTCCAAATAGGATATAGCCCAGATATGATAAATATATATTTGTTGTCCAGGATGCCAATAAAACGCAGCCGCCTTCAAGAATCGAGAGAACAGCCAAGGATAACAAACTGGTACGCGACTTCAAACGTCCAGCATGCAAGTAGCCTGCTAGTAAAGCAAAAAGAGCAGCTAATGCAGTTAAGGCGGCATCCACGCCTCCATTCCACACAATCTATAGGGATACATAGAAGCGGATTTGAGATGATTTGGCTTTAAGAAGAGATAACCCTAGGCTCACACTCGGTTCGTTTTCAAAAGATTTCCATACAACTTGCATGTAGGTGGTGACTTGCAGATATCCCGCCAAGCCGATTGCATACCAGAGACTCCATTGTAGTACCATAGGATTTGTGTAAGCGCTGCGAAAGTGCGACAACAATAGCTGCAGTGGTCCTATATGATTCTGCTTAGCATCTGTTATCTCAGCATTTTCCACTGAGGAATGCTCAATAGTTGCTGTGTCCGGTTTATGATGGAAGTACAAACTCTTCTCAACCTTGGGAAGTCCAAATGACCACAGGAGGGCAAGGACTTGAGCTGAGTAGAATGAGAGTGAATATGAAAGCTATTATAATAATACTAATTGAAATACTAACAAGCAGCAGATATGTACAACAGCTCCTTATAGTTCATCCAATCCAGGCTTATTAGCAGCTGTGCCGATAATCCAGCCACCAATTTACCCACAAACATTGCCGCCCGGGTGTGGGAGGTAACGCGGGGATAATACTTCTTGTCGACCTTGGCATAAATGTAGGAATAATATGCGACTTCGGTCGCCTGATAAAATCCATAAAACACCTCAACAATTTGCAGCCCTAATAGCGTTGTTGTCCATATAAGTACACTCCAGATAACAATGCCAGTCAAGGCGTTTGCAATAATTAAAGGTTTATATCTGTCGAAGGCATACAATTGTGGACTCGACATAATGCATATATATATAGATAAGAGCATAACGATTACAATTACCTGAGAAAGTCGGTGACAAGAAATACAACAATCAACAAGGCCAGATATGAGTAGGTTCCAATGGGATAAACTGAGCGATTCACCTGATCCTGCGTCACATTGTACCACTCGCCCAACAGGATCTCGGCATGATAGGGCTCCGACGGGCGCAATTCCCGTAAAAATCCAAACACGCAGAGCAAGCATGAGACTTTCAGCCAAGACAATTCCATCTCCAACCCTACACCGACCACCGACGTTAACTATCTAATCGACAGATTAGTCGATTGCACCGACAGCGCCAGTGCAGCGGAATCTTGAACAACTCTCAGTGTTTAGCACACAAATAATTAAAATAATTATACGAACTTATATGAGGGTTACAATTTGAACAATAAGTACATGGATTGGGTTGATTATTTGTAATCAGAGCTGCCTGTCTATAAAATAACGATGACGATGTCGAGTAAACACAACGGGACGCTGAAATTTTCCCTAATCGGTTGCAATCTTTAATGCACAATCTTTACATTCCACTTGCTAAAATTCACACATTATTATTATAAGTAATGTTAATACGTGTGTTGCATAGCCAATTATTATAAGATATTATAATTATGAAAAGTATCTACTAAATAGTAGATAGATAGATAATCAAATTAAATTGATGTATTAAAATATTATAGAATATTAATCATTCATTTGGCATTTGTAGATGATGTCGTTAGCCCTAATGGCCGATTCCATCACTTGCACTGCGGGAAACAAAAAGTGGACTTAATGCGAACACAGATATTGAGTAATCAATTCCTATACTTAATTTGTATATAATATACGACTTCCGGGCTAGAAATTAATTCAACTTTTAATCATTTTATGTAGACAATAAACAAATGATTAAAAACTCCAAGCAAAATGAACATTAAGGTCAAGAGTCTGATCTGACAGGCTGTCTGTGTATATTTTCTATTCTACTATACAGAATAGAACATCTAAAGAATTATGTCAAAGTAAATTAATTCATGCCTTACCCACTAAGAAAGTAAAAACTTTCTATTTTAAACGCAGAAATAGAAATTGAGCGAAAATATAACTAATTTTATTGCACTTATTTATATCTGATATTTGTATAGGAACATCTGTGTGTCTACAAACCTAATTACGGCTTACTAACAAGAACTAACTATTAAGTAGATAACGAGTCGATCTGTTCCAAGCTGTCTGCCAATTTTTCCGTGGACTTGCTGCGGTACCACAAGTGCTCTATTATGACGGATATGAAATAAATGACGGCCACAGCGATAAAATAAAAAGCATAGACTGTATACTGTCCAACTGGGTTGAGGGCAAAGCCCGTTTCAGCGACCACAATGATGGTAAGCAGCGACTGAAAGACCAATGCAAGCAGAGTGTTAATTCCAAAGACCAAACCAAAGCTATCCTCCTGCAGGTTACGTGCCACCTCAGCGCTATGAGAAAACAAACAAGATTTTGAATTTATATACAATATATTTCCATGAAGCATATTACATACCTGGCCACTGTAATGGTAAACCCATAGAGAGCGCCAAAGATCACAAAACCCATATATGACCAATAGATATTCTGAGTCCAACAGCAAATTAAGACGCTGCCGCCCTCCAGTGCTGAGAGCACGGAGAGAACAAGCAAACTGACGCGTGGCCTTAAACGACCCGTGTGCAGATATCCCGCTGCCAAAGCAGTCAGTGCCGCCAGAGCGGTGAGCACGGCGTCTACAGCGCCATTCCATGCGATCTGCGGATTAGGCTCGATAGCTTTCCAAAGCACCTGCATATAGTAGGTAACCTGCAGATAACCCGCAAGGCCAATGGCATACCACAAGCTCCATTGCACCACTCGCGGATTTGTGTATGCATTGTGAAAGTGTTGCCACAACAAACGTCCAGCACTGGATTGCACCAGACTACTAGTCTGTTGGCTAACCACATCAGGCTCAATGGTTGGACCTGTTTCCTGCTGCAGCTGCAGTTGATTATGCTTGGGCCTGGTAGGGCTAATTGTGGGCTCAGTTAAATATGCTTCGCGATGAAAGTACAAGCTCTTGTCTACTTTGGGCAGGCCAAAAGCCCATATCATTGCCAGAATTTGTGCTATAAGCGCGTAGGTGGATTAATAACAGCAAATGACTCCATTTAAATTAATATTAACTCACTGGCCAGCGTAATATAGTGGAGTTGCTTGTAATCCACCAGCTCTAGATTGATCATAAGCTGTGATGTAATACCGGAAATAAGCTTGCCAGCAAACATTGCGGCACGTGTGTGGGATGTAACACGAGGATAATACTTCTTGTCGACTTTGGCATAAATATACGTATAGTAGGCCACTTCGGCGGCCATGTAAGTACCATAAAAGAACTCTAAAATCTGCAAGGACAGCAAACTGGTTGTCCAAATGAGCATACTCCAAATGATTACACCAGCAGCGCCCATCGTTATAATAAGTGGTTTATAGCTGAAATTATAAAATTTATTACATATTTACATGTTCCTTATTATTCTAAGTTTACCGCAGAAAGTCCGTAATTAGAAATACGAAGACCAGTTGGACCAGATGTGAATAGGTTCCCACCGGATAGACATCTTGTGTCAACTGTGAAATAAGATCGTTTAATATTTTAAGTTACATTTAAGTACTTCATAATAGAAACTCACTTGTTCCTCTGTAATGTTGCGCCATGGACCCAAAAGAAATTCCGTTACGTATGGCTCTGATGGTCGAATTTCCCGTACAAAGCCAAAAACACATAGCAGGCAAGAGATTTTGAGCCATTCCTTCATTTTGTAGGCGTTACAACTGACGTAACGTAACGTGTAATGCAACGTAACACAACGCAACGCAACACAAGCGGCGTCTTAACACTTTACTTATCACGGTCGTCAGCCTGTTGTGCTAAATTTGATTGGATTTGCAGTTTAACGTTCTGCTTGCTTAATTTTAGAAATTCGGACTGCGCTTCTTGGAAACGACAAGTAGCCACGGAGGAGACACATAAATATAAGTATAATCTTATCGTTGAGTGGATTTATTGGGTGGCTGCTCAGATGTCATTATTTCTTATTATTACCACACTGATTGCGCTTTTTATGATTGTTAGATAATTCAAAATGTTTAAGTGTTACACGTTGCGAACGCTTTGACTTTCGACGGCCAATTTACCGGCTTGCCGATATGCGACATAACAACATTTTGAATGTCAGAGGCATTCTCACAGATACACACATTCAAGCAACTTGCACATGTGCACAAACAGTTAGTTACGCTGAATGTGTGACACCCTACAGCATGTTGCATTATTGAGTTATTCACTTGATATACATATGTATAAGAAACTGCCTGTTCGCATTTTGTAATATATTTATTGAGCTGATTGATTTAAATGCCACAGGAGAAAACAACAATAATTCAATTGAGCGTTCTATTGATTAGGCACAATTTATTTATTTATACATTTCTTCTCGGAATCGGTTTTTACATCACAGTTCGACATTGTCGACGACATTCTTATTTCAGTTGGCAACGCCATATGAAAACAGCTGTTCTCACTTGAATGCGATTGGCGCCTAAACCGAATAACAAACATTAGCAAGAACAACAATATAACAAGTGTATGCAAATTGATTTCGGTATATTGTAAAAAATTCACGTTTATTAGCGCGCACGTTTTAAAATTATTAATGTGTGTATTACAAAGTATTAATGTATGCGTATGTATGTATAAATATAACAAAGTAAAAGAAAGAAACATTTAGCTATTTACACAAACAGACGGAATTTTTTTTCTTCGTTTTTTTGAACAATTAATTTGTATGAATAGCTGCCCATTTATCAAGAGATATCAATAGATGTCAATAGACTATGCTGAGAATTATTGGCCACCTTTACGGAAAGTTAGAAAATACGTGTAAAAACCCTTAACAGCAACATTGAGGTGGTTAGACTCTTTCGCACATGTTTCATATTCGTTGATTGTTCGTTCCATTTCCAAACGGTCCACACAGTCATTTTTTATTGCTGCGCAATTGGCGTACCTTGGGGACTTAATGCCTGCGCTGAAGCCGTAATATCCGCCTGGACAAACTCAATGGATGCCGAGTTGATGCAGTAGCGTTTGCGTGTTGGTTTTGGTCCATCCTCAAAAACGTGGCCCATGTGGGCGTTGCAACGGGCGCAGCGTACCTCGGTGCGTATGCGTTCTGGATGTGCAATTAGTAGTAAAATATTACCCCCTTTTTAATTTGTTTATTGCAAATTGTGAGATTAATTGGGTACGAATTTTCGTTTTTTTTTTTTCATAGCATTACGTTTTCATTGTTGTTTGTTTGTTTATACAATCATTGATATTTGCATTTCATTGAATTTGTTCAGATTAAGATAAAAATCAAATAGTTTAGAAAATAAATTGTAAAACAAAGTGGAATGAGAAGCAGAAAAAGAGAGTGAGAGGATATAATATGCAAGAGAGTACACATAATATAAGAGCAATGATCCAAGCAAAAGGTGAAACAGGAAATGTAACGGCATAAATGTAAGTGTGCAAAAGACAGCGTGAAAGCGAGACAACAAAAGTGTCATATGACAATGTTCGTAAGTGCGACAGCGAAATAGGAAAAAGAAGTAGACGACGTCAGTTGAGAAATGTAAAGTAGCATAAATAAAATTTAAAAATTATAAAAATATCGTTTAAAGCAATGATTTGATATATAATTTTTACGTATTTGTTGTTAGAACGACAGATGTTTGTGTTAATATTTTAACAATGATTTCGATGTGTGTGTGTTTTGTTAGCAAAACAAACCCCCAAGAAAGTTTACAGTTACATAAATTATTGGTATTGTTTTTGTTTTTGATTTTCGAAGCGAGTTAAAAAAAGAGAAATAGAAAAATATACGAAAAATACACATTATTCAGTTTGTTGGACAATATATGGATCGGCTACAATAGTCTTGCAATGTTATACATTAAATAAGATTTAAATACAATGTATAAAAAGCAGAAGCATAAATAAACATAACAATTGTAAAAAAAATACGAGTATAATAAATAAAAGAAAGCAAGAAAAAGCAATGCGACCAGCAGATGGAATCTGTTTTTTAATACATTCATACAATAGTTCACATACATATACGTATGTACGTATATACATTCATACGTACGTATGTACATGGTTCCTAACCCAAAAATGATGAGGAGGAATGTTTGGGACAACTTAAAATACTAATCAATCAAAATAAGCTTGTGCGTGCTCTATGGATACGTTTGGATGAAACTGTGGATTCTCGAGTTAGATAAGTATTATGCATCTTGAAACCGCAATTAAACATGAATTATTAAATAATTTGAGAAATTACAAGCTAAATGAAAATGTAATAGTAAGTTTATTAGAGCTGATCCATTAATATAAATGGATTATCCATTACATAAGGTATTAATACTTATTCAGGCCTCAAATCAAATCACACTCTGCGTTATAATATTTATGTATGTATGTTTGTAAATAAACTCCTATAAAATTCCCATAATTGTACTATATGTACTTTAACTTAACACAATAAACTTGTCTTTGTTGCATAGATTTGTTTTGTAACTAATCCGTGTACGTAACATTCGTAATCGAAATGAAATTATTATTTCTTGGACGATGTCGTCGTGGATGTTGTTGTACTTTTCACAAAATCAATTGATGCCGAGTTGATGCAGTAGCGTCGATGCTTCGGTGGTGGTCCATCATCGAAAACATGACCCATGTGAGCCGCGCATTTGGAACAACGCACCTCAGTGCGTACCATGCCTAACGTTTTTGAAATGACTACTGTTTTTTTAATCATGTATTACGTTTTTTTTTTTTTTTTCATAAATTTCATTAATTTGTAATTTTTCATAGATTTTTTTATTTTTAATTTTGTTGTGGGAAATTTTGAGAAAGAAGTTTTCGATTTTGGTTAGCAATGTGGATGTGGATAAAAGAATAATACTCAATTAGGTAAGTTTTAGTTTAGTTTCTGTTCAGAATCAGAATTGGATTAGTTGCATATTCATTAAACAGGACAAACACAATTAACAGCACAAACATTAGGCTTTTAAGCGGTTCGAACAACTACAGTGAACATACGACTCTAAAAATGGTTATAGAACACGTCTACATATTTACTTCAGGACTTTTCAAATAACAATAACAAACACAAAAGGACAATACAATTATGGCAAATAACTATTTTCAATTCATTAGAGAGTTCGGACTTGAATATATTTTGAATCCAGTTCCATTTGTCTTTGCTTCTGATTCAATTCATAACTTTAAAGTGTTACGAAAATTTGCTTTTACTATACAAGATGCTCAACTTCAACAAAATGTTGAGTTTCAGTCAAAGTTGTTATTGCAAAGCGACAAACAAATAAAAATCAAAACTTTACAAAGAAAAATCTCAAATGCAAAACTTTTGGCTAAACATCAAAAGGTGCTGGACGTATCTAGACTAAGGTAGATCGCCCTGTGGATGATGTAGACATACCTGGTATGCTGGCATCCCGATGCAAGGTCACTTTACCCTTATCGACCACATCATTAAACGCTGGCCAACCACATCCGGAATCATATTTGGTATCCGAGCTGAACAAATCCTGATGGCAGACAATACACTGATACATTCCCTTCTCGTTGTGCTTGTTGTAACACCCTGTAAGTAAATCAGTACTTTATGCTTACGTTAAACAAGTCTATTAAAGCCAACCTGTAAAGGGGCGCTCCGTGCCCGCTTCTTGTGTAACCTGATACTGCAGTGGGGTTAGACGTTTCCGCAGTTCCTCTTTGTTTACAGTAATCTTTTCGCTTTTGTTCTCCATGTTGGCTCTGGAATTTGTGGTCTCGCCGCCGTCTTTGTCGATGTTGTTACTGCCCCGACGTGAATCTGCAATTTGAGTAGAATTTTTGTACTTAAGTTTGCGGTCGGCATTTGGTTTTTCTCTACTTTTATTCTTATTTTTTTGAGATTGTTTTTGTTTCATAACAATTGAGTAATTGATATCAATTTACAGCAAAGAGTTATTTTCATTTGGATTTAAATATACTTAGAAAACCCTTACAATTAAGTGGGAATGGACGACTTTCAATGCAACTGGAATTATATATACTTTATCTTCTGTTCTTGTACTCTGAAATTTCCGCAGATTTCTTTAATCGATGCATACAAATAACATTTAAATTAACTCATTTTATAAGCCATTTTTAAATCTAGCAGTCTACTATTGTTATACCATATAAGTTATTAGTAGATTTGCTGTCTAAAGCTTAAATGACTATAAATTATAAAATGTGCAAGTCGTTGGCCTATAAACGATAAGAAAGTAGATTGCTGTGTTATCAACCATGATTTGCAGTAGTTTAAGTAAAACATGAACAAATAATGATAATAATAATAAATGTTGACTGTTGTTATTTCTGTTTACCGAGACATAATTATTGAAATTGTACACTCTTTTAGCATGCGAATATAATAAAATTGTATACCCCTGTTATACACACATTTTACTAAATCGACAGATCTATTCGAAAGTCAATTTCAAATATAGGTATACCCTATTTACCCCGTCAGTGAATGCAGGGTATCAAAAACAATCTAGCTACGCAATTTGTATACAAAACATAACGAGCTACAAACAAAATGTCTGAGACCATTAGCCACCATAAGAGATGGAGAAGGTGTGAACATATTTGTAGTCTTTGGAAACTGCATAGCTACAAATTGTGAAAAGAAACGCATAGGTTAAAAATAATTTTATGCTGCCGCACTTAAATGAAGTGGCGCTCAGTATAAACAACGAAGGTGCACGAAATGAGGGGGAATTTTGGGGTAAAGCAGTGGCAACAATTGAGAAAAGCCACTGAAGTGTGTCGCGTACAATTAAAAACGATGAATTCATTTCGAATTTTTGCTTAACGAATTAAATAAATAAAAAAACAAATTCGAATTGTTGATCGAATGAAATGAATCACAGCGATGCTAAAAATAGCAACAATGTGGACAGTAGAGCATTAATGCCAACTATTTGAACTAGAAAATTGATCTATAATTGGAAATTCGCCAATTAGAGGGCATATGAATAAAAAAAATCGATAGAATTGCTTTAAAGCATTTTAACAATAAATTGAATCCATTGTATTGCAAATAATAAAGAGTGACACACCCACAGCAAAAGCCCACGCCCACGACCACCCTATGTCCAGGGTATACTCACCCGCAAAGGAACGAGCGTATGGAAGAGCAGAGACAGCGATGGCTCCGGTTTTTAATTGATTGATGTTGCACCTGTGCTTGTTAGCAATAAGTGCGATGTTTCGTGCCCACGGTGCGTAGCGAGAAAGTGAAAACATTTTACAAGCGCGTCCACAAATTGACAACGAAACGCGCAACGACGTGCAATAACACAACTGCAGTTTGCACTTGGCACTGTTGGTTATTTAATCACTTGCGAAAAGCCAAAACAACATTGAAAAGTCAATGTTTTGCCTATGAGTGGTTTTCCTCTTACGCCCACACACACACACACACCAACTAAACTAATATTTATGCAAGTTTTCCCACTTCCGTATTTTGGCGTTCTATTTCTACGTGTGCACATGTGTGTGTGTACGAATGTTGTGTGCACACAGAAACAGAGAGAAAGTGTATATAGAGAAAGCCAACGCTTGCAATTTGCTCAATTGCACTTGCTTGCTTATACAAAATTGTCCGGACATTAGAATTTTTCATAATATGAGCCTCGTGCACAACAATTTTCCAATCAACGTGCCTAATATGAAAGGCGCAAGGCAAACTTAAAAGCGCCTTTTTTCTCTTTCGCACACACTCCCAGTGTCCTTGAATGAGGCGCAACGTCTACGGCAGAAAAACGCTCACCTGCTAATATATAATTTGGTGCTGTTGCTTGTTATATTTCTATTTTTGGCTTTTGTTTATAATTTTATAGCTATTGTAAGCAGCGTCCAATTAGCGAACGTCAATTACAACTGCCACTGTTTTCACAACGAAGGAAAATGAAAAACTAAAAAGCTAGAAACAGCTGCCTGTGAAAATAACCATCGCTGCCAGACTGATTTTCTTGCCAGCTGTTGTGTCGCGTTGCCAACGACGTTGAAGTTAATGTCGCTGATCTGGCATTACCACGAATATAATTTGTTGTTTTTGTTGGCTAGTCTGCTGAAATCGCTTGTAAATTTGTTAATTGTTTATAAAAACACACAAAAAATGTGTGCTTTGATGAAAATACTAATCGTATCGTCAATATAATGTGTCGCGATGTGAAAATTCAGTTTTAAAATATCTCTAAGCAGATCGACCACATGCAAAGAGGGCGTCAACAAAGGGCAAAATTGTGGAAAGAGGAAGAATACAAGAAACAATCCAACGACATTCATACATACACGTATTTTCACTAGCTTTTATTAATATTAGTGAAATCCGCACTAGAACGTAGCCATGAGCAACCACAGATATCACGGCGGGGGCAGTTACATGCATCCAAGAATGTCGTACCCACACCACTTTACATACGTTTCAAGCTGTGTGAAATACCTTATCTTTTTGCTAAACTTTTTGTTCTGGCTGTTTGGAGGACTATTGATGGCCATTGGAGTATATGCATTTATGGATAAGCTGAAAGACGGCAATGGGTGGCTTCGACTAGAAACTATTTATGATGTTATATTTAATATATCCTTGGTTATGATTATTGCGGGTATCGTCATATTTGTGGTCAGCTTTGCTGGTTGCCTTGGCGCACTACGGGAGAATACTTTCTTGTTGAAGTTCTACTCCATGTGCTTGCTTGTGTTCTTTCTCATGGAAATGGCCGTAGGTAAGATACAAATTAAGCGGCAATAGTTTTCATTTCATTAACTTATAATCATAATTGCAGCTATAATTTGTTTTGTCTTTCCACAAAACATGAATTCTTTTCTGGAACTTCAGTTTACCGACAAGATTATTCATTCTTATCGTGATGATTCCGATTTGCAAAACTTTATAGATTTCGCACAGCAGGAGTTTAAGTGTTGCGGGCTCAGCAATGCAGGATATCAGGATTGGAGTGAGTAGTATCCTTAGACTGTTGACAACTTTCAACTCATACCCCCTCCTCTTATCTTGCAGGTAAAAATGAATACTTCAATTGCTCATCGCCCTCAGTGGAAAAGTGTGGTGTTCCCTATAGTTGTTGCATCAATGCCACAGATATTAGTTCGGGACTAGTCAACATTATGTGCGGCTACGGTGTGCAGGTACATTCTGTGGCGGCGGCCAGCAAACGCATCTGGACCAGCGGGTGCATTGAAATTGTTCGTGTCTGGGCTGAACGTAATCTGTATGTGATCGCTGGCGTTGCCTTGGGCATTGCGCTGCTACAGTTGTTCGTTATTTACTTGGCCAAGACTCTCGAGGGCCAAATCGATATGCAAAAGTCGCGCTGGTCGTGAGTGCCATAGCACCCGGTCTTTTACGGGTATCCATTCGATGATTTCTACTACTACGACACTCAAATGTAATCAAGCGACGGTGGAGCCGTTGGCCAGACGGTGTCGTTATCTTTATAACCGTATTTCTCATGTCAATCTGGTCCGCGCAGTGCTCAAATATATGTTTTACAAATTGATCAAATAGTATTAAAATGAAAGTCTTCGAACTTACACAATTTCGACAATTGATTACGGTTGTTGTCATCTCAAGTTCTCTTGCCTTTTAATGCGAATTTCTGTATTCTGTATTTTCCAATGACTCATTATTCTGCTCTGAATACTAGTTCTAATCCTTACTCATCTCTACTCATATAATCATAGAATTTACTGTATTGTAATTGTATAACAAAATGCCACATTTATAAAGAGCATTGGTAATTTAATGCATGTTTGTATGTAAGTATTTTAAAGGCTTATTGAGCATAGACAAAATTGTAAACAACTAAAAAAATTGAAGAAATTTTATGTATTTATATTATATGCAATAACATTGTGTTTTTGTTTGTACGAATAAAAGACATAATGTACATAGATATTAAGTGGACGTGTATGCATTTAAAATTGTCATTTTAATTTAAATCTACAGAAGAATACCAAACTGCATGCGCATTTATTATAAAAGAATAACGTGGTAAAATAATTAATAATCCCTATAGTAGAGCATTACAAAAATATACTTATCTAAACAAATTATGAAATAAATATATATATTATATGTACACAATTGCAGAATTGAATATTGAGATTAAACTTAGTTAGGGGTACATAAAGTACATACATTTACTTAATACAATTTGCAATTGAATATAAATAAGCAACACGGTGATACACTTTGCGTGGAATGGTCATGAACAGATGGGCAATGAATGGAGCATTTTATATGACAGCCAAGAGATAAGGCATTATTATTTATAAACATATAATACGTAATACATAAGAATTAATTTATTACAAGACCCCATTTAAGTAAAAAAAAGTTCATTTGTTTAGTGCTGCAAACATTTTTATTTATTTTATACAAATGTTTAGCTTGTGGAAAATAATAATTTTGTATTTATTGAGTGTTTTAGTACTTTATAATAGCTCGAATGCTTTCGCCCTTGTGCATAAGGTCAAAAGCCTCATTGATTTCGACCAAGGATAACTCATGGGTAATGAACTCATCGATAAGCAGATCCTTCTTTAAGTAGTCCTCAACAAGTTTGGGTACGTCCGAAACTGAACGCCAGCCACCAAAGGCAGATCCCTTCCAGACACGGCCAACCACCAATTGAAATGGCCGAGTTGTAATTTCTTGACCAGCTCCGGCAACACCAATGACTACTGATGTACCCCAACCTTTGTGCGTTGCTTCCAAAGCAGCACGCATAGTGTTAACATTTCCAATACATTCGAAGGTATAATCAAAGCCGCCATCAGTCAGATCAATCAAATAGTTTTGAATTGCGCCCTTGTCAGCCACGTCCTTTGGATTTACAAAATCAGTGAAACCGAACTTTTTGGCCAATTCGAATTTCGATGGATTGATATCAATGCCATAGATCTTGCCAGCACCAGCCTTCTTGCAGCCCAGTCCAACGGCCAATCCAACTGCTCCTAATCCCCAAACCGCACAGTTGCTCCCAGGCTCCACCTAGGTACAATGTAAGTACAGTAATTGATTAGGTCACATACGAATTACAAGCTGAGTTACCTTGGCCGTATTCAGCGCAGCCCCATAACCAGTCGAAATTCCACATCCTAACAAACACACCTTTTCCAGAGGCGCCGTTTCGTTTATTTTGGTCAGCGAAATGTCAGCGACGACAGTGTATTCGGAAAACGTGGAAGTACCCATGAAATGGAACAACTGTTTTCCCTTGCAGGTGAAACGAGAGGTGCCATCGGGCATTACGCCAGCGCCTTGCGTAAGGCGAATCTTCTGACAGAGATTCGTTTTACCGCTCAAGCAAAACTTGCACTCATTACATTGTGGAATATACAAAGCAATAACATGATCGCCGATCTTGAAATTGGTAACGCCCTGTCCCACGCTCTCCACAATACCTGCACCCTCGTGCCCCAGCACAGAGGGAAACAGACCTTCAGGATCAGCGCCACTCAACGTAAAGGCATCCGTATGGCACACTCCTGTTGCAGTAATCTTTATACGAACCTAGAAATAGTTTAACGTTGTCACAATTATACTTTGATATTGCTCAACATACTTCATGGGCCTTTGGTGCCGCAACTTCAATTTCTTCAATAACAAGTGGTTTCTTCGCCTCCCAAGCGACGGCAGCTTTACATTTGATTACCTATATTGAAAATAACTATTGGGAGTTCTATTTCAGGTTATAAGCAAATATTTATACTTACTTTTCCTTCAGCTGACATCTTGTTCTTGCTTTATTTCTAATGGAAAAAAACCGACAGGCGATAGCGATCAGGCACGTTCTAAGTGCAATTGGCGAAGGCTGAAAAACGATTGAATAAAGATGTGGAGGCCTGGCTGATATTTGCCGCTGTTAAACTCTACTTCTCTCTTTCTTTCGCCTCCCATTGTGAATTAATTTTGCTTTTTGAATTAAACTGAGTTAAAAAAGAAGAGTCTACATGTCAAGCTATATGCCTCCCATATTCTGGTTGTAAAATACCTTATCTATAGTCTTTATGATTGCCAAAACTGACTAAAATTGATCCGATAACTAATCGATAATAAAAGCACATGTTAGGTCCAATAAAGCACGTAATATTCGATTAATTCGAAGTAAAGTATTCTTATAACATTAGTATAATATGCACTTGAATTCATATATGCATATCTCTTATTTATTACTTAAATTTTATTTAATATACGTTAATTTGAATCGATGTCATATGGCAGATTTTGGCGGCGAAATCTATGTATATACTCTGTCAATGCTGCGAATTGAAATGTTCCAAAAAATACTATTTTAAAATACCACTAAAAATATTTAAATTAGAATTTGTAAAGGTCGTTAGAACATAATTTTAATGTTTTAATAATTTATTATTATTAAAAGATAAATATTTTCTAATTGCAAATTTAAATTGGATATTTCAATACATTGCCTTCACACAGCTGTTCGGTTGCATTTTAAAACAAAATTATACGCAGGCGTCAGTTTGCTGTAAACATTACCCACCCAACCCAAATTCATGTCGAATGGCGGTAACGCCAATGAACGCGAATCCAGCACAAGGACAACGAAGTTCCAAGAAAAATCAATAATTACATAGCTACCGAGACGGACAGCCGGAAGTGCATTTTGTATGTGTTGAAATAGCTACAGCACAGTAAAAGTTGCCTCTTGTGTTAGACTAGCTTAGGAAATATGTTGATTTTCTTGTTCGCACAATATTAAAAGGACAAAATGGTTGGTAAGAGCGCCATGGAAGCGGAAGTTCCAACAAAGGAACGCCCAGTTTTCATACCGCCTCGTAAACGTCAACAAAACAAAGCAGAAGCAAAAAAGCAAAATTATGTGGATCACATAGTTAATGTGCAGGTAATTTGCTTATCAATTATTGAGTGTATGTGATTCTTACTAACAAATTTCAGCAAAATCGGGCCAAGCTCTCGCCCTCCAATCCCGGTCTCGAAGAAGAGTTACGGAAATCAAAGTTGATTATCAAGAACAAACAGCCATTGCCACAACTGCCAGGGGAATTAGGAGGCACCCAGGATACTATAGCCAGCACACACTCGGCAAGTTCTACACAGCACAGTAATAAGTCGACACGGTCAGCCAACAATCTTAATGAGTTGCAAAACTTTGAGTCCATTTCACAATGCACCAAGTCAACGTCACAGCGACATGAGAGCAGCACCGTAACGCCAAGCAGCTGTTGTTACTCAGAGAGCAGTCTAGATGCGAAGTTGAGCAAGTCGCAGGATTGTCTCAGTCTTAGCAATCGATCATCCTCGAAGAAGCGAGTGAACATACGAACTTCCGACTTGCCACATGTGCGTAGTCAGCGTGCCTCTCCAGACATTGCCAACTATGAGGATCTCGAGTCGGGCGAAACTAGTGTGCTGAATACATACGATCACAGTTTAGAACGTTATCAGGCTCGCAAGGCAGTCGGCGATAGCAACTATTTGACCATGACGGGTATGCAATTGAAACGGCCTATTAAATACTTTTTCTATATTCAAATTCTTATGTTGTACAGGTACTATCAAGAGAGGTCGCAAAAAGGGTCAATCCATTGATCTCCAGATCAACATTAGTCGCGAGGAACTTGAACAACTGAATGCTCATGCTATGGCCAATGAATCGCCTAACGGTCACAATCTCTGCTGCACTTGTAGCTGCGAAGTTGGACTTCACATATTTCTAATCTCATTGTTATGTTTGCCATTTGTGACGATCATATCAGCTGTGTATTCATTCTACATTGGCACTCTCACCTGGTACAATATGTTCAACTATTACTGCGAGGAGAAGTCTTATCTGCACAAGATATTCATCACTCCTATACTTTTTCTAGCCTATCCCCTTGTAATTGTACTCTGCACTTTTGGCCTGGGCTTGTACTCGGGCTTCCGACAGCTAAGTCTGCAATACAGTAGCTGGGTAAATGATATCACCGATATTGAAAAGGGATTTTATGGGTGGCTCTGTGGAGTCTTACACATGCCCGATTGCAGTCCCTATGAGGTGGTTATACTAACGGACATTTGCGTCGCTCCCCAGGATCCGCAGCGTTTGCATATTAACAAGCCCAGGCAAGAGTTGTCCATGTAAAAAAATAATTAAAAAATTAGGCGCACGTACCGTCGAAGCCAGATGAAGTGCTGGCTGCAGCTGCCGGAGAGTTTATAAATCAATTTGAATGACATTCAGCAATGAACTTTGCTATAATAGATTTATTATTTATTTGTAATTATATCCCAAGCCCTGCAGCCGCATCATATCTAAATATTTGTGACGGTTTCGAATTTTGACCATATGTGTGATAAACGTAATTAGACACGTACAGAAGACACGTACTACGAGTACAGCAAAACTAAAGTTCAATGTATTAAGTTTCCTTTTGGCCAAAATCTGTTCCTTTTAAAAGCAAGTTCAGCTTTAGATAACTTGGAAATACACATATACATAATATTCGCATATATACTACTTATATAATTGTAGTCCTGCATAAATACGAACTTATACATATGTATATCACTATCAAATGTTTCTTGAGTCTAATCATTAAGTTATTAGTCATGTAAGCCTTTCAAACAGTCTCAGTCTCTATATACATACTCGAATAACCGTTAACATTCAATATCTTACAAATTTAGATAGCATATGTTTTTTATCCAACCCGAAGCCAAAATCTTGACAAAACACCTTATATACGCTCCAAAGCATTTATATTGCATTTACGGACTACGCATTTATATTAAAATACCTAAAGAAATCTGCGATATGGTCGCGATGGGAAATTCTTCTTAGTTTTAAGCAGAAAACTTTTTGGTTTTAAGGGCTAAAAATATAAAACGGCCAATATTAGAGGCCATACATATATATATCTATGCGATGTAAGCAGTGTTTTTAAATAGAAATTCTAAAAGCTAAAAGTTATGTGTTCTTAATAAAAAGGTACAATACCTTTCTTCGGTTTACCGATGAGAAAAAAATGAGAGATTGGCAAACCTGAATCAATCACAGCATTGTAGGCGTATAAAAAAGCAAGTGAATATGCATATATCAAATACTTATAAACTAAATAAATAATTTCAAATAATATAGCAAAATTAAAAATAAATTGTTAATTTAGTTTCGAAGAATTATTACTATGCAGGTTTGAAGCAAAAAAGTGGGGAACAATTAAGAGATAGCAGTAGTGTTCACGTAAATGAATTATATATTCAAAGTGTGGTTGAGTGAGATAGCAATAAACTGGCCGGTATTCGATGCCCTCGCATGTAAATGTAAACAAGCCGAGTGGAAAAAAGGAGAACAGCTGTTCATAAGTGCGGCGATAACGATTAGAGGACAATCGTGACAATTACGAACACAATTTTTTTTTATTAATAACATTAAAGTATGTAATCATGCATACATACGTACATTTGTACTTGGAATAAATTGCTGATAAAGTTAGGCTAGCAATGACATTGATTATTTTGGAATTAGTATCACACGAGCGTTCAAAGCGTGCAGGTTTCTTTCTGTGCGTACGCACTGTGTATCAATTCATTAGGAAACAATAATACGTATTGAAAATGGCAAAGGATAATCTGACTGCTGTTTTGCATGGCATTGAGGACTTACGCTTGGTAAGCAGAGTGAATAAAAAGATGATGTTTATTTGCTTATGAGTGTTTCATTTTAAATTCTAACTGCAGGAGCAACGTCCCATACCAACAATTTCTGATGATGGTAAGTTTGAATCGGGGAAGATATCGATTGCAACATTAATCTCTTTGAATATTCATACACTGTGCTTATTATTTTATTAAAATACTGCTTAAAACTCACAGAGGTTTTACTGTCCATGGACAGCGTGGGCATTTGCGGCTCAGATGTGCATTATTTGACACATGGACGCATTGGCCACTTTGTGATGACCAAACCCATGATCATTGGGCACGAAAGCGCAGGCGTTGTGGTAAAAGTTGGCAGTAACGTTAGAAATCTGGTTGTGGGTGATCGTGTCGCTATTGAACCTGGCTATCCATGCGCCAAATGTGATCATTGCAAGCAAGGGAAATATAATATCTGTGAAGAAATGGTTTTCTGTGCTACGCCACCCTACGACGGTAATCTAACCCGGTACTATAAGCATCCCGCGCATTTCTGCTTTAAGTTACCAGATCATGTAAGCATGGAGGAGGGCGCCTTGCTAGAGCCATTGTCTGTGGGTGTGCATGCCTGTCGTCGTGCTAACGTCGGCCTGGGCTCCAAGGTGCTTATACTAGGAGCAGGACCAATTGGATTAGTTACACTTATCGTAAGTTTGTAACTAAGCCTGATTATTTAATATATTACTCAAACTACTTACATATCTACATGTGAAGGTGGCACAATCTATGGGTGCTACGGAGATTTTAATTACAGATTTAGTGCAAGATCGTCTGGATGTAGCCAAAGAGCTAGGAGCTACACATACGCTACTGCTAAATCGTGATGATTCTGCTGAACAAGTCAAGGAGCGTATTCATGAAATAATGAGCGAACAGCCTGATAAGTCAATTGATTGTTGTGGAGCCGAGAGCAGTACCCGTCTGGCGATCTTTGTAAGATTCACTACAGATCTTGATAATAAAATTTGGTTTTGTTAATTTAACTTATTACGTCAGGCAACACGATCCGGCGGAACTGTTGTCATTGTAGGGATGGGTGCTGCAGAAATAAAGCTTCCCTTGTTTAACGCTCTGGCACGCGAAGTGGACATTCGTGGAGTCTTCCGATATTGTAATGAGTAAGTTTGAAATCTGAATATCATTCTTTAATTTTGGTAAAGTAATACATGAATTTATATAGCTATGCCGGCGCTTTGGCACTGGTGGCCTCCGGTAAAGTGAACATAAAGCAGCTCGTCACGCATCATTTTGATATCAAGGAAACTGCGAAGGCATTTGAGACATCTCGTTATGGTCTGGGAGGAGCTATCAAAGTTATGATACACGTACAGCCCAGGGACACCAACAATCCTGTCAAATTTTAGCTGCAAGAAAAATAAAGCAATCTTATAAACTCAGTTATGTGAAAATAAATCGGTTGCTTATAAAGTTGTTGCATTTCGTTTATCTTTCGGTTTTTATTTAAATTTCAAGTTTGAGTAATTTAAAGCTTCTGTTAATATTTAACTGACAAATCCAAATTATACTTTGAAGACTTAAGACAGGATAATAGTACTGCAAATCGACGTTATGCGAACTCCGAATACATACAGAATATATAATAACTCGCTCAAAGTTGTGATACACCCAGGAATTTTAGTTCAGTCAAGATTAACTATTATAGGTTTATTGTTTAACAAAATTCGCCTATCATCTTAAATCACAGTAAAGTAATTTTCGAGACAACTAGATAATATACAGTCCGAGGCATTAATATTGCATTTACGGTATACGCATTTATATTAAATTACCTAATGAAAGCTGCGATGTGGTCGCGAAGGTTACTTTTTCTTCAATTAAATCAGAACAATTTTAAAATATAAAACTAGACTAGAGGCCATAATACTAATATACATATAAATAATACATATATGTTTTTGCGATGTTAGAAGTGTTTTTAAATAGAAATTCTAAAAGTTAAGAGATATATGTTCTTAATAACAAAGAACAATAGCTTTCATCTGTTTATCTCACGGCCGTAAGTATTCATTCGCAAGTTTCCGATGATAAAAAACTGAGAGATTGACAAATCCGAATCTATCAACGAATGAGGGTCACGTAAGGGTATAAAAAAGCAACTGCATATGCATGTATTTCTCACACTTATGTAACTAAATAATAAAATTTCGAAAAATAAAGCAAAAATAAATATAAATCATTAATTTAGTTTCGAATCTTTTATTAATTGTTTTCACAATTATAATTAACCAGGCTTAAAACAAAAAAAAAAAATGGAGCAAAAATTAAGCGATAGCAATAGTGTTCACATATGTAAATGCATGATATATGTGTGGGTGAGTGAGATAGAAAGAAGCGGTCCTACATTTGATGCCTTTTCCATCGACAATACTAGTGTATGTAATCAAGCATGTAAATTTTAATATGGAATGAATTGCTGATAAATGCTGACATTGCTTATTTTAGAATTAGTGTCACATTAGCATTGAAAGCGTTCAAGTTACCTTATAAATTTATTAAGAAACAATAGTAGAATGGCAAAGGATAATCTAACGGCTGTTTTGCATGGCATTGAGGACTTGCGTTTGGTAAGCATAGGGAATGAAAAGGTTTCTGAGTGTTTCATTTCCAATTCTAAATGCAGGAGCAACGTCCCATACCAACAATTTCTGATGATGGTAAGTTTGAATCAAGGAAAATGTGAATACCGAAAGATATCGTTTGCAACTTTAATCTCTTCTGTGCCTATAATTTTTTTAAAATTCTGCTTGAAACTCACAGAGGTTTTACTGTCCATGGACAGCGTGGGCATTTGCGGCTCAGATGTGCATTATTTGACACATGGACGCATTGGCCACTTTGTGATGACCAAACCCATGATCATTGGGCACGAAAGCGCAGGCGTTGTGGTAAAAGTTGGCAGTAACGTTAGAAATCTGGTTGTGGGTGATCGTGTCGCTATTGAACCTGGCTATCCATGCGCCAAATGTGATCATTGCAAGCAAGGGAAATATAATATCTGTGACGATATGGTTTTCTGTGCAACGGCACCCAACGACGGTAATCTAACCCGGTACTTCAAGCATCCCGCGCATTTCTGCTTTAAGTTACCAGATCATGTAAGCATGGAGGAGGGCGCCTTGCTAGAGCCACTGTCTGTGGCCGTGCATGCCTGCCGTCGTGCTAAGGTCGGCCTGGGCTCCAAGGTGCTTATACTAGGAGCAGGACCAATTGGATTAGTTACACTTATCGTAAGTTTGTAACTAAGCCTGATTATTTAATATATTACTCAAACTACTTACATATCTACATGTGAAGGTGGCACAATCTATGGGTGCTACGGAGATTTTAATTACAGATTTAGTGCAAGATCGTCTGGATGTAGCCAAAGAGCTAGGAGCTACACATACGCTGCTGATAAATCGTGATGATTCCGCTGAACAAGTCAAGGAGCGTATTCATGAAATAATGAGCGAACAGCCTGATAAGTCAATTGATTGTTGTGGAGCCGAGAGCAGTACCCGTCTGGCGATATTTGTAAGATCTATAATGTATAATGAAATTTGACTTTGTTAATCCAACATTTTACATCAGGCAACGCGATCCGGCGGAACCGTTATCGTTGTAGGGATAGGTGCGGCAGAAGTGAAGCTTCCCTTATTCAATGCTCTGGCACGAGAAGTGGACATTTGTGGAGTTTTCCGATATTGTAATGAGTAAGTTTTTAATCTGAATAACATTCTTAAATTTTGGTAAAGTAATGCGTGTATTTATATAGCTATGCCGCCGCTTTGGCTCTGGTGGCCTCCGGTAAAGTGAACATAAAGCGGCTCGTCACGCATCATTTTGATATCAAGGAAACTGCGAAGGCATTTGAGACATCTCGTTATGGTCTGGGAGGAGCTATCAAAGTTATGATACACGTGCAGCCCAGGGATACCAACAATCCTGTCAAATTTTAGCTGCAAGAAAAATAAAGCAATCTTATAAACTCAGTTATGTGAAAATAATTCAGTTCCTTTAAAAGTTGTTATATTTTATTTAACTTTCCTTTTCTTAATAATTTTATAATGAATAAAAATCGACAATATGGCAATTCCGGACCAATGAAAAATATAACATTTTATCATGTTAATATTAGGGAGACTGAGAAGGCTTTTGAATCAGCTCGCTCAAAATTATGATGCATGTTCAACTCATGAATTCAAGCAAGCCAGTCAAATTTTAGATTTAAGGAAAGTAAGATTTAAACCTATAAATTTTATTTTAGGTTTAACAACATTGACGTTGCATTTTAAATCAGAGTGATGTCATCTTGAAAAAAAAAAACCTAAAATAAATGTGTTGGCCTCTAGCAAAATTTAAATCTTTATTCTTGTAACTAATTCTCAAAATTTTATCAAAATTAATATAAGCGTAGGCCAACCACACAAAAAATGGCACAACACAACATATCCTGGCGATTATCTCGCAGCTTTAATGCCTATTTGCGTTGCAGGGGCTTCCGATATAGTTCATTACCTATAACAGTTCGATATTTTCACGAACGAGATGATGGTATTGGATCCGATGATACGATCAAGAAGCGAACACAAGATAAGGACAAAGTACAGGATTCATCTTACGCGACAACCTTGAGGATCCATCGCTGTGGGAAAGAAAAAGTTGCTCAGCCTGTGGTCAAGTCGGTCAGTTCAGTCAATTCGCATGATTCCTCAACGAAACCTAAGAACTCTCATGCTAAACTTGAACCTGGTCAGACGGAGCATTCTAATGTTGTTGTTGTCTCTTCCAGTAAATCAGTATCATGTAATAAAACTGGGGATAAAACATTTGATTCAGGCACACTCAACTCAGCAAATGAACAAGAAGAACATTCAAAGTCCTTTGAAAAGTTTGATTTTTCTAGATTTGAAAAGGTTTGTGAGGAAAGCAGTCAATATATTAAGAATCTATTAAATGATGCCGGTGCAAATGTTCCAGAAAAGGAAAATAACAGTTCATCCCATATTCAGAGCTTCAAGATACCCTCTCACGAAGACGTTGATCGTGCAAGAGCCAAACAAGAGGCTTTATTAAATAATACTTATCCGAGTGGTTCAATTAAAGAAAGTAAAACCTCTTCAGATATGCAGGTCTTAAGCATACCCGTTCATAAAGATGATCATGAAAAGAATATCGAGCATCGTTATAAAATGAAGTCGACTCCAAATACTGTGGAAAGTACCATGTCTGCAATTAAAGCTGCAGACTTGATGTTTAAGGATACATCTTATATTCTTCAAACACAAAACGAAGTCTCGTCATCTCTTGCGGACAGCAATAAGCAGACTTTAAGTGCTAAAAGTTCTCGAAGCGTATCTGAAACATCTGATGTAGTCTCAGATACTGTTAGAGGAAAACCTTTTAAAATCCCACAGAATCAATCGATAACATCTCATAAGAAGCACAATGACACAGATATTTCTAAAACTAAAGCCTTCAAGGACCAGTGTCACACAAACCTGGATTTGAGTCAAGAAGAGACTACTGATCGTTCCGAGGACAAACGGACTGTAATAAATTTGGGAAATACAGTCGAGCCATATGTTTTTTCAACTGATGCTGATAACAAGAATCATAAATACAAATCTTTTCAGGGCAAGTTTGATGGAAAGACTTCGAAAGATAAGTTCAAACGAAGCTCTGGTGCTAATATGAATGAATTTGACCTTGAAATGCGAGATTATCCTTCTAAAGTGGAAACTTCTGGCAGAATATACTCAAGTAAAAAAACGGACTCGGGGAACGATAAAAACGATATTGCAGATAATATGGAAAAGAATTCTCCTTTGTCGCAGTTTATATCGTCCAAATTTAATGAGAAAGTTGAATTTTCTGCATCTCCGAGCAAAGTGGTATATCATAAGATTGGCAAAGATGCACCTTTGAGGGGCACGGTAGCAATGCTCCTTGAGGCCAATTCTAAGATTCGATCGGATCAAAAACCAAGTGGAGACACTAAAATGACTCCCTTTAACTCGTTATGTAACAAATCCCAAAACTGTGGTAGCAAAGTTATCCAGAGCCTCCCCGTGATTGGGAGTAGCAAAGTGGATCATATGGTCTCCAGATATTATGCAGATAAATATAGGCATGATTCCGAGTTGGATGTAAAACAAAAACAACTGAATACAAAGGACTCCAGATCGACTGATATTGAATCAAAGTGTGATGATATCGCAACCCTGGAAGAAGAATTTGATAGAACTATTGGGTCGCAAATACTTGCAGAATCTTCTAATAAAGATAGTGACAAAGAGTTTGCCTACAAATTATCAACTAAAATTAATCCTGCAGATCGCACTTTAGAATTCAAGAAGCATGATGAAAAACATAAGTCAACTAATAATAATAAAGGAGGCGTCATTTCTGTGACAAAAAACACAATAAAATCGGAATGCGATCTGACACCCGGTGAGCTTTACAATTCGAGCTCAGAATGTGGTACAAATGAACACAGCTTGGACAATAACACCCAAAATCTGAAGAAAGTTAAGTTTCAAAGTAAAAAAATAAATAGAACAGCTAGTAAATATGGTAAGAGGCCAAAATCACAACAAAATATTCAATCTAACAACAAAAGTGATTTAAAAACTGGTAAAGCTGGTAAATCTAAATCCGATATTAACAAGTTAGAAGAAAATAATGTAAATGAAACCACTAATCCGAAGAATATAGAGTATGAAACCCATTTAACTGCTGGGGACCTCTATAATTCCAAGTCGCAGGGTGAACGAGAATATATCCGAGCTGAAGAGAATATGAGAAAAGAAACGGATGTCAAGCCCGTTTACCGTAGCAAAAGATTACAGACTAAGGATGAAATGCTAAAAGATCGTATAACTTCCAGATCCTTGAAACAGAAAAACACTCAATATAAGGCGAAAGTAAAAGTCAAATCTAATTTAACATCTAAGGATCTGACTGAAGAACTTCCTTCCAAAAAATTGGAAAAACGTAACATTAAACGAGGTTTGAAAAGTAGAGATGAAATCGATTTTCAATCTGATATGCCTGAAATTCGAGGCGCTAATGAAGTTGCCCAAGAATCCACCAAGAAATCCCGAAGTGATACGCAAGAAGAAAATCTAAAACATGCTAAACTATATATTTCTAAAGCAAAACGCCTTCACGATATCGCGAAAAAAAGAGTATTGAGCGTAAAAATCGATTAAGGGGTGGTAAAGGACATAAAGCTAGAAGGAGAAAATTAAGAACTTCTAAGAATGAAAGAAATGAAAAGATGACGTTGTCCGACTATCTGTATGGCTTGTTAGTGACTAAGAATGACAATAAAAAAGGCGGCGGAAATCACAAAAACTTTGCCACCTTTTCTGCTGCCAGATTTCCAATCTCAATCTTTAAGAACTGGCCTCTGAAAAGACGTAGCATAAAATATAATCAAAATCCTTCGAGTCCCAAAAATCTCGATGTATTTATATCGCCGGAAGTGTTAAAACAAGGACTTGGCGCTGACGCTATATATAAAGAGCGAAAGGATAATGAACGCACTAGGAAAAAGACCGAATTGAATACACATAAAGGCACAACAAAATTTGAATCTACGAGGGTGGAATTAATTAAAGATAAAGCAATGGCTTGGGATGGTGAAAATAATTCTGGGGGACATTTGGTTAAGTACGATGGTGATAATAGCCATACTAAAATTCGGGGAGGTTCACTTCAAGAGCAAAGACATAAAAGGCGACTAAAAAGGTTAAATAGCAAGAATGAGGATTATGATATTCAAATAAGGGGCGGATCTAAGGAGGTCAGCGATCGAGGTCGAACCGATATAATCAATCAAAATAACAAGCGAAGTTTTAATACTTTGAGCCAACACATATGGGATAGTGTACGGGTAAGAAATTGCATTTAAATACTATTATAATTACGTCTATTAAATATTATCGGTCCCCTTGATTGAGTATTCAATGTCATATCGAGGTGAATGACGTCAGCTCTAATATACTACGTATTTGCAAGTACTAGTATATGCGAGTACGAATTATACTTGATAACAGCTCAAAAATCGGAATTGTTTTTTTTTGTTATGTACTATTTAGGTTATTTGTAGGTCAATATTATACCACATACACTAATAAATTCCTAAACAGTATTTATTTCCAGTTTCGACAAAAATTTTTGGGAAATAAAGTTAAACGATGAAGAAATCTAGCAAGTGAACTGAGTTGGAACCAGGACTTGAATAGCCTAAAATGCCAAGTAAAACATCAATAATATGTACTAGATGCAAAATGCAATTTAAATAAAAATAAATTTAATATGTGACTAATAAAAAAATGTATTTCATTTATTAAAATTCAAATTTGTCTTCATAGATTGTATTATCGATAGAATCGGAATTGCTCTTATTCGCGTCAAACCGCTATTGAATACTAATAAGCCATATATGATTATATATCAGTTGACTATAAATACAATATATATTACATTTTGATAATGATGTTTAGATTACGCTTTCGTTCGTGGATGGGAATCTCAATTGCTTTGGGATTTCAAAAACAAATAATTACCAACCCGAATAGACATGATTTAATGTAATTTTTAAATGCCAACCACCATGCCACAATCATCTTCAATACTAATCGATAATCTGTGCACACGATCAGAACTTATCGCACTTTTTAACCATCCTTAATAAAAGCATTTTGATGAAATTATAAATCTTTATTAATTATATATATGTATTACATGCTTAATATATAATTGCTTATAAATTCAGGAAAAGGGGTTGCTATCGTCTCTTACCTCACTCGTTGAAGTGCATCTGTTACTTAATTGTTAATTGTTATTGTTGATCATAGGAAAATGCTCAAATTTAGCATGCTATGCTTAACAGCGAAGCAACGCTATTGGAAAGCAGAAAGAATTGTATGGCGGCGACAAACAAACATAAACGAATTAAAATGGGAAAAAAAACTTTATTTGCATCCAAATAATAAATCTACGATATTACAAGTACACAGAACACACACTATTATGCCCGGCACTAAGTACTAAGGAATATGGTTATTCGCTGCAATGCCTATAACGGGAATAATTAGGCGGGGCAGCCCCCATAAAATATGTACATGTACATATGTACATACATATAAATCAGCCAACCTCTTCGTCCATTTGTGTACCAGAATGTACCTGAATGAACAAGTGGATCTCAGAGAGCAATCGAATTTCGAAAAAAAAACACTTTTGTATTGTAATTTTGATTTGCTTCTTTTTGTTACCGCAAAATAATAAAGGCTGTTTAACAGTTACACTATTTGTGAAACCATATTTGGAACTTCTGTTCACCCATCGCTGATTAAATAGTGTTTCTGCCCCTGCAAAGCAGAGAGAGATTCTAATAACGATGTACAGACCACACCTACAGTGTTTTAAAATATAATGATTTTTTTTAAATGATACAAAACGCAAGCACTTAAATGTATGCAGTAATACCTTTGTATTTCCCCTGCGATCCGGGTTATAATATAAAGCCTTAGTAAGCGTGGCGATAAATATCAAGCGAAATTTCTAACGATTGTAACAGTAACTAAAAAATCTACACTCTTCATTCGACCTTTTCCGGAAACATAACTAAATTTACCGTAAAATTTTATATATAAAATTAAAAAAAAAAAAATAGCCCGGGCTAAATATGTTTAGACGAACAGTTTTAACTTTTGGTAACAACACACCAGTTCAAGCCCAGCGCTATTTCCGATCCTGCAATTCCTACTCTCAGTCTAAAGTCACATTTCGATATCGCTCACAGTTCTGTAACGGCTTGCTTCAAAAATTTGCAAGGTCTAAGATTTTGGCACATAATTTGAGTATCGCGCATAATAAGAATGAAATAAGAATAACTCAGCATAACTTACCACTAAGAAGTAAGTACGGTGTGCGGTTAAATCGTTTCAAATTAATACAAATTTTAATGTTCAAATAGATGGATTCTCTGCGACGTTCAAATTAAAATCTCGTAAATTCAGTACGGTATCGGCTGATGTCTGTCAGAGTCAAAGTGATAAACTAAAAGATCAATGTAAGACATTAGCTCAGAAGCTCCGCAAAGCTTGCCAAAAACTTATCGAAGAAGAAGCCAACAATGTTGACGTCAAAAGCAAGCAAAAAAACAAAAACGAAAAAGGTAATGCTAAAAGAGAAAAAAGATCACAATGAAAAATTGGCTAGAATAGAACAATTAAAAAACAAATGTGATCAAATGGCTAAACAAGCAAAAGGAGATAAACTAGAAAAGATAAAAAAGCTGAAAGAGAAATGTGAGAAGTTGGCCAAAACGGAATTGCTTAAAAAACAATGCACAGAACTAGCACAAAAAAAAAAAATGTACAAAAAGAGCAAAACAAGAAAAAATTAAAAAGATGAAAAAGCAAAGTAAGAAATTGGCCGAAAATGCACAGAAACAATCTGGAGATATGTCCAAAAAGAACAAAGGCCGTAAGCCTAAAAATGCAGAAGCTAAGGGCAGCTCCAAACAGGGCAACCTTAAGAAGCAGTGCAAAGCAATGGCCGAAAAGGAGAAGTGCGGTAAAATGGCTAAGCAGGACAACTTAAAGAAAATAAAAGATCATTGCAAGAAATTGACCGAAAAGAAGAACGCTAAAAAGGTCAAGAAGAATAACGGAGGCAAATCCAAAAACAATAAATCAAACGGGAATTCCAAACAAGACAAGCTTAAGACACAGTGCAAAGCAATGGCCCAAAAAGAAAAATGCTCTAAAATGGCCAAAAAGAGCAAAGGAGGTAAATCCAAAAATTCTAAATCAAAGAAGGGGAACTCCAAACAGGACAAGCTTAAGAAACAGTGCAAAGCAATGGCCGAAAATGAGAAGTGCGCTAAAATGGCCAAAAAGAATAAGGGAAGTAAATCCAAAAATTCTAAATCTAAGAAAGGAAACTCCAAACAAGACAAGCTTAAGAAACAGTGCAAAGCAATGGCCCAAAAAGAAAAATGCGCTGAAATGGCCAAAAAGAGCAAAGGAGGTAAATCCAAAAATTCTAAATCTAAGGGGAACTCCCAACAAGACAAGCTAAAGAAACAGTGCAAAGCAATGGCAGAAAAGGAGAAGTGCGGTAAAATGGCCAAGCAGGACAAGCTAAAGAAAATGAAAGATCAATGCAAGAAATTGGCAGAAAAGGAGAAGTGCGCTAAAATGGCTAAAAAGAATAAGGGAAGTAAATCCAAAAATTCTAAATCTAAGAAAGGAAACTCCAAACAAGACAAGCTTAAGAAACAGTGCAAAGCAATGGCCCAAAAAGAAAAATGCGCTGAAATGGCCAAAAAGAGCAAAGGAGGTAAATCCAAAAATTCTAAATCTAAGGGGAACTCCCAACAAGACAAGCTAAAGAAACAGTGCAAAGCAATGGCAGAAAAGGAGAAGTGCGGTAAAATGGCCAAGCAGGACAAGCTAAAGAAAATGAAAGATCAATGCAAGAAATTGGCAGAAAAGGAGAAGTGCGCTAAAATGGCTAAAAAGAATAAGGGAAGTAAATCCAAAAATTCTAAATCTAAGAAAGGAAACTCCAAACAAGACAAGCTTAAGAAACAGTGCAAAGCAATGGCCCAAAAAGAAAAATGCGCTGAAATGGCCAAAAAGAGCAAAGGAGGTAAATCCAAAAATTCTAAATCTAAGGGGAACTCCCAACAAGACAAGCTAAAGAAACAGTGCAAAGCAATGGCAGAAAAGGAGAAGTGCGGTAAAATGGCCAAGCAGGACAAGCTAAAGAAAATGAAAGATCAATGCAAGAAATTGGCAGAAAAGGAGAAGTGCGCTAAAATGGCCAAAAAGAATAAGGGAAGTAAATCCAAAAATTCTAAATCTAAAAAAGGAAACTCCAAACAAGACAAGCTTAAGAAACAGTGCAAAGCAATGGCTGAAAAGGAGAAGTGCTCTAAAATGGCTAAGCAGGACAAGCTAAAGAAAATGAAAGATCAATGCAAGAAATTGGCCGAAAAGGAGAAGTGCGCTAAAATGGCCAAAAAGAGCAAAGGAGGTAAATCCAAAAATTCTAAATCTAAGAAAGGAAACTCAAAACAAGACAAGCTTCAGAAACAGTGCAAAGCAATGGCCCAAAAAAGAAAAATGCGCTAATATGGCCAAAAAGAGCAAAGGAGGTAAATCCAAAAATACTAAATCTAAGAAGGGGAACTCCAAACAGGACAAGCTTAAGAAACAGTGCAAAGCAATGGCCGAAAAGGAGAAGTGCGGTAAAATGGCTAAGCAGGACAAGCTAAAGAAAATGAAAGATCAATGCAAGAAATTGGCCGAAAAGGAGAAGTGCGCTAAAATGGCCAAAAACAATAAAGGAAGTAAATCCAAAAATTCTAAATCTAAGAAAGGAAACTCCAAGCAAGACAAGCTTAAGAAACAGTGCAAAGCAATGGCCGAAAAGGAGAAATGCGCTAAAATGGCCAAAAAGAGCAAAGGAGGTAAATCCAAAAATACTAAATCTAAGAAGGGGAACTCCAAACAGGACAAGCTTAAGAAACAGTGCAAAGCAATGGCCGAAAAGGAGAAGTGCGCTAAAATGGCCAAAAAGAGCAAAGGAGGTAAATCCAAAAATACTAAATCTAAGAAAGGGAACTCCAAACAGGACAAGCTTAAGAAACAGTGCAAAGCAATGGCCGAAAAGGAGAAGTGCGCTAAAATGGCCAAAAAGAGCAAAGGAGGTAAATCCAAAAATACTAAATCTAAGAAGGGGAACTCCAAACAGGACAAGCTTAAGAAACGGTGCAAAGCAATGGCCGAAAAGGAGAAGTGCGCTAAAATGGCCAAAAAGAGCAAAGGTGGTAAATCCAAAAATACTAAATCTAAGGGGAACTCCAAACAGGACAAGCTTAAGAAACAGTGCAAAGCAATGGCCGAAAAGGAGAAGTGCGGTAAAATGGCTAAGCAGGACAAGCTAAAGAAAATGAAAGATCAATGCAAGAAATTGGCCGAAAAGGAGAAGTGCGCTAAAATGGCCAAAAACAATAAAGGAAGTAAATCCAAAAATTCTAAATCTAAGAAAGGAAACTCCAAGCAAGACAAGCTTAAGAAACAGTGCAAAGCAATGGCCGAAAAGGAGAAGTGCGGTAAAATGGCTAAGCAGGACAAGCTAAAGAAAATGAAAGATCAATGCAAGAAATTGGCAGAAAAGGAGAAGTGCGCTAAAATGGCTAAGAAGAATAAGGGAAGTAAATCCAAAAATTCTAAATCTAAGAAAGGAAACTCCAAACAAGACAAGCTTAAGAAACAGTGCAAAGCAATGGCCGAAAAGGAGAAGTGCGCTAAAATGGCCAAAAAGAGCAAAGGAGGTAAATCCAAAAAATACTAAATCTAAGAAAGGAAACTCCAAGCAAGACAAGCTTAAGAAACAGTGCAAAGCAATTGCCGAAAAGGAGAAGTGCGGTAAAATGGCTAAGCAGGACAAGCTAAAGAAAATGAAAGATCAATGCAAGAAATTGGCAGAAAAGGAGAAGTGCGCTAAAATGGCCAAAAAGAATAAGGGAAGTAAATCCAAAAATTCTAAATCTAAGAAAGGAAACTCCAAGCAAGACAAGCTTAAGAAACAGTGCAAAGCAATGGCCGAAAAGGAGAAGTGCGCTAAAATGGCCAAAAAGAGCAAAGGAGGTAAATCCAAAAATACTAAATCTAAGAAGGGGAACCCCCAACAGGACAAGCTTAAGAAACAGTGCAAAGCAATGTCCGAAAAGGAGAAGTGCTCTAAAATGGCTAAGCAGGACAAGCTAAAGAAACAGTGCAAAGCAATGGCTGAAAAGGAGAAGTGCGCTAAAATGGCCAAAAAGAGCAAAGGAGGTAAATCCAAAAATACTAAATCTAAGAAAGGAAACTCCAAGCAAGACAAGCTTAAGAAACAGTGCAAAGCAATTGCCGAAAAGGAGAAGTGCGGTAAAATGGCTAAGCAGGACAAGCTAAAGAAAATGAAAGATCAATGCAAGAAATTGGCAGAAAAGGAGAAGTGCGCTAAAATGGCCAAAAAGAATAAGGGAAGTAAATCCAAAAATTCTAAATCTAAGAAAGGAAACTCCAAGCAAGACAAGCTTAAGAAACAGTGCAAAGCAATGGCCGAAAAGGAGAAGTGCGCTAAAATGGCCAAAAAGAGCAAAGGAGGTAAATCCAAAAATACTAAATCTAAAAAAGGGAACTCCAAACAGGACAAGCTTAAGAAACAGTGCAAAGCAATGGCTGAAAAAGAAAAATGTGCCGCAATGGCCAAGAAAGAAAAGCAGGAAAAACTAAAGCAGCAATGTAAGAAATTGGCGGAAAAGGCTAAAGAGGATAAGCTTAAAAAGCAATGCGCTGCAATGGCTAAGAAAGAAAAGCAAGAAAAACTAAAACAGCAATGCAAGAAATTGGCGGAAAAGGCTAAAGAGGATAAGCTTAAAAAGCAATGCGCTGCAATGGCTAAGAAAGAAAAGCAAGAAAAACTAAAACAGCAATGCAAGAAATTGGCCGAAAAGGCTAAAGAGGACAAGCTTAAAAAGCAATGCGCTGCAATGGCTAAAAAGGAAAAGCAAGAAAAACTAAAACAGCAATGCAAGAAATTGGACGAAAAGGCTAAAGAGGACAAGCTTAAAAAGCAATGCGCTGCAATGGCTAAAAAGGAAAATCAACATAAACTAAAAGAAAAGTGTAAGAAAATGGCCGAAATGGAAAAGTGCGCTAAATTGGCCAAAAAAGAAAAAGAAAATAAGGAAAAAGAACAGTGTAAGAAACAGTCCGAAGAAGAAAAGTGTAAGAAAATGGCAGAAGAAGAGAAGTGTAAGCAAATTGCAGATGAGCCTAAAAGCGAAAAGTTACAAGAAAAATGTAAAGAATTCGCTCTCAAAGAAAAATGCGAGAAAATGGCTAAACAGAAATTGATAGATAGACTAAAACAGCATTGTATGAATTTGGCCGCCAAAGCGACGGGTGCGGCCTGTGCTGAATCGGACAAGCGTAAGGCCCAACAGGAAAAAGGCAAAAAAATAAAAGAGGAGTGTCTTAAAATGGCCAAGTGTAAGCCTAAACCAGAGAGTAAATAGATGTTGTAGGCTAAACGTTTGTGTAGAATGTAGACAAAGTTAATCAAGTCTAACTAAAATTAACATCAAATTTATATTGTTTAATATAAATAAAAGTTTAAATTTTGTCCATCTAAATCGTATCTTCATTCATTATAAATTACAGGATTTAATATTTGTTTATATATTTTATTATGAAACACCGTAAAAAGCATTTTTGAGCATGGTAATTGAGATTACAAAATTGACATTGTATTTGTGTATGCTTTCTTAAGGACGGAAAGCCTATAATTAAATGCGAATAGAAAAAAAACGCAATATAGCATAATATAATAAATTTGAAGCACACTTGATCTACAATTATTGTTGAATTGACCTAAGGACTTGATAGTGGGGCTGTAGCATTTTTAAACTGAAATGTTGGGTAGCGCGGAGCAAACGCCCCATCTCCAATAACCTGAGTATGCTCCGAATCATCGCGATTAGTTATGGTAGGCGCCCGGTACTCCGTTTCTATGAATTGAGGGGGTGCTGCAAGAAAAAACATAATTAGGTTAGCCAGCTTATTGTAATGACTTGAATTGTACTTACGTATATTGGGATAGAGTGAGCCGCCTGCACTATCGGCTACATTCCAGCCGAGAGCACCACCCAATCCCTGATCGCCGGGCGGGCTGACTGGACTTACTGGCTGTGTGGGTGCCAGTGAGGGATCATCCGTCTGTGGCGTCATAGCGGCTAGCGGAATTGTGCCTAGAGTAATTGGCATTTTACCAGTGAGATTGCGATGTGGTCCACTAACATCGCACTCCACATGCAAATCATAGTCAAGCGCAATTATGCCACAGTTGAGTAGATTTGTTGGGGGCAGTGCAGGAATTTCCATTTGCTGCGTAAATGTTTGAGAAGCTCCAGCATTTACGGGTCCAATACTTAATTGTGCAATTATCACCTTTGACTCGCGTTTTTCACTTCGTGGTTGATTCGTATGGAACGTAACAAGTTTACGAAGTTCGAATTTAACCGCGGTGAGATTCACATTACTAGTGTTATCAACCTCACAGGTTATGGGCAACGTTTGACCCGACACATAACCAGTTTGTGGTATGCTTGCGATCACAGCGAGCGGACCAGAACGACAGCAGAAGCAACAAAATGATTTTTCCAATTCGAGTTTAAATGGTTCTTTGACTCGGGGATTGAGATTCAAATCAACAGGTGCGATGACCGTAAAGGCCATTTTCATATCCTGATCAAATTTCCATGGCCTATCCAGCGTGACTTTAATTGTATAGCGCACATGGCCAAATTCACACTCAAATGAGGACGGCAATGTGGGGGGGCAATGCACACGTAAAAGGATATGTGTGAGTTCCCGGAGGAAGCTCGGTTTCTGAGCCTGTAACAAAAGATTTGTATTTAGAATTTCAATGTCAAGGCCGAGACGCATAACTTACTATTTTTGCCGCCGAGTAGGTAGTATTGTATCTTAAAATATTCCTCATGTCCCTTTAGATGAGTGATTTCATTCTCAGTCTTACCCTCACTTGACGTCACGTTGCGCTCCTCAGTCCACTCCGTGTTCGCTTCGCCCAAGAATCGTATAATAATACCTGCGTTGAACAAGTGGTTAACAATTTAAGAATAAACCACATATTGCCCCACTAATGCTAAAAATAAATTATACTACGTCGAATGCCAAGCTCTGTGTTTCTTCATGTCACTATGACTACCAACACGATGACATCATCGCCATCAGCATCATTCGTGTTGAGTGACAATAATTGACCTCAATAAAATTTTGATTTCAAATTCTAGTAGAATTAGATCTAATTATCCAGATAACCAGTTCTCGGATGCTATATAGTTAATTAGGTACCACCATAAATTCTAAAGAAATTAGGGTCCACCCGAATTCCAAAGTCAAATGGGTGGCACACGTATATAACGGGACCGGCACTTAGTGAATGTCGCGACAGAGTATTTTTATGAGTATAAAAATAACAACTGTCTCGGGAATCAAATATATCTGAATATTTGTACATATTTTAATTTATTAGCACTATCTGATGTTTTGATGCCGTCATTCATATGAGTAATGCTGGCTCAGATCGCGCATATGTATATATTTTATTTTAATTTATCATACCTCGGACTTTTTTGGGAGAATCAAATGTAATTTTGACCTGCCCGTTTATGGTTTGTCCAGCGTAGTACGTGTTCCATGGATTATCCAGTTGCACCTCGCAGCCTTTGAGACCCATTGTCTTTAGTGGTAGTAACTTTCAAATAAATCCACTTATTTACGCTATAAAAGAGCAGTTCGGCCCCCAAAGAGTATAGATGTATCGTTCTAAACTAGTTCGTGTGAACTAAGGATGAGATTTAACTGAACTACGTCGATTGACTTTAGCAGCAACTTAACATTTTGATCAACTGTTATTAACAGGGAAATGTTCTTTGGGACATTTTCCGCCATCCATTAACCAGCTGTTTGGGAAATAAGTAAGTGTTCTGAAATTTGTGTCAATTTTTTTTTATTAAACTGGGCTATATTCTTCAAGTAAAAAATTGTAATCAGTCGAATTTTTTTGAAACTAAGTAAATAGCCGCCCTCTGTTAATAACAGAAATAGTTGTGGGTGTCAACCCTTGTTTCTAATCGATAAGCCATTATCGAGTCGGTGATATCGACTATAAAAGTGAAGATTTTTTTGCGAAAACGTCTTGTGGGTTTTATTGGAACTTTATTTATTGAGAATCACATTTAGTTACATATAATATAATATACCATATTATATTAGCAAATGTCGCTGTTTCGCAAACCGAAGAAAATACAGCGGCGCGTATTCTCCAGCAATGCGGACGACGACGACAACGCGTCCCCCATGGACGTTGACGGGGTCTTGGAAACACCCCCTCCACCTATAATTTCCTTATCCGGCAAGCGGGATAAAGATAAAAGTAAAAAAAACACTAAACAATCAGATGACAATGGAGTGACAACTGGTACAGGAACTGTCCAGCACAAACCAAAGGCATTACTTAGTTTCGCCGATGATGGTGAGTGCATTTGAATGTGATTCGCATTTAGGATGTGATTAATATTGATTGTTTTCTATGAGCGCAGAGGACGATGGGGAAGTGTTTCAAGTGCGCAAATCATCGCACAGCAAGAAAGTCATGAGAATGCTGGACAAGGAGCGCCGTAAGAAGAAGCGCGAGGAGCGAGCGGAGCACACCGGACACATGGGTTATGAGAATGGTAGTACTCCACAGCATTTAGAGTCGTTCAGTGCCACAGCTTTGGATGCTGGTACTGCCAATTCTAGTAGATATAAAAGTACTTCGATAGCAAGCGACAATGCGAGCGTACAGAGTAAAAGTAAAATGTGTGATAATGATATGATCCAAACCGAAATACGCACAGACGACTTTGTGGTAAGGTTATTATTATTCAATTTTTCTACAAAAAACAACAATTTTTTACGATTTACGTACCAAACAAAAATAAAAAAAAACTGCAGCAGTCTAATTTCCTATAGGAAAAAAATCTTGGATATGTCTTTGGCTTAACCTTTAAATACACAATTGGCTATAAATATTCCTTCAGAAACAATAAAAGAGTCATAAGACACATCCTTGTTATCAATTAATCAAACATACTGTTTATTGTAAATTAGTTGAAAGTTAAATTTAAGTTGCTTATATAACTATTGCTTTCAATTAATCCAGATCTGTAAATAATAATGAAATAATGCACGATTACTTATTCAAATGCGCAGTTCGAGTTAAGCACGTGTTAAAAAATAACGAATTTAATGAAGATACTAATTAATCCAACATATTGATGTTGGATAACTTTAAGATGATAAATCTTTAGTGTACTCGGTTTGCTAATCTCGAGCTGTGTAAAGTTTATATTTAAATCTTTGAAATAAATCATTATGATTGTTTAATAATATTTGGTTTACTCTTGCTCCCAAAATCAGCTTGTTGTCAAGAAGTCAGAACCTCCAGATGTTGTCTTAAACGGACGTGCCGCGCTTTGTGCTGGTCGTGGTGATATGAGTGACGATGAGCGCCTAGACGATATGGACAACGATAAAGTGCGCCACCGTTTCTCAAAGCCGGAGCACTTAAAGCAAATGCTGGAGAGCGGTTCAATACCAGATGCTGCAATGATACATGCGGCACGTAAACGTAGACAGAGAGCCAGGGAACAAGGTAAGGATTAAGTATAACTTTTTGGTGAAGTGTTTCATAAACGTAATCTTGCTATAGGTGCCGGTGACTACATACCAATAGAGGAGCCCAAAGAGCCACCCAAACTTAGCACGCGATTGCCACGTGAAGATGTCGAGGGGGATCAATCGGACGATGAGGAGCGCATGGATATGAACGACATAACTGGTCGGAAGGAGCGCGAAGAGCGCCGCGAACAGTTCTATGCCGTTGAGAATGATTGTATGTAGTAGTTTGACAGCTATAGCACTGTATCCCAGACGTGACGTCGACAGCACGTCATTTTTGTAGATCCTAATCGTGTTCGGTACTTTGTCTAATCTTTGCTTAATTCATGCTTTAGTAACCGAGGAAGATTCCGATCGTGAAATGCACGAGTGGGAAAATCAACAGATACGTAAAGGTGTCACTGGCGCTCAATTGGTTCACGCACAGCATGAAACAGTACTGTCACGTTTCATGATTAAGCCTGCAGCACCCAGCAGTAGTGGATCCATGGAACTCGATGATGCAGGGCGGCAGGTGCTGCCATCGACTTCAACACTTTTGGAGCAGGCGTATGCAAAGAACGCCTTCGACAAAAGCAGCACTTTAACATCTGTGATGCGATCAAGTTTCCCGAAACCCAAAAAGGAGAAAGCTAAAGCGACAGCTCTGCGTACCCCACATGAGATGCGCATTGCCATCACAACACGCCTCAATGATCTGCAGGAGCGTAACGATGATCATAGTGCCTCCATTGCGCGAATTGCAGCCGAGCTTAAGTCATTGAAACTGCAACAACTCGAGTGTCAAGAGAATGCACCTACGGCAGCGGCTAAATACAAGTTTTATCAAGAAGTAAAGTGTTATGTTAACGATTTAGTCGACTGCCTGGCAGCCAAATCGCCCTATATCAACGAGTTGGAGAAACGCTCTCTGCAGCAATATGGCAAGAGCCAACGATATCTGGTTAATCGGCGTCGGCAGGATGTGCGAGATCAGGCCAAGGAGATGGCAGAAGCATCAAGTAAGTTGGCGAAAATGAATCTCTAATTTAACAAATTTCATTAATTACATTTTTCACGTTGTTTTAACAGAAGCAATGTCAACTGCCGTAAGACGAACTCCGGAGTACGAGGAGCAAGTGCGTCGAGCCGCTGAGAGAGAAGGACGCCGCACACGGCGACGTTGTGAACGAGAGCGCAACGATTTATTAGCCTCTCATCTGGATGGTATGTCCAGCGATGATGAGATTGCCGATCAACAGCAGGAACAATGTGTGGCGGCTACAGCGCAAATCGAATCACAAGCAGGGGAAGTTTTCGAAGATGTCACTGATGATTTTTGCAAAGTCGAGCTGATTCTTGTAAAATTTTATGCTTGGCGCAAAACGGATATGAATTCATATCAGGATGCCTTCGTTAGTCTCTGTCTGCCCAAATTGCTGGCGCCACTTGTGCGACACGAGCTGTTATTATGGTCACCGTTGCTTGAAGAGTACACGGATATTGAAACAATGCATTGGTATCAGTCCTGCATGTTGTACGCTTTCCACTCGGATGAAACCGTTGAGCGTCTAAAACAGGATCCTGATGTTAATCTGGTGCCCTCACTTATAGAAAAGATTGTGCTTCCCAAAGTGAATTGTGAGTGTAAAAACAACAAGTAGTAGTCTTAAATTGGTGGTGCTATGATTGTTTTCCTCAAGCTCTGGTTGTAGAATGCTGGGATCCATTGTCAACGACGCAAACACTGCGTCTAATTGGTTTTATCAATCGCTTGGGTCGCGAATTTCCGTTTCACAGCGGCAACAAGCAACTGAGAAAGCTATTTGAATCAATTTTGGACCGGATGCGCCTAGCTCTCGAAAATGATGTGTTTATACCCATCTTCCCTAAACAGTAAGTGAAAATGAAGCATTGGCCATAATTTAATAAATTTAAAATTTGATTTTTTTTATCATTGTAGGGTGCAGGAAGCCAAAGGATCGTTTTTCCAGCGTCAGTTTTGTAGTGGTCTTAAACTTTTTCGAAATTTTCTCAGCTGGCAGGGAATTCTAGCTGACAAGCCGTTGAGGGAGTTAGCCATAGGAGCACTCCTGAATCGCTATCTTTTATTAGCCATGCGCGTGTGCACGCCGAATGACGCGATTGGCAAGGCTTATATTATAGTGAATACGCTACCAACTGTTTGGTTGTTGCCCAACAGCGATACGCTAAAGAATTTAGAGTTATTCATTAGCTACATACGGCAAACGTTGGAAAATTGTGATGCTAACAATCCACTATTTATGTAAGTATTTAAACTGACAACTACAATGAACGATTTCAATGAACTTATATTTTTTCTTTCCAAAGACAATCCTGTGAGAAGGCTAAGCAAATACTACAAAGACTACATAGTTTATAAAGTGCAACCATCATACACATAATACAAAACTACACTTATTACAATTTAATCTTAACTCAATTATGGGTTTGTGCTTATGAAACAGTAGCAATCAAATACTCTTGAGATAAAGCTTAGCAATACAGGATCATTTTGACGGTTGTTACATAAAACATGGCTCAAAATTCTTAAAAAAAAGAAAATAATCAAAAATATTTATTTGGAAAAACAAACAAAAATTGTACATATTTTTATTAGAAATGTTAATTATAATATCTGGAATGTGGCGACCAGCTAAGATAAGCAAATCTGTCACTAGTATTTAAGCCATTAAGTGTTTCGACATAATTTTCAATCTAAATAGTGATACAAATTGTGACACTAGTTTTTTTTAATTGCTTTATTGATTGTATTCAAGAGTCGTGTATGCATAGCAATAATAAAACAATTTTTAAATTACACATTAGTTAACAATTCCAAAATGCATATTAATTTTAGTGCAGACCATAACCAATTAAAGTGAACTGATATTGCAATTTCTATCTGGGTCGTTTCAGCGTCTTAGGAAACCCACGTTTCTTTTCTTAGAGTGCCGATTAATCGGCCTTAGAGACGGAAGCTCGGGAGAAATTTTGGGCCAGTTCAACAACCTCCGCTTGTAGCGATTGCAATTGTTCGTTTACAGTCTTGAATTCGGCACTGTCGGGCGATGATTGTTGAAGCACCTGCAGGACGAGATCTACAATAAGACGATGAATGAATGAATTACAATACATTTACTATTATGTTAGATGTATACCATGGTAACGCAGCAATAGCGCATTTTGCGGCTCATTTAGTGTGCTTCTGATGTGTTGCAATATCGCAGATACGAATTTGCCCGATGCATGCAGAATGCAACCAGTGATTGTCGTAAAGAGTATTAAAGCAGCCATATGGAGTAACAGGGCTGGTTCATTGCACTCTAGTAGTTGTTGCAGCAGCTTCTCCTTGTGGTTGACTATCAATAGGCGATCTTTTTTCTTATCAACTTTTTTCACAATCATGCTGCAGGTTTTCAGAACAGCCTCCGTGGCTAGCTCAAAATCATCGATGCTTTTGTTCAATGCTTTATTGAGTTCTAGTAAAGCGCTGCGATACTGAGCATCTGTTTAAGGGCAAAACCATAACATTAGTTTAAATTTTGCATAACAAATGTTTGATGTTGTTTCATTTACCGCACTCTTGCACCAGTTTCATACGTTGATCGACATTAAGGTTTGTGGACTTCACCGACACACTGCATTCGGCAGCCACATAAAGCGTCAGTTCATTGCATATATCATTGCCTAGAGATTTTAGCAGATACTTGATTAATTGCGATTGTGTATCGTTAGGAAACAGCTTTAGGCCCTTCTCATAAAGTCGTATGTCTACAAGTAATGTGTTGACACGTTCCTGTACAGCAGCATGAGTTTGACGACGATTCGTTTGAGGTGTTGCCTCATACAATTCCTTGGCCTTGGATAGAGCAGTCTGATTGAGTGGGCTATAGATTCGAAACAAGAACTTCAGCACAGCTTTAGCTAATTTATAATGATAATCAACTTACTTCAAGTAGAGCGCAGCAATCGGCTTAGCCAGGTGGTCCAGCCCCTCCTCCTCCAGTGTGACTTTAATTAGATTTGTAATATCTGCAATTTTGACTAGCTCCAGAAGTTTACCGAATTTACGGCTGGTGCTCGCCGTTGATTGCATTGTGTCTTCCTCATCCTCGCTGTCGAAATTATGAGCAGCCGCTCGGCCACGCTGATGTTTCTTAGTGGACTTGGTCTTAGTTTCACGACCCTGTGCACCCCCACCGGCCTTGCCAGATGCAGCTTTCTTGCGTCGTTCGTCGCGCTTGTCCAGCTTGTCATCATCAGCATCGTGAGAAGCGCCCATAGCATTGCCTTTCTGGGCCAACGTTTTCTCAACAATATACTGTTGATATACACCAGTGTCGATGGCTGCCTTCGCTTGAGTGTGCGCCATTTCCTGACAGGGCTGCACCAGCTGTGCAAGATATGCCTGCGAGAATACTGCAGACAAGGATGAGAAAATCTTGAATATTATCTTGGTTTAGTTCATTTACCAATGGTTTCCAAAAACACAAAATTGCTGGGATTGCAAAGCTTCTGGGCCAGTATAGACTCAAAAGCCTCTGCTATGTCTTCCTCTGATAAATTGGATGGTAATATGGTGGACAAGTCTAGATATTGTTTAGTGGCACTGCACTCATTCAGGGCTGCCACCACAGTCAGCTCAATTAAATGAGCGCCGAGAGCCACACGCTTGAGGAACAGGAATTGTTCGTTGGGAAATTGTTTGCGTATGTAGCCTTTAGCATCTGATATGCCCAACTTGTTAACGGCTTCGTATTCCAGGAAACTGTTTTGCTTATAAAATGAATTCACCCAGTCTGCCTGTGACTTTGCGTAAATGTGTGGCACATATTGAGAATTGGCTAGCTTTGAGGTCACCTGACCATCTGGAGAGATTTCATCCAATAGAGAATGAAAGATCTTCTCCTGTACATTAATCTGCTGCAGAATGACAGCCACATTGGTTGGCTTTGTGATAGCTGCCAAGGCACCACGTATTTTCGCTTTGCAACGTTGAATGTAGGCCTGAGTGAAGAACACGCGCGGATTGGTTGCATCCTGGCGACCCTTGATGATCTTGCCCAGATGTTTTTCTACCACATTATGCTGCAGAAAGTCGGAAGGCAAATCAAACTGTGAAGTTAAATCGGATATAGATATTTCGCCACGTTGACTCAATTTCTCGTTAATCTCCTGTGCAATATGCGTAATGTAGTCCTCATCGATAAGCTGGCCCAGCATAAGATGTATTTGTGGGTTCTCAGCCGCAATACGTTCCGCCAGCGTTACAATTCGGGACAGATCAACATTCAAAGCTTTGCTGACCTCCACAAGATTGGCTCGTCCGCCGTTAGCGTATAGCTCATCTTGGATTTCACGCTCCAAGTGGTCAGGTGTTATATACTCCTTACCATCATTGGTGAACACAACATCTAGTAGTTGCTTTTCCAGCAACAATGTAACAATTTCAATGCAGTTGCGTTCAGAGAGCCTATCCAGTGATAGGAGATCGACTATTTAGTGAGGCACCTGTTATATTGGCTCTTACTTACTTTTGAAGAGTGGACGTAAGTTGTGCCTTTTGGAAATCAGCTGCCAATCGCTTAATCTCATCCCAGTCGCTGCCCATTTTGACTTATTCTTTGACTTCGGATTGGTTTACAATTGGAAATTGACGCGTCAACAATAACCTAGTGTCATCGTCAAGTTATCGATAAGTTGATAATCAACAGCTGTTTTGGTTTGTTAATACTTCTGAGCACTGTTGCCAATTTGGCTATTTTGTCGCTAGTTCTTGAGTTTTACAACCGACGAACGCGGGAAAAACTGTTAACTAGCGGCGGTCAAAACTTCTAACAACATTTCTAAACTATCTTAGCATAGCATTTTGTTCAAGTAGTACCGATAGATACTACTCAGCAGGAATCAATTGACCTTTATAAGTGGATAACATAAAAACTATAATAGCTTTTTATCTGGGCTTTGGTTAACATTTCTGGCGTTTGCTAGCTTTATTTAAATGTGAGTTTAGCTTCCTGAGACCCCGCACTGGGAGCACTTCTGAGCACTTTGCTGCGATTCTGCGCAACTCCTGCGTCACCAGGAACAGCGAATCCCGTTGTTCCCCTGCCAATGACATGAAACGATGATATTATTATTACCACACCCACCAGTAGCCGTTCACAAAAAAACAAGAATTTTCGCCCTCTGCACAGCTGTTAACCAGGGTTTCCACTTCATGAAAATGGTTGAAGGCACTTGGAAATAAAGTCTGTCTGTATGAATGCGTTGTTCTCGGAAACTAGAAGAGCTAAGGACACCAAATTTGGAATGAAGGTTCCTGAAAACACTCTCCAAATCCAGTATATGTTAGTTTTTGGATACCGCACCCCCTCTTGCGGGAAACAAATCTTGTAACATACATACAGACGCTTTGCTGAGATTTTCATCAAGATCGGTCCATAAATAAGAAAGCACTTGCAAAAAGTGCAAAAAACTTCCGTTACCCGATTTTCCACCCCGATGTTATCGAAAGTCGATAGGTTTTAGTAATAGGGTGTTTACACTGGGCACATCATTGTCGATTATCGATGACTAAACCACCTTTTTGCTATCGATACATATGGGAAACAATTCCGCACCTTCACTAAATGTCAAAATGTGAGTGGTGCGGCCAGTGTAAATAGGATATTATTTTTAATTCAAATATAGATGATAATTCGGAATAGAATATGTAAGTTCTTTTATATAAAGGTGTATAAAGCAAGCGATGTGTTAATAACACTAACTGTGCCAAGATGTCGATATCAAAATTATTCGTGAAAGTTTTCAATGAAGACATTTTCGAGCACCTTGAGCAAGACAACTACTCTGACTTGGACGATGACTTTGATGGAGGAAACTGCTCCACAGTGCCGGATTCGCGAGCACCAAAGCTAAATGAGCTCTCCGTGACAAAGTACGTAGCATTAATGGTCTTATATAGGCAGGAAAATGTAAATTTATAATTAATTCGCAGGCAAATGATCATTGTTAAGAACTGGTTAGAAGACAAATTTCAGCAGATTCAAACGGATAGCAATGAGGAAATACGCCGTCTTTATATAGATACAGAGGCTCGCATTGGTCCTGAGTTGGCTATATTTGATGTGGACTATACAACAACTGTGCGCGTGTCCTCCGACAGACTGGCCTTGCGTTCCCAGGGCAGTTTCAATACAGTGCGCGCAAATTGTTGCGTTTATGGCGGCCGTTGGATGTATGAGGTAATCATAGCTATTAGAATGTGTGACATGGGAGCGGGAAAGGGAGAGGGATTGGGGATAAGTTGGTGGTTGCTTAGCCGACGGTTAATGACATTGAACTGTCTAAACTCAATACAGTTTGGGAGTATGGGTTGCACGTGCGCGTTATCGGCGAATTGTTGTAACGCTTGATTCCTTCCCTAGATTCACCTGCACACCAAGGGCGTCATGCAAATTGGATGGGCGTCAGGCCTTTGTTCATTTAATGAAAACAGTGGTGTTGGAGATACAAAGTTTAGCTACGGATATGATGGCAGCAAGCAACAGGTCTGGCACATATCCACCAAGAAGTAAGTACATGGATGTAATTACTTAGTTTTTCTATGAATTTTAATTAAAATATATTTTTAGATACGGCGATAAGTGGCAAATTGGTGATATCATCGGTGTGACTATTGATGTGGACCGTGAGATTATTGAATACTATCGCAATGGACGTTCCATGGGCATTGCCTTTGACAAGATTCAAAGAGGACCGGGTGTTACATTTTTTCCTGCCATTTCGCTTGGATATACCCAGGGCGTTCAGGCAAACTTTGGTAATCGTCCATTTGTATATCCTGTGCCTGGCTTTCAGCCTATAATGGCACGTCCCATACTGAAGCTGCGTCGAGCTAATTTACTATTGGACTACCTTATCAATTTGGCTGGCATATTTTCTCACTACAATACCCAGGCAAATAGTACAAAGAGTGATTCCAGCTGCGAAGTTCGAGTCTCTACAAAGAAGACAGTCTATTGCATTTTTGCAACGATGCTTATTGAGCGTTTCACGAATGAAGTTTTTGATCCTTATATTATTGAGGATGTACTGCTAACACGCATCTCAAAGATGGCCACACTGTCGTCTGAGAAGGAAAATCCTCATAGCGTACTCAAAGGTCTCTTGTCGTTATTATGGAACTTCATGGAGGCCGATGAAGTCAAGTTTGTGTTGCGTAAAGTGGTCAACGCTCTGCTATGCACCTTTACCCACACTGTACAAGGTTTGGACTACGAGAAACATCGCCATGCACTGGGCGTACTGCATTGTATATGTCTGCACGAGCAAACACGAAAGTATCTGCTTGAGGGCAAGCTTTTTAAAAAGCATTGGTAACTATAGCCTCCATATTCTAGTTAATTTAAATCTGATATATATAATAATTTAACCTTTTTATCTGGTTACTAGTCTGGCATTCTTTTTATACATACATCCATTGGAGTTTTATATTTTGGCGGAGCTGTTACCTGACTATATGGCCTGGACGCAGGGTATTGATGGGCCCAAGGATAAGTATCTCAGTGTTGTGGAAAAGGTGCGCAAGATAACGGAAATTTTGTATGTGGCTCAAAAAGATTTTCTCAACACGCTGATGATCAACACAGATGGTGGCCCTGATTCTCCCTCCACCCGTAAGCTATTTCTGACCAAAATGCGACGATATGTCATTGATCTCAGCATGGAACAACGTGTAAGCTATTCCCATTTGGAACCTGTCCAAGTTTCAACTTTAACTGATCTTCTTTGCAGCCCTTTCATGCATTTTTCTTTATGCAATCGAGTATACAACATCCATTGGACGCACCGGTGGCGCTCGCCTTTGTTTCGATTTTAATTGATCAGGTCCGCACGCTTTTTAAGGAGGAGCTGCCTAGTCATGTTATGGAAGTGAACTCTGATTTCTTTATTGATGGAACTTTTGACTACATGCACTTTGATCGGGTTGGTGGAGTTTTGTCGCATCTTCGTAAGGTGCATAGAAGCGATATCGATTCACATTTCGGCACAGAGCGTACACAACAAATCTATGACGAGGATCGCAATCCTGTACGCGCCAGCGAAGTGGGTATGTATACAATAAAACTAGATAAGTTTTCTTCACTTGTAGAGATGCAATATTTTCAGATACCACGCTTTACCTGTTAGGCGAAAACATCAATAATATGGCTGTGATTGGACATGCACAAGGCGCGAACAACTCCACGTTTACCCACTTTCTCAATCCTCGAGTGCCACAAAATACTGACGCTGCTCCAGGCAATTCCGCATCCGAGGCAAGTATTTGCGAACTGATGGACATTTGCATACTCTTCTACTATTCTGCCGGACACAAGTATATAGTAAAGATAGCATCGGTCCGAGATGAGATAGCTACACTGAATGAGGTGCTAATGGAGACAAAATATTATCGCGAGGATATCGAGAGAAAACTAATGGCACTGGAGGAGCATGCGAATGTCTGTATGAATGAAAATCATCAGCACGTTATGTCTGAATTACGTTCCAAGTTCAGTCAACGGCAAAACGTCTTTGCGGTAAATGCATCCATCCAATAAAAAAATACGATAGGAATCTAACATTTATCTACATTTTACACTTTGTATTCACAGACACGTTCTATATCGCTGGCGAGAAAACAGGTCTGGCTGCGTGCCGTTGCCTTGAGTAGCCATCGTCGCATGCTGTTTATCTGGCTCTTGGAACGTACATTGCGCAGCTTATCGGTAATAAGACTTCCCCAATACTCTGCTTAATAATATTACTCAGTAATCGTTATTTATAGAGCGCATCGATAACGGGTCCACTTTTTTCTTTTGTGCCTGAAGTGTACATAAATACCTTACCCATTTTGTTGGACACTGTGATGGACTTTAGTCATCATGATGTTCGCGTCCAGTTTGAGGTCTCTGACGCAGAGTGCAGCGTTAATGCCGCTGCTGAGTTTCTTGCCATGCATTCTGCGGATACACGGATAGTACTTGCTTCCTGCAAGGATTCCCTACTGCAGGCACTGGGCACGCTCACATGCCATAAAAGTGGTGTACGTGCATTAGAGCGTGCTTCGAAACGCGCCCAGTCGGCATTAGTGCGCGCCCTTCTGCGTCCCTATGAGAATCGTGCCTGGGGCCAAAGTAATTGGCTGCTGCTCCGCTTCTGGCTGGGCGAAGGTTATGCATTTAAGGATGCGCGTCAGCCCAGTGTTTGGCAAGGTGGATCACAGCCCCTGAATCAGGGCTTGTGCCGCAGTCGTTCCCGAAACGAGACACACACTGGATTGCTGCATAACGTGGCGCCGGCAAATCCATCTAAACATTTTCAGCGCTTGATTGGCGCCAAACTGTATGAAGATGAGCCGTTTGCCACCACTTTCCTTAACTCTGTATTGAGTCAGCTAAATTGGGCTTTCTCTGAGTTTATACTTTTACTACAAGAGGTTAGTTTTTGGTTGCTCCCGGTAATGTACTCATCCCTTAATTATCTCATTCTCGTGGCTTTTGCAGATACAAAACACGGCACAGCGTCAAGAGAATACGCTTTTTGAACCCAAGCAGCTGAAGATCTGTTCCATGTGCTTTGAACTGACGGTGTCGCTAATGCGTTGCCTGGAAATGATCGTCACCGTCGCGCCGGACATTGTGGCCGATGAATCAAGGGCAAATAGTGACTTGCTATTAAATCGCATTTGCCAGTTGATCAGTCAGGTGTTATCACGCGTTACTGTGCCGCCAGGATGCTTTCAGTTTGTGGTGGACATGTGTTCTGCTGATCTCAATGCAGTGACACACTTTCCCATCATTAGCGCTGCGCTGGGCATTTTGTTAGCTTTGTTGCGCAGTGAAATAAACAATGATGTTACGCCACAGAAAGTGACGCGTATATCACGCGCCTTTCTTACCGATCCCAGTTTTCAGTTTGCCACTCTGGAGTTTGCTTTGGGTGAGATACGCACACCGCTGCTGGAGCAGAAGGAAATACCACGCGGTAACTTTGATCCATCGACGCGACCAAATATTGATCCATTGACTAACGATGTCCGCGTGCCTCATCTTAATAATTCCAAACGGATTCGCGCTGATCCGCCCATAATTAAATTTGCCCTTAATGATTGTGAGTAATTTTTGAATACTCTTTGAAATGTAACATTTACTATGCTTTCTCATTGTATAGATCCCACGCATGTGTCGCCGGAAGAAATCGAAGATGTGCGTCGTTTAATTGAGAATATGCGCATCAAACAATCTCTGCTCTCAGATATCACGTTACCCTCAGAGGATTCGTTGTGTCCGATTTGCTGTGCCAAGCCCATCACTGCCGTATTTACGCCGTGCAAGCATCAATCTTGCAGCGACTGCATCATGCAGCATATGATGAACTCAAAGGTATGCTTCTACTGCAAGACAACAATACAGACCATCGAAACACTGGACGGCAGCCTTATATATTCCAATCTGGAATCGGGACAAACGCCTGTGTCCGAGACGACTTGAAACACCCACCGCGAATAGCCGTCAAATCCAAAAACTCAAAAAATTCTAGTCACATTCAAAAGGATTAAATGCTACGCTCCAATTGTGGTTGCAGACACATACATAATTACAAACGTTACATATAGTAAATAGATATATATATATATTTTAGTTAATATTTTTTTGATGCTTGCATTATTTTCTCGATGTGATATGCTGAAGTAAAATTTAAGAAAATGAACAGAAAAACAATAGAAATTGGAGATGCAGTAGTTAGCACATTATATAATTTATGATCTCAACCGATTACTTTTTGATCTTATTTTAAGAATAACTAATTAACTAACAGACAGTATAGCAGTAATCAATGTATATTGATCTGTAATATTATTGCAATTTTGTGTTCATTATGCATTTATTGCGAGATAGTATTAAAGATAGTCAAAACCCGAAACTTAATACTATTGTTAACGAATTTATTATGATTATTTGCTTTGGATATTTGTCAATCAACTAAGAATAACAAGGACTTGAAAGTTAACAAAATTAAACAGACGGATTCTTAATAAGTTTAGCGTTGCTTTTCCCTCAATTTTCATTTTTCAATACACATACATATATGTATTTATGGCTGGGCCTAAAGTTGATGCATTTCTTTAAATACAATTATAAACTTTTATTGCCCGTTTTGTACTTGTTCATTCTTCGCCTCTTTTATTTGCATTCTCTTTTTAAAAAAATAATGAAGTATTTTGAAGCATTTACTACTACAAATATACAATAAGTAAGTATATAGTATACAAAATACATACATATTTGAGCACTTTTATGTATACATTAATGTCTCAGGTGGTAGCAGGATGTGTAAAGTCTTTATTTAACAAAATTTCTTTCATTTTTTGTATTGTCATTTTCGAGAGGCAAAGAAATTTGTATCTTGCGATTTAACGAGAGTGTTACACAAATTCATGTAGAACAGTAGTTTATACACTTCAGTAGACATTGAAAGCTATTCAACTAGCTAGAATTATACTTAGTTATCCATGTACTAGGTACACATAGATTATGAGAATCAACAACTAACTAATTTCTAATAATTGCTCTCTTTCGACTAAAAAGCACTCTAAAACATCCAGAAATATACGATATGAAGTGTTTGTCAGGTTAATTAGTTCTCTAGAGCAGATTACATGCGTTCGAGTGCATGCGATGCGAGTGTCGCCCATTGCCGTGTCCAAATCCGCTGCAGCATTGATGTGAAATGGGGCCGGAGGTGCGAGCATGCTGGAAACTCTGACTGGTGCTCAGCTTGGGGTCGTGCAGCGCATGATGACAGCTTGGCGCATGACTGTGCCTGTCAAGTGCCCAATTAAAAAAATGCATTTGCAATGACGATAATAAGGATACTTACCCATGATTACAAATAGTTGAATCGGATATAGAAGTTGGCATTGCGCGACCTAATGCCTGCGGCGGTGGTGGTGGCAGAAAGAGTGGACAACCACCAGCTGCCAGGTCACCGCTGTCTTCATGTCCGAAAATGGCAAGACGCATATTGGCCGTCTTGGTGGTCGACTGGGATTCAACTTCCTGCGCTTCTTCAATCATTTTGTCCAGCTTTTCCATGGCCTTCGTCTGCTTGGCGGCCAGAAAAGCTTTGCGTGCCGCCTTCGACATGGAATGGGGTCTGAGATAATGAGGATTAAATCATAATTACAATTCATCTTGAATTACAATATTTGTCTATTTAGAGCTCACCTGGCTGGTGCAGAACTGGAACGATGCGGTGGTGGGGAATGCAAAGATATTGATGACATGGAGTCTTTGGATCCAGGTCGACTGTGACCGCTGCTGGCCTGCACCACGGCAGGTGCTGTTCCCACCAGAAAAAGGGGTGACTTTGGGCGGCGCACGGGACAGACCCCAGTTGTGGGTGCATGAATGGGTGCGGCATTTTGGATGGCCATTTTTGATGTACTTGCGATAGCTGTGAGTGACGGAGGCGGTGGCGCATTAGTCGCTTCCAAGGTGGTGCTAGTTGAGAATGTGATTTTTCTAATTAGAGTGGAAGTAATGCTTTGCATATTGTTGACCACAGCACAGGGACTAACTGAGCTCACACTTACTTCATCTTGGCTGCCTTGTCCCGATCTAACGAGACATTGGATGTGGATGGTTTCAGACCAGCGCTGCTGCAAGTGGCCGTTTCACGAGGTGGTGCCGTTGATGGTGGTGTTAGCTGATCCATAGCGGCCAGCTCCTCGGCCGAAAACATATCCGGATTGCTGGACCTTGGCTTCGGCGGTGCACTGCCAATGCGAAATGGTGGCGTGGGACTGAAATCACAAGGGGATTGGCTATTGTTGTTGTTGTTGTTGCTGGAATTGGCCAGCGAGCCGCGCGAGATCTGCAAATCCTCAAGAAACTCCTCAGTATCCAGAATAAGTGAGCCAAAGATGTCGCTGGGCGAGCGCATGAAAACATGACCAGTGGAATTGGAGCGGGATTCGCGCCGCTTATTCGACTCTGGATAACAACTGCCACCAGTGCTGTTGCGCACTGGGGAATTGGCAATGCTACGCCTTGCCACATCCTTAAAGGTTACCGGCGAGTAAATCCGACTACTGCGCTCATCTGATGTTGCCACAGTTGTGATTGCAGCGGGTGCATGATGAGCCAACGCAGTCGCTGCAGCCATTGTACCGCTGGCTCCCAATACCACATTTGCCAGAGAAGTATGGGGAGGATCTGCTGGCGGCGCTGCCACAGGTGTTAATGGCTTAGGAGCTGGCATTATTGCCTTGGGGATTGGTGTTAGCGGCGGCGCAGCGGACATGGGATGCAGCTGCAGCCCAGAGGTCAGTTGTAGTGGCAATCGATTCTCTCGCTCCTCCAGCCAGTAGGTCTTCATGGTGCCCTTGCCCTTGACATCGATCTCACCGCGCTCGAGTATTCTATAGCTAGGTCCAATCAACTCTTTAGTGGACTCCGATATGTGAACTTTCATGGCTATGCTTGTGGACTCCATTCTTGAGGCGGTATTAACGCTATCTCCAAAGAGACAATAACGGGGCATTTTTAGACCCACAATTCCAGCGACTACGGCGCCCGAGTGAACGCCCACACCTGGTAAGAGATATATCAGCAAATGTGTTAGAGTTGGATAAGATTCAGACGACTTACGGATTCTTAAATGTTGTCCCGTAGAGGGATCCTTTAAATCGGTTATGGCATCAACCATATCCAAAGCCATATCACAGACTCTCTCGGCATGATTTACATCCTTATCTGGTGCCCCTGCCACAACCATATATGCATCACCAATTGTCTCTACTTTGTAAACCGAATTACGTTCGGTTAGAGTATCAAAAATAGAGTACATTGCATTCAGCATGGATACTACCTCCATGGGCGTAATTCGACTGCAAATTTCGGTAAAGGTCACAATATCCGAGAACAAAATCGAGACACTGTCAAACATCTGCGAGATAGATAAATGTTAGTCAAGGAGCGAGGATTGCGAATTCAAAGAACACCCACCTCACAGGTATCTATGGGATTCTCGCCTCGTCGCAGACGATCTGCTACTTGTTTGGGTATCATCTGATACAGCAACTCGTCGGTACGTCGCATTTCCTCGTCTAGCTTGCGCATGGATTCTTCCAGCTTCTTTGACTTTTGTTGCTCCTGATCCAGAGCCAGCTTCAGCTCCACAGACTGCTGTGTGCCCGCTAGCATAAGATCTCTGCTAAAATCGTGCATGGACAGATCGTTGATGTAGAGGCCCGTTGTGATCAGTGATGTCAAATCGGGCATTACAGGTGTGCCCAGAAACATGATCATGCGCCAGTTTTCCATATAAACCATTTGTCCTAAAAATGTTCACAATATTCATATATATAGCTGTTCGAACCGAGTTAAGCGCCTAAAACCAGCGCTGCAAAGCAGCTCTGATATTAAGATAGAAAAACCAGTTGAGCTTGGCCTTTCTTAGTTCAATTAAGTTGACACTAGATCCGATTATTGATTCATCGAACTTTACCTTTGAGTCGGAGGGACTTTTCTGGTTCGCTGCCATCATCGTGCAGCAGAAAATCCTCATTTTGTGCATCTAAACGCTCTGTAACCGGATCAACGGTAACCAGCTCGAATATGTTGTTAGTGCGATTCAGTATCTAACAATTAGTTAAATAAGCGAAATGATGCATACTTAGGAGGTTAGAGTACATACGGTTTGGAACTTAAATGCAATTAGCGGTCGCACAAGGTCGAACCAGGCTGTAATCTTTTTGCCCAACAATTCTGGTAATATGACCATCAAAGAGTTGCCAATGCTGCGCACAACCATATCAGCGCTGTAAAGTAAAAGGGGAGGAGAAAGGGGAAATTTAAAGTGGCATTTGATGGGGGAAAAACTTCCACTTACCCAAATACGATGCAAAATGGGAATATCTCGAATAACACGTGGGCGCTAATAGGCAAATGTTTCTCCTCACGAGTCATGGCCAAGGAGGCGAGGGTGAACGCTCGGTTATCAAATGTCAGCTGAAAGGTCACGTGCACAGTATCGAACAATATTTCCTCGCGAACCAGCTCAATGTGCATCTCCTTGTGGTAAAAATATCGGGCAACCTCACGTATCTGCCCCATTGTGTAGTACACAAACCCACGCCTCTTTGATCGATAGTGCAACGTAAGGCCCTGCTTAGTCTCATTCTCACAAATGAAGCTCGGGGCGCGCATGCGCGGATACGAGAACTTTAGATACTCATGGAGATTATCCAGACCATTTAGAAAGTCTCGCATGTGTCGTCCCAGCACGGATAAAACACGATCGTAGCCATACTGACCCACAAAGCCAACAAAATAGACTCCCAATCGATCCATAAACTCGCGTTCTGATACGCCTAGAACCTATAAATAATTATTATATTATATTTTGACTAATTTATGCGATCTTCTAGCTTGACAGCATTTTATTTTGTTGCTTTTCCCACCGTTTGAGCCTTCTTGGCCAGCTTCTGGAGCAAGTTTTCGGGATAAACCTGATGCACGCTGAATGAGGGCGAATCGATGCCAGCTTGTCGTCTTATATCCTCCCATTTCTCCTCTCCGTACACGGACTTGATGTACTCCGATAAATTCTCCAACAACAGTCCATACATATTGTCAATGTGATTGATCCAAATATGTTCCGTAAGAAGAACTTAGGGTTTACCTTATTGACGCGATTTTGACACGTTGCATTGATATAGACCTGTTGATTACGGTTAGCATTAAAGATATTTAAATAATTAACTTGACAATTCTGTTCTATACGTTGTTTCATATTAAGTAAATGCTCTGTGGACAGATTGATAAATTGCAATTGCGAATTATTAGAAATATGATTACAGTAGTTTGGCCCAGCTCTGTTTGGCTTTAGTTTTCTTGCATAACTGTGCGCATTTTGACCAATCCTCAAAAGGCGACCGACCAATGTTGACGTTTGTGCAATGCGCCAGACATTTGGCGCCTCATAATTTATGCCAGCCCCAAGTCAAATCAGTTGATGTCTCGTTTTTTTCTGTTCTGCCTTTGGGGAATATGTCAATTGAGTGGCTAGTCTTTTGATGCCTCGTTTCCATCAAAGCCTTCACCACTTTTTGGTTTAAGTCAACAATTGTGCGGCCAAGTGATACAAATTCGTTGTGATTATTTGGACAATATTACGGACTCTACATTTTCTATGCCAGATGACAAACGTGAAGATCTCTGATAAACTGGAAGGAATTGGATATGCCTTGCTAGACATATACAATACGCGCATACCTTTCCATCTTCAGTATAGCTTATTAAACTGAAGTGCTGCTTAAATTAATATTATTCTACGTTTCGATATCTCTTTGTGCATACAAAAATATGTATTTCACAGCGCAGCCAGATGCTAATTGCATTTCATTAGTTTTATGAAAGGCTTTCAGTACCAAAAGCCTTTCAGAGTGCTTTCTCATCGTTGAGTGCCTCGGCTAGAATGAAAACATATTGCGCATACGTAACGCAGCAGTCATAATGGACAGTCAGTAAATCGAGTTAACTATTTAAAATGCATTAAAAAATATTGTTGGTATGCATAAGATGCAATTAGTTTTCCCGACTTGCTGCTAACTCTCTGGGCAACTCAGCAAAACAAACAATCCATGCGAGAAATATGCAATTACTATATCGCGAATACCAGTGTATGTCATTAAAGTGGGATGTTTTTTTTTTTTTTTTCATTATACAATTTAAGCTACTTGGGTCTGGAGTCAGTGGACTGTTTTAACTTCCATTGCGGCCTTTATTGCCTTGCTAAGTGGCTGTTAAATCGACGTATTCAATTTATTTATACACAGCCCACAATTAAGTGCGGGAGGACAATTGTTATTTATATCACGGCATGCATTTGGCTTTGCCACAGTTTCGTTCGCAGTCTGGGTTATGCCTTGGCTTGAATCAGCGCTAATTCAATTGTCTTCAAAGAGCACCTGCCGATGCAGCTGCTGGAGTAATTGGCACATATTCAAAGCCCGATTGCCTTGGGGATCCTCAAGAGCAACTTGCATAATAAACAGCAGCGACACCAGAGAGACTTGCAACATATGTTATTATTGAATGCAGTCGCATATGCTCGTGTCAATTGGTTGTCCTATGTAAGCCATTAGAAGCTGTAAATTGAGTTATGCACTTGAGCACTCTCATAGTCGAATGTGAATAGTCGACGAATAGATGAGATGAGACTCCGTCTTGCACCTCAAGGCTGCAGTTCCTTACAATATGCTGTAAATTACAAGAAGTCTGCCATTCCACAAATTGCGACCTGCCTTAACAGATGAGACTCCAGCTAAATTGAATGTGTCAGACACAAGGTAAGTTCACAAATAATACAATGAGATTAACAACTACAGTCTTGAGAAACTTGAGACTTGATGAACAACTAATTCGTAAAGTTATACGAATTATATTGCATAACAAATATGTTGAGAACGGGTCCTTCAATGGTTGTTATTTCCTAATGAACAGTTTTTAAGCTGCTCAAGTCAACCATGCATCAAGTACATATAATAAAAGTCATAAGCAAATAAGGCGAAGGAAGCTACAAACAAGAATAGGATGTTTTTGACAAGTGTGTTCGACTAGAATATATTTTGAAGTCAAATCTGAGATAATTTTTTAAATAGTTTTGTGATTTAACTCTTGGGCTTATTAGTAAGAGTTTGTAATTAAATACATTTAACTTCACATCTTCTAGTTTTAAATTTATCACTCTGGGCTACTATGGGAAGTATTGGAGGAAATTGTTGCAGTGTATTCGGATACAAAAATAAATTAAAAATAAAAATAATGTAATTATACCCTATGCCCATTAGAAATGGGCAAAAAAGGGAATAATAATTTTGTGCAAATGTATGTAGCAGGCAGAAGGAGGCGTGGGAGACCCTATAAAGTATATATATTCTTAATCAGCGTCAATAGCTTAGTTGATTGAGCCATGTCCGTCTGTCATATAAAAGCATTTTCATTAAGTTTGATGAAGATCGGTCTATAAATAAGAGAGACAATCAGAGAAGAAATGTTGCATTGAACCTCTTGCGCTTTGCCCTTTGCACGGATCACATGTGTGCGAGCGAGACAGCGAACGACTGCGTCACAAGCAAATGTAAATGAAGCGTCGTAACACTTAGCTTTTGAACGAGTATGTACACATATGTGAAAGCTTGCTGCTATAAGCATGCAAAGCATTCACATGCTAAATGAGAGTTTCAAAAGAGTATTCCTTAAACACCTGTTATGTTTTTTACTTAATCATTTGCTTTAGGAAAACATTACTTTTGCTTTCTGTTACTATATCTAATTTCTTCAACAGGGAACAGCGATAAATAAAATCCATTATTCTCACTTTGCATTGTCTTATTTGTACTTTTTTACCATTTGCTTTGTCATAAACATATTTCATTGTATACTTTATGGTTATTCACACTCGTACCAAACATTCATCCATTCATAAATTTATCTTCAGGTCAAATCATAAAAAAATGGATAACCAAATGTGAAACAGAAGATAGCAAAATAATAAATTTATGTAAAAATCAAGTTGGTAATTTGCATTTCCCTTTTGCGCTTTTCACTTCAATACACTTTGTTGAAATTCGATATGAATTGTATTAAAAACAAAGTAATATAAATAAAATGCTTTGAAGTTAACAATGTTCCACAATGGATATTTACTTTCAACAGAGATCGTTTTATTTATTAATTTTATTATTTTTCTATGCCTTTTGATTTCATTTTTATCCGGTCTTATTTAATTGTCCATAACATTTGATATAGACAAAAACACAATCCCTTGACGTCAGTCCAACAAAATGGAGAAAGTGAAAAAAGCGTTTCCCATTTTATTTTCATTTTATGTTGCTATTTTCCTGTTCATGTTTTTTAAACAGCAAAGCTAACATTAAAGTAGATAAATCTTCATGAAATATAAATAACAAATAAAACAAAATCTATTCAATTTATTTATAAAACGAAATAATGTGTGAACAGTGAAATGAACAAAAAAAGAAGCTCAGATCAGCACAAATTCTAACAATATTGTCAACATTGTTGACAATAACAAAACAATTAAAAAACAGGGTATAATAAAAGAACATCTTTCAGTATCGAAAAGATTTGGCATTGGGAACTAAAAACAGTAAACGCCCTCAAAACACTTGTGCCAAACACATCAAAACAATGCCCAAGATTCTGTCAACTCTTTCGGCTCTCTGGCTTTAATAATAATATATCTTTTTATTAAACTTTTTTCGTTTCTCGTTTGCGACAAGCAATTACGTTGTGGCTTTTATTCATGAATGGAATGATATATGTATTTATATGTAGCTATACCCATGTATATATTTGGTTTAAGTTTGTCGATTTTGTATACAATTTGCCAAAATAATAAACAGGATGTGAGTTTGTTGCTCACTGACGTCAGCTGCCTATTGATATGGCGTTGATATCAGTGGAAACTGTAGGAATTCATTCTTGTTGGAACGAATCGCAATAATACGACTTAAAAGTGTATTCGTATTCTAAATATGTCCATATAATGCCAACTAATGAGACTGACAATAACATTGTTGCAATAACCACAAAACAAATTTGCTGACAGATATTGCACATTTCCCAGGGAAATGCCAGAAGTGAAATGTGTACTTAAACTGATGCATAAAATAGAAGCCTATGCGATCCATATAGTATTCCCTAAATACTTCACCTAAATATCATTTACTGAGAGGATTTCATTTTTAGTTGTAGTGAAATTTTAATGGAAGAAGATATTTTGTGTCTAATAACCAATTATATTCTTAACCTGGTATGACTGCTTAGTGAGATTACCTGCAGAAGGTACCCTTCTTCTAAGCAAGGGTAACAAATATTTATTTCTTTTGTACACGTAACTTTCTAAGATATTTTCTTAAATTAGTTAAAAAGTATTTTATCCATTTGAATATCCAACCTACTCGAGATTGTCTGCAAAGTCGATGGAGCCGATCTAGTATGTCAATCACACATATACTTATAATCAAACTTGATGTCAGATTTTCACAGTTTGTTATCATCAATCATCTCAAATGATGAGCATATAAATTTTCAAGGTTACAACTGCAATTTGCAAATCTCGCTAAGTAAAGAGATGTTAGTTTTGGTGGTTGCACAGTTGACCTTAATGTCTTTAACCGTTTTGCAGTGTACTCAAATGACGAGCAAATTTGTCATCGTTTTTGACCATGAGTGATGATTTTTTCAGAAAATTTCAATTTATGGTGCATTACTGTAGCTGTCTCCGCTGTATTTGTATGTCACATTGACTTGTTTTGATTCAATTTGTTTGCCTTAATGAACAAACGATGTGGATGTGTATATAAAGTTAAAGCAACAATATTGGCGTCTGGCATAAATTTTAATGAATTTATAAACAGACGAAATGTTCGAAACGCAAATAATATATTGAAGCCAACACCTACTGGCACTGGGAAAATATGTGTATCTTATATATGTACCTATGTGTAGAGTCTGTAGACTCATATGTATCTACACATAACATGTGTGTAATTATGAGGCAAACAATTCAACAATTTCAAGTTCATTTGCGTGGGTAACATTGTTGAGCTGCCCATAGAGCCTGAGAGATATTATATACCATTTGCAATACCCTAGCAGGGCAATAGATACATACGAGTATAGAGATAGAAAAATACAAACACACACACACATACACACGCACACGCACAACCAAGCACATCTAAGGCTGAGTACATATATTTATTTTTATATTTTTGAGAAATTTTATTTTGAACATTTTAGCGCTTTGAAGGTGGCTGCGATATGTTAAGGTTAAATATACTTAGATGAACGCTGACCAACTATGTATAAGTAAGTATGTATCTATAGGCTATACCCGTAGTTGTAGAGAATTGAGAGCTTCTCAGTTTCTGAAAGAACACAAATCATTTAACTCTGTATTCTTTCTCTTTCCGTTTATTTTTCATTTAGCTTAATATAACAGCCATAAGCAGGAGGTATGACTCAAATTTTGTATTTGTATACTCTGTAATACAACAGCTGTTAAAAGGTGTAGATAAAGTCGACGTCTATAGAGTGTATCTATCTAGGTATATCTATCTATCTATCTATCTATCTATCTATCTATCTAGGTATAAAGTGTAAATCCAAATCAACTTTTCGTTTTATACACAGATTAACGTAATGTTGGAAATTGCTCATACGCTGCGTTGACATTGCATAGTTTTTCTTTCTCGTTATAGTTTTCGTTGTCGTTCTGGTCTCGATTCATTTTGTTTGACACTCAAACAAAATGCATATATACACAGATATATGCACATTTGCAGCTACAATAAATCATTTATTCGAATGTACATATAATGCAATTATATTAATTGGAATTGCGCTGTTTATTGCCTGTGACTTTGATCAAATACAAATTACTATTTGTATATGTAATTAATTAATTCCTGCATTATTTATTAACGCTTAACGGTTTGGGTAGCTGGCAGTGTGGCATTTGGTTGATAGTTTATGGTGACATCGAAATTATTTAAATATGTGCGTTGCAGAGAGCGCTAAATAATTAGCTTAATAATTGACCTCATTTCTTAAATGGCCGCAAGAGCTTTTGCACAAGTGCCCCATACATATGCCTTATTTATGGCACATTGGTATTTCTATTCGGACTGCTTACAATGATATATGGATTTGCTTGGAATAGGTTGCTTGCACATAATTAAGATTTCTTTAAATTTATGTATATAAGTTGTAACCTTGCATCCGACATTTTAGCTAATAGACGTCTGTTAGTTGAGAATTATAAGAGCAAGGGCATGTTATCTACCTAAGAGATACTTGGCATAAGTATGAGTTTCATAACAGATATCTTAAGATGGAGATGAAAAGAGTAAAGAGTAATATGTTTAATCAACAAAGCAGATTCTGAGTATTTTTTAAACCATAGTTCATATTTATATTGTTTATTTATTTATTTATTTGTATTATTGTATTGTATTATTGAAGGCCTTTGTCCTTTGCAATTTAATTAAGATCAAAGTGATTTAGCTAACCGCTTTTTTGGGTCGTTTTTGGTATTGCAATAAAAAATCAATTTGTTTAACTCAGACATTGCGAATGTGTGCCAGAAAGTAAAAGTTTTAAGCGAAATTTAATTCAGCACTTTTTGTAGGTGCATTTCTCAATTCGATTGCCAAAAGTGATCTCTGCCAGGTATTTCCGAATTGTTCTTTTGTTATTGTGATTTTTCTATCTTCCTTTTTGGTTGCACTGCATTTGTGCATAATGTCAAGTTCAATATCAGAGAATTACGTTTAACCAAATTGTTTATAGTTCGATTAAGGGCAAAAATAGCTAAATAGATGCTCAGTCTTATGTAAGGTAAACAAACAAAGTCAAATGAGCGTACGTTGCAATTGCAGCAGCCTTGAATGGTAAAATGGTATTTGTTAGTAAATTCCCTGAATATTGAACAAAATTGGAATAATACATTGTAGATATTCTTTCAAAGAGTGATAAACGAATGCCACAATAAAAGCAGAAAGGTCAAATTGCCTCTGCTGAGCTCAGATAACAGGACTATAAATAAAATAAAAAATATTCTCCTATTGGTTGGCCTTCAACCCAGAGTCAATGGAGAAACCAACTGATCCAAAAGCTTTTGTTCCGATGCTCTATACGCCCAAATTCAAATTTCCACCTAGACAGAGTTTATGTTATGCAAAAAATTGCTTTTAAATTTTTTTCGAATCTGTTTTGTTTAAATTCAAATTTACATTTGAGACTTGCGCACGGGGCAAAATTATTTATTTATCAATGGCCCACGTGTAATCATCGGTTTGGCATTATAATTTTATTTTTATTTTCAGGAAGAGTACATGGTTGAACAATGTCAAGTAAACAAAATGTAGTATTGTAAAAATATCAAATAATCATGCTATATTCTTGCAAAAATACCAGAAATGCCATTGAGTAAGATTACAATATCAGAATATTCTCATCATTTCAATGCGAATTGAAGGAAAATAAAAACGGCTAAAATTAAAGTAATGCTTTAAAATAAAAAAAGATAAATTAATTTGTACACTGTTAAGTTTCTGAATTCACTTTTATAAATAAGAATAATTGGCCGAAAGATTATTGAAAAGTTTAGGGTTCAAGTTTACAAATAATTGTATAAAATGTATTTGAAAACTAAATGTATTAATCTTAATAAATAAAAAGAATTTAAGGTTTAATGAATGAAAAGTTCAATGTTTAACACAATATCACAATTGTCGATTTTCTGTCAGATAATGAATGTATTAAAATGGATTAATAGCACAAAATGTAAAAATGACCAAAATGTACCGACAAATATGAATGGGACGGACACGAATGTACAAACAAAGTTTGTGGAACAAAAATAAAGATCATGAAAGCAAAATATACAAAGAATAATGGCATAGAATTGTGGATATGAATATATGAATATACTGTTATGTGTATGGGTATAATTTCGGGCTTTCTTTTTATGATCATCGCCGTCATCGCTTTCATTTAAATCCACAACAATGAGTGGGCGATGTCAGATGCTGCCCTCGACTGCCCACAGATCTGCCCGAAAGCTATAGCGGAACTTGCTGAGCTTTTTTTGCCATACACATATACAGACATAGATAAAGATATAGATACAGATACACATACAGATACAGAGATGACTACCTACGCCGTAAAGGAATATCGTGCTTTTGTCGGCTGTGAAACAAATGGCAAATGCTGAAACGAGTAAAATTGGTGAGACGAATGTCGAATGGTTTGCAGTTTGAAAAAATTCTTCGTTGAGGATAGATCGCTATTTTTTAGGAGTAAAGCAAATTGTAAGCCAAGCAATAAATAGAATATGAACAACGAATACTTATAAATAATATTATACTTCAATTGACTTTATATGGGACAATTCAACAATTAAATAATAAATTCTGTGCAATTATTGAACAATTACAATGTGAAAAACTTATTTATTCGAAGTGTGCCAAAGCCGCTTTATAAACAATTTTCAATTTTCAAATGGAAATATTATAAAAATATAACAATATGAGTAAAAATTGATGATTATATAAGAACCCCAGATATTTGACACCAAGTGAATATTATTATTGAATACAACAGATGCAAATTAGTAAATCTATTGTGAAGTGTTGAATTTTATATCAAAATTGAAGAAACTGGATTCCAAATCAAAGTTAAATATACTACAATATATACAATATTTGAAAATAAAATAATAACAATACTGTACATATTCTGCTCAAAAAACGATGGCAAAATGCTTTCAAAACTTAACTTAAAAGTATGTACAAAGTTTCGATATTATATTGAGAATTTCGGCGTCGTTTTTATAGCCTGACGCCCGCCAGGAAAAATTCAACTCAAGGACATTTAAAAATAACGCAAATTTAGCTGCAACTCGCGCCGATTGTCGTCACACACTAACACTCGCACACATGTACACACTTACATATATAGCAGATAGACATTATGTATATTGCATTTTGCCATACCCTCATACATAATTATATATAGAGTGTGAAAATTTCTGTGTGTCTTTTCATATAGATTTTTTATACATGCGTATACTGATATTATTTGAGAAATGAATTTATTTTTAGTGATTTATCTTGTTGTATATGTACAAATTTATATATATATATATATATATATATATATGTATATATAAACATATATATTTATATATTGTATTTACAACTATTTTATACAATTTATTGTAAACTTTGCTCTGCTCTAAAGTGGCACACAGTCTGATTATTTTCGAACTGAACAAAAGCGCCGAGTCAGCCAAGATTTGGACACATTCACATCAAAAACAAAAATAAAATAAATTTAAAAAAATAAAATAAAGAAAGAGATATCTCTGGGGTTGTATGCTGTCCAAATCTCGTGCGTGTGCTGACATTTGAACAATCGAATAATACTCAGAATCGGAGCCAAAACGTGTGATAAAACTTGAGAGCTGAAAACTTTTGCGTTGACAGAAAACATTTGAAATTGGTGCAAAGTGCGAACCGAGACAAAGAGAACTAAATTAACGAAGAAAATAGAGAAATGGTTAATAAAATTGGCAATTTTTTGTTTTGGGTATTGCAGCGAACGAGTTCAACGAATATTTCTTGTGCTTAAAAGACACAAAACAAATCGATCAAAATGTTCAAGAATCATTTGGAAATGATTGGGCGCAATGAGAGCCCCAGCAAGAAGGCCAAGTTCTGGCAATCCTACATCAGATCCCTGAAGGGTAAGCATAAGCTTAATATAATCAAATATTCTATATTTATAAGTTTTGATTGAAACACAAACAGTGGTATACATATATTTGGAGAACGCTATCAAATCGAATTTTATATAAACTTAAGAGCTACAGAAATAGCACAAGAGCGTATAGAGTTCTGGTCTATTTTTTGGCAGGTGTCATTTTAGGCGTAATCACCCAAAAAGCTAAACACACACACGAACACGCACACAGATGTGAGAAGATGTGAAAAGCTTTCTTTTTCAAATATATAGATATAGATAGATATGTATATTGAAAATATTTTAACTATGTGCTCATGAGCCAAACAAAGCGAAAAAATGTGGCTGCTGCGCCAAGGCAAAATAACTAGGCGATCATATACAAAATTCGAAATTCGAAATACAAAATACGAAAATGAAATCAACTTTTTGGCATTCAGCCAAATGGCTTAAATTTGCATAGCAAAACCTAATGAAGTAAGCAAGTACAAGTTTTATTTGCTATCTCATTTTTGTTTCTTTATTGTTTTCGATATAGTATTATTAATATTTTGATGACCGAATGATCACGTTATTGTGAATGTGTTTATAACAATATGTTTTCCGTTTATGTACTATAAAGGTTCCGAGGATATCCGTGCCCATGATGCACCAAGAGCTTCTCGCCCATACAGCTCGTACCTGGACTCGCCCACATACAGGAGCATCTACGATGAGCCCGCCACGGCCAACGAGCGCGTGCAGTCATCTGGTTACAGATATTTGCCAGTGAGCCGTGATACCTACGGTTACTCGCCACGTGCCATCTACGATCATCATTACAGCAGAACAAGTAAGTACTAAGTACTAAGTACGCAGACTACTGCTATTTACTTATCCTACAGCAAACATTAACCCGCACAATTCTTTGTTACCTTTTTTTTTTTACTTTATTTTATGACTCATCAGTCAGTCAGTCAGTCAATCAGTTTGTCACACAATCATTGCATCTGCCAATCATGCATTTCAAATGCTTTGCAGTACACCTTGGCTGCCAAATTACGCTACATTTTTCTCTATGATTTCATAATTATATATATAATATAAAAATCCAAAAAAAAAAGAAATAGAATTCTATCTCAGAGGCAAAATAGTATTACGTCAATGATTTTGAGTATTTATGCGTTGCGTGAATTGTTTTTGGCAAAGACCCACCAAAGTTTAGACAAAATATACACATGTTCATAATACATACATACATATATAGACGTTGAATGTATATTTATATATATATATATATGTATATATATATATGTACATATATACATTTATACATATCTTATATATATGTTGCAGGTACATAAGCCATGGGAGAACATTTTCAAACTGCTTCGTATCAAATAACTGAGGCACACAATTTTAGACACAGTTTTCTTTTCGCGTTTTTAATAATTTTGTGTGTGATTGTTGAGGTCCATTCCCTGCGTGACCCTATGACAATGTTCTATTTAGATTCAACCCTATACACCCCTTAATTGGCGAACACCCCCCGCCCTTACAGTCAAATGTACTTCTTGTTTTCGAAACTAACCAATTATTTTTCTCTCTCTTTTTCTCATTAATGTTTCAGAATATACATAAGTGTTTGTCGTCAAAAATATAAATGTTGTAAAAATGAGAGATAAAAAGAATTTCTCTCATCGCAGCTCACTACAAAAGTTTTTTTCTCAATTTAGTTATATATATATGGATTTAGTAAATACTAAGAGAAGATTTTGTAGTCTTAGCATATGTGTCTGCCTGTGTAGTATATGATAATCAGAATGATTTATAGCATATATTTTTATGTAGTTGTGTTCAATAAAATTCAATAAAATACATATTTAACCATCCTAATATTTCATTGCTGTGCTGTGGGATTATCGAAATTCATAACATTCATAAGGTATTTGGTATCACATCGAGTTTTAACAACTTTCAATTCATTTGATCTTGATGCATAGCCAAGGCAATTTTTTTTTTAATTTAAATGCATTTCTTTATCAATCATTACTATATTTTAACTCTTTTTCTTTTCTGCTGCTTAATAATTTTATAAACTGCTTTTTTGGGATAAATATCGTACGTATATCCAACTGCTTTTAATGGAATATTACACATACGCTATGTGAGCCCTAGTCAATTAGCGTCTAACTAATTTTTGCTTTTTGCCCTAAAATGTAAGCATAAATAACTTGTTGAGTTAATGTATATATTTACAAAGTTCATTTTAATTTCCTTGTAATATTTAAATGATTTCTGTTCGCAGTTCCAGCTAACTACGACGCAGAGAAGGCCTGGAATGATCATTTGAAGCGCATGCAAGAAATTGAGCGCAGGTGTGTATCCCTATATAAAGCAGCCATTTTAACATTCAACTGAGTTATTAATTACTATTCATTTCATAGATATCCATCTCGCTATGGTCTCTACTTGAGAGACAAGCCACTCACACCAAACTCTCTGGTGCCTTTGGAATACGAGCCAGAGGATAAGCTGTTGGCAGAACTCAACAAGGGTAAGGATATCAAAGACATTTTCTAAACAAACCGCCCAAAATACACAAGAACAACAACAATAAGAAAGTAACTAATACAACAACAACAACATTTAAATTAAAATCAACGAAAATTGCTATCTTATGATAAACGAAAACTACTTTGTGAAAATGTCAGAAGATTACAAAATGTAAGCACGAAAAAATAGCAAACAACATCCATTCGATTCGCAAAAACAACAACTCAACAGAATTTTTTCAAATTCAGTCAACAAATTTACAGACAAAACAAAAAATCACAAATAAATAAAATCGAAAACAAATTGAACACCAAACACGAAACTTGACGAGCAATTTTTTTTGTACTAGAAATTTGCTCAGCTCAAGTTTCATCCGACAATTTCTACTTATAAATACTTGATCGAACTATATCTTTAACACTGTATCATACTATATCTTGCAGCTATTAAAGTTTGAAGCGCTGAGCGTTACATTCGAAATAAGCTGGTTAAAACTGGTTAAAAACATATGTTTTGGCTTAGCTTTAGTAAATTGTAAAATTATGCAGAAATTGTTAACGATTAAATAATTTTAAAATAATTTTGTCTGTAAAAAGAATCCAGCCCCAATATAGTAAAACAACAACAAAACAATTTCGTTAAATGTTTCATTGTATGGTATGATGCTTTATTTAATTTTTAACTTATTTATACAACAACATTATGAGATATAAAACAACAACAACGAAAATAATAAAACCAACACAAAACATTTATAAAATCTAATTTTAATTTAGACATACTCAGAAGATATCATTTAAACATCGATTAAAAATTATACTTTATAGAAATAAACATTTTAACTTCCCGTATCATTTGAAATTCATTCCACCACTTAATTTTTTCATTCCACCCCATCAAAACCCGTCCCTTCAACCACCCCTTGAACTACTTTAAGCCTTAACCATCTCTTCTAACAGCTGTACCATAGAATTTCTGATCGCTGCTAAAAGAGTTTTTTGATCGCAACAGTCTGTATGATATATATAGCACCATCTCCCGCCTCTGACTGTGCTGAAACTGGCTTGTCACAACACTGAGATATTTTTTAGATTAATGCAAAAGAAATCAATTAATAATAAAAATGATTAAATACAAACAACTGTGTTTTCCATATACTATCTTTTTTTAAAATAATCTAAATTTAATATCATTTAAATTAATACTTTTGTGTTGTTCTTCATCCTTATGTCCCTTTGTGTGTGTTACTTTGTCATCTCTTCGTCGCTCCCACAGTTCACAACTACTAAAATAAACATAGATACTAAGTACATACACTGTGCGGTGCCTGTAAATAAACTGCCAATAATTAAACAAAACTAAACCCTTAAATCAAATGAAATATTTAACGAATATTATGTTCAATGTGTTTCACATTTTTAGTATCCCAATTTTTTTGTTTTGTTGTAAAGTTTTTTTCGGCAGTATACAACATAAATCTATTAAAATCCATAGAATTGTTGTCTGAATTGTCTTCATTTCTTGTTTCGTGCCCACAGTTTTGTTATCTTGTACTATGTATTTTATATAGTATGTTGTTTAAAAAACCAATATTTTATTTGTACATCGTTGGGTTGTTGTGTTTTTTGAAGACTTCATCGGTAAGTATACTTACATTTTACTTAGCAAACGAATCCAATTTATACTCAGGTCCTCAAACTGCAATAAAAAGACACAAGGGAAACTAAATTAAATTCAATTTTATTATGCTTAATAAAGTTAGCAATGGATTTGAATGTTTAACAAGCATCAAGGTTATGAGTAACTGAATGTATTATATAATCATCTCATTGATGTAATATGCCACATTGCAAGATGCAACTGATAACCAACAGCAACTGCAATTTTACCTACTTTCAGACTACTTTCAAAGAAAACCCCCGACAAAAGCTCTTATGATAGTCAGTAACTTGTCAATAAGAAGATTGATGCCGTTTCCGTTTGTGAGAAGGAGACTGAGTTTTCCTTGAGAACTCATTTTATTTTCTAGGAAAAAATCAGTTGATTCAGCTGAATTGGAAATGCAGCTGCTTGTTATTTGTATGCCAATGTAGTAATTGGATTAATACTCATTCTTATGTACTTAGTTCTCAAGTAAGAATCACTTGTTTTATTAGACTCTGTACTTTAAAAAAGTACATAGTCTTCTAAGTTTGACGAAAGCGATTTGTGCGTAACAGGCAGAAGGAGTCATCTCCGACCCTATAATGTATATATATTCTTGATCAGCATCAACAGCCGAGACGATATAGCCATGTCCGTCTGTCCGTCTGTCAGTCTGTCCGTCTGTCCGTCTGTCCGTCCGTATGAACACCTAGATCTCAGAGACTATAAAAGCTAGAGTTACCAAATTTGGTGACAACACTCTTATAGTTTGTTTTAGATTTTTGCCACGCCCACTTCCGCCCCCGCAAATCTAAAAAAACGTATTATAAGAGCTACAGACTTGCCACACTTGGCAGATTTGGTACACATGGAGTGTACATGTGTGCGGACGCTTTCCGAAAACTTCATCGCGATCGAACCATAAACAAAGGAGATTTTAAGGAATGAATGACCAACAAATTCATAAGGGCTGAGCAGCATTAGAGCAACAACAACAGCAAGACTCGCTACGAGTGCGCGGGTTCAAATCTCGCTGCTGACAATTTAAATTTGAGTTTTATTTTTCAATTATTATTTAATTGTTGTTATTTGATTTAAATATATATTATAAATTCTGCATAATTTGTCAGAAAGTAGCAAAATCTTTAAAAAAAGTAAATAATAAAATTTAGTTAGAAATTCGAATTTATGTACATATTTGTGAAATGCTAAAATTCGTGCTGCATAAGTATTGAGATTGATGGTTGTGAGGCTCATAAGTCAGTAGCTCAACTTAGAAGACGTGGGATTTGCAAGCGAGAGGTCTGGGGTTCCAAACTACAACGTCAGCTTATAATTTTCTTTTTTTAATTTTTCCCACGCCTCCTTCTATTTTGGGTCCTCACGAAAAGTACAGAGTCTCCCACTGTCGACTGCGGTCGACTGTAGTCTTACCCTCCTTCAGTTGTAAATACTGATGCAAGGTACTATACTGTCGCATGCGCCTCGACTGATCCGCTTGTTCTATTTGCATTTGTATTCTATTTAATTTCATATATACATATTTAGTTAAGCAAAGCCTTTAGTTTGTGACAATATTTATCAAAAATCATATTTTAGAAACATTTTTAATGGCAGGATATTACTATCAAGTAAGAATTAGTATTCAGGGTATCTATTGTGATACATGACAACATTCTTAATATATATAAATAATAATTCATATGCCTTTAAGCTAATGACTAAATTGAGCTTCAAACTCAGAAATTAGCTTGAGAAAACGAAGTACTAATCATAATAATGTCATTTCCTTTATTATGATAATATTATGAAAGCGAAGAACTAAGCATAATAATCACATTTCCTTTATTACTTGCAAGTTACAACAGTTGCCAGCAGTCATTCAATACTATTTCAAGCAAACTTGACTTATACGTAATATTATCATAGTTGCCTTGCTGTGCTATAGCTTTGTATTTGTGTTTTATTTAATTATTTTAGCACGCCGCTCGGCTTCGCCGTTCCGGCCAACCCGCAGCACTCGCGCTGGCAGCGAGCCCTATGTGCCACCACCAGTCTACTGGAATCGCGAAGGCAGCGTGCCACGTGGTGGACCATCTGTGTTCGATCGTGCCACTAGCCTGGCCCCGTTCACGCGACCAAGCTTCCGCGCCAGCTCATTGGAACCATTGGATGAACTCTTTGAAAGTAAGTTGCCCGCAATCACTGAGGCTGAGGCAGCCGGTGCTGCTGGTGTAGCTGCAGCGGCGTTTAGGCAAAGCATTTTTGAGCGCGCCGGCTCGCCAAGTCCCACTCCTGTTAAAGCCGGTCGCTGGGGACCTCGTCCCACTGAAGTCGCCTATGATGCTGAGGGTAAAAATCTAAATTCTCTTTAATCGTTTTTCTTTATATAAGAAGACTCGAAATTTCTTGTTGTTGTTATTATGGCTTCTGTTGTCCAAACTGACACAGTAATGATAATGCAGTCTGCAATGATGAATACGAACGCGTTGATAAATAATCGCCATATTTTTCGAAATGCATTCGTATCAATTTCAGTCTCAGTCTCAGTCTCACTGTGTCGCTAGATTTTTGACAAAATTATTTACTTTGCCTTCTACCCAACAATTATTTATTACGTTCTTTGTGTTGAGTGTATTGCCAACAGCATCAGCAAACAAAAAAAAAAAAAAAAAAGAGAAATATGTAAGCGCCGTGCTTAAAGTTTATAATCTAGTATTCACTTCTTCTGCTACTCCCCATCCATACTGCTTTTTGAAATGCTTTCCGTAGCGCCTGGCATCGAATTGGCTCCATACTCGTCTATCCTTTTCCTATTCCTCTTCCTTTTCTCTATCTCTCCTTTTTTCACATCATTCTTCAGATTTTTGGTAATTTTTCCACTACGAAAACCCTATATACGCATGGAAAATATCAAAAAATTGTTGATGTTAAAGCGTTGTTTTTTTTTTTTTTTTTTTTTGTTTAATTCTTTTGTATTTTAGTTTAAAAGCAAAGCAAACAATATTTTTCTTTCTGCTCTTCTTGTATACATTGCAATACAACAAAACACAACAAAATCTTACAACTTTAATTGTATACCCTACAAAACGCACACTAAACTGTCAACCATGATCAACAAAAACAACAACAACAACATCAATGATGATGATTTTGCTACTTGACACTAAACACATGCCAAATGCTATGTCGAACCACAATAGGACTTCCAATCTTCCATCCACGCAACCGCTTCAGGGATCTGTTGAGCCCCAGTCCCAACTTGCCCATCTCATCGATTGTACGTGATCCCTTCTGGTGGGATGTAGATGATTTGGTGCCCTTCCGTGCCACCTCGGTGCCCCGTGCCTCGAGCCCCGTGGCCCGTGATTCGTATTTGTCGCCGGTGAAGAATCGTTATCTGTGGTCCAAGCATCCAGCCAGACCCTTGACACGTAAGTAATCCCATCGTATTTACCTGAAAACTTCATAATTCAGTCCCGTAATTGTATATACGATGTATAGCGCCCTGTATATATTTCATGCTAAGTATTTACTGGCAAAACTTTCACTATCTTAAAAGAACCCTGTGATATCCGAAATTATAAATGAAAATTATTTCAAATGCACATTCTGCTCGAAAACTCAAAACTTCGTGAATGCATGAGAGAGATGCGTATTATAGGCAATCATAACGAGCATAAATTGTATACTTTTAGTAGTAAATTCTACCCCAAGGTCGTCCTTTAATATACTCGTACTACATACATGAATATGAATACTTTAACATTATTATTATTTTTATTTTATTTACATTTATTTGCCATACACAGCTGAGGCAGAGGATTATTTCTAGATCAAAAACAAATTAAAAAAAAAAGATAAAAGAAAAAAGAAAAAAGAAAACATAAATACAATCGTTAGCTCTAATAACAAGCGACGCTATATCATATAGCACCTCTGTAATTTTTTTGTACTTTAATTTACATAAATTACATGTAACGAAACGCAATACAAATCAAATTGGTAAGAATTAATTATATGGATCCAACTGCAGCATGTCTAAAATTCGGTTCATGCAAACTACATAGCTGACATGTAGTATCTATAGTCACTGTATATCCTGTATCCCTAGAAGTAGATACATTTGAAATCCGTCCAATCATCTAACTAGTATAACATGATAAACGATTTGACAAATTTTAAAACTATATTAAAATTGTAATTAACATAGTAGAGAATTCATAAATATTGCACGCCTACATATACTTTAATTTTATTATTTGTTGTTAACAAATCTATAGTTATGTTTGTTATTAATAAAATTTTTTTTTTAAATTCTTAATAGCTCACCGCTCAATTTTGTAAACGAACGAAAACGAAACTATACAAGTTCAACAACTACAACAACGAATGCATCAATGGGGTCCCCAAAACAACGACTAGATTTGGTTTCCATACAAGATCCGGAAATCAGTGAAAGTAGCTAATATGACTGTAGTCTCAAAATCCTCTACAACGATTGAATTTTTTCAAAACTGCCAGACTCATAACAACTTGGCTGTCTGCAACTATTTATTGCCACGAAGTGCGTACTTCCCGTAGTAAAAAAAAAAGATACACAACAATAATGAAACAACCAACATCATAATCTACAACTCTCAATAAAGTTTTTATTTTCAATTTTTTAGCTCATGTCTTAGTATTAAGTGCAAGTATATGAAAAAAAAGAAATCGATTTACATTTATTATAATAAAAAACTAAATTACTTATGAGCCGCTTCTGAACAACTCGAGCGCCATAAATTGTTCCTTTTTGTATATTTTAGATGCTATAGTAATAATTACATGTATTGAAAACAAAACTCAAATTTCAAATATAAACCGTTTGATTTTTTGAGTTTATTTTGAAATGAATGCTGTAATGAAACACAATCCTTTAACTGCAAATGCGAATATTAACTTATATCTGCCCTACATAAAACAGCAGTGCTGCTAAGCATATATTCAGATTGTAATAAAAACTAAAAAAAAAAAAATATATATAAAATTCTAGAAGAAGAAAATAAAAACACTTCTAAAAACCTACATAATATGACAGTTGCCTTGATGGGAAATGTGTATTTAGTACGAATTTAGTCCTACAACATATTTACACAAGCATTGATTAGTTGGCAACACTTTATTACATGTGTATTACAAGGTGGCAACGCTGCAGTTAAATTTGTAAGCTTAAGTGAATGTTAAAGCGGTACTTTTTGCATAGTCTGCGTATTATTTTTCATGATAATTGAGACCACAGCGTGGGGGCAATTTTGTTATCGGTGTCAACCTCCCTCGAATCTCTCTGCCAGTTAAATATTAACAAATATGAATGAAATAGTTCTGTACACGCAGCGTGTATTTTTGTGACCTTAATTAATTTAAAACATCTGGAGCTTAGTCTACTAATGGATAGTTTTGTAAACATAGACAGTCATAAGGTCTTCCATCTATGGTTCTATTGCTTCTTCTGCTGCCTGCCTGCCTAGCCATGTCATTTATCTTTTCATTTAATGTTACATGTTGCCTGCCTGTTTTTGCTTCTTTTCATTTTTATTTCAGCCATTTTTTTTTACTTTGACGTTTTTGGCGTTTAGCACGCAATTGTTTCGCACTTTTTGCGCTCGTTTTCTCCGCCTTCCGACTTTTGTTATTGTAGTACTGAGTTGTTGTTGTTTTACTGAGCCTGCACAGAGTCAGAGTCCTTATAGTCCGTTGGATATGCACACGCTCCATTGTGTTCGAGTGCCTTAATTTTCTTTTCTTTATTGTTGCTGGTCATTTGCTACGTTTGTTGACGTTGCTCCATCTCCATTCGACATACTTTCTCTGCTGTTCTATTTTGCTATTTAATTATTGATTCATAGCGTTTCTATTGGCAAAGGTCATTCAATGTCAATTATACTTATTCGCCATCGGTTCTGGCTCTTTGGAGATTTGACGTTCCACCGAATTTGTGCAAATGTTGCAGTTGCTTTTTAAGTGTTGTTTTGATGTGTCCCCCAGTGACTTAGCAAGTCCTTGTTCATCCTTTGTTAAACCCAAATGTTTGCCCAGTCATGTAGAGACTTACTTGCCCAATATATATGTGAAAAGCATTTAATTAACAATTTAATTTCCTTGCCGCATTTCCTCATTTCACAAGATCATTGGCTGTAAAAATGTAGCTCACTTTTGGGGGCGGCCATGCAAAACCATTTCCTGAGTGCTTTATAATTCTGCTGAAAGCAACACACAATTGTGAAAGCTTTAACCACGTTTAACAAGGCATGTCTCCTTTAACTCCCTGTATACATTATCAAGGGAAAATAAAATGATAGTGTGAGGGAAAAACGTTAATTCTGACTCAGATTTTATATGAAAATATTAATCATCTATGCTCAAGTTTAAAGATAAACGTAAATTAGTTAACTGTTATATACTTTACCAATTCTTAAAATTGTAACGATATTAGTTCCTAATTCCCTTTCTATTCTTTATTGAGCAGTGTTTCGCAGAGTCTGTTAAAATGCTGCAATTCTTAGATATATATATTAAAACCAGTCGAAAAGGCTACAGTCGACCGCATTCGACAGTATAATACCCTGTACAGGCTTCTATATTAAAATGATGTTGATAATAGGTACTTTGATTAAAATAAAAGTAAGAACATAACAGGTGTTTAAAGAAAACCCCTTTGAAACTCTCATTTTGCAAATGAATTCTTTGCATGCTTATAGCAGCTAACTGTCACTTATTTATACATATTCAATCAAAAGCTGAGTGTTACGACACTTAATTTACTTATGCCTGTGTCGCAATAGTTCTCTATCTCGCTCGCACAAATATGCACACATGGTAAGCAGACGCATGTGTCACAGTCGTTCGCTGTCTCGCTCGCACACATGTGCTGCCTGCTGCTATACGATTCCGTGGAAAAATAACTTTTATTGCTGATTATCTGTCTTATTTACAAACCGATCTTGATGAAACTTTCAGCGTTCCTTCTACATATCATTCTTAACGCACCTGTTAAGTTAGAAGTGTCTACGTTGAAAAATGTGGCTATTATTCGTTTTTTTCGATTTGCGGGGGAAGGGGGGAGGTATCCAAAATTTAAAATAAACTTGATCTGCGTATGGTATACAGGAACCTTGATGCCAAATTTGGTGCCTCTAGCTCTTATAGTTGCTGAGATCGACGCGATCATACAGACGGACAGACGGACAGACAGACAGACGGACATGGCTCAATCGACTCGGCTGTTGATGCTGATCAAGAATATATATACTTTATAGGGTCGGAGATGTCTCCTTCTGCCTGTTACAAAAATTTTTTTCACAAAGTTAATATATCCCTGTACAGGGTATAATAAAGCGATTCATTCTAGTTAAATGGGACTTTTCTATTTAGTACAGCATTAAATTATGAAAAATGAATGAACTCTGTTATTTTTGTATACATAAAATGTTTAAGTATAGGAGAAACTATTATAAAATTAGGAAATTCAAATAGTTTGTTGCGTTGTAAGAACATTTTGGAATAAAAGATATTATTTTAGAAATAAAAAATACTTATTCGAAACACATTATCAATAAATTATGTTAGCGTATTTCAAATTCTATAAAGTAAATGTGGTAATTCTATGTTGTGGTTGATGCTTATCATCGGCGCCTGTTGCTGATGGCATTCTGGACAGCTTAAGATTTATATTTTGGCCAAAAGTTTGGACCCCGCCAACTTTGGTCATCAAGTCCACGTGCTTGAGCATCGACCAGAACTGACAGCTACTATTCTGATTCTGCTAATTGGTGAGGGGCGTATGGGCGTGCCAGCAGCTTGACATTCCCGTCACATATGCCAGACTAAAAGCATTTCGTGCTTTTATGTGCTTGTCTTTAGTTTCCGTTTCAGTGGAAAGGGTTCAATTGTCTTATGTTGTTAAAGTAGATACAATGGTAACTCAAAATCAGTCAAGCGTTAATTATTATAAACCACGATAGATTTTGGGCAACCTCAGGAGAAATAAAATGAAATCATCAATGAGCTGATTTTAAGGATCCCCAGATGCCAATCAAAATGATTGATGCATTGTAAAGGGCAAATTTCAACAGACTCAAACCACCAAAATCTGGCCACAATTAAAATTCCCTAATCGAAACCTCTTCACAATGGCTGAAAGTCTAGTCAGCTTCGAGGATATCTCAATTGTTGAACGCTGTTGGGAGTTTGGAATATCGGATTGTGTGTAATAAAATTGCTCTTTAGTTTAACGATGATTCAGCTTTAATTATTGTTATGCCAGCGGCATTCTTAACATTGGTTTTTTGAGGGAGGTTAAGTGTTTTATTGAAGGTTAAATTAAAGTTAATGATACAGTCTCGACGCTGATAAGTGAGATGTATAGTAAATACCCACAGCTATGGATTCACTTCAGGGTAGATATTAACTACTTACAGAGTTTTTTCTCACACTTGCAAAAATACTTTAATATATCCTAATAAAAATGCCAGCTAACTGCAAGTGCAAATAGAAATAATCTGTGAAGTTACTACAGTGAAGAAATTGACCTAACTTCGTTTAAAGTATGAAGTAGTGAATCTGGCTTTACTCTAACCTTCAACCCTCCCTTTTACACAATTTATGCTTACAAAGGCATTACAGAACTCAAAAGTACTTATATATGTAGCTTTGGACTCAGATGTTACTAATCTGCACAAAGTGTCTTATTTTATTCAACTGTCAGACTGACTGTATACCACTTTGCTATTTAGTTCAGTTAAGAGTTCTCCTGCTGTTCATTTAAATTGCAACATTGCAACAGCTGTGCTTACAGTTGGGTTTTGTTTTGCCTCCCATGAAACTGATTTAGCCCTCCACAACATAGAGATTTGGTAACCTTTTCAAGCAACCAGCTAATAGCAGAGTCGTTTTACTGGTACCACAGGAAACGGGATCTTAGCAAACAACATGGACTTTATCTTTTTACATGACTCACCTGTAGCTGCCCTTTTTGTACGGCGTAAGTCAGAAAGTTCCATTAACTTAAATAAGTGTGGGAATGTTGCCAAGTTTGTCTGCATTTCTCTTAGCCATGGCTCTTATCTCTCAGCTTAGCCATCGAATACTCCTTGTGTTCAACTTGATGAAAGTTTCACGTAGTTATCTCTTGTTTTGAGAATGACACAAAGCAGTTACTAAATTTTATTCACTAAAGCTGCTTTAATTTTTCTGGTATTTCAGTTTTAGTTCTGGGAAAAGCTTTGATTGATTGGCCATAAGCTGATTAGTGTTCCAAACAAGCGCAGAAAAAACATTGTAAGTGATTAGCGGCAGTAAGTTTCAGCTTTTTTTGGTAAGTAAGATACAGGGATTTGAACAGGCAATTGGCAAACTTTTGGGCCATCTATCATAGGCATATTATTTCACAATTGGCCAAGACATTAGAGCCCAATTTATGCGCAGGTCTAAAAGCAATTGCGGCGTTGCCTACGGCTTTCATTGTCCCAGCTGCCAAATCTGCATGAAACGAAGGTCAAATGTGTTTGGGCTTTTCAAAAGTTCGACAGTATTCTTGGCCACGACCAAACCTGCATTAAGGTTCGCGGAAGCGGAAGCGATTACTATTGGGACACAAAAGGCAAAGTCGCCATTTTGTTTGTAGCTTTACGAAAAGCCTTTCCCTGTATCACATGAATTATAAACGAGATCCTCACATAAGCCTAATATGACTACCTTATTCACCTGTCCTTGGCTTGGTTGTGCGTTGTTGTTTCAGGGCCTAGTGTGTGTATATTTTTCAATTCTGTGCAAATAGAAATTGATTCTCGAAACTTAAAGTGATAGAAAAATTGTTAAAACTTTGAAAAGAAATAAAGTTGTGCATTGTATGGTAAATGGGTATGTTAGATATACAAAATAAAAGACAGAATTCTGGATAAAAATGTTCAATTTAATTCCAACTTATTAAATTTAAACAGAATTTTCACTTGTGCTTACTGATAAAAATATAATATTAGTAATTACGATACCTAATTAATCAGAACATAATTCAATAGCTTCTTTCTACTAAGAAATTTAACTAGATTTTTCTCTGTTTTTCCACATTTTTTTTCATTCTTTAATCAAATACCTTAGTTGCCTTTTCAAACCTCAACAAAAAAGGTGAAAAGTATAAGTAAATTCTATTATTTTTTATATATTATATAATTTGTTGTTAAAATTTGGTTGAAATTTGTTTTTGTAATACCTTGGAAATTTTCAATTTGCACAATAAGATATAGATATATATTCAACTTAAATTTGATTGAATCAAAATTTCATTTAGTTTTCTAGTATATACATAGATATTTCATATTATTTGTTATTTGTAGTTACTTAACTTGCATTTATATACAACTTGCAAGCCTAACGGATTTGTCCGTTTATAGTAGTTTATTTTATAGTTATAGTTTTATAGTTTATAGTTTGAAAACAAATTCAAAAACAAATATACATACTTACATACTAGACATTTAAATATAAGCAAATTGCTTGCATTTATTTGTTAACTGAGAATCGTGGAATATTTAAGTTTATTGAAATTATATTGATGCTGACTTTTAAAGAGCCAAAACTCTGCTCTACATTTTGGCATAAACTCAGCAAGTCAACAGCATGCTCCCTATAAATAAATGCAATTTGCAAGCAACGAATATTTAGTTATTGTCATAAAGTGCTCGTCGTTTCTCAAAGTCGAAGCTGTCATGTACCATATACCATGTACCATGATGAAATTTCTGTTTAGGCGAGCGTAAAAATTGAAAATCAATTCACTGGCAGCCGCAGCATGTAAAATGCGCCATAGATAGGCAAATGTGCACAGTAAGCCTAAGAAAGAGACACAAAATGACACAGAAAGAAGGATAAGAAGAGTGGGAGAGAGCAAAGAGATAAGGGCTAGAGTTGAAGGAAGAAATATGGTGGCCTATTGTGTATCACAAACACAAACACACACATTTTCAGTTTTCCTTTATTTTCAGCGGCCATTTTGCTAGCCACAAAATGTTCGTTGTGGATTTTGTGGTTTTTCACTTTCACTTTTACTTTCGAATGAAGCACGAATAGATATGAAAATTGAAAATGAAAAACAAGATTTATGGGTTGAAATATGATTTATATGGAAATTATTGTGGGCACTTTTCAGTTAAATGCAATCATTGTGAAACTCATTCAATTACGTAATTTAGTCATATATTTATAATTCATCAACTAAGTGTCTTCATTAATTGTTATAATTATGGTTAATACATGTGTAAATTTGTAGTAGACTGCATTTTTTAGTCGAACACTTTTTACTAGAGGAAATAACAGCATTATTTCATTTTCTTAAGTAACGACAGTTTTGGAAACTTCAGTTACCTTAATATAACTGCAGATTTCTAGAAAATAACAACAGTTTTTATTTGTGAGTCTTGTTAATCAATTGAGCTCCTGTTTCTTGCCCTCCGTTATTGCCCTTAAATATTGGGAATCTTAAGTGAATCTTAAGTCAACAATTGCTATTACAAATTATATATTTATATATATGATATATATATTATCATAGCTTTGTTAATACTAAACTAATTTTTTTGACAGATATTTCGTTGAATTGACTAATCATTATTATCTCTTTTAGTAAAGAATATTATTTTGTATCTTAGTTCTTATCGTAATATGAATAACTTGAAAAGGTATTTAGTCTTCTACATTATTGCTTGGTTCCATTTAAAGTTGACTTTCTATTTAAGTGTTTACCTTGCGCTTAAAGCTGCTCATGTCCTGAGACCCAAAATCTCATAGCCAACTGTCAATGACTGTGTAAGTGGGTCAACAGCTTCGGGACCATGTCCCTCCTGTAGCTCACACACAAACACCCTCACACAGACATAAATATACACTCACTTACACAGTTGTATGCATTAATACTGTGTTTAAGTATATTTACTCGTGTTTACTTGTGTTAAGGAGTCTATTGTACTTTTGTCCTTTGTTATTGTGCACATTGATTTGTTTGACTGACAAGTTGAGGATGACAGTCGTTGTCAGTATGTTAATGAACAGTAAGCTAGAAGAGCTGCTGTAGAAAGAGTCACTTCAAAGTCAACTATAATGTGACATTGTGACAAATCAAATTTGGACAATGCGCACCAATTTGGGGTCTACTAGAGGGTAGACAAATATAGTTCACTTGCTACTTTGATTATCAGTTAAGTCTAGTAAATTGAAGCAAGAACCCTTTGCTTTCTCTCCTTTGCAAATAATAACAAAGATTAAAACTTGAATCTGAGATGAAAAGAATTATCTATTGAAAGCTACCAACTCTTTCACAGAGCACTCATTCTGTTTATTTTTATCTGTTCTATTTACATATGGTTTCTCACCGATTAAACATGTCAAACACACTCTCAGAGAACGACGTGTGTGTAGCCCAAAAGTTATGCCACGTATGGCGTTAGCTTTCTGAAATGCTATCAAATATTTGTCGGTCTTTCGGTCTGCCATTTTTGTGGGTGGCATATCAATAAAACTGTCAAAGTTGAGACAGCCTGATAACTGATTACCTTTGCAATGCTTAGATCTTGCCCTGCCCTTTGCTGTGGTAAGCAGTTTTCCATTTTATTTTCTTTTGAAAACTCTTTTTTATTTAAGGCAAATGTGCGTAAGATTCAGCACACACAGGCAAAAGTTCAATTTATTTCTATTTGGCATTTAAATTTAATCTACTTTCCCTTCCATACAGCATGCTGAACGCAATCGAAAATAGGTTGAACATTTTATAAGTAAATAATTAAATAAGTAAATATAATAACTTAAAGACTGCCAGAATACTTTTGACAAGTTTTAGTTACCCTTTTTATTCCTTCTACAGGGTATATGAATTAACAGTAAAGCACAGAAATTTAAAGTATCGTTTGACTGCAAGTAAAATTAAAATTCCTTGAGCTCGTTGTCGACAGCACAAAAATCTAAATGAATTGCAAAAACTGCAAAATGTGTCTGCCGAAATATTTGGCACAAAACTTTGGCTGATGGCTTTAAAGTCGTCTTTAAGTATGCCACTTATTTTGTTGACTTAAGTTTGCTTTATTTTCCCATTACGCCATCCTGTTCACGAGTTAATTTCCCCAGTTGCCCAAATTCGATTTAATGAAAATTCAATTTTTGTTACCCCTTGTTTGTCTAGCAAATATTATCCTCAATATTAGGTAAAAATTTTCAAAAATTTCTTTAAAGCGTATAATGAAAGTGCACTCTCTACTTTTCTTATACTACCAATTTTTAAGGCTCAACTTAAGCTTATCTCAGTGAACTCCGGTTCATAACAAAGTTTCAAGTTTTAATGATGCCCTACACGACCTATAGATGAATTGTCAGCCGCACACCGACGATTTGCTAGAAGTTTACAGAAATTTATTCCAATAGAGAATAGGTTAAGTGAAACCACAGATTTGGGTGAAGGTTGTCATCAACTTGAAAAAAAAAGTGACTTGTTGGTGTTAATTAAAAATTAGCATGTGACTGCTAACATCTTTTTGTAATGCAGTTAGCTATCAAAAGCCCAAAAACGAAAGCTCTTAGTTTATTTTGGTCACAATTATTTTAGTTATTTAGTTAGTAAGCAAAGCAGCCATGTGGAATATTACCGGCTGTGTCATCGCGGACACACAGGCTCGTGGATGTGCACTTTCTTTTTATGATAAATTAAGCATAACAAGACTTAGGCATTGCCTCTGACTACGACCCTAGGCGACAATCCTTGCGAGGCGCACACGACGTATGCGCAATGTCTCTCGCATAAGCAGCTTTTCGCGTTTGTTTCTGAAGCGCATAAAAAGGACATCTTCATATGTGCAGATGAGCATTACTTTCGCGTTGACAGTTGGCATTAAAATGAATGCCATAAATATTATTAGGAGCTCTTTCAGCATCTATTTGTGTCCCCTTCAATGGTAGTCTCGGTGTTTCAGCCTCTTTGATAGACACCAGCTTAGGGCGTAACTATTTGTTCTCTTTTTGGAGCTGCTATGTTGTCATTTTTAAATATGTTGCCCTGGGCATTGAACATTTTGTTTGTTTTCAGTATTTATTGTGTTTTTTTTTTTTTTGTTTTATTTAGTTTATTTTTTGCGGCTTTTCAACATGACATATGTTACATCATTATCCCTTTTTTGAATGCTGCTTAGAGCCTGGACTTTAATTTTATACTGATTTCGGTATCTTTGAAATTCAAGTTTCAACTCTTTTGTTATTTTATATATAATATTTAATATTTCGTTATTTTAATTTTGTTTATAAGGGGAAAATTCTGTTTTTAATTGTTTTTGGGTCTGAAGCATTGTATTTTTCAATTAAGGGCGACCACTGGCAAGAGGAGAGATCTAAAGAGTCAGCTCGCAGCAAACTTATGGCCTGCCATTTTCTTAAATTTAAGTTTAATCAAACTGAAATGGGGTCATGCTTTTTATTTATTTTCTGTCGAAAAATGCACTCAAAGTGGAATTGTTGTTGGCAACCGCATGGTGAACATTTTTTTGACAAAAGCCTCACAGTCACATGTGTTGGTTGTCTGTCGTGCCTCGCAGTAGTAATTGTTTGTTTTTGTGATTGTTGGTGGTTGTTGCTGATGCATAAATATTTCACTTAGCTAAGCGAAGTGATGTTAAAACAAGCCCGCAGCGCTTTCGTTTATAAATCTGTTCCTTTTATTTGCACTTTGCCACATCAACTTAAATTAAAACCAAAAACAAAGCAGAAACTAAACACGCAGCTGCTATAAAAATTTTTCCTTTTCTCTGCAAACATATATATATATATATATATATATGTATATATATATGTATGTAGGGGAGTGTGTGCTTTTGTGTGTGAATTACATACATATAAGCCAGACCCTTTTATGGGCTGCCAAAGGAAGGCGCAAACTCCCAACTCCCAGTGATTGCCCCAAGCTCTTTGTGCATTGTCCAGCTCAGAGTTCACATTGAGCCTTGTGTTTTATTCCTTTTTACTGTCAACGGTGATTAGTTTGCATTAGTGTGTGTCTTTCCTATGTATATGTGTGAGTGTGTGTATGTGTGTGTGTGGACCTAAGCATTTTATTTGATAAAATGAGAAAATGAAAAATTTAAATCAAGTCAAGCTGCTTAAATGCTCTTGGTGCACTTTCTGTTTTCTTAGGTCGCTTTTGCGGGGCTTTACGACGAATTTGGCTTATTATCATTGTCGTGGTGGTCTTTTTATTTTCAACAATGTTTTGTTAACTTATTTACTATTATTAGTATAAAAATGGTATAATAGGTATAAATGGTTTCCTAAGAAAATTGTGCCGATTATAATAGTTAAAAATGTAAGTTAATTCTGATACATAATTGAAATGCGGCTGCTGATTAGCACAGCCCTAAAGACTTAAACATTTTAGCTGCGCTTGAGTCAACACGAATGATGATAAATTTAACAAGTGCTGAGTTAACTTTTGGGCTCAACCTTAATTATGGCCTGCTCAACGCAAATGAGACGATGTCGAGCTCTGTGGCAGGCACGCATCTTTATTAAAAACATGCACGCTGCAAATTAATGAGCCTTAAACGTGGCAAAAAGTCGAGCCGAGCCTTCCCTCGTCTTCCATTGCAAACAGCACATTGGCAATAAAAGGCGTGCCGACACGTGAGACAAATGCATATGACTATTGAAGCCTTGAATGGACTCAGCAGTCGGGGAAGGCTATTAATGTGACAAACAGACAGTCGGTATATCATTCAGGCAGTCAGACAGATCCATGGCTGTGTAGCTAGTGAAGATGCTCTCACATTTTTCCTAAATCTGTGTGACCCACACGGCGTATACGTATTTTACGCATACGCTGCGTATGTACAATATCTTGTTAGTAGCCATTTTGAGAAGCCTTCTAATTGAATTTATTACAGTCTTATCACCTTGTTTGCACAGCTTCAGTCCTTGAAAATATTTACATTGTCAAGCTATAGCACAATTTAACAAACTTTTAATAGCTGTTCAAAGAAAGTGTTGAATATCTGGTTAAAACTTTGTCTTAACTCTTTGCTGTTGCGTTTTCTTTCACTTTAGCTTTTAAGATATTTGGCCACTTGATTGGGGTGCCAATTAAAGTTTTAAATACGATGAAAGAAAGGGTCGTCAGTTCCAAGAGCTAATTTACCGAGTTGTTAAGCCAAGAAATTCTAATAGAGATTTATTTAAATGTATATTTAAATTGAAATAATATACAAACATATTAAAGTTACTTTAAATCCCTTCTAAAGAGAGTTTAAAGTGTTTAACTAAAGGTAATCGTAAGTCTTAAATAAGAGTAACTCATGGAAATTTATGATAGAATTTTAATTCAATTAATTCTAGGAATTTTAAAAACATTACTATATCTCTCTAAACTGTTCACGTAAGCCTCAAGAGACATGTAAAATAAATTGCTAAAGCAACACATTGTCAAGTGTTTTTAGAGCCTTAAATTGAGCTCAGTCAGAAGTGCCTTCATTTCCGTTTTCGATTAGGCCTGCCCCAACAACAACCTTGGTAATTTAATTTCGAAACACTGATTGCCTTTCCTGTCGATGATGTGTGCCTTCAAGGTTATGGCGGTCTGTCTGCCGAGTAACAGGTGTGCACGGTTGCCAGAGTGATAAACGTCAAGGGGAAATGGCTCAAATAATAACACACAATCCAGCAACAAAGTGAAAATGTTTCTCCTATCATATATGAGTACAAAACTTCTACTTGAACATCTTCGTAAAGTACGAATCTGAAGCCGATGTTGAATCTGCTTCCTTTGGTCGATTGCCTTTTAATTATACGAAAGCTGATTATGCAAATACGCAGCTCGAATGCGTAAACATGTAAAATATGATATCGATTGGTTCGGTTTCCATTAAGTAGTTGGCTCGGTTAGGTATGGCTTATACATGCAGGCAAATGCTTGCCGAAAGGCATCTACATCAACATACATCCGTTCACAACGAAACTACCTAAGATGCTTGCTCAAAGGCATACTTCTATAAAATGTAAAGCATGTGAACTTGAACTGTGCCAATGGATGCTATGCCGCAATGATACTGGCAATGTGAGGAAAGCTTGTTAGGTTTCGAAATAATTAGCATATACAACAAATAAAATATATAACATTTAAAATCTCAAGATATGCCATTTTGTTGTATTAAAGATTGTTCTGCAAAACTATATAGAGAGATTGAGTTAGTAAATTTCTTATACAGTCGCTTTAGAGCTACAACTAGACTGAGTTAAGCTCATGTCCTGTTTCGTAGCTATGAATATCAAATAAAACTAAATATAACAAATCTAAAACTGATTTGCTTGACTATTTTATATTCAACAACTTAATATAAGGTTAGGTGATGTCGAGGCTGGAGGTATTCGCGGATCCACGCGGATGTGCTTACTGGGAAGCCTTGGGGGTGGTGAGAACTGTTCCCCAATGTTACCCGTTCCCTCACATTGTTTGCGTGTTTGCGCCTCGTGATTTATGTTTGTTTAATAATTCAGACTTTTTATCACACATCAGCCAAACACAGAGGCAGACAGTCAAAGTGGCAGACGGACAAACGGATAGTGGGATATACGAGTGGTTGGACAGTCGGGCAGCCGGAAGTGGTAGATACGCTACTAGTGGGTGAGAATGAAATTCATTTCAGCTCCATAACACGCTGTGCCAAGTCGGACAACTTGACGCTTGGCATTCAGCCTCCAGCCACGCCCACAACAAATGCCAGTGACAGCAAGAGGAAGAGGAAGAGGAAGAGGAAGAGGAAGAGGAAGAGGAAGAGGAAGAGGAAGAGGAAGAGGAAGAGGAAGAGGAAGAGGAAGAGGAAGAGGAAGAGGAAGAGGAAGAGGAAGAGGAAGAGGAAGAGGAAGAGGAAGAGGAAGAGGAAGAGGAAGAGGAAGAGGAAGAGGAAGAGGAAGAGGAAGAGGAAGAGGAAGAGGAAGAGGAAGAGGAAGAGGAAGAGGAAGAGGAAGAGGAAGAGGAAGAGGAAGAGGAAGAGGAAGAGGAAGAGGAAGAGGAAGAGGAAGAGGAAGAGGAAGAGGAAGAGGAAGAGGAAGAGGAAGAGGAAGAGGAAGAAATAACGCTTACAGACATAAAAATGCAAATGAGGTGGCCAAGCAGTCAGTTATGTGATATTGAAAGGATGTGGCAAGATATCAACTGTTGGCCCCATTAGCAAGAGCCAATTCATGGTCCTTCTATTTAAAAGTCGATTATAATCGGCTAATATAATCAGCTTCTGGCACCGTCTGTCCTGCTAATCCTGGTAATTACCATGCCTCTGATTTATGCAAATCCATGTGTACAATTAATTCACTTTGCTGCCGTGCCTTGAAAAATGCTCATACCAGCCGAAGCTGCCCCCAGGCGTGAATGAGCGAATGAGCATCATTTTATCTATTGATATGCAACTACAAGTCTTATGCTATTGAGCGTAAGGCACGTGAGTTGAAGTTTTCCTCAGCTACACACTCACACACACACATACACACTTGCCAGTTATAAGTACTTTTGGGTAATTGAGTTTCTGTTGGGCGTGCGTGTATGTGTGTGTAGTTCCTATAGCAAAAAAAAAAACCTTTTTCTAAATGCTGATATTGAAGCTAAATGGCAGCATAGTTGAGATGTGGTGCAATCAAGGCTTAATACCCTGTAATAATGATCGTGTTTAGTGAGTACTGTTCGTTAATGTAATAGGAAGAAGTTGACAACAACAAGGCAATTTACCAGTTTTTCTTCAAATCATAGAATGAATATTATGTGTAATATGCACAAGATATGTTTAGATAGAATATTGTATAAATAGATTTTTTAATTGTTTAGGCACTAGGCAATACATATTTTAAAAAACGTATCCATCTGTCTTTAATCTAACTGCTATTTCTATCTCTCTGTCTAATCATTTCAGCTGCCTTATGTAAGATTACAAAAGAAATAACATCCAATTCCTATTTCGCATATCAGCTTTAGAAGTTATGTTTTAACCATATTATTGATTATTATTGAGAATACTTTTGTAAATTACAACACTCTCCTTTAAGTGGTAGGGAAAAAACTTTAGCTCAAGCATTGTATAAAACAATATTTGTTAATTTGTTTGAATAAACGCCATTAAGAGCATATACAATGTTGTAAGACGATGCCTGCACTGTGCCACAAACATGATGTTTACACAATTACCAGCAGAACGTGCTATTTGTGCCCCAACAGGACATGCTTGGTCTGTACATCCCCGTTCTAATGCCAGACACAGACAAAGCGCAGTTAAGCGAAACTTTAATCAACTGTCAATAATTGATGATAATCACAGCACGGCGCAATATTGGTTATCAGCAGATACAATGACAACAACAACAACAGCAGCAACAACGACAACAGCAACAAGCCAAAGCCGGCGAGTGATTAACTTAATAAACGACAGCAGGCAGTCAGGCAGTCAGGCAGTCGGAGCATCGAATAGTCACAAAGAGAAGTGTAAGCGGGGGGAAAGAAGGCAGGCAAAACAAATCGAGAGGCGACACCAACAAGTAAACCAATCGACAAGTGACACAAACACAAAACAAAATCAGAATCAGAAAAATAATACCTTTCTAAGACACGACCTTAAAATACCTGAACTAGTCGTTAAGTTAAATTAAGTTTAGTTCTTATTTTAAATTAAGCTAATATTTAAAATAGAATAATAGCCTTGATACTGACCAAGAATATATATATTTTATAGGGTCTGCCATGCCTCCTTCTGCCTGTTACATACTTTTTGCACAAAGCTAATATCTCTATACATCTATCATCTATACAGGGTATAATTAATAACTATTTTTAAAGTATAATACATATTTCTAATTTTAATGTACTTAAAAGCATAATTAATAGATAGTCTACAAATTGTAATAATATACAGAATTGCTATGTTGTAGAGTCTATACATTGAAATCATTAGATAAAGAATACTCGTATATTCGATACTCTGTGAACATTCCGTTCATAGGGAACGGGTATAACGAATAACTAAATAATTGAACACAATTAATGCAACGACATGCGGGCCAAGTGAGGGGTAAAAGCACCAGATGGGCAGGTTTCGGGGTGCGTTTCGATTGCTTATCATGGGGGTCACAGATGCACTCAGCGATAGCTATCGTACCTGGCTTATCAAAATAATTGTTGTCTAAAAATAAACGGAAATCAACTTTCACAGGTATATTTAGTTTCATGGCAATGAGATTTTTACGGAATTCTTGCCAACCACAACATGCTTACATGTTAATAAACGTAAAATGATCTGATACCAAAATGCAATTATCGTAATAAGGATGAAAATACCTCCTAGCCTCCTTCGTGTGAGAACCTTATAAAAATAATGAGGGCGTGATGAGGATGAGGGGCTTACAAGGCTGCAGAGTAAGCCCTTTTGCAGCTCTCGTGTAGATTATAATGAGGAGCACTAAACCACAGGCATGTAAATTGCTAGTATGCGGCGTTAAATTTAACAGCCACACACACACGGACACACTCTTACCATATTCGTATGCAAAAGTTTGTCAGACAAATTCAATTTTCAAGCTGACTCCATTAAATTGTTATACCCTGTACAGGGATATATTAACTTTGTGAAAAAAATTTTTGTAACAGGCAGAAGGAGCCATCTCCGACCCTATAAAGTATATATATTCTTGATCAGCATCAACAGCCGAGTCGATTGAGCCATGTCCGTCTGTCTGTCCGTCTGTATGAACGCGTCGATCTCAGCAACTATAAGAGCTAGAGACACCAAATTTGGCATCAAGGTTCCTGTATACCACATACCTGTAGCCACATTTTTCAACGTAGACACTTCTAACTTAACAGGTGCGTTAAGAATGATATGTAGAAGGTACGCTGAAAGTTTCATCAAGATCGGTTTGTAAATAAGACAGATAATCAGCAATAAAAGTTATTTTTCCACGGAATCGTAGAGCAGCAGGCAGCACATGTGTGCGAGCGAGACAGCGAACGACTGTGACACATGCGTCTGCTTACCATGTGTGCATATTTGTGCGAGCGAGATAGAGAACTATTGCGACACAGGCATAAGTAAATTAAGTGTCGTAACACTCAGCTTTTGATTGAATATGTATAAATAAGTGACAGTTAGCTGCTATAAGCATGCAAAGAATTCATTTGCAAAATGAGAGTTTCAAAGGGGTTTTCTTTAAACACCTGTTATGTTCTTACTTTTATTTTAATCAAAGTACCTATTATCAACATCATTTTAATATAGAAGCCTGTACAGGGTATTATACTGTCGAATGCGGTCGACTGTAGCCTTTTCGACTGGTTGTTTTTTTGTTTTCATTCAACTTATATCAATTTTTTGTAGTTCATGACATTGACACACTCGCCAACAGTTATATTCTTCTCATCTTCTTCTCTCTTTATGGCTGTGTGTGTGTGTGTCGCTTATTTGCTCAGCGAACCGTTAAGCAGCTGACATGACCCTTCCACCTCACCTTTTACGCCTTGAACTCCTATTGTGTCAGCTTATGGCAACAGGTGGAAAGTTCTTGGCTGGTTTTGCTATTTGTTTTGCCTTTTGCAGCTGCCACTTGATAAAATGCCTATCAGCATTATTTTTTTGGAATCCTTTTCAATATGAACACAATTTTCCAATCTCAACTTTGACACTTTTCACAGCCATGGGACAAATTTGCAAACAGCAGGAAACTTGTGCGCTTTAGCTTTTAAAATGACAAGTTTGTCATAAAAATAAAATAAATATTTGTTTATCTTTATAAATTCAAGTTTTTCCACAGTTTATCATTTTAATCTAAGAAATTATTTTAATGTTTTCAAAGGTTTCACTGAAAATAAAATTAAACAAAACAAAACTTAAATAATTTTAAATAATTAAACTATAGTGCTAAAAGCAAACTAATATAAAATAGCAAATTATTTTATGGTTTATAACAATTGCTTAGTGGATTTAGTTAAAAATTTGTTAGTTTAGAATTCAGATTCTCAAACTTCAAATTTGACTTGATACTTGATACATATATTATTTAATTTAATAATTAGAATACATTTATGTAAAAAGGTTCAGTTCAATCCTCTGAACGGAGGGTCTAGCGGTATTTGTTATCATGTAAAGGGATTAGGTTATCATCAGATTTGTGCAGAGTACAAAACACAACAGATCGACTAATCTGGCATTCACATTTATCTATACTCAAATATGAATACATTTTCCGCATTTTCACCTCATCGTATATATTATTTAAAGTTACTATTTATGCTAACCTTTTATATATAGAGTTACAGTCAACGTCGCTTTCGTCCTTTGTCACGCCTACTTACATTCTTGAGCAGGCACAAACATAAAATGCGTAGGCAAAATCATATAAAACTTTCATCGCAATTTCAGTATTGTTTGCTTTACTTTATTTTATTTTGGTTGGGATGTTATTTGTTTTGTATTTTTTTTTTTTATTTCTTGCTGCGGCTTTACAAAATTCCAATGCTTCAACGCCTTCAGCGGTGAAAACAATAAAAATGAAAAGACCTTCATGGCGGGGCCTCATTTGCATAACATATACAGTTTGATTTGGCAGCAAGAAAAGTGTATAAAATGCTTAAATTATGTTTAGGCTGCTCTTTAAGAGCATGTTGGCGTTTATGTTCTGATCGATTGCGGTTTTTATGCATTTATGTGGCATTCTCTCATGCCAAGCATAAAACTATTTATGGAATGCCATACACTAATAATATATACTATATGTGTGCACTTTGACAGACTCCCTACTCCAGCTAAAAACCAATTTTATGTAAGCTGTCCAAGACTTTGTTTTATGAGCTATGCCTTGCAAAAATTCGGTCAAGCGCCTCATAAAAGTTAAAGTGCCTGATTTGGGCTCTAAGAACAACAACATTGGGAAAACAGAAAGTAAGCAGAAATCTGCCAATGACGCTCTTGACATTCAAAATTAATCAATGGTCACTTATATAAATCTCAGTTCCGGTCATTTTCCAGCTAACGATGCGCCCATTGTTTAATAGTAAAAGCGCAGACAACGCTGCTTATGAGCAATACGACAAATTAATAAAATTTCTAAATATTGTATACTTTTCAGCGCATGCTTGTAGATATTAGAATTATAAATTGAATGAATATCCTTTCATTTAATGACAGAAATTATTTTACTTTAAAATATGAATTGCATTTGTATATATATATTAAATTAGCAGTACATTTATATTTGTGTGCGTACGATAAGACAGTGTATTTTCTATAATCATATACTTAATGCACTCTGACGAGTAGCATCAAATTTGTATAAACAGACACTGTCGGCACTCTCACAAGGTTGGCTTGAGCGGAAGGTATATACATATATGCTCATAAGGTCCTTAAAAATGTGTCGTGCATACTCACCCACAAAAATACCAAGGTGAAAGTGACAACTCAGGCGACAGGAAACCGCAGAGAAGGAAGATGACGTTTGGTAGCAGGAACTTGGAATCTGGTTGCAGATATCAGACGCAGCTACTCGCATGGGTCCTTTTTTATATTGTTTTTATGTATATTATATATGCGATTTTATTTATGGCATTTAATTTTATTTTTATGTACTTTGATTTCCATTACTGCAAGGATTGCTTAGGCATTTCGGGATTGGCATTAAACAATCTGCTAGTACATACATACATGTAGTAAATGTACAATATAATAATAATAATCATAATAATAATAAATGCGATTCGTCGCGCCGACTCATGTAATATCATTTCCTTTGATTTAATTTAATTTAATTTCATTTCGGTTTCGGTTTTGCTTTTTATTTGCTTTTGCCCAATTTTCACGTGTGGGTCGTTATAATTTAGAAATACTCAGCATAACGCAAAAAACGAATCTCAGCAGCCAAAATTACCCTGAACTCGTACAGCAAGCTGCAATAATAAATTCAGTGCCTTTATTTGCTGTTTAATGCCGCACAACGTAACTTAAATCAAAAATTCGGGTGCGTTCTTAAATTAAATTGCCTGACAAAATTGATGCTCTTAGGACTCAGTCGTGTCCTTAGTCAATTGGCTCTGGCTGACAGTTTGTGGCAATTTTAAATTAATCAGTGAGTAGGTTGCTGAGTTATTTTGCGATGCTTCCGAAATTCCGTTTCACACAATAATTAATTATTCAATTTAATCTCTTAACAATGGCATTATAATTGTGATTTTTGATGTTCCTAGTTATATGTGCATATTTCGAGAGTTATAGGATTAACAATTAAGAGCACAAATGACTTAAAGTCTTTGATATTAATTATATTCGAGAGGGTCACTGGACATGAAATGTGTAATACTTTCAACTTTTAGATTATACGGATAATTGATAGCACTTATATATAATTTAAATAAATATTTAGTATTATTTTTTACTTATATAAAATTAATCATATTACTTACAAATAAATTTTTAAACAATGCTAAACAATATTTTTAACAATATAATAAGTGTCCATCTTGTACTAGTAAATATGCTAAATGTAATTTAATCTGAATTTATCTTTTTCGAATTGATGTTGCAAATGTTTTAAGTATATTTTTGGCTTTTATTACATTTAAATGCTTGAAATTGTTACATTTTCCATACCAAGTTATAATAATTCTTTAATTTTGTTAATAATGAAATATTGCTTTTTTATTTGTAGTATCTAAATTGTCTGTTTTATTTTGATATACAATTTTTATTTTTATTAAGCAAATTCGTATTCAAATTTGTTTTTGGATTATTTTTGGCGATATTTAATTTATTAAATCGGTTTTTTTATTCTCCGAGAAATAATATTAGTTTATGTATTTTTTATAATTATAAATTGTATTTGATTGATTTATTTTTAGAGCTCCACTAATATTTAGTTTTAATTATTTTGTTTTTGAATATATTTGCCAACACTTATAAGCTACCAGTGAAAGTTTCAAATCCGCGAGGACGACTACACGCCTCGAGCAGCGACTGATAAATGACAACTACGCCACTTGTCGGGACAACTGTCAGTGCATAGTTTAGCTCCTTCCTTTTTTTTTTTTTGCTAGTTGATCACAAAACTAACGGCGACAGCATAACAACGAAGCGCACTTTGAGTATTGACGAACACGCGAAGACTCAGGCGCACGACGGGATAAAGGACATAACAAGAGTTCAGGAGCAGGAACAAAACCACACGCAACGTGCAACAGCCGCCAACTGATGGGTTTATGTCTGCCAACAGAAGCAGCGGCAGCAAAAGCAGCAGCAGCAAGTGCCCGCACACACACACACACACACACACACACACATACAGAGACTTCGTTTCCAGTTTGTTGATAACAGTTTTCGAATTTCGAATTCGCCATCAGCTGCTGCTGCTGCTGCTATTGAGAAAGTGGGTAGTGTTTTATAAGCCAAACAGAGTCAGAGCATCAACAACATGCCACAAGATTCAGCATGTTGCATATGCCACACAGACTCAGGCCCACTTTCAATCGCAATCCCTGTGCCAGTCCCCACATGGACAATTGGCGCATGCGCCGATAAGTAGGCAACAATTCATAATGACAACAGCGCTATCAACGACTCGCATGTTGACGCCTGTTCTTGTTTACTGTTGCATACCCTGTTTGCACATACCAAAGGTCTAAAGGGTATTTACACCTAAACACAATTATAATAAACAAACAATATAAAGATTTGAGTTTATTTCCCACTTAATTAAACACACTTCAAATAGAATCATAAAACTTTAATTGATATTATATTTACAGGGTATGTCACTGTTAAGTTTGATGCTATGTCTGCCTCCTGTTATATATATATTTTTTCCCACTACATTCTGTTATTATCTTTATTGTCGTGCAATATTCGGATGCTCCTGAATGAAATTAGTCACCAAGCCGACACTTGACTTTGCCCCCGGCTTCAAGTTCACGTGCCGCTTTCGGGGGCGCTAATGAAATTGGCCAAAGTTTTTAATGAAGCTCTTTATGGCGTGGAAAAATCATAGGCCTGCTGAACTAACCCAATTGTGAATTGGCTTTAAAAATAGCGCTGCGATTAGATAAGACTGATATATGAATGAAGCGTTTTATGCTCTTTGCGTATCTATAAATTACAATATTTAGTACAGATAATCATAATTTATATGGCAAATTAATATAATTACTGAGCCTAATGCTTTTTATCAAGCAGTTGACGAAACTGAAGAGAATACGTATAACAGAACGGCTGCCAGAAAAGGGCATTGCCTACTTATGTGAGAAGAGCCCAAGATTGCATTTTGGTTATATCCTTGCATATAGCTTTGCGTGAAGTTGACATATGTGTCTGTGTGAGAGTGTGTATGTGTGTGTGTGTGTGAGTGTGGGTGTATATATGTGTGAGGTGGAGGTCATAATTTCTGAATTACGACCATTGTAATAACCACTAACGCGTCAAAACAGCTGCCACAATTTGGATAATCAGAAAATTTCCTAGAACAATCAGCAAAGCATGTGAACTGTTACTTTACGTTGAATCTGTTATCAATTGCCTCGGCAAGCGCACAACAATGAGATAGATGCGTCAAAAGCACACACAGACATTAGAAGCAGATGCGGAAAAGCGCGGAAAAAGTCGACGAAATTGTGCATATAGATGCTGTGGGCTCTCCATGAATGCCCCTCACAATGCGTCCCCTGTGGACTGCGGGTGTGTACAAATAATAAAGCATAAATGTCATTTGACCTTGTGCTCAGCTCAGAATGTCAATTGAGATGTCAGTTGAGCCTGAACTGAGATATTTAAGTCTATTCGACTCTGTTGATCCAGACAGACAGAATCCGAACTGGTAGCAGGTTGACAAGGCGATGAATTGAGTGATGGCTCTTAATGATGACTAGACGTATTTCCTGGTTTCTGTCATTCCATGTCACAACTGCACTGGCTTGTGCATATTCAAATATGCTAGAAATTAAATAGAAAAATATAACGATCTAAAAATTAACAATTTCATTTTATTGACCTAATTACGTAGGTTTTGTTACATTTCCTCTCTTCAAAAGCCAGTCAAGTTGAAAATCAATTTGTACGTCAAAGTTATTGCCATTTGTCTTTGTACTTTTCAATTAAGATAAATAAGTTTAAAAAAAACAACACTCAGAAGGCAATAGAAATTGCGTGCCCGTCTTGGTATTTAATTGAGGTTAAGTGAGCAAGCGCCACAAATGACATTAAATTGTTTATAGAGCAAGGTTATAGAGGTGGTCAATTTTGAAATATGAGTTTTCATGACAAAGCTGAATATATTTCAAGGTAAAATCTTCAAGGAAAATGAATGTGGGATAAGTACCGACACGGCAACAAGATAACATATGTTTTAACATACGGAACATCATTCTATACATTATTGTTAATTTTAATTATTAAGAAAATTAATTACATAAGAAAATTACACAATGACAATTAATAAACACAGGATATAACAAAATAATTCGGTTTTATAATTTCATCATATTAAATACAATTGAAATCGCGCTAACTTCAATCATGACGAAAGATGACTGCTATACCAAAAATTGTAAGTGTTATACGACAACCTAAGGCCATAGGGTGGCAACGCTATCAACCAGGGCTACGATACTAATAATTTGAGAATCCACTATTTACTCATTTTTTTCAACAATTCAATTTTTATTATGTGGTGTAATCTATTGCAGCTTAGCACTTATCTGTTTTAAAATACGATCCGAATTTATTTGGACATAGTATACAAACAATTAGTATGTATCGATATCGTTATCGGATAAGTTGCCACTGGTCGATAACATAATTAATTAAGCAACACTACCCGCCAGTTGTTTGTTTTGTTTGTATCAGCTAATAACGACGACGGCTGAAAGGTGAATGAGTTTTCCGTGAAAATTATAAATTAACAGCTGCGCGCGTGTCTTTACATATATACACACACATACTTATACATTTAAAAACAATTTCGTTATCGCTATCAGCATATTGCACTTGGCGCCAATGCCGCCGTTGGCGGTCGCAGTCGCCGATGCAAAATCATATTTTTTGCTCTAGCGCAAAAAATGATAAAAGTGAAACATAAACAAAACGTTGATAAGCCGCTGCGCTGTGACTACTATCAATGCGCCGGTCGTACGGTGAATTCCTTCGGGCTCTCACCTGCAACAACAAAATTATCAACTTAAACTTGTTGAGCGAGTTAAAGGCCCAAGAAACAACCAACAATGGTGAAAACATTTAATGCTCTGCCCGCACAGCGGCGACAGCGACGCAGCCACTGACCTTTATTTGACTTTTAGCTGCCTGTCTGCTCGGCAATGAAAAAAAGACATTGCCTGCCACACACCAAAAACACCACACAGACGTCGTGTCTATGGCGTTGCCTGGTATTGTCATCTTGTTGTTGTTGTGGTTCTTTTAATTGTTGTTGCTGCTCTTGGAGTTTCTTGCTGCCGCTGCAGGGGCAACATTTAACCGAATGCAGAGACGCAGCCTGAGTTTCGAATATGTACTTGGGTTCATACTCTTGTTGAGCGTGAAAAAGTCGCCACGCCACATCTCTCACTCATTAGCCGAAATTCAAATTAATTCAATAAAAACGTAAGCGAATTGAACATGTGCCAACGCGCTATTGAAATTGAGTTTTCAGTGTCAAATGTTTTTATTTAAATATACAGTTTCTTAGTTTCCCACTACAAAAGAAAAAAACATTTAATTTCGAGTAACTTCCTTTTGCAGCCTTATGCTAATTACACTTTATTGGCCACTTATTATTGTGAATTAAAAAAGTGCAATCTTCCTTATACAGAAAGTATATTTTTTGAATAAATATTTTAAAGTAGACTGTTGAATATTTTTTTTTTATTCTTTACACGTACAAAAAAGATGATATATAATAATATAATATAAATTCATATTCTATAAAATTTGATTAACACCATTAGTTCATATTCATTATCAAAGAATATATGAATTGTCTCGTGTCACGCAATAAATCACGACACGTGCCTAAACGTACCTATATGCCGCTTTTTTTTTAATAATTAGTTAATTAAGCACATATGAATACTGTAGAAAACTAACGAAATATATTTACAAAAAATTGAAAATGTATTTCGTTAAATTAATCCACAGGGTTACATAATTTTTGGCTGTCAAGAAATGGCAAATTATCGTGAGTTATGAAATTAGTTCGTTTTATATAGATAAACATATATATATATATATATGTATATTTGCAATATGTAATATGTGTGCAAAATGTATGTATTAACGAATCGGCAAAGAAAGTGAATGAATGACTTCAGCGATTTTCTGGCTATTATTTCCCGGTCGACTAAAAATAGAAGACCTCCCAAATTCATCGGCGCCAAGTGCAGGAACCTGGCGACGTCGCTGCTGAATGTCAGGGCCAATTGACAGGCGAGGAGTGAGGTGTGAGCTGAGAGAAACGCGTTGGCTTATCAGTTGTAGTGAGCTCTGAACGGGCGCACCTCCATGCTTAATGATGTGTTCATGTTCAACATGATGATGATGATGCAACCAAAGTGAGCTGGCCGCCGTTGATTATGATGATCGGTTTCTAGTTTACAGTTTACAATCGTAATTTGGGCCAGCTGTTAGCTAGAATTAGTTGCGATTATCAGTACGTTTCAATTGCCTGGACTCATAGGTTTTCCAGTAAACAGTAAACAGCTTTCGCGAAGATGCAGCGACAAATATCCTATCACTTCGAAGATCAAGATGCTTCACCCATGGCTTTGCGAGTTGACAGCAATTTTTTTCTATAAATATTTATTGTTCTCTTCTGTCTCTCTCATTGTAGATGAATCGTCGCTTTTCACGTGTGGAGTCCGGAGGGGACCTAAAGGATTTCTTTGATCGTGGCGATATTGCATCGCGAGAGAATCGATGGAACTTCGAGGTGGCCTGGGAGGTGGCTAACAAGGTTGGGGGCATTTATACGGTGATACGATCCAAGGCCTATGTATCCACAGAGGAAATGGGCGAACAGCTGTGCATGATGGGACCCTACAAAGATCACTGTGCCCGCACTGAAATGGAGGAAATCGAATTTCCACGCGGCAATCCCTTGTTGGATGCTGTCAACACGCTTCGCTCGCGTGGCTACAAAATTCACACCGGTCGCTGGTTGGTTGATGGCAATCCTCAGTTAATACTGTTTGACATTGGTTCCGCGGCCTGGAAATTGGATCAATTTAAGTCGGAAATGTGGGAGAAGTGTAACATTGGCATACCCCATCTGGACATTGAGACAAACGATGCCGTCATTCTAGGCTTCATGATTGCCGAATTTCTGGAAGAGTTCCGTAACTGTGCCATTTCGTACTCCCATAACAACGGTCTGAATCCACCACGAATCGTTGCCCACTTCCACGAGTGGCAAGCTGGAGTGGCTCTCATAATGCTTCGTACTCGCCAGGTTGAAATTGCCACAGTGTTCACTACACACGCCACCCTCCTGGGTCGATATCTCTGCGCTGGCAACACCGATTTCTACAACAATCTGGATAAGTTTGCAGTGGACGAGGAAGCGGGAAAACGTCAAATCTATCATCGATATTGCCTGGAACGAGGCGCAACGCATCTGTCACATATTTTTACCACTGTGTCGGAGATAACGGGTTATGAGGCGGAGCATCTGCTTAAGCGTAAACCGGATATCATTACACCCAATGGCCTCAATGTCAAGAAGTTCTCGGCCATTCATGAGTTCCAGAACTTGCATGCCGTCGCAAAGGAGAAAATCAATGAGTTTGTTCGTGGCCATTTCTATGGGTAAGTCTCCATAGTCTCTGAGTTATATTTAAATCGTTGTCTAACTGTTGAAACCTGACCTGCAGACATATGGACTTCGAACTGGACAAAACGCTATACTTCTTCATTGCTGGCCGTTATGAGTTTGGCAACAAGGGCGCTGATATATTCATTGAAGCGTTGGCTCGCCTCAATGCGATGTTGAAGCATGAACATCCAGATACCACTGTGGTGGCGTTCCTCATTTTTCCCACCAAGACGAACAACTTTAATGTAGACTCATTGCGTGGCCATGCTGTTATCAAGCAGCTTCGCGATACCATCAACGGTGTGCAGCAGGCGGTGGGCAAGCGCATGTTTGATACTTGTTTAAAAGGTCATATACCGGGACCTGATGAGCTGTTACAAAAGGATGATCTGGTCAAGATCAAGCGCTGTATGTTTGCCATGCAACGTGACTCAATGCCACCGGTAACTACACACAATGTCGCCGACGATTGGAACGATCCGGTGCTAGCTTCCATCAGACGTTGCCATCTTTTCAATTCAGTACATGATCGCGTTAAAATGGTCTTCCATCCGGAGTTTCTTACATCGACAAATCCACTGTTTGGTATTGATTATGAGGAGTTTGTACGTGGCTGTCATTTGGGTGTATTCCCATCATACTACGAGCCCTGGGGCTACACACCAGCTGAGTGTACCGTCATGGGCATCCCGAGCGTGACCACAAATCTATCCGGTTTCGGTTGTTTCATGCAGGAGCACGTCACCGATCCTAAATCCTATGGCATCTACATTGTCGATCGTCGTTACATTGGGCTAGAGAACAGTGTGCAGCAGCTGTCCAGCTTTATGATGGAGTTCTCTCGTTTGAATCGCCGCCAACGCATCATTCAGCGCAATCGCACGGAGCGTCTCAGCGATCTACTTGATTGGCGTACGCTGGGCATTGTAAATATTACAATATCTTCTTTTAATGTATACGCAAACTAATCTCTGTAACTCTTCCCATCTCTGTAACTACAGTACTACAGACAGGCTAGGGTAAAGGCCTTGCAGGCTGTATATCCCGACTATGTGGACGAAACTAGCATGTACGGTTCGCGCAACAACTTGATGTTCTCACGTCCACACAGTGAGCCGCCAAGTCCCACCTCATCGCGTAAGTTCCAAAATTATACTTAAGTTGATTAATTAAATAAATAAAATAAATTAAAATTGAGTTTAAGCTTAAGTCTAAGATATTCAAAAAATGCATTTAATTGATCCAACATATTTAGAAATGATAAATTTAAATACATTAATTATTATTGTGAAAATTTCTAGAAAATGAATTATAATTCAGCTTCCTTTAATTCATTTGCAGGTCATACTACTCCAGCGCCGTCGGTGCATGGCTCTGATGAGGAGGACTCCGTGGATGAGGAAACTGAGCTTAAGGAATTGGGTATTAAGTAATTAAGCCTCCGTCGACAGCATTGGCTTTACGAACAAGCAAGCATACAGCGCAATATTACCATAAGTTTAATAATTTTGTTTCACATGTTTAAATGGAAAAGGAGGCGGAATATGTTCAAAAGGTCAAAGAGTCAGGACCACGTTCATGCCTACGCGCATGCCCACGATGAAACTACCTATCTACCAAAATGCTGCAATTGTTTTCTAAAAAAAATAAATACGCTCAGTTAGAAAAATTATTGTTTAGTCGATAAGCAGAACAAATTCCCTTTCCCTTCCAAATCCCACACACAAAACCCCTAAAACCATCAATATTAATTGACCTTATTAAATTATGAAATGCACAACATATTCCTACGAGTATTTGCCATTTTAGATTGTTATTCAAGCTATTAAATAATCTATGTATATTGCAGATTGTTAATCTGAACCGTTTTTGAGTACATTTGCAAGAAGAAACATAATTCTATTAAATGTTGTTGTTCTCTAACCCCGAACCTCCCAAAATACAAACATACACCACATCCCTTAGCACTCAACACTTAATACGAATGGCCAATACGAGTTACGAAATGCTATCCATATAAATGCACTACGTATTTGAATGAGTATTTTCCATATTTGTTCATTATTCAAACTATTAAATAATCTATGTTCATTGCACATTGTTTATCTGATAATAGAAAACGTAAATGAACACCGAATTGACAAGTAATGTTATGAAATTAAATGAATTCGTGGCACATTTTCAGCTAAAATGTATTGTATTATATATCCTACCTATATATATATATATATATATATATATGAATGTATATATGCAATATGTTATGTAGTATTAATGAATCGGCAAGAAAATGAATGAATGACTTCAGCGATTTTCTGGCTGTTATTTCCCGGTCGACTAAAAATAGAAGACCTCCCAAATTCATCGGCGCCAAGTGCAGGAACTGGCGACGTCGCTGCTGAATGTTATGGAGCGAGGAGTGAGGTGTGAGCTGAGAGAAACGCGACGCCTTATCAGTTGTAGTGAGCTCTGCACGGGCGCACCTCCATGCTTAATGATGTGTTCATGTTCAACATGATGATGATGATGCAACCCAAGTAAGCTGGCCGCCGTTGATTATGACGCTCGGCTTATAGTTTACAATTGTAATTTGCTCTAGCTGGTAGCTAGAATTAGTTGCGATTATCAGTACGTTTCAATTCCCTGGACTAATAGGTTGTCCAGTAAACAAAGGCGGCTGTTCCACTTTCGCTCTGCCAGCCACATCAGTAAACAGCTTTCACGAAGATGCGGCGACAAATGTCCTATCGCTTCGAAGATCAAGATGCTTCACCCATGGCTTTGCGGGTTGACAGCATTATTTTTCCATAAATATTTATAGCACTAAACTAATCGTGTTCGCTTCTGTCTCTCTCATTGTAGATGAATCGTCGCTTTTCACGTGTGGAGTCCGGAGGGGACCTAAAGGATTTCTTTGATCGTGGCGATATTGCATCGCGAGAGAATCGATGGAACTTCGAGGTGGCCTGGGAGGTGGCTAACAAGGTTGGGGGCATTTATACGGTGATACGATCCAAGGCCTATGTATCCACAGAGGAAATGGGCGAACAGCTGTGCATGATGGGACCCTACAAAGATCACTGTGCCCGCACTGAAATGGAGGAAATCGAATTTCCACGCGGCAATCCCTTGTTGGATGCTGTCAACACGCTTCGCTCGCGTGGCTACAAAATTCACACCGGTCGCTGGTTGGTTGATGGCAATCCTCAGTTAATACTGTTTGACATTGGTTCCGCGGCCTGGAAATTGGATCAATTTAAGTCGGAAATGTGGGAGAAGTGTAACATTGGCATACCCCATCTGGACATTGAGACAAACGATGCCGTCATTCTAGGCTTCATGATTGCCGAATTTCTGGAAGAGTTCCGTAACTGTGCCATTTCGTACTCCCATAACAACGGTCTGAATCCACCACGAATCGTTGCCCACTTCCACGAGTGGCAAGCTGGAGTGGCTCTCATAATGCTTCGTACTCGCCAGGTTGAAATTGCCACAGTGTTCACTACACACGCCACCCTCCTGGGTCGATATCTCTGCGCTGGCAACACCGATTTCTACAACAATCTGGATAAGTTTGCAGTGGACGAGGAAGCGGGAAAACGTCAAATCTATCATCGATATTGCCTGGAACGAGGCGCAACGCATCTGTCACATATTTTTACCACTGTGTCGGAGATAACGGGTTATGAGGCGGAGCATCTGCTTAAGCGTAAACCGGATATCATTACACCCAATGGCCTCAATGTCAAGAAGTTCTCGGCCATTCATGAGTTCCAGAACTTGCATGCCGTCGCCAAGGAGAAAATCAATGAGTTTGTTCGTGGCCATTTCTATGGGTAAGTCTCCATAGTCTCTGAGTTATATTTAAATCGTTGTCTAAGTGTTGAAACCTGACCTGCAGACATATGGACTTCGATCTGGACAAAACGCTATACTTCTTCATTGCTGGCCGTTACGAGTTTGCCAACAAGGGCGCTGATATATTCATTGAAGCGTTGGCTCGCCTCAATGCGATGTTGAAGCATGAACATCCAGATACCACTGTGGTGGCGTTCCTCATTTTTCCCACCAAGACGAACAACTTTAATGTAGACTCATTGCGTGGCCATGCTGTTATCAAGCAGCTTCGCGATACCATCAACGGTGTGCAGCAGGCGGTGGGCAAGCGCATGTTTGATACTTGTTTAAAAGGTCATATACCGGGACCTGATGAGCTGTTACAAAAGGATGATCTGGTCAAGATCAAGCGCTGTATGTTTGCCATGCAACGTGACTCAATGCCACCGGTAACTACACACAATGTCGCCGACGATTGGAACGATCCGGTGCTAGCTTCCATCAGACGTTGTCATCTGTTCAATTCAGTATATGATCGCGTTAAAATGGTCTTCCATCCGGAGTTTCTTACATCGACAAATCCACTGTTTGGTATTGATTATGAGGAGTTTGTACGTGGCTGTCATTTGGGTGTATTCCCATCATACTACGAGCCCTGGGGCTACACACCAGCTGAGTGTACCGTCATGGGCATCCCGAGCGTGACCACAAATCTATCCGGTTTCGGTTGTTTCATGCAGGAGCACATCAGTGATCCAAAATCCTATGGCATCTACATTGTCGATCGTCGTTACATTGGCGTGGAGAACAGTGTGCAGCAGCTGTCCAGCTTTATGATGGAGTTCTCTCGTTTGAATCGCCGCCAACGCATCATTCAGCGCAATCGCACGGAGCGTCTCAGCGATCTACTTGATTGGCGTACGCTGGGCATTGTAAATATTACAATATCTTCTTTTAATGTATACGCAAACTAATCTCTGTAACTCTTCCCATCTCTGTAACTACAGTACTACAGACAGGCTAGGGTAAAGGCCTTGCAGGCTGTATATCCCGACTATGTAGACGAAACTAGCATGTACGGTTCGCGCAACAACTTGATGTTCTCACGTCCACACAGTGAGCCGCCAAGTCCCACCTCATCGCGTAAGTTCCAAACTTATACTTAAGTTGATTACTGTTACTGTCTTTGCTTGAGTTTCGTATGTCTCTCAAATATAATATAAAATCAATTGACACTGGACTCATACTGAATTATAAAATGTATATATGCAATTGTTGTACGATAATTTATGTAATAGTCAAGGCGTTGAATAATTTAGAAATCATTGTTAGAAATATATCAGTTATTATTGTAGCAATTTGTGGAAAATGAATTATAACTCAGCTTCCTTTAATTTATTTACAGGTCACACAACTCCGGCGCCGTCGGTGCATGGCTCTGATGAGGAGGACTCCGTGGATGAGGAAACTGAGCTTAAGGAATTGGGTATCAAGTAATTAATAAACTAAGTCAAGACCACGCCCATATCTGCGCTCCCGCCCACGATGAAACTACCTATCTACCTAACTGCTGCAATTGTTTTCTAAAACAAATGAAATGAAATTATGAAATGCACATATTCCTACGAGTATTTGCCATTTTAGATTGCTGTTATCTAATAATCTAATCTATCATTTGCAAATTCTGTTTAATGATGTTTAGTTGTTGAGCAGAAGAAATCCCCTTACCCCAAACCACCCAAAATATATTTGTATGAGTAAGCAAAATTAGCACCGAATATGAAATGAAATGAATTCGTGGCACATTTCTCTTGAAAATATATGGATTGTTGCAAATATCTTAAAGTCGAGCATGCCGTAAAAGATACACTCCCGCCATGTGTTCAAAATGAGGTAAAACTATATGTTAACTTGTACACTCTTAGCAATGAATGGTTTTTATACCCTGTACAGGGATATATTAACTTTGTGCAAAAATGTCCGTCTGTCTGTCTGTCTGTCTGTCTGTCTGTCTGTCTGTCTGTCTGTCTGTCTGTCCGTCTGTATGAACGCGTCGATCTCAGCAACTATAAGAGCTAGAGACTCCAAATTTGGCATGAAGGTTCCTCTATACCGTCCGCAGATCAAGTTTGTTTCAAATTTTGAATACCTCCCCGCCTTCCCCCGCAAATCGATCAAAACTCTTTATACCCTGTTAACAGCATGTATTTCTGAACATACATATTTCTAACTTAACAGGTGTTTAAAAAATACTGTTCTGAAACATATGTGAAAGTTTCATAAAGATCGGTCCAGGAATAAGGAAGAAATTTAGAAAAGAAAGTAGATGGAAAAGACTAGAACATTTTGCAACGAATCGCACTGCTTTGTCAACAATTAGAATTCATTGCATGCTTATAGCAGCTAGCTTTTGCAAGTGAGCACATTCTCGCCGTTGCTGAGTTGTGTTACTTCAAATGTCGTACTGCTTGCCGAAAATTATATTGCAAGTCAAAACGTAATGTATGCAGAGATTTGTAAGAATAATAATTAGTATGATATTTGTAATATTAGATTTTGTCTTTCAAGAATTGATTATTCTAATGATCATTTGCATTTTAAATATTGGCGAGTAAGTGAAGTCCATGAAAAAACGGAGATGTTTTTTTTTCCATTTAATCGTTGCGGTTGCGTCAAGCAGCACATGTGTGCGAGCGAGACAACGAACGTGCAGACGTATATGAAATAACGTAGCACTAAGCTTTTCATCTTGCTGATATAAGCATACAACGAATTGACAGTCTGAAAAGAGTATTCTTTAAACACCTGTTATGTTCTTACTTTTATTTTAATCAAAGTACCTATTATCAAAATACTTTTAATATAGAAGCCTGTACAGGGTATTATACTGTCGAACGCGGTCGACTGTAGCCTTTTCGACTGGTTTTTATTGTAACTGTCTTTAAGTCGAGCATGCTTAATAATCTTATTGTAATGGAGGAGATGCTCAAACATTTTCAGGTGAAAAAGTAACTAATACTTTATTTCCAAATTGTCATACTGACTTAATACAATTTGAGGTTAGATAAAACAAAATCATATAATTGAAGTGAATAATTGGACAAATGTCATTTGTCCATGAAGTTTAACAGTTTATTTGTTATGGCGGCGACTGTATAAGGAGCGCATAAATTGACGATGACTCTGACGACGTCGTCGACGTTGGGCGGGCACATTGTAACCATCATCGATGTCATTGTTGTTCTCGCCTTCGCCCTGCTCCAAGTGCTCTGGCGGCAGCTCAACGGAATAATCCAAATCTTCATCATTATTGTGCTTGCAATCTTCCATCTTTCCGTTGGCCCCCCGACATTTTTCAGATTCCAAAACCCAACCACTTTCGTCATTGTCACCCTCCTTTTGGTAATCCACATCATCATCAGCGTCAAATTCTGGTTGATTGCCAAAGTTGGGCAGATTGGAATAGTACGGATAAAATGCGGGCTTGGGCATGGGCATCATAGGCACTTCGTAGCCTTGGAAACAACCGAAGCATTCTGTAGGTAGTCCAAACTGAAACACATAGCCAAAGTTCAAGGCTAGACAGCTGTGGCAGCTGGCACGCCTCACACGTTCTCTATAACGATCCTGACCAGCACAGTTTACATAAGGCCAAGCATTACTGTAGCGACAGGGATTGGAATGATTCTTTGTCGATGATTTACGTTTGCGAGCGGGCAGATACTCCAGGGCCTCGCGACAGTCTTCCGGTTGATCCTTCTGGCATTGGACAACACGTTTGGCAATCATCACTCGGGCCTGGCAACGCTTGCCACAGACCCGTTGACGGGAGAGTTCCTTGCAATGCACCTTGTGGTCGCACTCTCTTTCCCGACTCACCACATAACAGCAGGAGCCATATTCATTGTATCCAAGGCCAAAGCGACCGCCCACCTGGGAGACATTCTGATGAACCGTGACATTCACCTCGTTTCGGGAAAGTATATCGGTATTGATAATGTTTTTAATTTCGTTCGTTAAACGAATGATATTGGTGGTGTTGACGGGCGGCTGGGCAGGTGGCACGTAGCTGGTATCGTTGACACCCTGCACCAACACTGGCTCATCCGTTAGTTCAGGACAGCGTGGACACTCAGATATACAATTCTCGTTTCCGTCGCAAACTTCCAAGCAGGTCTGCCGATTCGAATGGCACTCATCGTAATCCCGAAGCGAAGGCTGCTCGTAGTTCTGTAGTGGCGTGTGCACCACAATATGTTCCTTTTCGTCACTCTTGCTATTTTCGCCACTGACCAATGGCCCCAGAATTATCACCATTGTAGTCACGATTGCACACAGCTAAATATAATTTGATAAAATAAAAATGAAAATTGTTATAATATTATATAATTGTGAGTTTTAGTCACCTTCATTTTTCAGAATGACTCTTCGCTAATCACTCCTTTCCTTTCCGATCTCGCAACAGGTCAACCTTTTGTTGTGACTCTTTGAGTTTAAGACTCTTTCTGCATCAATGCACTACTTAAAACTACTTGAAACTGAACAAAAAGCACAAGTGCCATTGATTAGATAACCCTATCAAAAATTGATTACAACTTCCTATCGATATCAGCGAGCTTTTTTTTTACTGTTTACTGTAGACTTTTGTGATAATGCTCGCAATCAATAAAAACTTTGACTTAAGTCAATGACGACAGAGCTTTTGATTTCAGTGTATGATCAAATACGTATCACAAGAAAACCATTAGGATCTATCATTTGTGGCTAATTATTTATACATTTTATGTATAGCGGAGTTGATATAGAACACAAATTGTTATCCTGATCAAGGCAATTCTATAAGTAATAACAGCAGTGTCAGATTTCTGTTTTCTATAATTTGATTTCAATCGAAAGCAACAAGAGAGAGTCAGTCAGGTAAAAGAGTTTTATGTACATGAATGTATGTATTTAGATATGTATCCGTTTCTTGAAATTTATTTATAAAATTATTATGTAAACAATATCTGTTTCATCAAATAGTAGAGGCTTTCTTATCGTTGCCAGCCATCCTCCGGTCGACAGCCTACAAAGCCGGCGAACTGAGCCGAGTTGCAAAACTCATCTTGATCGTAGAAGCCGCAGTTGGGACCGTTGCAATGATAGTTGTAGCAATAAGACGAACAGGATGTCATTCGACCCGAGGCACAACCACTGCAGTCATATCTCTCTGTAATTAAGAAAAGGAAACAATTTTATTACTGGTTCACATTATAATCGTCACGATAATGGGATTTACCTGGGGATGTGTTGCAGTTCCCTTGACTGCGGCAGTCGGAGTTCCAGTTGGGCGGCATGAGGAGCATTTCATTGTCGTCGTCGTACCAGGTGGAAACAGTTGATGGCCTCAGCACCACTCTGGACGTGCTACAGAAGTCGCCGCAATGTTGCTGACGCCTGTTGTAGCATTGCCACCGATTGCTTTGACTTGGACAGCGACAGATGCGTGGGGCAATGACAGTGCAGCACTTGGTAGCTGGAGGAGCTGGAGCTGGAGCTGGAAGGGACTCTGTTTCTTCAGAGTAATCATCTTCATAATCGTCTTCACGTTCCGGTATTACAAGAGAAGCATTAACCACCACATTTTGCACATTATTAACCACGACATTCTCCATATTCTTTGGATTCTCGACAACGATCGTTCTCTCTATATGAATGGGACCTAGCTGATTTGCATATGGTGGTGCACATTTTTGACCCGTCCAAACAGTGCCTTGAGGGCATCGAGACATCACACATCGTCCGCTTGAATAAACTCCTGTGCCGCAATATATGAACCTGCAGTTTCCATTTATAAGTACTGTTCCTGGGGGGCACCGACGGATCGGTTCTGGTGGCGGCATTGTGGTGGTAGTCGTTGAAACTGTTGTGTATATTGGAGTGGTTGGCGGCTGTTCTGTAGGCTGAGGTGGTACAATAGGATAGGGACAAGGTTGAGGTTGCACTGGATTGGAATAAGGTGGAGGTTGAACTGAATTGGGACAAGGTTGAACTGGAGGATTTGGATAAACAGGTTGATTGGGACAAGGCTGAGGTTGAACTAAAGGATATGGATTAAATGGTTGATTAGGACAAGGCTGAGGCTGAACTGGATTGGAACAGGGTGGAGGTTGAACTAAAATGGGACAAGGTTGAGGTTGAACTGAATTGGGACACGGTTGAGGTTGAACTGAATTGGGACAAGGTTGAGGTTGAACTGAATTGGGACAAGGTTGAGGTTGCACTGGATTGGAATAAGGTGGAGGTTGAACTATATTGGGACAAGGTTGAGGTTGAACTGGTATAGGACACGGTTGAGGTTGAACTGAATTGGGACAAGGTTGAGGTTGCACTGGATTGGGACAAGGTTGAGGTTGAACTGAATTGGGACAAGGTTGAGGTTGAACTGGTATAGGACACGGTTGAGGTTGAACTGAATTGGGACAAGGTTTGGGTTGAACTGGAGGATTTGGATAAACAGGTTGATTGGGACAAGGCTGAGGTTGAACTAAAGGATATGGATTAAATGGTTGATTAGGACAAGGCTGAGGCTGAACTGGATCACAGGGAGCAACCGGTTGAACTGAAGGCTGGCATCCTGGGGGTGTAATGTTCACTACAATGTTGGAGCCTAGATTATAAATATACAGTTAATGATATACATATTAGATTCAAATAATATGGCTTACCGCTTCCATATTGGGGCGTTACGGGCTGTACACAGAGTCCATTTTGAAGAACGTAGGGCGGATTACAATTAGCTCCGTGTTGAATGTTCAGTGGAGATTGAGCACTCGCAAACTTGAATCCCAATAAAAGCCAAGGCAGCAATAGTACTTGATAGACGAACATAACGATTAGAACTGATCTAAGGCCCAAAATAAATGCCGAGTGCAGTGTCTATTACCTAATGATATAATAATCAGAAGGTGCAGGCTTTTGCGAAAGGTTATCGGATCGGGGCATTTATGTTTTTGTCACAGTGAAATCTTTTTTCGGCGTCGCTCTCGGTTAGTCGTCATCAAAGCTCAGTTCTTAAAGCATCGGTTTAGACCTGCAACTGCTAGATTATTATGTTAATTTCATATTGCGCAACTTTTACGCTTGTTTTTGCCATTTTAACAAGCGTTCCTCCAACGAATGGCAATCAAAATCAAAATGCTGAAGCGGTAAGAGTAATTGAACATTGCTTTATGCGCATAGAATCAATCTTTTCAATCTTCTTAGGTCATGGTGTGTCCGATTGGCTATGAATTAGTCGATAATATGTGCTACGTAAAGAATAGATGTGTGGAGGGTAAGTCACTCCTAATTTTGACACCGGATGTATTTTAATATCAGCATTCGTTTTAGGCTACTTTCTACACACCGATGGCTTGTGTTATTTGCTGAAGCCAAAGCCATGTCCGTTTGAAGCAACAACCACTACACACACAGCTACAACAACAATGACAACAGCAACAGAGGCCCCAATTATTATACCTGATGAACAAGTTCGCTGTCCACCCGGTTCCATATACTTCGATGAACAATGCCGTAAGATTGTTTGCACACAAGGTGAATACTATGAGGGTCGTTGTTTATCAGCAGCTTGCCCCGTGGGCACAGTGTGGCGCAACAAACGATGTCTGCCACCGGGATACATAACAACAATATTGGAGATCGATAATGTGGTGAAAAATCAGTTCACGTATCAAAGTGTAACTGAGAATATCAATCGTGTGGAGTATGAGACCGCAAAACCTTACGATCCCAATGTGGATATCAACAATGATGCAACGACGTCAATATCAGTGTCTAAGCACCCAGCTACGACAAAATCGCCCTCAGACGCACTTTCCAAATATGCATATCCGGGTGAGACACCGCCAGATGGTTGTTGCCTGGTAAAGAGCCCACGGTTTTGCAAACCATATTCACCCACCTGGATTTGCTACAATCGCAGCCATAAGTTGTGTGATCCAAGGATTTGTACGCATTCTGTCATCTACCTGAAGCCACCACAAATTGTGCAGCTCACAGATCCCCCCAATGTTGGTAATGCCCCCAAATCCACCATTGACAGCTTGCTTGACTCCCGATTGCCTGGAAAGTGGTAAGCTATTATTCAAGCTGGATTCAAGTTGGCACAAATGCTAATTAGTCACTTACAGATGTCCTCGATTGCTCAGGATGTGTGAAAGGACAGCGAGAGACGTGCTCCCTAGGCTGCTACAATTATTTCTGTCCAGGGGGATATTGCCAGGTGAAAAATTCGGAGGACTTTTGTGCCTTATATCCTGGTGGTTTTGGATGCAACAAACGTTATGGATGCATCTGGGATTGGTGCAAAGAAAAGTATCATTGAAGTAAACTCTGATGAACATCGCTATCTGATCTAACTATGATTTGTAAAACGTTGCGCATTTTATGACTAAGAACAATTAACTGAAAGCGGGGATCAATTTAATAATCTGATGATGTTACATAATGTGCCGTAATGCATTTACAAAAGGATTTACTAACTCTAAAACCACCACAGTTGTTTTCAAAAATCTTTTCTAATGTACATTTATATTTAAATTGCACTTTGTTTTTGCGCCAAACAGTAAACTGAATAATGTTGCCACCTAGTTAAATACACATTTCCTAACAGACATGCGTAATAATGACCTAAAAATGCCATAAGCTGTTAATGTACTATCTGTCCACCATTTGGCAGCACTATAGGAAATCAGCTGGCACTTTGATACCCGTTTCACCGGTGCTTTTACTCATTTCGGTTTCAGTCGTTAACCGAGAGAGCAAGTATCCACTTGCACATTTGTTTGGCTCGCGCGCGTGTTTTGTGTGAAAAAAGTGTTAAACACAAATTTGATTGTGGAAAAAATCAGTGTGTGCAAATACAAAAGTAAAAACAAAGCAAACGGGCAAAGTTCTCGCAATCGGGGGCGGCAAATAGCAAAAGTTCAAAACACAAACCGCAGCCACCGCTACAGTTGCCATCGCCGCAGTTGCACTTTGTTGCCGCTCGCAGTCGTCGTTTGTCGGTGTTTTTGTTGTATTCTTCGGTGAAGTCAGTGCAGGCGCCGCGCGCGTCCGTCGGATGTGCCAACAGCAAGAGGTAGATTTCTGTTTACATATTTTACGTGTGTGTGTGATTTTCAGTTTTATTGTAGCCCTCGATGCTGTTAGCGTGTTTGTCATCATTCATGTGCGACACTTGACAATAAAATATACTAATAACGAGAACAGCAACAATAATGCTAGCCACAAGCGTAAATGCTATATTATTTAATAAAGAAACGCGAATCCAAATTCGCTGCTGTTTTATTAGTTTTGTTTATGCTATCGCAACAACAAATATAAATAGCTATTGCGCAAATATACAACAAAAATATGTAATGCATGTACGTGTATATTATGATGTTCAAATGCAGCAAATAAATTTTGATCTAGCCTTCTCTTTCTTCTTCTCTCTTCCCCCTTTTTAAAAAAAAATACAAACTTCCTGGTTTGAGGCAACCGTTCTATGTAGCCCTCTCTATTTTCTCCATTCAACTTGCACATATTATTGTTCGTGCATATGCACATACGTACTTACATTCATTTGTACATATAACTGTTGCCTTTGCCGCAGACAACATGAGCTTTATTGCGGCAGCACAACTCAACCAACCACCCCCTCCCCACCAACACGCCAATCAAAGGGCTCTTTGAGTAAGAGTGGGTGTATGTGTGAGTATGTCGTTGTGTATGTGTGTGTGCCAGTGTAGTCGAGCCATATAGAAGTTTTGTGCTTTATAGTGTGCATGTATTGGTCTTTCCCAGAATGCGGGCGTTGAAGTTTTTAGTGCAACATTTTTTCAGTTTTCTTCACTTTTTTGCTGCTCCAGCGGGAGCTTTTATATTGTATGTGTGTACTATTATTAAAATGCCAAACGCACACATGGACAGAGACACAGACGCAGGAATAAGAAAAAACTATTCGCAGTGTATATATGTATGCGCCTACGAGGCGTTGGCGTTTTGGCTAGCAGAAGAAGACGCATTAATGAGACAGAGAGAGAGAGATTCGCACAGAAAAGGGAAGTCGAAAGACCGATGTGAAGTTAATAAATAAATCAAATAAAGCAAAAAATCGTAAATCAACGCTACTGAACCACAATTGTTGTTGTTCTGGATCACAGTGGGGCAAGTGCATTTCTTTAATTTGAATTTGCGTCTTACAGCACCCCGCTATCGAGCCCAGAGCACTTGTTAGACATAAATGCCGCCTCACTCTTGCCATATGTGTCATTGTTGTTCTGACGCTACTGCTGCTGTTGTTGTTTTAGGATTGTAATAAAGAGTTTTACGGCCCTACGCGTTCCACACTTCCTCCTCTCTGTTGCCCCTTGTCGTTTTTATGACAGTTAAGCTATTTTGCGTATGACATGTTTGACAGATGCCCGCGTCGTCGCCACGGCTGTCAACACCGTTGTTAAATGCAGCCTCGCCTGCGCTTCGACTACCGCCCAGCCTCTCTCTCGCTCTCGCTCTCTTTTTCCCTTTACTTACCATTTTTGCTGTCACCCACTGCTTGTTTGTGTTTGCTGTTTTAATTTCTGCGCCTATTAGACACACTAACATAAACACACTCAGACTTGCTTGCGCTTAAGAGCTAATGTAGCTAGGCACAGTTAGCTCGTGACGCGGGGTGGCGTTTGGTGCTTTGGCAGCTACTTTTACGCATGTTTTCGCACAGCGCCAAAGACGTTGGCTTGACATAAATTGTGTCTTCCAAATGTGGCAAACTACTACAACAACAACAACAACAAGAAAAGCAGCAGCAACAAAACTGGGCCACGCCTACAACAAAAAAATAATAAAACCATATGAAACCAATAGTCGCTTGGCTTGTCCCATGTAATTGCTTGCCACAATGTAAATGACAACAGCACTAGGAACAGTGGTTTATGCGTATGAAAGAATGAGGCCAATACTTATTTCAGAATATAGTGAAAAGACTAAAGACAGTAGATTTACTGGTAATTATTAATATACTTTGAATTATATGTAAAATTGGATAATTTTAATTTGGATGTAAACAACCAGTAAATAATAATTGAACTGAAACAGAAAAAAAAAAGTCAAATTTATTTATTTTTATGAAACGTAATTGGTTTATTAAATATTAATATATCAATTGCAATCCACTGTGCCAAAACAAGTTGACGGCATGTAACTAAAAACCGCAAAGCTTAGCTGGCAGGCCGCTGCCCGCTGCCGACGACTTCTTGCTCTCCAACCATTTGCACGCTCTCTTGCTCTCTCTGACTTTCGTTCCCTCTCTCAAAGTGTTTTGGCTATGAAAGCTGTTGCTTCCGCTCTCTGTGGTCTATGTGTAAAAGTATCTGTTTGTTGTTGTTCTTCTTGTTACGCTGTACGAGGGCGGCAACAGCGTCGCCTAACCAGAGAAACCTCAGGCCAAGTTTCAAGCTTGGAATACTTTGACGATGACGTCGTCACCATCGTCAGCGTCGCCTTCGTCAGCGACGCCTTCAATCAAAGTTTGCTTTTGCAGCGTTTGTTCGCATTGTCGCATTTGGTTGCATGTGCTTTGGTTTTGGTTTTGACGTTGCGTTTTGCGTGCGGCTTTTTACGGCCACGCCCCTCCGCCAACCACATACAGCCCTCTGGCACCCGCACTAACACTCATTCACAACCATTCACAATGCAAATTGATGGCACGAACAAACAAACATGCAAACATTATGTGGTATTTACGTATCGAATATCGTTTGGATTTGCCTCAACGTTTATTTACTTTTTTTCAACTTCTCTCTTCGTTGTCGACATTTAATATTCATTTATTCAGCGTAGCTTATTTATTTATGTATTTGTTGTTGCTTTGTTATTAGTATTGCCATGTGTTTGTTGTGTGGCCAAAACCCGAAATCGTCAAATCGCATGTGAGACATGGCCATGATTTTGAATTTTAATTTCGTATTTGATTTTAAGTAGCAAACAGCACAACAAAAAGCGTACGTAAAAGGAACTTGGCACCTATTCAGATACCCTTATAAAGCTTCTAACAGCATTTTTTATGAAACCCTATAGTCTTTTTGAGAGGGGGGTAAAATATTTGATTTTGTTGTTATTGTTTTCAATTAGTATGAATACAAATTTGTATTAAAGTGTTAATATAACAAAATGTAATGAAGGTTTAGTTATTATCTGCTTAATCTCATAATTAAAATGTCCACTTTCTCTCTCTCACTTGCTCTTTCCTTCGCTGGCATTCTAAATCATTTTGCTCTGCTCTGTAACAAAGGAAAAAAAAAGTAACGAACGAAAGTAACGAGAAGATAAATATCGTTTAAACTAATTCAGTGATATTATCATAAAGTTGAATAAAACAAATACAAAACAAAAAAGAGTTGAAAATTCAAACAGCACATATTTTCGTAGTTTAAATAAATTATATTATATATAATATCTAGTTTGTAAGGTTTGTAATTACCTTTAGCAATTTACTGGCATACAGATAAATTAATTAAATTGTTCTGCAAGTGTTCTTTCACATTCACATCTGGTTTTTGTTTGAGCTTAGAGCACGGCTTGCCTGGAATCTAATTAATTGAGACCTTGAGACCTTAAAGCGTAATGCTTAGAACTACAACAGCAACTGGTTTATAAGTTTATTTAAATATTCGAAATAATGACTCCGAACTGTGCTTATTATGTACTTTTAAATATTTAGAGAGGCTGTTTCCCAAACGATGCCAATGGGACACATAAAAGTTACGCGGCGCACAAACCGACGTGAAAATGTGTGCAGCCAACGTTCTCATACCCTGCCTCCCTCACCTTTTGGACTATTCAAAAGTTTTCGAACTCATAAATTCTTTTGTTTGGCTGTTACGCTGTTTTTTCGCTTTGATTTTCATTTGAGGCCCGCAGCAGCAGCAGCACAAAAGCAAAGAGAGTAAAATAAAAATGAAAAAAGTGAAAATTCAGTGAGAAAATTGTCGTTTGTTCGCGTCTGCAGCGCTGCGATTACAGCAGCAACAGCAGCAGACTGAAAACTAATTAGTTGCAGTTGCATTCAAGCTCAATTTTACATTTAACTGCAGATTGAGTCGGTAGATTGAGTAAGACTTTCCATTCCCTGTCACTCTCTTTTAATCTTTCTTTCTCTGTCTTTGTCTATGACTTGGGCAACACGATTGTGTAACAAATTCAGTTAACTGTTACACACAGTCACTGACTGACTTAATTACCTACATTTTCCATGATGCTTTTACTCTTACCTTACGTCCCCAATCTCAGTCATCATATGTATCTGTATCTCTGCATCTTAACCTGTCACTGTATCTGTGTATCTGCCAGTTAGTGGAGATTGGTTTTTATTTTACCGGCTTTTCCATTTTATTTTTGATGTTGTTACTTTGATGTTGACATTGCATTCAGTTAACAATTTGTATTTTATGCATGTATGTACTAAATAGTGTGTGTTAGTGTGTGTGGGCAGAAGCTAACTATTAAAATGATTGCAACCTGAACTCAACAGCAGGGTAAAGGCCCAGACAGCTTCAATTGAAACGTGGTGATAAGCCGATTGATTTAACTGATCAAATTGATGATATAAGTGTATCATCACTTGTATAATCAAATCTGAGACCTGATATTCTTAGGGAAATGAAATGAAAGACTGTGTGATACCCTCTCCTCACTTAATTGATTTGACATTCATGATTTTTAACAGAATCTTCTTACGTCTTCACTTTATTATGTCTGGGAAAGAGGTAAAAGGAATAATGCTTAGGATAAATTTCCCTATCAAACTATTGATTGAAGTTCTATTTTTATTCATATATTCTACTAAATGTAAAGTAAATAATATTATACTCTATAATATTAATTTATACATATATCTGAAAAAGAAATACAATTTTATTGTATTTAATTTAATAACAGGGTAATGCTATTTAGGTTAAGGTGCTTCAACAAAATCTGATAACAGTGTAATCCTATAAAATCTTGACCACAATTGAATGGCGCCAGTTTAATCCCTTTGCAATCTTACAAAGATCTGATTGGTTGTGCATGTAATTTAATCTAATTATATGCATACATTGAAATGAGATTACGCATCAGTCCATCAAGCTTCGATGATTATTGAAACAATTATGGAAAATAAATAGACCCAGGGGTAATTAGTTACATGTTTACCAGTATTTCCTCACCTGTATCAGTAATAAAGCATATTTGCTTAATTAATTAAAAGCCAGCTTCTACTCGAATAGCTGGAAGCCTCAATATATTGTGTAATCGTTAAAATATAGAAAAACATATTTGAAAATATTTTTAGTTTATGACCTGAGCTGTGAATAATGAGCTGTTGATGCGCCGTAAATATCTTAAGTAATAGCTAAAGTTTGCGGGACTGTGCAACAGTTTGGATTTTTTCTACATTTGTAGTTGCTATTGCGGTAATCGCTGCCCCATGGCAAGGCAGATAATACCAAGGCGGAATCGCTAACATCTTTTTGGGATTAAGTTGGATGCAATCTAGAGAAATAAAAGCGAATCGCGTAATCAAAATAACAATTGGCGCTGCGGCGTCTTTTGGGTATTAACGTTTGAATGGATGGATGCTTGGATTGTTGGATAGAATGGCAAAGTGACTCTGACTAAGCCTTTGCTCTGTCTAACTGACAGACCCCAGTAGCTGTGGGCGTACTCTTTTTCCCTGCCCCTCCCCCTAGTGTTGTGTTGCTGTTTATGTTGTTCCGCTTGGCTGCGCGTCAAATTTGCGCGCGCGCGCGCGTTCGTTCAAATGAAAAACATTTTTGATAAATTTCCATACGAAAAGCAAGCAAAAAAATGACAATGCTGAAATGATTTTCTTCATTTGGGGCTCGGGGTTGGGGTTCGGGCTCAGCTTTAGCTGTAAGGCCATACTATATATACTATAGATGTATGCATATACATATATATGCAAATCAAGTAATTTGTCTCGACGTAGAGAGACAGTGCCACATCCAACGCAGATGAGGCAGCCACTTCCGGTGTCAATTTTTTCTTTCGTTGTTTTCATTTTTTCTTCTTTTTCTTTTCTTTTTTTCCCCCATTTGGCGCGCTGTGTCTTTGTAAGTTGCAAGTCTGTTATGGGGATGATTTTATAAATAAATTATAGAAAAAGGAAAGAAGTAAGAATAAAACTAATGGTTGATAGTCCTCAACTGGACGATACCCTGCAAAGTAAATTATTAGAATATAATTCTAGTTGATAAGCTGATATTATAGATGATATTTCATAACTAGATACCCTACATTTATATAAAGTTAAGCGTGTTCTAAATATTAATAAAAACCATACTTTCGACACAGATCGTTTTACTGTGCAATAACATACCCTTTCAGTACAGGGTATATATGCATACATATATTTAATTGCTTAAGGAAGTGCGGGTCTCTACTGCTGCTGAGATGATCATGAGGATGATGATGAGATGGCGACGCCTCTTCGTGCGTTTTTTATGCAGGTGGAAGCTGTCGCTGTCGTTGGCGGTCCGTCGTTGCGAAAGAATTTCATCTTTGGCTATGTCTGTGACCTCGTCGTGTCTGGGTATGCTCTCCTCATTCATTTCAAAGCCATTAACAAACGGCAAGAAGCAGCGAAAGCAATGGCATTATTATTTTTTCAACTATATAAAAATAGCTATAATATGCTTAATTTAGTTGCGCGTTGTTGCTGTTGTTGGTGGTGGTGCTAGTGCTGGTGCTGTGTGTATCCCACATAATTATTTATGTTAAGTAAACTCGCCTGCCAGACTGACTTACTGCCGCGTGGTCGTCTTGCAAGATACTATAAAGAAACTATAGACAAAATAGCAACCATTTCGGACGCCCACCATGACGCCAAGACGCTAACACCGACGCAGACATCGCGATGAACAGCGGAACTGAAGACCACTTACAAATGCGCCAAAGAATTATTGCTATTGCTGTAGTTTTATTTAATAAAGAGAATTTATGTTTCAGTACAATGTGCTGTTGTGTACACTGTGAGAAATTCCCAGACGCATCATACGATGGCTAAAACCATTCTATTATTCCTGGTGTTTAATTGACGCCCATAAAATCCGCTGAGAAAAGTAAATTAGTTCACTTATGCTTCTTTTTTTTCTTTTATTTTTGAGTTTGTGAGGCCACAACTTGGCCAACTTTTATGGCATTGTAACAAAAGAATTACCGGGGGGTCAAAGACAGGGGTGAGAAAATGTTCATTGAGTAAGTCATTAAGTGGTCATACAAACGAATTAAATGCTTTGAATGGAATATTATTATTAAAAAATAATGTAAGAATAATGATAAGAAGAGAAGAAGCTATGGAAATAATCACACATGGACACAGGCCGGGAGACATAATTTGTATTTTCTTAAGATTGCCTGCAGAAGTTTGCGAAAGAACATTTAGCTAAATATTATGTATTTATTTCTATAAGTTCAATCTCAAGGCCTTTGGCAATGTCTTTTTACGCCAGCTACGAACAAGAAACAATAATTTAAAAAAATATAAAAAAGAACCATCGCATAGGAAAACAAAATTGGATTTGTACATTAAGCAGTCTTGGCACAACACTGTTCACTTGTTTTTAGAGCCTAAAGAAAACAATGCTAACAACTTGAAGACACTACAAAGACCCATTCCGCCCACAAATAGACGAAACGAAACGAAAGATGAGAGATGGACGGAGAACGTCCAACGGGAAATCCATATGCGTGACAGTCTTGTCGTTAAGTTAACGTACAGCTCGTAACATAACTCTTCATTCGTTTGACGATCCTCGAACGGGCGAACGAAAACAGTGAGATCGTTGAGAGAAAAGTAAATACCAAAGCGTGCTATCAAGATGAAACCGATTTCAATAGAATTCCGTTTAATGCACCCAACAAACTCGACCGGCTAAAACAAATAAGAAAACAAAGCCCGAAACAGAAAGTAGAAAAAAAAACAGAGAACAGAAAACAAGTTCATTTCAAATTTAAAGACAAATTTAACGCTGTTGTGAAATAAGGTATAAAAGTCGTAAGAATCAATGTTTGAGATTTCGTTGTCCCAAAACGTTTATTAGAATTTTGTCTCAGCTCTTATCAATATTTGTACAGATGCAATAAAAACACAGTCTATTGTGTTAGGTCATTTTAAGATGAGAATTCCGCATAATGATAAAGATACATGAATGATGTTCATGTAAGGGTGTGAGCAAAGTAGAGACGGAGGCCTCTTGGCTTTAATTGTGCTTGGATAATTGTGGCTTATGAAATATATTCTTAAGATTCTTATTTAGATTGGATAAAACAACATATAACATTCAATTTTAATAATTAATACAATAATTTTCTAAAGCAGGGAATGTAGAAATAGTGGTGTCTTCTTCAATTGAGAGGTATACTCTCCACCCTCCACTCTCCATGATCCTGCTATATATTTCGCCTTTAAAATTAACTTTGTATTAAGGTACTCAAACAACAATTACAAATTTAGGACTCGTTTAATTTTAAAAATATATTTTTTATAGAGAATGCCTGTCATAATCATAAAATCGTAATAGCATTTATATACTTTTATGATTTGATGGGTTTCATTTTGAGATGGATTCTTTTCTATACTGTATTATAAACCAGTCGAAAAGGCTACAGTCGACCGCATTCGACAGTATAATACCCTGTACAGGCTTCTATATTAAAATTATGTTGATAATAGGTACTTTGATTAAATTAAAAGAAAGAACATAACAGGTGTTTAAAGAATACCCTTTTGAAACTCTCATTTTTTGCATACGAATTCTTTGCATGCTTATAGCAGCTAACTTTCACATATTTATACATATTCAATCAAAAGCTGAGTGTTACGACACTTAATTTACTTATGCTTGTGTCGCAGTAGTTCGCTATCTCGCTCGCACAAATAAGCACACATGGTAAGCAGACGCATGTATCACAGTCATTCGCTGTCTCGCTCGCACACATGTGCTGCCTGCAGCTCCACGATTCCGTGGAAAAATAACTTTTATTGCTGATTACCTGTCTTATTTACAAACCGATCTTGATGAAACTTTCAGCGTTCCTTCTATATATCATTCTTAACGCACCTGTTAAGTTAGAAGTGTCTACGTTGAAAAATGTGGCTACAGGTATGTGGTATACAGGAACCTTGATGCCAAATTTGGTGTCTCTAGCTCTTATAGTTGCTGAGATCGACGCGTTCATACAGACGGACAGACAGACGGACATGGCTCAATCGACTCGGCTGTTGATGCTGATCAAGAATATATATACTTTATAGGGTCGGAGATGGCTCCTTCTGCCTGTTACAAAATTTTTTTTCACAAAGTTAATATATCCCTGTACAGGGTATAAAAATAATAGGATTTTTATTTGGTAAATCAATTTTTCTACTAGTATTGTTTTGGATGAGAATGTCCTGCCATGTAAGCTTTAAATTGCGGCTGGACACGATTGGCACGTGATGTGCTGCAGATGTTTTCCCATCCTAAATGCTACACATTTATGTGTATCTCTTATGTACGAATTTATAGAAAGTATTATATATTTGGGCTGTTAGCTGGAAAATTTATGGACGCTGGTTGCTGTCCGAAAGCGCTAAAAAAGAAACAACAGGAAAAAAATTTTGTAGAAAATCACATTGAAAAAATGTGTAATAAAATAGAAATAATATTTATAGCTGAGACGTCGAAGGGTCTAAAAATACCACAAACACATACACAGACACACATACACATGCTTATATGCATATATCACAAATGCGGCACGAGCTAGCGAAGCAACAGCGTCAACATCAACATCAACGTCAACGGGTTCCCAGTTCCCAGTTTTTCCAATCAGTCGCATAGGCTGTCGGCTGTGTCTGCTGGCCACATGCGTGTTTTCCCATTCATGGCGCTCCGCGACCTGCCTCGCCAGGAGCGTGAGTGAGCCTCAGACAGCAAATGACCCAACACCAACGCCTACCCAACACAGATCCACTTGGCAGCATTTTGATTTAAATCGATCGATTTTGCGGCTGAGCTCATTTGGCGTAAAATAAACTTGCTAAACAAGTCAATAATCCCTTTGGTACACCCCCATCTAACCCATGCCAAGAAAACCACTATGAATTGTTGGCATTGTTTGTGGTATTGTGAAATATATAAACATGCGTCTGCATGTGAGATGCACTAATTTCTCAATTTACTATTACAAAAAGTTTACTAAATGATCTTTTTCTTTAATTTTCACTTCGCACTTGTTAACAAATTGTAGCTTGTACACAAAAATTGCCTCAGACTGAATAAACAGTCGGAAAAACGGAGCACAACTTCTCTGCCCCCCCACTCTCTGTCGCAGTCGCTATCCATCGCTCCCTCGCTCTTTCTCATCACCCATTTATTGATTGCATGCGCCTGCTTCCATTCCATTATACCGAGTGCTATCTGTATGTCTGTCAGACAGTCTATCTGTCTGCTTTTTCAGTTGGCAGTTGCGCACTTTTCTTCAACTAACTGAACGTGACTTTTAAGTCAAACTCAACAAACGTCAGTCATTCATTCAATCAATCCAATCCATCAGTTTACGTACGTTTTTTTTCCGCTATCGGAGCAAAAACCGGAAGTTGTAATTAATGTGCGCCTCGGGGGCGTTTACTGCTGTCAGGTCCTTTGTTCCTGTGTGTTCTGCTTTATCTACTATGTGTGCTCGCTGTCTGCTTATGCAAAGGTGTGCATGTGGGGGTGTGTTTGTATTTATAGCAATGAAAGCACTTTTTCATGCAAATCGAGAGGCATTGACAAACCCTGCACAAGGTGTGCACTGATATTGGATCAATAGGATAAACTTGACAGCTTGGCATGAGGCATAAAGCAAAACAAAAGGAATACATTTTTCTTTAAGCTGTCGCAGATTAAATTAACTTTCTATGATGCAATGATAATACTGTAAAATATAATTAACTTGTAATAATCCTGCCACAATTATTTACTTGTCTGTAACAAAAATAAAGGAAAAAACAACAATAATTATTAATTAATTAATTAATTTAATCAAAATATTTAAAGCAGAAAATACAATATATATATAATACACTCTCAAGGCTTTTTCTGAAATTAAACAAAATAACAAAAAACGATGTAGCTAAAAAGAAAACTTTCTTTGCCTTTCAGTTTAATCCCCACTTGAAATGGTAAAATGCACAACGAGGGAATAATGTGATACACTCGTTGTTCATTTTGCCACCTCAGCCTGAAAGTTTTTATAGCCTTCCATGGTCACATTTCAGCATTCTAGCTCTGTTTATGACCGTATTGTCTCCGTTGTTACCGTCGAGCACCTCGATTCACCTCTATAAATACCTATACCACCCACAACTTGTGCATTTTGCTCGCATCTACTCCATCGGGAAAAGATTGCGAATTCCCAGTGCAAGTTTTTTCAATTTCAATTATAAAATAATTGTAATCCAAAATTATTATAATTATAAAATATTCTATTACAATGATTTTATTTTAAATAAATTAATCGTGAATATGTATATTTGTCAGCTTTTTCTTGACAGATAAACTCTATAAATCAATATATTATTATTACTGTGAAATTTGCCTTTAATGCATAACTTTGTTAATTTGGTTTGCCCATAGATTACTCTAAAAAGTCACAGACATGAAGCCAAGTATTTTGTCTCCTTTTTTCAAGCATTTCCTTCATCTTTATTCTGTTCATTCCTTTTTCTCTGATAAACTTTTTACAAAATATTTGTAAACTTACGTACATTGGAATCTGTGAACTCCCTGTGTAGAAATTTTCAAGTTATACCAAAGTTGACTTCGCTATGCGGATATGTGAGTTCTATTCAGTATTATTGTCTGGCTAAGTTCTAATCTGTTCGATAGCGGAGGACAATGAAACAACTTGGCAACCTCAACATCAGGGGTCTGATCAGGAGCAAGCGGAGTAAGGGTAAAGGTCGAACGGTTGTTCATTGATAGCCAAAGTCGTAGTCCACTTGCTGCGTCTTTTTGTTGGGGCCACTCCTCCACCCTTCCTGCTTGGCTTATTCCCGTGACCGCAAAGCGAAATTGCCTCAGGAACGCCCCGCAATATATGCAGTGAATTGCTTGCTTGCTCTCGTTCTTATTGTTGATTGGCATAAGCGGCTAATTCACAAAAACACAGTAGCAAACTATATGTAAGCACAGAGGATGCTGGACCGGTAAATACCCTGTAAGTAGTGAGATTGATAGAACAGCAAAAGTTTAAATAGTTGTTGACAGTTAAGTAATACTATCATATATACTACAACAAATGAAAATAAAATATATAAAAGCATTGAATAATGAAGATAACTTTCGTAACGGAAACAGGGTATTATTTACCTTATCTTATTTTGCATTGCACTCGATGATTTGCCGGCGAATAGGAGCCGAGAGAGGGAGTTTGTGGTACGAATATCAGTATACGATTTGTCGAAAGCCGATTTGTAAGGGGCCAAATCGAAATCACATTACGGTTAAGTGAAAAGGCAAAGCCGTTGCTAAAGGCAGAACCAAATGGCTCACAATTGACTTGGCCAATAAACCATAAAACCGTTAAATTCACAAAATCAATAACTTAGCCGTTTGCCAATTGCCACAAGTCGCCAACAGCAATCGAAACTTGCCGCATGCCGCACGCCTCTCGTCTTCCTCCCCCTCCAAAGTGAAGCACGACAAATTGCTGTGAGGTCTCGGTCCGCACATTAAACAACTTTGCAATTTGTGTCCATTATTTTGAGCTGACTTCCAAGTTGTGTCGTCGTCAAGGAGGCAACGGATGGGAAGTAGTGTACAACATTGTTGTCACCTGCCATGGCATTGAAATGTTTCACAAGTTTTTTTTATACCCTGTACAGGGATATATTAGCTTTGTGCAAATAGTATGTAACAGGCAGAAGGAGGCATCTCCGACCCTATAAAGTATATATATTCTTGATCAGTACCAACATCCGAATCGATTGAGCCATGTCCATCTGTCTGTCCGTCCGTCCGTCTGTATGAACGCGTCGATTTCGGAAACTATAAGAGCACCAAATTTGGCATCAAGATTCCTGTATACCATAAGGAAATCAAGTTTGTTTTAACTAATTATGACAACAAAAAGAACGTAAACAATATTATATAGAAAGTTTCATCAAGATCGGTTTATAAATAAGAAAGATAATCAGAAAATAAATATAAGTAATACATAAATGAAGTGAAGTAACACTAAGCTTTATGAGTATGTACACATATGCATCTGTACTGGCTTCAATTATGATCAAAGTACTTATTATCAAAATACTTTTATTATAGAAACCTTTACAGGGTATTATACCGTCGGTTGCGGTCGACTGTAGCCTTTCCGACTGGTTTTGTTAAACTTCCGCCGCGGGCCTCCTCGGCACTTGCCATACACATTCATTTACCCTTTCTCTCTATGCCCTCTCTCTCTCTCTCTCTCTCTCTCTCTCTCTGTGTTTCTATCTCTTTTCTCCTAATTGTGTCAAGGAGTTCATTCATAGACATTAGCGACAACGGCGCGTGTAAAATTCATCTGCTATGCACGTGTGAGAGCGTATATATATATGTATATATATATACATATGTGTGCGTGTGTAAGAGTGTGTGTATATATATATATATATGTATACGTGTGTACGTGTACCTATTACATTGTCAAAAGGAAGCCTCGAGTTGAGATGAAGTCGTGAACGATTTCTAAGAATACAACACAATTTGCCAACAATAATTCAATGAACACACACTTTAATCATGACCTTAAGTGGTATTATTCAGTTGAAGTACTACTAACTATTGATATATTTATCATAATATTACAATCATAATTATTTGTATTATTTTTAATAAACTTGTAAGTTAGGGGTATTTTGTGTACAGCTCCAGCATACATTTATGCGAAAATGTAATATTTTCTTGGCTTTAAGAATCTATTTTTTGCTAAGCAATATTTTGATATATTTTGCCAAATGATGTTCTACGTGGTACGGCAGAGAACACGACACGCGGCCAGCTCTACTCAATGAGTCGTATCGTTGGCGCCTGTCATGTGTCATGTGAACAGCTGTTAATGATACTGAAGCATCTTTTATGTGTAGATCTTATGCCTCATCTTTCCTCCTCTCGGAGCCTGACGTCTGTTCTTGTTGTTGCTTCCCTTGCCAGCCATTTTGTGTATTAAGTGGTAGTGGGCCATTTAGGCAAATGTCGCAATTAGAAACAAATTTTGAAACTGTTGACTGTTAACTGCATTGGGGATTTGTTTACATAATTGAAAAGGCATTTAAAAGGATAAGTTCTTCACTTGAACTGATTGACCAAGTACAACATTATTTGTTAGCTCAGTAAATATTTGCATAGACATGTGAATTTTGAGTATAAACTGTTTCGAATTGCAAACTGATTTTGCTTTTAGCGTCTAATTACCATATTGTCAAACAAAATGGTCAAATATTCAATATTATCACGTGTTGTTGAGCATTACACATTTGTTACGTATACGATATTATTTTGTGTCAGCATCAAATACACGTACAAAAGCTATGTACACACACATACATCTTTAAAAGCCTATATCACGATTCAATGAACTTTAAATTGTTTGGCTTATGTACGCAGTCACTATATACTTAATATGAATAATATTCGTAATCAATGTAGTGAACTTCCACCGTTGCCTGCTTGATTAAACCTGTTGAGGGCTTCAAACTTTTTAAATCTACGTTGCTGAAATAAAACAATTAATAATTATAGTTAATTAAGTCAGGTATTTATGAACTTTTTTGCTGTCCTGAAAAATTGAGCAAGGACCTTAATGAGCTTAGTAAAAAAAAAACCCACAAAGATGATTAAAATATTTGCAATCGATTGAAATTAATTAAAAGGAAAATTAAATGCAATAATCTCCGATAATAAATGATTAAAGTATTTATGTTTAATTAGGCAGTGGTTTAATGAAGTATAACTTTAAAAAAGAGACAAATGTTAATCTCGTTTATAACAATGCATACGAATATTCAATTATACTTTGGAATGGACTCAATGACTTTACAGACGTCAGAAACGTGGCCTTGAGACTGTCAGTTAACACATTCATTGCCCAAAAAGACATCGCAAAGAGAAAACGCCTGAAACTTTAGAAGGGTCTCATCAATATGCTTCTTGGGCCGCTGGAAATACGTTTCCACATAACAAGCCCAAAATTGTATGTGCACGTGAAGAAAGCAAAACCCCAAAGACCTGAGAATGATGGTTGGCTATTGGTATAGCTATTGGTTTCGAGTAAATTGTTGATAAATAAGTTGAAATCAATCAGGTTTGTCGAAAATCAACCTTCTCTTCCCCAGTCCCAGTACTATTCTATATATGACTTGTGTACGTGAAAATTGCATTTCGTTGCTCAGGTGCGAGCGGAAAATCTAACATAAGCCGGAATGAGAGTTGAACAAAGTCAAGTCAAGTCGGGTCGAGACGTTGTGGAACGTCATGTCACGTCAGGTGGCGGCTTCGTCATCGCTCAGTAACTCAGTTTGTCTGTTGCATGTGACAGTTGTGTTATGTTTATTAAAAAGTTTTGTCAATACAGTATGACATGGTATCTCTCTTACCCACAACACACACATACACACTCCAGTTTCAGTGACGTTCATTGTCAATCATCGTCTGCTTGAAGAAGAATTTGCTACTGTCCCAGGGGATGTGTGATTAGGTTTGTAACGAACTTGTTAAAATGTCATTACTAGGTCAAGTTTGTTCTGAATTTTGATGTCATAGACGTGTAGCGTGTATTGTGTGAGCCCTGGATATTGTAGTGTAGTGTTGCGAAGTCAGCCTTTTTCCCATCTAATCTGGCCTATATAAATAGTTCAAATGCAATGTGTGCAATAACAGACAACAGCAAAGTCAATTACATAACTGAACTGAGATGTAATCAATATTTTGTGGACAAAAAATATTTACTAGTACTTTTTGATATTGAATTGCGATCTGGCTCGTTCCGACAAAAAATCTACGAGCACAAAATAAAGAGTATCTATACAAGCTATCCCTTGTTTAGCTAGCATTTAGTTTTCCTCAGAAATGTTGGCAATACTGCCCTTTGTCAACATATATGTATATATATATATCAATTAAAAGTTTTACTGAGAAAGATAGGTGGGGAGACCCACATAATGTGGCATGCTTTGAGGCGCCCTCGATGATTTTAAGTATATCTGCTATTGGCCCAGACTGAAAGTCATGCCGGACAAAGTTGAATCATTGAACTGTTCTTTCCATTGCCTATTCTGACTCTTTATTGTTTCAAAGTTTTCATTAAACGCAAAGAGAATAGATACGCATGTATAGAACTTTTTGCTTAAGTTTGTTTCGAACGAAAAGTGTTTTCTTGAGCCAAATATAAATTTATTGAATTAAAACTCAAATAAGCATCTTCTGGACTCTTTTATTTGTTTTAGCAATGTTAAATATATAAACTATATATTTACGTACAAAAATACAACAACATGTACAACATAAAATGTATTTTAATTGATTTCATCATTTGCTTTTTCCCAAAATGAATCCTTGATTGGTTTCCCGAGATAATAGATGGTAATATCATAGTATGCACTATACAATCCACACAGTAAGACAAGTACTCCCAGAATTATAATCAAAATGTGCCACAACATCCAGATGAACTTCCTATCATCATAATATCCAAAACAAAGCTCAGCTAATGCAGGAAATATTAAATTAAGTAGAGGTAAGGCAATCGCACATATTAACTTCACTATCGGGATTATCAATGGCAGTAAGAGGGCACAGATTGCTGTTAGAATGAGATAGATCATTCGCACAATCATTTCGACGCATTCGGGATTGTTTAGTTCGCGAAACTTTAAGATATATTGGTTGAAAATTATGTCAATGGGTATGAAACCGTTCAAAGGATAAGTAAGGTAAACGAGAACAGCAACGCAAAACTTTGCATAATCGCCGTATCTATAACGGAGGAACGAATAAGTAGATAATTAATCAAAAAATATGTTGAATAACGTACGGTTCCAGTTGCATATTTTCAAGAAATGGCAAATACATTGCATCGCCCAAGTAAAAGTATGATATCAAACCCCAAATCAGATTTGTGGCAAGTGTAAAGCACGTGGCACGATTTAAAGTTCCCCACAAACCCAAATATGCATCGGGCTTAGCCATCTTCGACTCAAAAGTTACCATCTGTGGTAATTTAACTTTAAATGGCAAACAGTTATGAGCTAAAACATTAATACATAAACTTACCACGCCCACTGAACTCAGGGAGAACATAACATAGCCAATATACAGATGTATATTATATTTCAGAATTGCGTGATCCCCTGACATCAAATGCTTTTCAAATGGATTCGGCAAAATGCTGTTAGACATACGGCCAACTAGGAAGCATCCAATGACAATAAAAATTAAAATATTTCCAGTAATATTAAGCGGTACCAGATAATTGACATCCCGTATAAGGAACAGAGGCACGAGGCAAAGGGCTACAATTGCAATAAAAATCCTAATATTTAAGCTATCCCAAAGGCCATTTGCGATTGACTTTAAATTTTCAGCTATAAAAACTATATAGATAACTCCAATAGAAAAGTGAGCAATAATTAGAAGAATATCCACAAGATAGCCAAATATAAAGGCACAAGAGTAACAACATTTAGGGCCCTCTCCAAAGGCAAAAGCAATTGTTTCCGACATTGTCAAATACTCCCCCTTGTTGCGACTTCTTGCCTCAATCATGCATTTAAGCTGCAGAAAGTCGGTATACAAGTACTTATAAATTCAGAGTGTTTAAGCTTACCATAAGATGTATGCCATAAATATATAGAAATGTGAATAGAGTTGTATACAGAAAACCACCAACAAATCCAGTGCAGGCAAATGCGACCGGTACGTAGAAAGTCCCAATGCCCAATACACTCTTGACCAAAAAGTGGAAAGTGTCAAATGTTCTAAATGTTAAAAAGAATAATAAATTTTGTCACTTACACAGGGAAAGGTGACTTACGATAGTGGTGCCCCCCCAACGTATGGGTTTAGTGCGCTGCGAAAAGATGAAAATATGATATTTTACTAACCTGTTCAGTAAGGTGCATCTTTCCCTAGAACATTACTTACGCCATGCCAAATTCTGTCAAGTGTCGTCTATGAAATGTTAATGATAAATATGAATTTGACATGAAAAGCATTTAAAGTTGAATTTGATTTGAAAAGTGTAAACTCTGATAGTTTTTGCGTCACCCATTCTTTACATATAAAATGATCGAATTAATTCTATACTTTAAGACATAAATTAACTTTTTGAGAAACTGTAATTATATGAGGTTCAGTATTTGCCTAGGAAATGTGTTTGATTTTGTGAAGCAAAATACGATAGTTTACGATAGCAATTCCCTGAAATAATTAAATTGTATATTTCTTTGTTAGCTGTTATCATCAACACTTTGATTTAAGGAGAAACTTAAGTTTATGAATGAACGTAGAGCTTTTCATTACAGATATCCCTTGTCGCCCTTTTCAATAGTTTATTTATTTTCATTTTATTCTCTTATTGCGCGTGACATACCTGAAATCACGTTCATTCGGAAGAGAGAAGAGTAAGCCACAGCACGATATTTCGATGACTATATGGGAGTTGTAGGCGCGCATATAAATATATTTATATATATATATATATATATATATATATATATATATGTATATATATGTATATATGTATATATATATTTATCTGAATTCATCATTTTATAAATATCTGACGGAATAAAGTACACATGGTTAATGTTTTGCACGGTTATGTTTTAATTCCGTTCGGCTTGTTAGTAAAATAAGAAAACAGTATACTTAACTTTCATTTTGGCCAAGTTGGGCGAGGGTCCAAGAAGCACAACTAAGTAAATATGCACGGCAACATTTTTCACTTTTACTTTGAGCTAAATGTAATCAAAATAAGCGAATCGGACAGCAAAGTCGACGACAAATGGCAACAATATATAAGTGATGTTGAGCAATTTGAATGCACATTTCAATACCCTTCTCAAATAAAGTTACATACAATAAAGTTACATACAATAAAGTTACATACAATAGTTTTATTGTTTATTAATTTAATTACTTTATATAATATCAGCGAAATCCGCCAGAAAAAAATTATTTTTCCATTAAAACCATTACAGCAATATGGCAGACTTCATATAAAAAAATTATAGGCACAGGGAATAATAATTAGTCTGCCAACTGCTGTCGTATAGCACTGTCCACTTGAATTGCCATTTTATTAATACAAAAAAAGGAAATTTTAGCTTTACAATTCTGATAAATGTAAATTCAGAAAACGTAACTTTTTAGTGTATTTACAGTTCGTATTATTGCTGAATTATAACTTTCATTTCTTATTAAGTACTTTGTGATTGCCGGCATTGTAATTTAATTTCAATTAACAATACACAATGAAATCGGAAAAAGCAACAGTAGGAAGCAGAGCTGAGCTCAAGCTTCGAGTCTCAATTGTTGAGCTACCATAATGCCACCGTATCCACAGTTCGAGTAATAGCCGCAAATTGTAGCTCGTATTTAATAAGTACAAATAATAATAAAAATTAATTTCAGCATAGTAAGGTACACAAATTGTATTTTTCCAAAGAGATTTTTCTACCCATCAAATGGGGAATAAATAGGGGACACAGTCACTGGTCGGATAGCTACCTTTTATTTTGTTCTGCAACTGAAACTGGAACTCAAACTGGGACAATTTCTGCTTTTCAAGCCATTGCCGGCCGGCACTTGACTTTTTTTTTACAGTTGGCCAAGAATTGTTGCTGTATGTCTTGTTGTTATTACATTATTCTTTTTTTTTTTAATCGTATCATCATGTGCCATTGAACAGAGCACTGTGGTACCAAAATAAAATAAAATATTTGTTAGTTAAACAAGCGAATAAGTTGAGTGACAGTAGAATACTCTGTTTCAGTCATCTTAATATAATATATATTTATTATATATGTATATGTTTATGTCTGTTACACATGTACGTAATGTATGTTTATATAAAATAAGTTAAAGTAAATTAAAACAAATTCCAATTTGCATTGCGTTCATAAATTCTAAAGGGTATGTAAATACTTCTGACAACTGTTTGCATCAGTTCACAGCCGTCATCATTTAACTGACGAACCTTATAATCCAATTTAATTATGAGGCAGAAACACATTCTTTAGCAAATATACAAACGCACTCCCAAATTTAGCAACAATAAGCTTACTGGAACTTGTAAATACTTCTCATTAACCCTATATATCCAAGTATAAAATACGCATGCTGCATGTTACATATTTGTATGTATATATATATATATATATATATTTGTATGTTATATTTTTATAGAGATTGATACAGGATATTATCTATTAATATATTTTAATAATATAATATAATACTCCTCTCTAAAAATGGTCGAAATAAATACATATTTTAATTGTCCAATATTTACTTAAATTTTTTTTTGTGATTAATAGCAATTACAAAACAGTCGGAAAGGCTACAATCGACCGCAACCGACAGTATAATACCCTGTACAGGTTTATATATTAAAAGTACTTTGATAATAATAATAATAATAATGTGATAGAAACAGGTACATAACAGGTGTTTAAAGAACACTCTTTTGAAACAGTCAATTAGCATATGAATTCAAAAGCTGAGTGCTACGTCATTTCATTTACGTCTGCAAGTATCGCAGTTGTTCGATTCAATAGGAAAATTTGATTACTTTTCTGATTATATATATATATATGAGATCGGTGCATTCATACAGACAGACGGATGGACAGACAGGCGCACATGGCTCAATCGACTCGGCTGTTGATACTGATCAAGAATATATATATTTTATAGGGTCGGAGATGCCTCCTTCTGCTTATTACTTTTTGCATACTTATACTATACATAAGCAATGTTATGTTTTATGTATAATTTGGTGGAATTAAAATAGAATAAATGCAATGTAAAATTTAGATAACACAATATAATAGTACAATTATTGATCAAGAAGGCATTATATTTTGTATATATATAATATCCGATTTTCCCACTGTGCGACGTCTATTCATTTTATTTCATTGCTCACACAATTTCCGCAACGCCATTTTATCCCAGTTGTGGACCAGTTCCGACTCGAAGCTCATGTGACGTAGCATGATTCTTGGCCAGTTGCTGCAGCTGTTACTGTTTCTGTTACTGATCTTTAGAGCACATACACAAACAATATTTTGCAGCTTCTTTTCAACTGTTGACACAAATCATTCGCTGAAAGTGCCTGCCTGTCCACCCCATTTTCTCCTCATTTCTCTTGCCTTCATTTATTTTTATTTCGTGCTGAGCTCTGTGTCCAAATGTATGTGACTCTCGTATCGGTTACACTGAGGCCCAACTAAAAGTGTTTAGGCTAAAGGAAAAATGTTGGTACTCATACAGACTCCAATCGTAGTTGAGTGACAGTAACACAAATTGAATTGCGTTGCGGTTGGCTCTGTCAAGATGGGACAGATTAACTTGGGTTGCCATTCAACTGTTACACATATCGGAACAAATCGTTATTGAATTTCAATCGTCAACTTGTTTCCGTCTAGGTCTAATTGAAACTTCAACCAGCCGGGAGACAACACTGACAGTTGTATTTGAATGTACACACTATATCTGTTTGTGGTTAGTTATGAAGCGATATTAAAGAATTAATGAATAATTATTGTCTCCGAAAATAATAATAATATTAAGTGTGTTCTTATTAAATAATTTGCTACTTTTTCTTCAGATAGACTTTAAGAATTAATGATAACCTACTTATTATAGAAGCACAACTCACATTTTATTTGCAAAACTCAAAATATGCTCAGGCAAGTACAAAACTTTATCAACATTTTTGCACTTGCCTTGTCGCACTCCAAGCAAAGACAAATTTAAAAGCACTAAACAAAATGTAATTCAAAACATTTTTCAAGTGCTTAAGTTTTCAGTGTGTGTGTGTGTGTTTTTTTTTCAAGCGTGTGTGTTATAAAACTTTTACACCACAAATGAAGGATACGAAAAAAGTAAAATAAGATGATGGAACTTGACCATGTCGTTGGCAGTTGGCAGTTGGCAGTTGCCGTTGTTTACCAAGCCGTTACTTAGCGGCAGCACTTCCTACCCCCCTCAGTCTATCCCTGCATTGGCAGCGTCATGAACATCATGAGCAGCTACTGGTCCTTACCACCGCCTGCTTGCCTAATGGACAACTCCCTGTTTGCGCAGTGCTTGGCTCTTTCTGTCGTATCTCATTTATTGATGCCACACTCTCATGGTGTTGCAACTCCAGATCCGACTCGAGCAGACTGAATGAAATAGAGCAAGCAAAAAGCAGGCAAACAGACACACATTTATTGTGCTGTCTTCTCTTCGCTCTTTTGGCTCTTTGTATTGACTTCATTCATTCCACTCGACTATCGGTCGTTGCAATGACCAAATCTGTCGCCAATAACCACATCTATGCTGGTATCTGGCCAGGCCATGTCAACTAAACTCGTTACAAAAAGAGTCTAAAAATGAAGCAGGCAGTTTGTTGGACCAGGACTCAAAAACGTCAACTCTTAGCAAAATCAATTTTCAATCGAAATAAAATGAAAAGAAGCAATTACATAAATGGTTGCTTAGATAAAGAGCTTATAACACTGATAGACTCACGTGTAAATCAAATATTCTGAACGATAAACCACTTTTATTATGCCAAAATGAGTAAGACTTAAGCCGCTCTGCTTGAACATTCAAATAATTTAGGTCTTAATCCGCTTCCAGCTCTTCAAAGATGGGATAAAAAACGCATAAAGTCGTTGACTTTGGCTAAGAAGTTTTTAACTAAGAGTCCACTTAGTCAAGCTGATTAAGAAACTAAAGGTTAATAAAATGGACAAAGTGCACATTACAACATTGCAACATACTTTGAACATTTAAACAAGCTGACAACACTAAGAATGTTAAACTGCACTTCTGCATTTATATATAAATAATGGTTTAATTATTAAAAGGATTGCCTTACAAGTTGGTTTATACGAATATACAACTTGCTGTCCTTGATCTACTTTACCATATCGTCCATTTCCATCATTTTCAACCAATTCGCACTACTTTCTAACTAGTTTCTTCGCCTAGATTAACAGTAAACATCAGTTTGATTAAAATCATTGTTTTTTAGACCCGGTACCCAAAGGGTACAGGGGCTTATGTATTTGTGCTATGTATGTAACAGGCAGAAGGAAGCATCTCCGACCCTATAAAGTATATATATTCTTGATCAGCATCAATAGCCGAGACGATATAGCCATGTCCGTCTGTCCGTCTGTCCGTCTGTCCGTCTGTCCGTCTGTCTGTCCGTATGAACACCTAGATCTCAGAGACTATAAGAGCTAGAGCTACCAAATTTGGTAACAACACTCCTATAGTATGCACGCAGATCAAGTTTGTTTTAGAATTTTGCCACGCCCCCTTCCGCCCACGCAAATCGAATAAAACGTATAACTAGACTTCATTTGTAGCTACAAACTTCAGATTTGGCACACATAATGTGTGCTCATGTCTGGACATTTTGTGAAAATTGCATGAAGATCGGACCATAAACAAAGCAGTTAATAAGATATCTAATTACCACAAGCTCATGGCAGCTTTAGCGACAATTAATTGCATTAAATGTAACAACAACAAAAACAAGACATTCTGTGCGAGTACCCGAGTTCAAGTCTCGGTGCTGACCATTTTTTATTTCACTTTTTTTTTATATATTTATAAAAATTAACTTTTTACTATTATTTTATTTATATATATGTTATTAATTTTGCCAACATGTCATAAGAAGAAGAAATAACAACGTTTTGTTAGAAATTTGATTTCAAATATATGTATGCATGTACACGCATATGCAGCAATGCAAAAAAAGTAACGGCGTTTCTCTCTCAGTTACCGCCGCTTTCTATCCCCCCTCTCTTCTAAGAGTGATCGATATTCAGAGAGAATCATTGAAGCAATAGAAACTTGCAAAACGGACAATGAGAGGAATGCGAGAATATGTTACGCATTTGTCAGACTCTGACGTCAGTTGCAATGGCGCAGGTGCTAGAGCGTTGGCACAGCGCTCAGGAGATCCTGAGTTCGAGTCTTGGTCGGTTTCTCTTGCTTATTACAAAATATTTGATGTGAAGTGGTGAATATCTTTTCCTTTTTTTACATGAAAATATGAATGCTGCTTATACAATTCTTTTCGAGTGGAAAAGCATTGCCCTCAAATTAACATATCACGCTTGCTATTAATAATCTTTGTATTATTATATTAATACTTATTGTAATAATATGTTCTATATAACGGCATAGATATGAATACCGGGTCTTATACTGTCGAGCACCTCGACTGTAACTTTTCGACTGGTTTTATATTTTTTTTGCGTTGAACTTGTTTTGTTAGCATCTTACTGAGATGCTTGTGCAATGACAGGCATCGAAATTCCAAAATTGTGTCATAACACTACAAACAAGCTGTTCAACTTGGCCCCGGGAGCAGATTGAGTGAACCTGAACCTATCTCACCATTTGGCTAGCTTGTGGTGATCATCTGGGTCTGGGAGTTGGTAAGCGAAGAGACCTGTTTTGTGCGCAAGCCAGACAACTGCAATAGCAACATTGCAATATCAACATCCCGATGCAGATGTTGACTTGTGGGGCAGGCAAGGCAATATCCAGACGAGCCTGTTTACAAAACTAGGTCAACGTCGGGGAATGTGATTTGTGGCCAGCTCTTACACTGAAAGAAAAACCCATGCATGCTGTTGATTTATATATTAAAATTTTTCACGAGTATTTCTCACAGTGAACTTAAGAGTACTCATAGATTGTGTGAAAATGGCCTGGTAACGACTTAACTTAACTGCCAATTCCCTCTCTCTTTTGCAGCGAATGTGTTTCAATGATGTTACTGCCTTCGGGGCGTTCGAATAGTGATGTCTATCCGTTACAAAATGCCAGCTCACAGCCGTCCAATGTGGGCGCGTCCAAGCCCCTGTTACTGACAAGAACATCATCACCACAATTGACAACGTTGCCAACATCAAATGGCAGCGCCAACGCCAAAGTGAACGCCTACACAACTCTCCTCAACTCCTCCTCCACAGTAACAGCGCAAGAAACGACCGGAAGTTTGTCACAGACCGGAACACAGGCGACAACAACGACGTCAACGTCGACGACAACGACGTCTATAGCAACAACAACAACAACAACAGCAGCAGCAGCAACAGCAGACACTGTTAACTCCGGAATTGGAGTTGGTGGCATATATGGCCCCATTTTGGGTCAGATTCAAGCGGGCAGCCTTGCCATCGGAAATTGGGGCGAAATTGATCGACACCTGGAGGCGGTACAGGATAAACTTAAAGATGGCTGGACAGTGCATATCGGAAAAGAGGGACGACTATACTATTGCAAGTAAGTATATTTATAATACGTATATATAGAACAGATTAGTATACATATACCATATAGAATATATAGATTTTAATCTGTATTCATCTTTATATTCCTTGCTAAATTGCACATTGATCGGTTGATAATACAACTGATAATTTTTGCTGTAGCGATTAAAAAATGTATATAGTATATAAACTTATATATTTGTGTAAATCCGATGGTATTATTTAGCTTTAAAATGTCTAATTAATCCAATTATTTAAATTTCAATTATTTTATTTCTTACTCCTCTTTAACAGACGAAAACTTGTTATACAAAATATTAATTTATTTTTAATGAATTCAAATTAAAGCATTTTTATAAGCTAGTGAAAGCGTTTTGTTTTAGAATATGATACTCTACACAGTGGGGATGGGATGGGGTATACAATATTTGAATTGAAGTGAAAATCATCAAATCTTTGACGTTCTAAATAAAATCTTTATTTTCTATATCTAATTATACCCTGTACAGGGATATATTAACTTTGTGCAAAAATGTCCGTCTGTCTGTCTGTCCGTCTGTCTGTCTGTCTGTCTGTCCGTCTGTATGAACGCGTCGATCTCAGCAACTATAAGAGCTAGAGACTCCAAATTTGGCATGAAGGTTCCTCTATACCGTCCGCAGATCAAGTTTGTTTCAAATTTTGAATACCTCCCCGCCTTCCCCCGCAAATCGATCAAAACTCTTTATACCCTGTTAACAGCATGTATTTCTGAACATACATATTTCTAACTTAACAGGTGTTTAAAAAATTCTGTTCTGAAACATATGTGAAAGTTTCATAAAGATCGGTCCAGGAATAAGGAAGAAATTTAGAAAAGAAAGTAGATGGAAAAGACTAGAACATTTTGCAACGAATCGCACTGCTTTGTCAACAATTAGAATTCATTGCATGCTTATAGCAGCTAGCTTTTGCAAGTGAGCACATTCTCGCCGTTGCTGAGTTGTGTTACTTCAAATGTCGTACTGCTTGCCGAAAATTATATTGCAAGTCAAAACGTAATGTATGCAGAGATTTGTAAGAATAATAATTAGTATGATATTTGTAATATTAGATTTTGTCTTTCAAGAATTGATTATTCTAATGATCATTTGCATTTTAAATATTGGCGAGTAAGTGAAGTCCATGAAAAAACGGAGATGTTTTTTTTCCATTTAATCGTTGCGGTTGCGTCAAGCAGCACATGTGTGCGAGCGAGACAACGAACGTGCAGACGTATATGAAATAACGTAGCACTAAGCTTTTCATCTTGCTGATATAAGCATACAACGAATTGACAGTCTGAAAAGAGTATTCTTTAAACACCTGTTATGTTCTTACTTTTATTTTAATCAAAGTACCTATTATCAAAATACTTTTAATATAGAAGCCTGTACAGGGTATTATACTGTCGAACGCGGTCGACTGTAGCCTTTTCGACTGGTTTTGAATGCAACTAAGAGCTTAAGAAGCTCAACAATAAATTAATTAATTTTTTCATATTGATATAGAACTTATTGTTATTTAGAGAGTATTAATAAGTCAAACAAACACACACATACACACAATTTCATTGGTAGTATAGCCTTTTGTTTGAGCAGAGTATATCCTTTTAAAAGGGTCGAAGCTGTCTGACTGACTGCCTCCATAAATGCCTGGGTGCTGCACATAAATTGATTATGCACGAAATTCTATTAAATTATTTTACACTTTGTTGCACATCAAACTGAAAGCGCGCAAAATGCCATAAGAGCACAGGGAGTGGCATGGAACGGAGGGGGGCATGCAAAGAGGGGCAGTTGGCAAATGGAGACAGCGGGGCTCGAGGGATAGTGGTTGCTGTCTGTCTGGCTGAATGAATGAGCATCGCTTGGGCTTGTGCTTGGCTTTGGTTTTTCTAGGTGCCAGTTACCAGGTTCTCAGTACTGAGCACTGAGTACTAGTAACGAGTGATGAGTGGGGACACCGTGCGCCACATGCCTCTCAAGGGACAAAGTGCAAAACTAATTATCACAATTGTGTGCTGTCAGGAAATGAAGAAAGACAGCAACGGAAACCACCAAGGTTGGTTGCACTGGGTTGGACTGGGTTTGCTTTTGGGCTGCACTGATCTGTCCTGGCTTGGCCATGATTATTCCTGCACTTTATTGCATAGCCGAGCAAATAACCCAATTAGAGTTAATTAATCTCAATTGAAATGCATTTTGCCGGCCCGGGAAAGATAAAATAATCCATGGCACATTGGGGTTATTTAAGAGCAGCAACAAGTTCAGGGCCAAGAGATTCAGGTGCCTATGTATTCAAAACGAAATAAGTTCAAGATAATAAGCTTTAAGTCTGTTGTTACCACACAACACACATCGTATATACAGTTTGGAAAATTCCATACCAAGTTTATCTATATTTTTGGTTCAAACATATTTCTAAAGATCCTCATCAATAAATAATCGACACGTGTTTCGTCGATTTCAGAAAATATACCGCATCGGGTGGAAAAAGGGCTTTTGCGGGTTGCTTAGTACAGTAAAGTAACCATTAATTATTAAATTGTAATCATCAATTAACTAATACTTACATACTTATGATGTAATTTAATTACAGCCATTTAACGCAATCATCTGGTTGGTTGCCTGCTTGTGAGGATTGGAGTAAGCATGAAGAGCTCACCTATGGTTGGGAGCGTGCCATAGATTCCAAGGGTCGTTCCTATTACATCAAGTGAGTTAAAAGTAGAGAAACCAGAGTTTAAACAATCAATTCAATTTGAATACCCTATTATTAAACCCAGTCATTTGAATAAGACAACAACATATGAGACACCCGAATGTATAAGATGGGATGAGCATCCACCGGAGCCTCGCCTGGTACTATTGCATCGCAACGCAAGCTTGGGATTTGGTTTCGTGGCGGGCAGTGAGCGGCCGGTCATTGTGCGCTTCGTTACGGAAGGAGGTCCTAGTATTGGGAAACTTCAGCCTGGCGATCAGATACTGTCAGTCAATGGCGAGGATGTGAAGGATGCACCAAGGGATCATGTCATTCAATTGGTTCGCGCCTGTGAAACCCAAGTGTCGCTGCTCGTCTGCCAACCCATGGCCCACTGTGTCCTGCCTGGTCGCAAATCTACACTGCTCTCGGCCGGAAAACGTGCCAAGCTGCGTACTCGTCCAAGTCGTGTGCGATTTGCGGAGAGCGTGTGCGTCAATGGAGCTCCATTATTTCCGGTATTGCAATCCCCAACATAAACTTGCTTGCTATTGTTAACTCCTTGACATTTTTTCCATCCATTTAGCCTTCGGCGTTTTCGCTGGGAGACATCTGTGTGCCGCCAATGGCAAATGTGCTCAAAGTCTTTCTGGAGAATGGACAGACGAAGTCGTTTAAGTACGATGCCACCACAACAGTGCAGGATGTGGTTAGCTCCCTGCTGGACAAGCTCTGCCTCTGCTGCGGCGAACTCTTTAGCCTGGTGCTGGAACATGTCAAGAGTCTAAAACGCAACAAGCTTACGCTTCTCGATCCACAGGAGTCACTGGCTCGCGTAAGTCAACCAGATGCCTTATTAATATCTAAATTGAAGCTTTCACTGCTTCTTCCAGATCGCCGCTCGTCCGGGCGCTCATAAACTGCGCTGCCTGTTCCGCATCACCTTTGTACCTATTTCGGCCGCTGATTTGGCACAGCGGGATCTGCATGCCCTGGACTATCTGTATATGCAATGTTGCAACGATGTTAACCAGGAGCGCTTTGCCCCGGAACTCCAACCGGAGCTGTCACTGCGTCTGGCCGCTCTCCACATGCATCAGCATGCGTTGGCCAATAACTTTGCGCCTGCCAAGCTCACCGTCAAGCTGGTTGAGTGAGTGCCACAACTATCAAGCATGTGTAATCTCTTCTTAACCAATCCTTTCGATTTTTCTCTCTCTCTCTCTCTCTCTTCTCCAACTTCAGGCGTGAGTTTGGCCTGGAACGCTTTGTACCCGTCAGTCTCTTTGAAGGCATGAAACGCAAAGAGCTGCGTCGTCTTATTTCACACTTTTTAAAGCTCAACGCGGAGATGACAGGATCCTCCAGCAAGGTCTTAACCCAGCTGCAGGTGAGCATATTGGCAAACGATCTCTTTGCATTTTAACTAACCGAAATATGCAATGTTAACGGTGAACTTATGTTAAGTTAGTTGTGTTATTAACAACTGTCTTACAGTCTCTCAAAATAAAGTGTTACTGCTAAGCACTTCCAGTCTTCAGCTTTGTGACCTTAACAGAAATATGCTTAGCATTGCATGCTGTTAATGTCTCGCTTACAGTCTATAAAGCGGATAAAGAGCTGTTAAGTTAATTTAACAGTATGCGTAACATTAGCTTTAATTTTCTGTTGACAGCGAAGTTTAAAAGAGTTATTGGCATTAATCTACAAAGAATTAAATCCTAATTGATATTATTTGCAGGCAAAACTCCATTATCTAGATATAATCGCTAGTTTACCAAGTTATGGCGCCAAATGTTTCAGCACAAACCAAAGAGAGGGCATGGAACGAGTTCTTCTGGTCAGTCCGAGATTCGGTCTGAGTCAGATATCCAGTGCTCGCAATTCGGTGGTGAGTTCTTGTCTCATTTATGTTTGAATTACTTGCTATTCCATTTGTTGTCAGCCACAGCCCATTTCAGCCATAGAGGACTTTACCCATGTGGTGGTTCATCGAGAGGATGATGTCACCTGCAGCGTATCCATTTATATGCTGGGCGATCGTGCTGTCAAGTTCATAATGGAAGATCGCGATGCCTGCGAGTTTAGTCTGGTGTTGGGCGGTTATTATAGACTACTGACAGGTGAGAGTGTGGAGCCCTCTTCCTTGATACGAATATATAACAAATTGCATTGCAGGGAATATGCTAAATGTACTGCGGGAGCGAGAGCCACATGAGGATGACAATGCGCCCGCATTCTTGTCTCAGCATACAGTGTTGCCCGCAGGTTGGAGCTATTTGTTGCCATTCCATACGCGGGCGCACAGCGTCAATTTTCTGATGACGCCGCCGTATCATCCCATGCCGCACAAGGCCGTGCTATCACAACCGCAGCCTGCGCAGCCACAGGCGTTGCCATATGCCACAGACTTGGATCTGCACAGCGTTATGGCCACTGAGCTGCTCGAGGAGGCGGCCAAGGATTCCGGCCTGAGCGATAGCAGTGGCAGTAACTACTGCAGCGAGGGACGCACTCAGTTGGCCGTTGAGGCCAAGAATGAGCAAGTGTTGCGCCGCGTACAGGAGCTGCAACACCTCGTTCAATGCTCCGAGCAGTATCTCAATGAGCAGGAGCAGGAACTGCACCAAATACAGTTGCAGCAGCAACAACAACAACAGCTGGGTCAAGGTGTGGCCATGCTCGAATTTGACAGCGACTGTGACAGCCTGAACAGCAGCAAGGTGTCCTCCACGGAGGAGGCCAACATTAGCCACACAGGCGTCGTGGGCACAGCTTCATTGAAGCACAGCGATTCGCTGACGTTGCTCGCGGAGACCATTAGCCATGAGCTGACTGGCATTACACAGGGATTGAATTGTATACCGGAGCCCGTATCTGCATCGGCACCGCCCACACCAGCCACACCCAAACGCAAGCCTAGTTTGTGCAGCACATCGAGTCCACGACCTCAGCGCAAGCTCAATGGCTTTAGTCAACTGTTGAGCGATCTGCAGGCCTTGGGCACAGATTTCTCGCAGAGCGAAAGCGATTCCGAGTCCGTGGCATCACCGGCGCAATCGCCAACAACTCGGCGACCACAACAGCTGATCCAGGCGGGCGTCAAGCAGCAGGTGGCACAACGCAGCAGTTTCGGACTGCACAGTCCCGATAGCAGTCACTTTGGTTCCGAGACGAAGGACTACAATTTGCGAGAGTATCTGCAGCAGCTCAAGGAGATTAGCAACGTGCCCGCAGCGGATACGGATGTGGCAGCCCGACAGCTATCTGAGATCTATGGCTTCGAAGTGCGCGAGGATACGTTTATTGAGACGGACACGGATTTAATTGATTTGCGTGCCATACCGCCGCCTCAGACGCCAGATGAGTTGGACTCGCTGTCGCTGATGAATGCGGCGCCACCTAAGGGTTTTGAGGGCAGGGCTGAGGAGTTGGATAGCTTTCTGCAGCAAATGCTGGTAGCACCACCAACGCAGAAAGCAACACCCGCCAAGGAATTGACGCCCGAGGAGATTATGTCATTCATAATACCGCCACCACCAAATCTAGAGGCACTGCAGCCGGAAGCGGAGTGCCTCTACAGCAATTCCGTGCAGGCAAAACGTGAGTTTTTCCAGACGGTCGCCAATGGCAACATCAACAACTATAACAACAACAATATCAAGGAGCAGACACCACATGTCATTGAGTATCCCACCGTGGAACGCAAGAGTAAATTCAGCTGTTGTCCCACATCCAAAAAGGAGGAGACATTACCAATCGACGAACTGGTACAGCTGCCTCCGCGAACCCCCACCACGGACCAGATGACACCACCGCCAGCTCGTCCTCCCAAAAGCGCAGAGCTTCTCCAGCGATACTCACCCAAAAAGCAGTTGAGGACCGTTGCACCCGTGAGTGTGCCATTGCGGGAGCTGTGTCCACCACAGTTGCCGCCTCGTATCAGCCCTACGGCTAGCTCGGAGCCAGGTACACCTCAACCCCTAATGGGCGCAGTAACAACAGCAGCAATGGCTGCCACAGCAGTGGTGAGTGCGCCTAAGAAACCCCCCACTGCCGCCCATTGCCAGTCGCCCACGTCCCGTCAATGGCATGCCCACACCTGCCAGCACAACATTACCGCCAATACCGGCCACAGCCCGCCTACCCAATGCGCATTCCAATGGTCAACCGGCGCTGCCCAAGAAGCCACAGCAGCTACACGGCGAGAAGCTGTTCATCAAGAACGGACACCTCATTGACGGTGAAGCGTTGCTGGCCAAAACGGATGTGGCCATGGCCGGATTACTGATTAAACTGGATCAGGTGGCCGCTCAATGTTCGGTTGCACAGTCAGCCGGCGGTGGCACCAGCATCGATGAGGAGAAGTTTCAACGGGCACGCAACGAGCTGACGGAGCAAACGCTCGCCCTGGTCACGGCCAGCAAATTTCTCGTGGCCTCCATGTCAGATATGACCCTGATAACGCTTCCCGATCATCTGACCTCGTGCCTGACGGCCATAAGACGCATCACTGAGCTGGCACAGGACATGACACGTCATACATCGGCGCCGTTGCAAACCCGCAACATTGTGTTGAAGGTGCACGATGTGGCAAGCAGCTTTCGAGAATTAGTTGGCGTACAGATTGGCCCGATTGGTGCTGGCCAATTGGCCCTACAGGCGGAATGCCTGGCTAATGTGTTGGCCACGTTACTGCGCAGCCTGCGCGTCTTCTCGCCCTAAACCAGATCCCAATATCCACGACATATCGCTCGTTCGAATATCTACTCAACTATCGAAATAATAAAACAAAAGCAAAAAAAAAACAAAAATTAAAAAAACTAAGAAAACAAAAATAGCTAAATACCTTATATACAGTTAACCACATTTATACGCAACATCTGCAACTATTTTACAGGTAAACAGCAACGTCAAGGAGTCGTTGGTCTGAACTTAGGCTATGCAATAGCTATACGATACGTAAACAACTCTAGCGGGAACTCGAACATAACCAAATCTATAAATCGCGTTCAGGTTCTTCAGATATATGTATGTATATACAACCAAAGCGCCATTTTGTAGATTTCTTAGGGTGTCTTTTTTATCTTCTCTTTCAAACATTGCTTAGTACATAAATGTATATCTGAAGGTTGGAAAAACTTTATTCTCTGTACGCGATCTAAAGCATATACATAAATAATAATAATAATGAATAATGTTTATTAACTATTTAATCTTCTCAACTAACTGCATGCAACTATCTCGAATTTTTGTGTAATCTCCTGAAGTAAAACAATAACTCAACATTTTAACTATTCTATCTTATTGTTAGTACCAATAAACCAATTTAACTAATGTAACTTCATGACTTGAGTGTAGACCAATTTATATATTTAACAAAAGAAAATTAAATCATGCAAACAACACAAATTACTATACAATATAAAAAAAATAAGAATTGTGTTGTTTATTATTGAATTACGCTATTAGCATATTTTCTTATGTACATACTTATATACTTATGTAATACATAATACATACATTTCATATACATATATACACGCATACTTATACATATATTAAACAAAACAAAAATTGACCAAACAATAATCAAAATTTTAACTTGTGATATAAAAAACAAAAAATTAATTAGTGAAAATTCATTGCTTTGTATTTGTTTTAACCATTTTGTTTACAATACTTGACAAGTCTTGTTAATAATACATAGTACACATATACATCATAATATATTTGTTATTGTTTTATTATTCATTTCTGTTGTAGAATCTTTAATTAAAGTACAAGAATGCGCACTAAGTTGTAGCTTTAACTAATCTTTAATCGTCTATTGTCTATGATTAATGCAATATAATTATTAAACAATTAGAACAATAAAGAAAATGATCAAAATATATCATTTAGTAGTGCTAATCCAGACTAATAGAGATTTTGTTTTGATTCTGTTTTCAATTTTATTAAAACAAATAATTAACTTAACCGTTTACATAAGATAAACGAATACATATTACTATACACATACAACTAAAAGTAATAATAATAAATATTAAGAATACTTATTGAAAAAATGTACAATGTAAAACATGTAATTGTTTATGTATGTCATACAAAAGTAAAGCATATAAAATAAATTCAATAAATGTACCAAAGGCACAAGTCAATTTTTAATACTCTTCCAAAGCAGACATTTTTTGCATAATCCAATAGCAAAAGCACACCGTTGCATAAGAAAAAACTCTACAACCTCTGTGTCAACTTGTGTTGTAGCCCTGGGCGGACAGGATAAACTAACAAAATTGCGCTATTTATACTTATAGCTTTTGCAGAAAGTATTTAGTCTTTACAGTCTTATTATTATATTTAATATTATTTTTGTTATTAATGTCAATTAATTTAAAAATATCCCTTTAGGCAATTTTGCATTGCGAGCGCTGCCCACTCGTTATAAGTATCTGCGCTGCCTGTTCGATTATTATCGATGATAAAATGTAGACGAAGAGAGCAGACTATCTGGCGGCAGACAGAACTTTCCTCTCCGCCATTCCAATTTCATAGCAGACAGCGCGTCGTTCAGTACGAAACAGTAAGACGAGCAGAGCAGAGCAGACAGTTGGGCGCTATCGTTTTTTGTCAGCTTAGAAGAGTGATATTTGTTGTTGAGTGTTTTTGGCGCAAAGTGAAAAAAAGGGTGTTAATAATGAATCTTAATATGTCAGATGCTGAGGATCAGCAATTAAACAATAATCTGCAATTATTAAACTCTGAACTGTATACCTTAATTGATTACAAAGAGCCGCAGGCTGCACAGAGTTATGCATGCCGCAAGAGCGCTGCCTCTAGCGTCCTGCAAGAAATTAATCACAAATTGCACGATTTAAATTTGAATGCAGATGCGCCAGAATTTGAGTTCCATGGCTACGGCTGCACTCAGTCGCTAAGTATGTTACCTAAACGTTTACTCAGATTCAGCGATGGCGGCGCCAAAAAGAAATCAAGGTCAAATAATGCAGACAACTGTCAGTCTCAAATCGTTTCCCGCCAGAAGCAAAAACAGTTGCATAAAGAGAATATGTGGAATCTGAAAGAATATAATGCGCTTAATATTGAGAAACGATGCTCCTTTAATTTGACCGGCAACTGGTAAATAATTAAATGATTAATTAGTATATTAATTGATTGATAATAATAATAGATATTTTGTTTTATATAGTATTGAACAAAATTCTGTGCTGCGTTTGATGGAGGTGTTTAAATCGTTACATTACCACATTTCTTCCGATCTGCCTAGCAATCAGTTGAATTCCATGCCATCGGACTACGTATTTGATTTGCCTAAGAAATTCTCCATGCCGCAGGGCTTCAACATTCGTCATCAAGTGCAGGTGCTGTGCACCAAATTAGAACGCTTCCTTGCTCGTCTGCGTCGCATACTGGAGACCAATCGTAATTTTGACTACATCAAGTATACTGAATGCGATGGCCACCTTACTGGCGCCTACCAAATCCTACAATCACTTAAGAAGTTTACAAAGATCGAACTACGTCAACGCGCGATGCAATTTATCACACAGACTGCGAAGGGTGAGTTTGTGATGTTAATCAGCTATTTATGAAAGCTGTTCTACTTATTACCAACCTACTTTTAGATAATGCTACGACACTGGAGGAGCTGCTGATGCAGCTGTGTGAGCGTCTTAAGTCCGCTCATATTCATGTGCATGTTTTCAACTGGGAAATGGATCTGGAGCATCGCTACTCTTCTGCAATGAAAGCTCGTCACGAGGCCACCATCAATAGAGCTTTAACATTGGCGGCCTCCGAGGTCCTGGCAGCGGAGGCACATCAATTAAGCTACGAGGATCAATTTATAGCTGAGCACTATCAACTTGACAATGCTGTTAGCTGCGCCAAGGCGCATGAGGACTTTTTGAATGCATTGCTACAATCGCCAGATACCTACTTTTTGCCGGAGATCGTTGCATTGTGCGAGCCTCCTAAGGATGTCAGCAAATTATCCATTAATCAATTTGGGAATGCGGAAGATACCAGCTTGGAGAATTTAGTCTTTGGTGGCGACATACTCGAACTGCCGCCCTCATCACCGCCAAGATTGAATCGTCGTGCTCATATTCCCAAATGTAACAGAGCATAGAAAATAAACATTAAGTCAATTACTCACATTTAAAGCATATCAAAATAAGTGAGATTCGTTAAATATAATGTGAAATTATTATTATTTATTAATTTAAGAATATATATATTCAGCTTCATTGAAAGTAAATCATTTATTTAAAGCAGAAGCTATCTTTGTAATCAGATATGAGAATGTTGAATGTGAAATGTTTGTTTTTAATAATTATGTAATTATTTTCTGTAGAAGTGACAGTTTTTCGTTTCAATCTCAAATTGTATTCAGCCACAATTTTGTAATCTTTTGTAGCATCTTAAAAGCAACTATAACTCTATCCAATTAAGTTTTAATATGAAAATAACTTGTTCGTTTATATTATTTTAACCGTTTTATTAGAATAAACTTACTAGAGCCTAAGAATCAAAAGCACAATCTATTCTTTATTTAACTTAAACATCTGTAAAGAGCTGTTCTAGTGGAGTTTTGCTCAGAGTTCGGTTAAGGATTTTCTGGAAAATCAGACCGGTGGCGGTGGAAATGTCACCCTGCAGTTCATTAAAGATCTCCCGCCAGTTTTCGTTGACCAACGCATGAAAGCTATCGCTTGGAGCCTTCTCGCCATTGAACAACCCGGTAAATTTGTAAGACACACGCGACGGATTCAAATTTAACTTAACTTCGCGCACCTCCGCGTACGTTTGATGTGGACCCTTGGAGACAGCCTTCAATTTGACGACAGCGTGCACCCTGCATTGTTCTATAATTTCCAAATATTAAGTATTATTAATAGGATAAATTCCATTAAGCTAGTATTAAGCGTACCTAATACTATTTCAGCGTTTCCCGTGCCATGAATGGGCAGGATCAGGACCTTGCCATTAATGCTATATGGACCTTTGAGAGCAATAACGGGTGCCACCATATCGAATGTGATATCACGACTAAGATCCTTTGTAAAGGGTCTAAGAATTATAATATAAATTTAATGTATAGTTATACTTTGTACTGTTATTCACTTACGATACTTTCTTGACTTGCGCTCCACGGAGACCAAGTAAATTTGCATTGGAGAAGGTCAGGTCAACGCTAACAGGACTATTCGGATTCTTGCCCAGGCTGAACTTCTTGACATGCAGCGGATCAAGTGGAACGAGGCCAAGTTGATTGATGCCAGTCTTGGCGTAATTTTTCAGCACATAATTCATGCCATCCTTCAGACACTTTTCATCCGAAATGGAGCACTTTCTAATCCCAGCAGCTGAGAGTAAAGAAGAAACTAATGATTCCATCTCTATACCCGATATACTCAGAATCTTGCAACGTACGCAGATCAGTGGCAGACACCAGTGAATATATGCAGCACATACTGCTTATAAGCAACAATGATATAGCTCTCTTAACCATCTTCGTATAATTTCTAATAACACTTTCCAGAACCACTTTCGAGAGATGACTGTTAAACTTATCAGCGGCGAGTTCGCTTTTATAGGGCCTTTCAATTAAATTATAGTCGAGCGAGCGAGCTTTATATATGATATATCACATACGAAATTTTAAATGTTTATATGTTCTACTGCTGTTAAACACAAATCACTTTTGCGTCTCAAACTCGAAGCGCCGAACTTAACACTGACTACGTCCGACTGCGTCAGTCGCACTTAGCGAATTATGAGCAAATGAAGTATATATATATATTTAATTATATATTTTTTTGATATATATTTATTTATATACTTATTTAATGTCGTTTTTTTTTGGCTATTAAAAACTCGCAGTCAAACCATTTTTACGGCTTCAACAATTAAACTGGATTAAATTTTAATCGAATTGTAATAAATTATCAAATTTTATTTTGATTAAAATTAGAGTGTGGGCTTAAAGCAATTACATTTAAGTATTTACAAGTAAATATATGTATTTACAAGTATATATATTATGAAAGTACTCGTCGAAGAGTAAAGCTTTAATTACTTCACTATATTTACTGCAACTTAACCTCCTGTTTATTTAGACTGGTGCAGAAGGAATCTGTATCCAAGATTTCATATAACTTTAATGATATTCTTATTATTTGTGTATTATTTTACTTCTGCCTTTTGTGTTCGTTTTGGAATTCCCATCACCTTTGACTTTGTTAAGGGGCATTAATTACATTCAGTTTGTAAACATCACACCTATATTTCCCTCAATAAAGTGACACATCATCGTTGGGTTTATGTGTAATACTTAGTATTATGGGAAGCTAAAGTTTGAGATGTGTCCGTGCCAACTTTATAATCGTGACACGAAACCAAATGTAGCTTATGGTTAATTTATTAATATGAACATTCAAAGCATACTTTTGGGCGCCATTTATTATCGTGTATTTTAATGACAGCCTAGAAGTATGTGAAGTATAATATTTTAGTTGTGCGATTTGCGGTACAGGGCACAAGGTCTAAATATTCAGCTTTTACTTCTACTGACGAAGTTGAGTTTTCTTTATTAATTAAATTATATATCTCATTTTTTATTTATATTTTCATAGGATAAAGCAACAGTCTTTATAATTCATTATGACATAGTTCCTCATCGCACTGTCTACGGCAACAAACTTATATACATTATTAACTTTCGAAAGTTTAAATGGCATAAAGTGTTTTTTATAGCTCCTATTAAAGTAATAACAGTGCCATTGTTTAAATAATTGCATTCACTTAGTTTTCTGTACAATTCTCGTAGTTAATAACAAGTTGCAAATAGCTTAGAGCAAAGTTTGTATTCCACAATCAAATTCTTATAAACACTGCATTTAAAAGAGTGTTTTATTAAGAATGCGAATTTAAGCAAACACTTTATTATTGTTAATCTTGAGAAAACAAGTTGAGCTGTACTCGACTAAATGCAAGCAATTAATACTAATTTACGCCGATGTTGTGTAACTCAGCTTAACATATAATGAAATCAACGCTCATAATTTTACAATTAGATCTTGATTTCTTTTATGTCTGGTGTAAAGCGAATTTGTTAGAAATCAACTGCTCAAAATATAAATTGCTGTCATTTTATCGGAGCAGCCCTCTTAATTTTAATTACACCCTCGATTCGTTGCCTCTTGAGCCATGTAATGAATCTAGGAATTCTTCTAGACAATAAATTGAAGTTTGATCATTATTCATCGTACACTGTCAATGCTTTGCGTGGACCTTTTCAAGAACTCAAGCATTCAGCGTAGAGTCCTCTTTTAATAGTTATTGATCTCATTACGTTAAATAAATAAATATATAGCGAAATATTTTCACAGTTTTTTAATACACAACTGTATCAAGAAAAGTTATATTTAACTGGAACTTTATCTGGAATATTACTATTCCACAAAGAGATTTTTATAGGGAATCTTTGAGAAGACTTTTCCTATAATGCGGTAAAATTTTTTGCCAAGTCCATCCTTGAGTTCGGTACGTAGCTCGTTGTAAATGACCTCCCAATTGTCATTGAGAAAAGCATTCATATTATCGCCCAAAGCTTTGTCCCCATTAAAGAGGTTGCTAAAATTACAGTATATACGCTGGGGCGTTGCTTCTGATTGGAAATTGACAGGCTTCATATAGATCTGCCCGTTCCGCTCTATGGACTTTCCTGTAAAGCTTATTTTTATATCAGTATTAACTGAAAAGGTCAACTGATAAAGCATTGCGAACTAAGAGATAATAAAATATTTTATTTATAAATATTACCATAGGTAAAGTTGGATATTCCTTTGCCGGTGATGGGCAGTATAAGAATTTTTCCACTGATGCTGTAGGGACCAATCATGGATAATGAACTTGTAAATAAGTGCAGCTCATGTTTTTTGGTCAGATCCTTGTCAAATCCTCTGTAATGAAGGTCATGTAAAGCTACATAATAAAAAAATGAATAATACAACTTGCCTGACACTTTTAGTTAGAGTAGTATTCACACCATAGAGATTATTATTCGTAAGAATTAAATTAATATTGATTGGACTGCCAGCACCTTTCTGTATGTGTAGCTCATCAATAGCAAATGGTTCGAGCTTAACTAGATTCAAACCAGAATCTCCTTCTTCAGATTTTTCGCTGAAAAGTCTGTTGATCACGTTTACGATACACTGGGAATCACCATATTTACAGGGCTTGGGATCTTCGGCTGCAAAATGAATAGTATTAACTAAAATACAAGCTAATTCTTATTATATTCCTGCTTACGAAAGTTTCCTTGCACCGTAACCACAAAGCATAAGACGATCAAATATATAAGTCGCGGCATTTTTAAAATAGCACAGGAAATGGTAAGCTCTACGAATGCAACCCACTTTGGCTACTAGCTATTAAATTCAACTGTTCATTGGCTTTTATAGAACATTTGATTTATTGTACTTTAGTTATACCCTGTTGCAATAGGTGGGCACAGAAGAGTATATTATAACTTGTATAAGTATTGAGAAGCAGTTCCAAACTATCCGTTTATCCAATCTATCTATACTCTATACATATGTACAATAATAAGGATTGAGAAACAGTGCCAAACTATCCGTTTATCCGATCTATCTATATTCTATACATATGTAGAATACTGCTTGAATAGCAGTGGCTAAAACTGCTTGTTTTGAATGTCCTACAAGCAGTATTCGCTTGTTATATATGACTGAGTCTTCTGTTTACAGAATATCACTCAGTCGATCATTTCAGCCAAGATCATATCATATCCTAGTGTATAATCAGTAACTAAATGCTTAGAACATGCCACCATTTAACACTGGTTGAATGTGAAGCTGCAAAATGCCTATCAGTTCTTAGCAATTAAGCAAATTGGCAAAAGTATTTAAAATACAAGTTAACACGCTACAGTCGAGTGTGCCACTTGAACCCTTTGTGCACCGAGTCTAATAATTACGCTGTTTACAATTGTTGAAGTACTCCAGGGGAGGATATACAATTTATGCATATTTATTGGCTGAGAATTATTGAGATTAATATAAATTAACAATTCTAATTAAAATATAGTTAATGTGTTGACAACTTTTCATATGGAGCATCTAGTATATATTATACACATTTTTATTGACTAAGATTATTTAAGTTCATAGTGCTGAATATACTATAGAGGTAACTACATTATATTCACACCTCAAAGAAATTATCATACGGATACTTTGAGAAGACCTTTGAGATAATCGCTTGGAATATCTCTGAAAATGCCGATTGCATCGATTGCTGAACCTCCATAAAGATTGCTTCCCAGTTATCGTTCAGGAACGCATTCATATTATCACCTAGGGCCTTATCGCCATTGAACAGATTGCTGAACTGATAATACAAACGTTCGGGCTTGGCTAGGATTTTCAGATTGGTTGCCTCCATATAGGTCTGTCCATCCTTTTCATAGGGTTTTCCGGTAAAAATGACGGACACTGCACAATTGACTAAATCAAATGGAGACGCGATTAATAATATGATTATGGGACTCCTTCGATTGGATAACTTACCCAACGTCATGTTGCTTTTGCCCGTACCGCTAATGGGAAGTATAAGAACTTTTCCCTTAATATTGTAGGGTCCCACCAGGGACAATTTGCCCGCAATGAATTGTAGTTCGTGCTTTTTAGCAATATTTTTACCGAAACCTCTGCAATATGGGAATGCAGGATTAGTAAGATATAGCTTCTGATATTTCATGTCCAACTCACTTGACTTTGCTGAACTTCAATGTGCTAATGCCAAAGATATTGTTATCCTTGAAAGTGAGATCAATGTTGACTGGACTATCAGCGCCCTGCTTAATGTTCATCTTGGCCACCGGCAATGGATCAAGCTTGACCAGGTTTATAGCCTGATCTCCCTGCGTCGACTTCTCGCTAATGAAATAATTGATCAACTTGACAATGCATTCCGATTCGCCGTGTTTACAAGGCTTAGGGTCATCGGCTAAATAAAATTAAACAAAGTTAGCTAAATATTGAATTGAAACGTTGTTTCGTACTTACGAAACTTAGCTTGAGCCGATAGGACTGCACTAAGTGCGACAATAAAAATAATTCGCGACATTTTCAGTGGAGAAATAAATTGTGATGAATTCTCTAAAGCTACTAACTTATGTCTCAACGTGGCACTTAGCTTTTATAGTAAACCTACGACTACTGCTATACAACTTTGAGAAAAGTACTTAAACTTTATACTTACTTTATATTTTTCTTTATAAATATATTAGTGAAATGATAGTGAAATCTATAACCTGTTTGAATCGCACATTGGATGTGTACATGAATACGGTATGTACATATGTATCTAGATCTGATCAAGGTATGGGGCATAAGGTTTATACATAGTTGCAAAGCACTTTGATGAGATTAACTTATTTCAACTCAAAAACACACTGCATTCATCATAAGTAAACTAAAATCTATTGAAATCTTTAGATTTATTCCAAAGAAAATCTTTTGCCAAACTTTTCCCAATTTGCGTACGGGGAACAATCTAAATTTTAATTCATAATTCTCCAATTTAAGTAAAAGGAAAATGCACCATCTGATTACAATTTATGTGAATTATATATATCAGTCAAAAAAAAAGATTTTAAATGAGTTTAATGTATCCTTGAAATCCTTGTTAATATTAAAAAATCTAGTTTTGTTTTAAATTCAAAATGTATAATTATGTCACTTAAATTTTCAGTGTATTCATAGCAATAATAATATTAATATTCCTTAAATTTATATAATTACATCCCTCATCATCTTTGTCTTCGTAACAAATTAAAAAAACACTCAAGTTTAAATTATTATATTACCTAAAAAAATAATAATAATTATAAATAAAATCACTTTGATTATTTAATTACATCGATTCGATTTCCCTCAGCAATTACCTGTCAATTATAAGATGAGATTTGTTATTAATTTAATAAGGCACATCAAATGATGATGTATGTCTACATATATAGGCCCTTTTATTTAATAACGAAGCTAACTTGACTTGAAGATACCCTGGATTTCAGTAATACGCTTACCATCGACTGTAATAAGTGAAAAGTGATAATTACTATTAATTACCGTGCAAATCTCATTAAATGCACGTTAATTATATTTGCTGAATGCCAGAAATGTTCATTGTTAAGATCAACTTAATTATCTATAATTAGATTTATATATGTAAGGAGCATTTGATTCGATCTTTAAGGGATCGTGTAGGAATTCCTTTGGGGGAATGAGATGGGAAAGCTTAATTTATAAAAATAAATGTAGCTGCAGCATAAACAAGTTATAGCCACGCCTTTAAAATATATTTATAATTCCAGATATCGAAGTGAAACAAGTTTAGCAGCAATTAAGCCATCAGCATGATATGACAATTTTTTTTGTTGAGAATGCCATTTATTTAATTATATTTATGTTGTAGCTCCTGAGGCAGAGCTAAATATATCACAGCCAGTAGGCTGAACCACTGAGCAACTACAACCAGTTAAATTTCCGAATGTCCAGCTGTCCGACTGTCTGATTCTCCGACCTCATTGCATGTACCTGCCTCCTGATCCCAAACATAACCATGAACCACAACAACAACAAAGGCAAAGCGGTTTAACTTGATCACAATCCACAATTACGTATCTAGTTACAACTCATGGAGCAGTTGATTGGCTTGCATGGAAGATTTGCGTAGATCTCCAAGGTTAACTGCATATCAGATGCCCCAACCGTTGACCGTTTACCGTTTACCGTTGTCTACACTTGAACTTGACAACGATTTTAGTATCGTTATCCATAAGAATCATTTATTTATTTTGTTTATAGCTTACAGAGTTGTTGCAGCTACTCATTAGAGTTGAACTGAAAATGGACACAACTGCACTGGCATAGAGTCTGATAATGTTGATAATGAATATTCAACTTCAAGTGATTTAATGTAGTTCGCTATTAATTTGTTTTGTTATTTGATGCTGTTCTTGCTGTTATGCAAATAGGGGCACTCACGTGCATGGACTGCCAAATTAATGCGACAAGTTTGCGGAAATGTTTGCTCAACAAAATAAAGCGAAGAAAACGTGGCTAGTAATTATACCCTGTAGCTAAATACAAACAAAAGGGGTATCTGTATATATCAATCAAGATGCAACTACATAGTGAATTAATAATTTGATACGCTTAACTTATCAAGAGTCTTACCATAAATAGTAAGTAACAAGGGAAGTAGAAGCTGCTTGGTTCTCTCATTTCATTAATCTCATTAATCTCATTCATATTGAATTTGTTTATTAATTAATTTTTATTTTTTTTTTTTTAACTAAAGAATTACTTAAACAGCAAACAGTCCATCAAATTTTATATCTGGGATGAAGAAAAATACTCGTACACGCACACGATAATAACGATAATAAAGGCTAAGTGACTAAGTAACTATATATAGATGTATATGTATACGGGATATGTTTGTTCTCTAGTCCTCCAAGAAGAGATCCTCGTAGGCGAAACGCTTGAAGAGTGTGGATAGAATGCTCTTCATAATCTCCGCAATGGCCACATGCACCGAGGGCTGCAGTTCGGTCCACACATCGGACCAATTTTCGTTGAGGAACTGATTTAAATTGTTGCCCAACGCTTTGTCGCCATTGAAGAGGTTCGTCAGCTTGATGTTCATTCTGTCAAGGAAGAAAAAGGAAACCTGTAGTCCAGTTGACGCCATCAAACCATAATCAACTTACTTCTGTGGCTCAACAAGCACCTTGAGCTTGTCCACGGTCAGATAGGTGCGTCCATTGCGCACCTGTGTGCCCGGCTTAAACTTGACGGAGAACTTGGGATTGTGAAGTGTTATATCAGCATCGCCATCACCTCGAATTGGTAGAATCAGAATGCGTCCATCGGCCAAATACTTGCCACGCAGCACAATTTTCGGGAAGGAACCGTACATTTCGAACTTGCTGGTAGCGGGATTTGACTGAAAGCCACTGCAAAGGATAGAAATGGAGATGAATACGTAGTTTAAAGTTGATGTGCATATATATCTACTTACACCGCCCTGTCGAACTTAACACCGGACAAACCCTCCACGTTGACATCGCGGAAGTTAAGCTTTAGACTCAGCGAGCCACTGCGTCCGTCCGAGATGTCAAAACGCTTGACCAAAAATGGCTCCACCTGTGGAAAGGCTGCCGACGGATAGCCTGTGCGGGCATATTGACGCACCAGCATATGGGATACATTAATGATGCACTGGGTGTCGCCCTGATGGCAACGCGGTATTTCGGCAGCTAAAAGAAAAATAACAATCTATTATTGAGTTGGCCAACTCACAGGCTTTAGGATTCGGACTCACGGAAATTGGAGGCACCATTGGCACCTAGTGCAAGGCCTAGCAGCACTACGGAGCACAACTTAAGTAGCATATTTAATGTTGTTAATGGACACTGACACTGTTAATAGGTCGGCTACGCAACGCGACGCGCGATTTTACTTTTGGCGAACTCCCGACCGAGTTCAATGCTAAACTGTAAATTGGCTCTGGACAAACGCAGACATTTATAGACTTCTTTTCAGAGCTCGATCCGAAACGGGCCTCAGACGAACGGAGGCAGCGCCAATACACTTAATAGTTTATTCATTCTTAGCTTGTCTCGAATCGAATTCGTTCCTCTCATTGTTGTCGTTGTCGTTGTCGTTGTCTCTTGAATTTATTTTTTGCTTCTCATCATCACTTCTCCACATAATACATTTGTAGAGAACTCGCAGTTTAACGCGCCTGACGCAACAGAAACAACAACACGAAGAACAACAGCCACAACGATGACAAGAATATTATTAATTAATATTATTAACAGGTCCCCGCAGTATCATAAGAGCAAACAAACAGCGTCAAAATCAAAAGTGATTTTTATACATTTCAATGATCGTTTCGTTAGCCAGTTTAGTAGCGTCTTCGCAATGTTTTAGACTTTGCACCCCGATCTTGTAATACCCTGTCTGCCGCTAGTGTTGAAGACAGACAATAGAAAACCGACTCTGAATAATTTAGTTAATTTGATATTGAGACTAAATGTAATTTATTTAATTTAAAAAATAAGAAGCAAAAAAAAAATTAAGCTTAATCGATATACTTTGCCCAAATTTAAGCAACATTAAGTGAATATTATGTTAATTAAGCTAATTCACTATAATAATTAAATATTAAATACTTTTAAGGTGAAACTTTTTTATTTATTTTATTAGTTTAGCTAACACCAGAGGTAAACTTAATTACGAAACATGAATTAGATAATTATTTTAAGAACTCAAATTGTAGGAAAAATATCTACAGAATATCTTAAGCGCGATCAGTAATTAAAATTAAGTTTTCTTGCCTCTCACTGATACTTTGTGGTAGTAATATCCATTTGGAATTGGAATTTATCGAGCTGTTTATAGATAGAAAAGTTGCAATTATATTATGTTCTTTTTTTGCGTGGCTGAGCTAATGGTAATCGCTGAATAACGCAATAAATAAACAATAAAGATTTATTCAATATTTGATTTGACATTGGCTGTGCAATTTGGCAAGGGAATAAGACTGAGGGGGAGATCTGCCCGTAAATTTTCGCAAGTGTTAAATGATTGGGCATGAATCTATATAGAACTACATCGCATTTCATTAAACTGAGACCATGATGATTAAACTGAGATCATACTAGTTTCATTTAGTCATTAAATGAAACCAACTGAAGAGTCCATTAATTAATTATCGAGCTAATCATCTGCAAGCCTAACTATGCTGAGAAACTGAGAAACAAAACGTGTGTGTTCATAGCAGCTCAAGGTGAATAACTATTTGACAATGGCCAAATCGCATGCAAGTTGAAGAATTTCCGTTTCACGTCATCACAGATCAGATCTATTTAGATACAGTCCAACAAACACCCCTCGGACCGACAACAGAAGCAATTAGAAATAACTTTAATCATAAGCGATAGCGGGTGACAGACTGGTTTGGCAATGCGGTAAATAGCAACAAAATTGTTGTACGGGTATTTTAAAAAAAGTCGTCGTGCAGCCTTTTAGTTTTATGTTCTCACTTTTAAACTACTGGCATGCGAGTTGTAAACATAGAAACCCTAAAAAAACTAAACACGATTGATAAATAATATAGATAGACTTTTTGGCCATTCGTCATCAGCAATTAGCATATGGTTTGGCTAGAGCCAGAAAATAGCATGGAGCCTCCAAATAGAAGCCTGCAATTTGTTTATTTACACGTCTAATTGGCGCCATAGCCATATGACTTCATATATTTGCATATAAATACACAAATATAAATCGAGTTATGCTATTTGTTTTGTTTATAAAATAAATTCCTAGTCGCTTTCGTATTTAACATTTTATAGTGTCCACGATTACTTGTAATATGTTTTCGGACAACCACAACAAAATAAACGATATCAAAACACCTATGAAAGTCGACCGATTTTGTATTGCATAATTTTGTAATGGAAGTGGGCAGGCATTTATATTTGTGACCAGTTTAAGCATTTGGAAATCATGATGAACTGGCAGTAAATAAGTGTTAAAATATCATATACCTTAAAAGTGAATATCTTAAACGGATAATAAGCCGGATTAAAGTCTTTATTAACGTTTTAGAAGATATAAATATTCAAATAATAACGGATTTCAACAATAGGCCAGACAAGATAAATTTAAGACATAGAACAGCGTGGCCAGATTATTAAAAAGAAAACACGTGGTTTCATCGATAGCATTACTATCGATATATCAATTTGAAGTATCTTACAACACTCGTGGCATGTCAACGTTTTACAAAAGCCGGAATAACGTCGGAGAACAGAGTCTGGATTAACGCCAGGATCAAAAAACCTACATATATTAGTGGCAATTAGAATGAGCATTACCACTATATTCACAATTTTAGTCACTGGTCTGACGCTTAGCTGCCTGCAAGTTTTGTCGTCAGAGTCGGTAAACAAAACCGAGGAATTCGTGGCCACTGATGAATGGCAAGTGGTCGGCGAAGGTTTCTATTACGTGTACTCATCAATTGTATTACTTGCTACTAATAATGTAAATCATCTTTCAGGTCAAGCGATACCAAAAGGACTACATGTGCGCATTAACCTCCAGAAAGGCGTTACGGAAGCCAAATTACTGGATAAGAGCGAACGTGGCACCGCTTTACAAAGCAAATCCGCTGATACGGAGCAGACGGAATCCGCTGATGAGCTGCTGTCTTTAGAATACAAGGCGGATATCATTGAAGGATCGGTGCGCAAGGTAAAGGAACATCGCAGCTATGCGGAGCTGCGAAAAGCCTATAAGGATTTTCAAAAGAATTTCCGAACTGATGGCGAGCTGATCATTCAGTTGATGGAGCAATATCGCAACTTTAGCAAAACGCCATTGGATTCTGAGCTAAAGCCCAAGCTTAATACCTTGGAGAATCTTGAGTATCTGCTGCATCAAATTGACAATGCATTGGTTTTTATTGATAATGGAGGCCTGGACGACCTCCTGCTCCCAATTATAGTAAACGATACCAACACGGACCTACGCATTTCTGCCATGCGAGTGCTGGGCGCCCTGGCAGGCAACAATCCCAATGCGCAAATAAAAGTCTTCGAACGGAACTTCGGCTCTCATCTCGCACAAATCCTTATGACGTCAAGTAACAGCGCTGAAATATCCTCAGCTCTGCATGCATTTGGTACTCTTTTACGAAAATTTCCATTGGCTCAGCAAAGAATCTTGTCTACCTCTGGCACACAAGCTCTAATTGGTGTCATAAAAAGCGCTGACGTGGAACTACGCAACAAGGCCAAGGTCGTTACACTGATAAGCGATTTAGTGTTAGAGAAGCGATCTATACTCGAAGCGAGCAGGGATTTCCCAGATGCCGCCACGACCTTAGCTCAATACGTGCTCCTAGAGTTTGAGTCCTGGCTGCAAATGCACGGCTATTGCGCTTCACTCGAGGCAGTGCTCAGCAAGGACTATGTGCACCTGCTTGATCAGCCCGAGGCTGTAGAGCAGTTCACAATTGCGATGGAGAGCACCAACAGTCTGTGTCAGCCACTTTGGACCCAAAGCGCCGCCTTGCGACATGCGTTGCTCACCATTCACAATAGATTTTCTCACAGTCAGGATGAGTATCGATTGGAGGTATCGCAGGCTCTAGCAAAAGTGTGTGAACGATTCTATAACAAGCACAATCACATAGAGCTATAGATTTAAATTTAAAAATTAACTAAGTTATTCTACTTTTAGATATTTAAAGTATTGAACTGATTGATAAGAATAAGATGATTTCACATTTACCTAAGCCAAATTGAATTCCATTAAAAATGAAATGCCAAAATCTTGTAGGGATTAATTAAACAAATATTTATAAATGTGATCTTAAATGTCTTTCCATTACTGCAAAGAGTTCTTAAAATCTATGAAGCGCACCCTATCAAAATTAAAGTTCATAAGTTCATTCAAGTATAATCGACCAGCAGGTCGTAAAGTAAGCCAAAAGTGTTGCCTGTCACAATGGCAGGGAAAGCAAAAAGCGTTGGGAACAATGAAACGAAAGCATGTCCCAAAAACTACATGAAAGTATGCAAAAGGAAGCACGAAACTGTACAGGAACAGTGCGGACGTTCGAGGAAAAAACTACCCAACAGGCATACAATTATGTAGAGGTAAGGAAGTCAGGGATAAGGAGTAACGACGTCGCGTCCAGTTGAAATTACAGCAATTAACGGCATGCACATGCAAATGCAATGTCACTGAGTCATGGTATGGATATGGAGTGAAGTGGCACAGGAATGGAGCAACAAAAACCGGCTCGGAAATTGTCAGGACGCCTTGGTTGCCAGGGAAAGAAATTGCAATGTAAACAGAGAGCAAGCAACGCCCCGTCTCTCCCTCTCAGCAGAAGTTCAAGTGCCGGCTCACTCAAGCGTAAAGCACTGGATGACACAGGTGCAGGTGAATCCAAAATTTAAGGGTTAGCTGAGAACTGACAAAAAACCAAAAGATACCAGTAACATAACAATACTAATAATAATAATAATAATAATGCTACTGAGAAGAAGTAGACCTTATGCCGTGCATACACACCAGTCCCAACTGCAGGCTGCTCCACTGAGCGTCGCAATTTGAGCTCGGGCGCGTGCGCGTAGTCGCCATGGTTGTCGGAGTATCTGCTTTCAACCACTGTTAGCCAGTGCTTTATTGTTGTTGTCTTTTATTTCGTTTTTTTTTTTTTTAGCTTTGTTGTGTATTTTTTATGAAGAGCTTAAATGGAAACGCTTGACGAGTGATGTGGAAACATTTTCAACACAACAACAGAAACGAGTAAAAGCAACAGCAACAACCCAGACCCAGAGAGTCTTCAGACGAGACTGCCACTCACAAACATATATGACTATACGAAAGCATATGACCAACTACCTACAACAAGAGCAATAACAACAACGAGAGTTGAGGCAAACGCACCGGCATTACAGGCTGTTGCTGTTGTATGTTGCTGTTGCCGCTGCCCGTTGTTAGGGGGCATTCCCTGCTTTGGCAACATTATGGAAAATCAGTTTGTGTTTTGAGCGTCGTCTGGTCGCATGTGTTGTACGAGTACTATCAAAACTTCGTAACGGATCGAGTGACTAACATAGCTGAATATAACCCTTAATTTTGTGAAGTGAATTAATGAATTAATTACTCGTTAAGGAATCCCAAAGTGTAATACAATATTATTCTTAGAACCATTGTGTTCTGAAATGTTTGGAGATATTAAAATTATGAACAGTTTGAAGCTTGACTTATATTCTATGCATTGTAAAAAATTATTTTTGCGAACCATGTTTTGTTAAAGATCTTACAATAGTAAATGTAGTTATCGATAATGATAATTCACTTCGATAGTAATTATGAAGTTTTTCTAAACAGGCTGAGGGCGATCACTTATTAACATTCCGTTGAAAATTTACTGCACATATTGGAAAATACAAAATAGGTTTTCACACAGGTGAATGACTTTTTCAATACGCTTCCGAAACTTCCGGCCAACAGAGTTTTCATTTTCGCCCAACGGTCAGCGGCATTTGTGGCATTTGGCTTCGCGTCTCCTGGCAAGCCATAAATCTGGCTGGCATACAACGGGTTGCCACAAGGAAGCGCTGTCTGCGAGACTCGTCCTGTCTTGGGTGCAAAGCAAAGCAGTAAAACGTTTGTACAAATATGCGAACAAACCGGAACCAAGGAAACAACAACAAATGCAACATATACGATGATTGTTGGCAATGCAAAATGCCGCCAGTTTAGCATGAACTGAACGAATGTGCTGGCTGGCAACCGACCGAGAGAAACAACAACAACAGCAACAAGAAGAGGAAGAACTGCATGAAGAAGAGGAAGAATAACAAGGTTGACATATGTGCGACATTTGTGGCACAAGACGAACTGTGGGAGGTTTTTGAGGTCTGCTAATGTTCCAGTTGCTTTGGTTTCTGTGCTAAAATGTTTTGTCTAACTAATAATCTTGTAATAATCTAGACATTTTTCTCTGTCTCTCTCGCACCCGTTTCTGGCACTTGCAGGAATACGTTTAGCGAAAGCAAGCCGCACTTTTTTAGGTCGTATTACTTTACAGACCCAATTTAAATATGGTGCTTACATACATATATCTGTTGATAATCATAGCAGGTGTTGGGAAAGCCAAGAACAACTATAAATTGCAAATGTAAAACGTTTATAGCACATCAGAGATACGAAGGACTGAAAAAGCTCTCCGTTTCCGTGTGAATAAGTGAAAAATTGCATGCGATAAAAAGTACACATATTAAAAAAAAATAAGAACGCAAAAGTAAATCAAATGGCAGTGCAACAATAATTAAATCGTGAAATGTGGAATACTAATTAATAAAAAATAATAAATGAATTAATATCAATAATTACTTGAATCAATTAATTATTTGAATTATGCATAATATAAGCTGAGCAAATTCAAGAAGAGATCTGTATGATCCAAACATTTCTGTTATGGTGCTCTAAGAAATTAGAATCAATTTGAATACAATTCGGTAGAGGATTTCCATAATTAATTGTGCACAAAATGTGGATGAAATCATATTGCTTATACTACGCAATTTTTGGAATATCTTGGATTACGATTGGTAAGTAAATAAGTTCCGATATTTTAGATAGCCATTTATAAGGATGCATTTCAAGTTATTTTTTACATTCTTACGGTAGCGGAATGTGAAATTTATAATAGTTAAATTAACAGCACCGGTTCAAAAAGTTGACAAGGCTGCAAACAGGTTGCAGCATTGTATTTCATAATTATTAACCACAGGTTTGAAATAAATACGAGAAAATAAATCAAAAAGAAAAATGTGAAAACTTCTGATAACTTGTTAAACTGTAGGTTACGTGGTTCCACTTTAAAAATTACTGGGTAGAGATTCCTTTGACTGTTTCAAACCCTAGAAATCCATTGTTATTCTGCTATTTTGAAAGAAAGTTGAATATCCGATATCTGCCTGATTATCGAAACAAACAAAGTAATTAGCCGCATGTAACATTAAAAGTAAAAGAGACAAATTGTAAAATAGTGAAATTCCTAACTAAGTGACGTCGTGTAGGCTCAATAAATAAGAGAAAACACAGCGACTACTTACAAGAAAGACTCGAAAACACGTCAACGTGGTGTTCTGGTCCAATGATTTATGACGAATAAAGTATTTACGTGACTTACGGGTAAACGAAACGTAACCAAAGCTCTTCAAGGGGGGGGGTCTAATATGCAAATGGCGTATTCCTTTTCTGGAACTAGAAGCGGGAATGCGTAGTTCTTCAAGTTATTTACAAACTGTGCCAGTTTTAAGTTCCATTTAGTGCATTCAGTTCGGTTCATTACATTGTCATACATCACTGATTGCGATCATTGTGAAAGAGCCGAAGAATCTCAGGCAGCTCGTAATTTTAATGGGTTTGTCACAGTTCTTTACCGGTTCGTCGGGTTGACCTGTGCCAGAAATTGATTGCGAAATTTACGAAACGATGCTTATAATGTTTAACCAAACAGAACTTATAGAGAGAGGTAAATTGAAGTTAAGATTACGGCAATTTTTAAACCACAAACTAAACCACAAACTTAAATCCAAAGTCACATTCAAATTTACGTCGAGCGAAACATTTCATTTTCATGAAAATCATCAAGCTGAACGAAAATGTTATCAAAGAAAATCCAAAACAAAACTGATCGCATTCCACCACAGTGAACAAATTTGTTTTTTGAACTTTGTTTTCTTTCTATTTTATTTTTCTGGTACAACTTTTCTATGCCCCAAACTAACCAAGTGTGTCTCTTACTCTATGCGTATCTCCTCTATCGCCATGCAGATATTTGTTTTGGGCGGCTATTCACATACATACTTGACTAAAATTTGTTTAGTTAGTCAACAAACCCCCAAACTCACTTTCATTTATTTACTTACTTTTTTATGTAATTTATGTAATAGCATTTCGGGCTCTGAAAATCCTCATGTGTTTTTCTTCAGTCCCGATTTTATATCATCCAACTGCTTTCGCGGATTTACGCTTCAGATATTTGAACTTTATGGTGAATTTTGCCTTGTTGCTTTTTTTTAGATGACTCCAATTAGTTGGGCGTTATGTAAAATCAACAACTAATTAGGGGCTTACGACTTGTAGTTGCGCAATTCTTACAAGATTTCAATTAAAACTACAACAAATAAAAAGAATATTTAATTTTTATCAATAAGATACGTCTCATATATTATATATATACTATATACTATAATATCAATACTATTGTTATAGTATTTCAGAGAAATCCATCTGGTGTCTTATTTATATTCATATAGTCCACAAATATGCTATTTTGCAGCTTCACTTTCCATTTTTATAGCAAGCTCTCGAATAAAAAAGTCTACGTGCGATATCAGCATATCTTCAAACTTAAGATCTGTTAAGATATTCTGTAAAAAAAGTTTAGTTATCATGCGGATTGCCCAATGTCATAACTATTAACCTACAATAAAGATCTTGAAGACAAGAGTAGAAGATTTCACCACAGTTGTCAGTAATTCATCCGCCATCACTTAGATATGTCTACAGCTTTGCCATAAAGAGAAATTCTCGTCAGGGTCACAATGTGAACCTCAGCATTTTGCTCTTGAAACCACTTACCAGAACGTTTAAAAACATAACAAATCTACGTACATACCACTTACTTATGTGTTAACTTAGCTAGTAGTACTAGTTGTGAGTTTAGAAGAGGGACTAGCCAGAAAAAAAAATAAAAAACAAAGAATAACCGGAAAACTTTATGGGAAACAACTGTATAGCCATGTTATTTAAGTTAAGTCATGTTCTCATACATAATTGAGTTGCGCAAGGGGCAGGGTATGTTATTGGAATTGATATATGCGGTCTCACATTTTCTACGATAGGTGAGACGTTTTAATATGATCTGGCAGCAGCATATATGTTCCTAGAAAGTAGGAGTAGTATTCGTCATTGAGATGTACCATCATTAGACCCGGTACCCAAAGGGTACAGGGGCTTATTTTTCTTTGTGTCCCTCTCCCACTACTTTAGTATACATATGGCTATTACTGTATTATTATTATTATGGTTTACGTTAATGTTTAATATATATATATATATATATATATATATACATATATACATATGTATATATACATATATATATCTCACTATTTGACATTAATAAATAAATAAAGTTGGACTTCTGTTCCTAATTCTAAACAAATTCAGTTGACTGATCTGTTAATCTGTAACTAAAGTTTTAAAACAAGTGTCTAAAGTCGCATGCGATTTTAATCACATGGATGGAATTTGCATAAGCTGAAATTGTTGGATGAACTCAATGCACAGTAACACAATTAAATACTGGAGCTTGTCCGGAAATACGAAATCAGCTGCGATGCAAAGACAAAGCAAGCGAATCCTCAGTCCATGAATCATGCAGTGACCAAGCGGGCAAGTGCAAGACTGCACATATAGAGATATGTATGGAGTGGCAGGTGGCAGGTGGCTTGTGGCATGTGGCAGGCAACATGGTGGCATGGTGGCGGACTTCAAAATAAAACTGAACCAAAAACCAAAAACAAAGCTTGGACTTGGCAGACAGATTGCAGCGAATCGTATCATTTGCCAAAGAGTGAGAGATAAACGGAAGCTTAGTAGAGCGCAACGAAAGTACATATAAACCTGTTCTGCGCTGGACAGTGTAACACACTGCACATTGGTCTGGGGCGATTAAACTGCAATTTACTTTTAGTTTACTAATTTCTGCAAATAAAAGCACAACAAATAAATAAAACAAAACGAAAAGTAAAGCTGAAAGGAAAACAGCAAGCACATTTTCACTTTGGTTCTATTTTTCTTTATTTTTTCATTTTCGTTGCAGCCGCAAATGGAGCGATACTAGACTCCAGATGTTATCTAGAGGGCGGCGGTTCAGCTGAGAGTTTTCTTGCCTCTGAGGATTTGGGTGTCGGCTCTATCATTGGCAAATTGCGCATAAATGGTGATCCCAATGCAGACACCGGTGACATTAATCTCTCGCTGAGGGAGAAGAATGCACCTGTTGAGATTGTGGCGGGCACCAAGGACTTGGCTCTCTCTGTTGAGCTGGATAAAGAGGGTCTACGCGGTCCCTCGTCCATCTATGTAAATGTCATATGCTTGCGAAGACGTTCCACCGATCCGGTAAGCTATAATAATACTTAAGATCATGTTTTATTTTGAGCAGCATAATATATAAATATATATAACAAATGTATAACCAAACATTGTCAAATACAAAAGAATTTGTCGTCAAATTTTATTTATTTTTGTCGAGTATTGAGTTTTAATATTAGTATGAACTATTTGCCCTAATTGTAGGCCTTATTTCTGAATATATACACTTCCAACTTGTACAGAATACTCTTGTTTCATAAAGATCGGTCCAGAAATAAAAAAGATACGGATAGTTGAAACACCGATCGTACATGGATGTATGAGTGTGAGCGAACCTGCTGCATTAAGCATCCACATTGGTATTTCTGTGTGGGTGCATGACTGATCAGAAGGGCAAACTCTCTGCGGTTGCCATCAAAGCATGCCCGGGTGTTTGTGCGGGGTTAATCGCTGCAGTGCTTGCTTACTGCAATGTCTATGTATGTGCGGGATCAGTTGGGCAAGCTCACTGCGGTGAGCAAATAATAAGCCGCATTTTATTATTCTCATTGTTACTTTTGGAAGAATATACCTTCAGATACATGAGTATATAGTTTTTTAGATAAGCGGCGAAAGGGGAAGAGTTATCCAATATTTTGTATAATCCTGATCAGAGTATAGTTCTAAAATAGTCTGGTATTTAAACCAGAACTTGAGAAAGGGTATCTAATTTTGTAACTCCAAAGCTGACCCATAAAAGGCAATGCTTCAATAGGAACTCAGTTAAAGTTCAATCACTCTAAACCTATTGACCATTTTAATTAACCCACGCCAGAGGTTGGCTTCTGGAAGCCCTAGAGGGAGTTGTCATGTTCTTGGAATCAACTTCTTCACCGCATTCAGCACCTGCAGAACTTTCTTTCATTTGTGCGGTGAACTCGACCAGTTCGTAATGGCCAACCAATTAACCTATATCGAAGCGGGCTCCAATTCCTTGCTCTCTACCCCCTACTCCGCCTCGTGTTCCCTGGACGTTGTATGTGCGTGATGTGGCGCCACAAACAGGGGGACGCAATCTCGATATAAGGGTGCAAGTTGTTAAATGAAATTGGGTAAACACGATTCGGAATGTTCACACTCCCTACGCCAAGGAGGAGGAGTGTCGGAAGAAGTTGCGGCTATTTCTTCTACTCTATAAACAATTGAAAACTTTTTAGACAACGACGCCTATTTCAATTTTAGAATCAACAAAACAGAAACCAACTTAACTTTTACTTGCAATAGAAGGAGCACGAGGTGTGTCGGAGCTCGTCCTGTGGTTAGCTCGGTTAGACGTCTGGGGCCCATAAATTAGCCATTAGTACTTCCGGGGTGCCTTTTTAGGGGTTGCTCCAAGCTTTTGAACATGCAAATATATGCAATGTTTTATGGAGTGAGGTGCAAGAGGAGTCCTTAGTTGTTGACGCTTTGAACTTACTTTGGGGTCAGTGACCAGTCGATTGTTTGCCCGGCTTTGGAGGTGTTTATCTTTAGCCAGCGTCTAACTCAATCACTTTTGTTGCCTTTTGTTCCTTGTTGCAGAGCTTCGTAGTTCCCGTCAATGTTCGCGTCACGGATGTCAATGATAATGCGCCACAATGGATTGGCACACCTTATACTCTGACCCTGTCCGAGGTGACGGTGCCGGGTACACGCATACTGCAGGGCGCCCGGGCTGAGGATGCGGATCAGCCGGGGCCATTCTCTACCGTCGAGTATCAGGTACTGCCCGGCCCCTATGCGGATCTGGTGCAGTTTCTCAATCCGTTGGAGGGCACATTGGTTCTAAAGAAGGCTCTGGATTATGAGCAACTACAGAACTTTACGGTCAAGCTGCGAGCCCAGGACCAGGGCACTCCGCCAAGACACTCGGACACGCTGCTGCGCGTGGTCATCACCGATGCAGACGATCAGAATCCCAAGTTCCAACGGGAATCCTACAGCGCGGAGTTGCCTGCAGATGGTCGAGCCGGTGAACTGCGCATGCGTCCGGAGCCCCTCAAGGCCGTTGACCAGGACGAGGGTATCTGTGCACCGATTCAGTACACCATAGTTCAATCTCAGGATGCCAAATACTTTCGTGTACACCCGCATAATGGTGTCATTACGCTTCTGACACCCATTGGCTACGCGGATCTCACTCACGGCGCCACTTTGGTGGTGAAGGCCACCCAGATTGACAATCCAGATCGTTATGCTTTGACCACCGTGCAGCTGACTCGCCCCGGCACCCACAGTGATCTGAGCACCCTCACTTTTGTCCAGAAGCGTTTCGTAATGCGCATCCGAGAGGATACAGCGGTGGGTAATCGCATCCTGGCGCTGCCCACCAATAAGCCCGGCAAGCATCTGAAGTACACCATTGCGGATCCAATCAATTCTCAGTTCTTTAACGTGGGATCGCTGGGTGAACTGGTGCTAGCGAAGCCACTGGACTATGAGAAGATGACCAAGCATGAATTCCAAGTAATTGCCAGCGATGGCCTGACCAACAGCACCTCAGCTGAGGTCACACTGGAGGTGATTGATGTCAACGACTGGGAGCCACGCTTTCGGGAGACACATTACGAGTTTACTGTGCCTAAGAGCGTAAGTATTCCAGGATGTAGAAATGCAGCTCCATTGATTTATTTCCCGCTTCCAGCAGTCACTGCAATCCCGCACCGACTCCTTCGAGGGAGTGCTGATTGGTAAAGTGGAAGCGGCCGACGGTGATCGTAATGACAAGCTAGAGCTATCGCTGCGTGGCCAGCATGCGGGACTCTTTGAGATCGATGCTACAGGGAACATATATATGCGGCCGGAGCACCTGCAGAGCCTCAATGAGTCTACGGTGCATTTGATTGCCATTGCCACGGACTCGGGAGTGCCGCCGAGAAGCACCTCCGTGCCTGTCAGTGTCACTATGGAGGGTCTTACCTTAGCGCAGTCCACCTGGAATCACAGTATGCTGGGCATGTTTGGGATGATTGTGGGCCTATTCCTCTTGATTATCATGGCTCTCAGCTGCTATATTGTGCGCTCCAAGAAGCAGCGCAAGGGAAGCTCGGCTGGTCTAAGCCTGGGACGCAATCGGGTGCACAGCCAGGCACACAGTAGTGTCTCCTCGGCGAATCTGGTGACACACGAGAAGCTGGCGGGCAACGGAAATGGAGCCAGCGTTACCAGCGGAGGAGTCTCCGTGCTCCATATGAAGCATGCCAGCGGCAACATGACACTGGCGAATCCCATCAACAATGGGCTACACCATGTCGGCAGCGGTGCCAGCAGCAGCATGGCGCTTGGCAATGCCACCAACTTGTTGGAGCGGGAACGCGAGCGTGAACGAGAAAGACAACGGGAAAGCTATGCAGCAACGGTGCGCAGTAAGTTGAGCATAATTGTAGCCCCAAATGTTCCCCAGCTGCTCAGAGCATTCACTATAAATAGTCTTCTTACCAGGCATCGTATCCCGCGCCTCTGCCAACGGGCAGCTCTACGAGGAGGATGAAATCGAACACGACTCCCTCTCGCAGCACGATCAACAGCATCAGCAGCTGCAGCAGACGACGCCTGAGAACAATAACCGCAAGACGATAGCTGCTGCCGTCGGAGGTGTGACAACCATCACAACGACGTCCAATGGAAATGCAGTTGGTGCTGCTTCCAATCTCCTGTCCGCCTCCGATACGATGGGTTCCTCCGAAAACAATCTCACTGTATACTTTTAGGACAGTCCATCGTTGTCTTCAACTTGTAAATATTGCTGGATTAGCAGTTCAAATACAGTTTAGCCTCACTACAACGAACCTCTATGGAATTGTAATATGAATCGTTAAAATTAAAGTTTTGTATATAAATCTCCCAGTTCGTTGTAGAGAAGTTCAACTGTAATAGGTCTAAGTCAGAGTCGTGTTTAGGTTATATGCCCACTGTACATGTAGTAGACCAAATATAGCATTGTAAACATCCAGCACCCGTAGTCCTAAGCAAGCGAATTCCATTGTACAATTTGGCTTCCCACTTTTTACAATACTTTAACGACAAGCTTAAGAATAAACTCTATCAAACTAAAAGGTTAAATGACGAAAGAGTTTCGGTTAAATATGCTCTTTTAAGGTTAGATAATCAACGTATGCCTAACGCATTCAACTACTTTCTCAAAAGAAATTGTTGACAATTATTCAAGTAATTACTTATATAAGTATATAAAAGTTTCGCTTTGTTCCTTCTAAGCTTATTCAACATATTTTAAAATTCTTCTTTGTTTTTATTTTATAAAGTCGCTTAAACTTTAGATCGATTCAGCATTATCTTTACAGCTTTGGCATAATATCTAGAAGCATGTAAGGGAAAAACTAATTAAGTAATTCGTTGATGATGACCTACAAACTAAAAGCAGGTAATTTTTCAGAAACTATTCACTTGCATTGAACAAAAAATATGGGAAAGGAATCAATTTGAACATTAATAAATAATAATTTACAATTTCGTCACATAGCTGCATGGAAATGCACTTTGTTGTTTTGCCTAGCTGCCATTACGTGTCCTTTTGCGCTTAAGTAGATTGAAATCTCCATATTTTATGTGATTGTCTGTTAGGAATGGTACATAAAATGCACGCAGTACCTTATGCGATTTCTCTTGTATGAGGAATGGTAATGTCTTCATAATAGACCAGTCTTTGGTTCGTCTTGAGTAGCTCGGCTCCAGTTCTGTGTATTTTCCCTCATCAAAGTCAATGAGAAAATGGCATTGATCGTAGTCAAAGTACATGTGCTCGTTTTCCACATTTTGATCGTTAAAATAGGGATGTACCACTTGGGTGGCATTCAATCCACTCACATAATATGCGGGCAACATGCCACGGAACTCGGATTTGAGGAAACGCAAACGGAAATTACGTGCCGGAAAGAAGAAGCTGCCTGGATAACGATGCCAATCCTTGCCAATGCACACATTATAAATTTCATCCGCACGATATTGTGGTGTAGTCCTGAATTGATTAAGTTCCAACATCAGATCCATGGGCGCATGATAATTGCGATACAGTGAAAATACGCGGGAAAGGCCTAACAAAGTGCTGGCCACCATCACGATGATAGCAATAAACATGCTGTGATCCAAATAGTGAATGCCCGACTTGATCTTAAAGATAAGCGACTTGAATCGAAAGAAAATCCGCTGATAGACATCCACTGTGATTGCACCGCACAAGGATATCAAGGGATATACTGGAAACAGAAAACGCTCCTCCTTATGCGGCTGCGAAAAGAAGACCAGCAGCCAAATATAAAGTGGCGCCAACGATATATAACGTGGAAAGTTTAGCGTCGACTTGAACTTAGCGGGGACAATCAAATAGTCCATGACCAGCATTACGGGCAACTGCAGGGCCAACAACTAAAAAACCCAAAATAATTACTAATTGTTAATAATTTTAAAACGTGGTATGACTTGCCCAAATGATGTTAAAGTTCAGGAAACCATTGATGATGTAGTAACTGAGTGGCTCTGTGCCAAAAATGTTTGGTCCGTGGCTGGTGAATACATTATACCAGACAATGTTTAGCGGCGCAAATGTCAGTTTGCCAAAGTAGCTTGTGTCGATGGCAATCATCGGCAGAGCAATTGTCGCGCCAGAAATCAACGTCCATTGTACAAAGGTGCGCCAATCACGCTGACGTAGCAACAGTTCCAGCACCAATGGCACACCAATAAGCGCCGCAAATGGCCAGCCGAGGAGCGCCGAGATTGCCGTAAAGAAGATGGCCAGACTGTAGCGCTTCTGCCACCATGCGGCTAATGCTGAGCAGCCAAAGTACATCGAGAACGAGGACGGCAACAGCGCCGTGCTGGATACAAACATGCCCACACTAAATAGCTGGAATATCAGCCATAGACGTCCAACATGTATGCCAAACTCCTGGCATATGGATCTACAAAATAAACAGTTTAACTATCTGCATTGATTATCAAATTGTCCACTCACTTGTACATGAAGCGTTCCATCACAGCACAACCAAAGCCCAACATGCAGCGCACCATATAAAAAATGAGTATCGGGCTCGGATTGAATATCTTTTGATAGATCCATCCAGGAACTCCCTGGAGCAGCAGATATGTGTAGGAGCGTAAACCAAATTGGGGACTGTACTCCCAGGTTTGCAGACCATGTCCATTAATGATGTAGTGTAGTGGCTCCCAGTAATTGAACGTCTCATCACAGTCAGCAATATACGCCCAAATGGCGCTACAAAGGCGGGCACTAACAAACGTCTTGAAGGCAGTGTGAACACTTGGCATTATAGGATTAGGATTGGACTTTATCTTTTCCGAGGAGTTGGCAGCAACCGATAATTGTTTACTGCAAAACATAACACATTGCATCCTATATTATAATGCATAATAAAGCACATACCGCTTCTCCTTCTTGGTGCCGGCAGGGACTTCGCCGGTTGTGTCTTTTTTGCCATTTAGACGTTTCGGTGGTTTCTTGGTCATTATCTGATTATCAGCCTTATTGGCATTGTAACGCGCCCGTGCCGCTGGCGGTGCCATTTCCTAGTCCACAGCTTTCCTCTCAATTTTCCGTAAAATTGCCCGCAGTAAAAAGGCAGCGTATGAAAGTTGTAACAGCTGATTCACTGCTGAAAAAACGAGTTGGCAGCGCAGGTGAACGAGATGTACAAGGTAAGCACAATGCAGATTATTTAATAATCAATTTAAATCCATTATTAATACAAATTATATAATATCAATTCACATATATAAATTTACATATTTCAGCACTTCATACATATTTTAACAATCAAGATAATCGACTTATGTATGACGTCATGCTTTTAATTTATATGAAAGCAAGAATCCAATGCATTACCTTATATATTTCCCTTACCATGGTAAAATTTTTGGCAACTCTACAGTCGCAGCTGTGCCGTTTTTATTTCGCGATTGCATTTTTTAGTTGCGGTTGCTCTTAAATACGGTGATAACATGTCGAAGGATGACAAGGACAAAGTTCAAATTATTGACAAAGACTTGGATTTATCCAATGCAGGACGTGGCGTTTGGCTAGTGAAGGTACCTAAATATATTGCACAGAAATGGGAAAAAGCACCGTCAAATATGGATGTAGGCAAGCTGCGAATCAGCAAGACGCCCGGTCAGAAAGCGCAAGTGTCACTTTCACTCACTCCCGCTGTACTTGCACTAGATCCAGATGAGAAAATACCGACAGAGCATGTACTTGACGTGTCACAGGTAACAAAGCAAACACTTGGCGTTTTCTCTCACATGGCTCCAACGGAAGCGGCGGCGGCCAGCAACGGTAAGGAGAATGGTTCAAGTACGGCCGCAGCGACAACGGACAGTGAGAAGCTCTATATGGAAGGGCGCATTGTCCAGAAGCTTGAATGTCGTCCAATTGCCGACAATTGTTACATGAAACTGAAGCTGGAATCCATACGTAAGGCTTCGGAGCCCCAGCGTCGTGTGCAGCCCATTGATAAAATCGTACAGAACTATAAGCCAGTCAAGGATCATGCCCACAATGTAGGTCGACGTGCTGTATGCTGTACTATTTGTACTATATTTTTCATATTTTAGATCGAGTATCGTGAACGTAAGAAGGCGGAGGGCAAAAAGGCACGCGATGATAAGAACGCTGTTATGGATATGCTATTTCATGCCTTCGAAAAGCATCAATACTACAACATTAAGGATCTGGTCAAGATAACCAATCAGCCCATTAGCTACCTGAAGGAAATACTTAAGGATGTCTGCGACTATAACATGAAAAATCCACATAAAAATATGTGGGAGCTCAAAAAGGAATATCGCCACTACAAGACTGAGGAGCAAAAGGACGAGGATAAGCCTAAATCAGATGGCAGTAGTGATTCTGAATAGCATCTCAACACCGCACCTTCAACCCAATACACTTTGTACGTATTTAGCTAAGCGAAAAGTAAATCCAGCAGCATTCCTGCTAAACTTAAACCAATTGTTGAATTATTTCCATTAACTTGGCGAAAATAAAACAAATAATTATAAGTTTTCAATGAAGTTTTTCATTTGCATTTAGATGCGTTCTTATGCTAAAAAAAAAAAAAAAATTTGCACATTCATATGTATGTAAATAGACATTGTTCTGTATCAGGTATATGTATATGTAAAATGTATACGCTATTTACACGTTTTTAAAAGTTACAAAAAAAATTCGTTATACACTAGGAGATCAGGTACTTGATTTTTTAGTACTATCAGCTCAACATGATTTCCAAAATATGTGTATTGTGGTTGATTTTAGATTTCTTGTAATGAAAACTTCCATTTTTTGTTTCTGAAAGTGGGTTAAATGTTTAAATAAAAAATATAAATGAATGGTCAAAAGAAAAATTTCAAAACTATACTCAATGAAAATGAAAAACAAGTTGTAAATCATATGACAAAAGAAAAGGAAAATCAAATAAATGTTAAGAAATAATAATTCGAAAATTAAGAAAAAATGGCGTCAATTCAAACATAAGGAAATCGAGCTTAAATAATACTGCTTCAATTTTGGTTTAAACTACGAAAAATAATGTAGTGCTAAGGACTGGCAGTATAAAAACTAAAATAATAATTGCATCTCATATTAAAATAACTTATAAATGAACTTTGTACAAATTGTATTAAAAAAAATGATCAATGCATCGCTGCATTTGTCAGTTGTACGGCCAGGGCAGCCGCTTAATTTTAACGTAAGCCTGTGGAAAGAGCAGACTCCTGTGTGAAGTCTGAGGCTGCAATGAATAATTGGCGTTATTAGCAAACTCAAAATTCATTTAACATATACATTAAATGACTATGACTACGGGACAAGAATCCAATTATTGTACAAATAGTTCTACGAGCTTTACATATTCAATCCAACTACACATAGAACTAAACATTGAGGCACACAATTAACACACAGGCTCGCAGCACATCCTACTGCGAAGGCTACGTGTCAATGGACGAGGCAGACGCTAACGATGCTGGCAGCGATGATATGCCAGAGTCAGCATCCTCTGCACGTGCTCTTGCCTTGGGCACAGGTTTTATAAGATGCATTGTCTTTACATTAACTGATTCAACACTATCATCTAGCTCGTAACATGCCTTGCCACGTTTGGAAAGAACGATTTGAGCTTCTTTTTTTAGTCCTGACGATTTTCTACTGCGCACATTTCCAATGTCATCCTCTGGATTCAACTGCTTCCTCTCGGTGCTAATCAACTTCATTTTAAATTGGTGCATCTCAATTGGCTTGCTTTTGTCTCCATTATCAATTTTTAGTTTCACATTTCCCTGGTTTGTCTGAAGAAAATGGACATATTAACTGAATATTGATCAAATATGAATGCGGCATTTACCAGGAGCAACGAGGACAGCATGTAGCAGCATAGTTTGGTTGGGTCTTTATCCTCTAGGACATCCGCAAGTGTCGCCTCCCCATTTTTTTCCTGGCATTTTCTTATAACCTCATCGTTTAAACCCTGTATGCTAAAGTTCTGACGTGCGTGTGCCGCCTCCAAGGTGGGTGCCAGACGGCGATGCCAGTCGATAATCTGTAAGTTAGACACAAATTTTACTACTTGAAGGTGACTGGTTTTAATTGAATTTATCCAAATTCTCACCTTGGCGTCGGTTTCGTCATCGATGCTGTTTGAACTCTTCGTGATAAAATAGCTATTGTCGTTTGGATCCCCGTCTAGAGTAATCGTATTTAAGTCCGGCTCACTTAAGTCCGTTTCCATGGCTGTTAAATCAAGTTCATTATCCTGCTCTCTTACTGATGTTTCTTTCTCCCCCTCTATGGTCAGCAGTGCAACATTTGTCTCATTTTGATCCATAAATGTTGTGTCCAATGCTGCTGTACTATCTAGCGTCTGAGGCAACGTCAACTCCTCTTCGGTTTGATTAGAAGTTCTGGCTTGCTGAATTTCTTCTAACTGCAGTGCGACATCTATTGCACTTAGATCTAGTAGCTCTTCAGTGCCCACATCAATAATAACATTTTCATCTGATGGAAGATTAGTCAAGTCTGCTCTAAGCTCCTCTTGGTCGATTCCAGAGTCAAAAGTTGGCCGTCTAAAGCCTAAAAAGTCTGTTTTCACACAGATAAAAAGAAGATTAAGGACTAGGATAAACAAAGTTTGGACTGTTGTTACTTACTTTGATCTGAATCAAATTCCAGTTGATCCGAGGGCAATACAGGATAATTATCAAGAGATGATCTTGAATGCGTTGGAGATGCTTGGGCCACAACTCTATGAGTTGCAGGCACCTTTGGTTCAGCTACTCGTTTTGGTGGCAAACGCTACAATACAGATTTAAGAGATATACTAATGTGGTGTATGGGAAGTACATGGGTCCGAGATAATTACCGATTCCTTGAATATATTAAAGTCTTTGGGAAGCTTAAAAAGGCATTCCCGACGCAGCTTTTTTTGGGGAAACTTGAATATGTTTAGCTTGATTTCGTAGCGCACCTCGCGTGGCGCATCCACTATTTCTTCAAGCGGAACATCGGTCATTTCCTCAAGCGGTTCGTTAATGCCGCTGAGCGCCAGCATTTCTGAATCAAGGCGTACGGTTAGGTTGGCTTTATCGGGCACACCCGGGAGTATGTCGCGTACCATAACTTTAGGTGATAGCGACTGTAGACGCTGCTCATCAATAATATCTGCAAGAACAACACCCTCGTCATCAAAAGATTGAGCTGCACAACATTTGAATGAAGGCAGCAGCCACAGCAAACGAAATACATACGTAAATAAAATAAAAATAAAAAACAAATAAAACAAAGTCGGTGAGTCAAATGTGTCTAAGAAAAAGATTAACAAAAACTTAGCCTGATCTTTTGCGAAGAGTTTATTTAAAGACTTCGTTCATTTTAGTTTACCTGTGGCCGACATTTCGTTTAAGTCTTCCATGCCAATACCCGAATCTATCTGCAGAACGTTGCAGTTGTCTCCCTTGCCATCAAACATATTCAACTGTGACTCCTGCACTTGCAAGAGTTGGCTGGACTCGTTGTTAGCCAGCGTGCTGCTTAAGGCGGGCTCTCCAATTTCGCTGTCATTGAGGTTTATTTCAGGTGTCTCTGCCAGCGCCAAGGCCTTGAGCGGATCGCTCAGCACAGAGTCCACTGACAATTGTTTTTGTAAGGCGGCGCTTTTATCCATATCACTTGTACCCTGAGGCTCCTGTTCCTCCGCTTCGGTGTGCCTCCTTTTATTAGGAGACTCTTCAGTGCCTTCCAGCAGTCGTTTCTGCAAATTTTCTGATCTCAACACCTCATCGATATGGACTCGTTTGGCCTGGACAGCATCCTCATTAACCATCCCACGTTTATGTCCCGTTTTATCGCCATAACGTGAGGCCAGCATTTGATTCTCCAACGCTATATATTCATCTAGATACTCTCTGTTTGTCATATTCTCGTTTAATGTTTCCGATACATCCACCTGATTCATGTTTACATATTCCTTGATCAAACTTAGACGTTCAAAGGGAATGTCCGGCAGCAGCGTGTTATATCTGGGCTCAGAATGGTAGGTGAACAATTTATAGTTCTTTTTTTCGTCATGCTCATAGGGATTATCTGGGTCTATGATGGGTTCATGTTCCCACAGCTTGGCTGGCGTATGATCCTGATACAAGTGTTCAATTGTACGATTTCGATTTTTATTAATCTCAAAACCAACATGACTGAAGCGCTTTTCATCTGACATAGTTTTGAACTTTTTTGGTTCCATCTTATAATTAAAAGGATCAAATTCCTTTTGTGTAAGCTTCTTGGTGCGACGCTTGCGCGGCTCCTCTGGCTTTTTAGTCTCATTGGTATTGCTGTTTAAGAGAAACAGAGAGAAATACGAATATATATGAATGTCTATTAAATTAACTATAAATTTTAAAATAAATTTATGCAACATTAAACTACTTTAATTTGTCATTTAAATTAAATAAACACGAAAACGTTCAACCATAAATAGATAAAACTGAAGCCATTACATTTAATCTCGAGCAACTCAGAAAAATGTGTGAAGAAAAGGAAATGAGTCGATAAATGTGAATGTGAATGTAAGAATGACGGAATGTCTGATAAGCCACCACATGATAAAGAAAAAAAACTGCAGCAGACAGCATGGCGACGTCGGATGAATGAAGAATGGCAACTGTAACGGTTAATTCAACTTACCCGTTATTATTATTATTCTCAGCCTTTTTTGGATCTGCAATAAGCAGCGCTTCAATCTGCTGCTCCACCACTTGATACATAAGTTCCACGCGGTCTCCATATATTTTACTACAATATTGTAGCACGTTACCGGCGGCGGCAACGACCGAACGACGCGGCACCGTCGGACAGCAGACTTGACGCAAAAACTCATCCATATACTAAACAAATAATTAAGAATTAGTATTTCTTTTCTTTGTACATTTTTTACAGCTACTTACATAGCTCAACGATAGCCGCAGATCGGTTGAAAAATCCGTATTCTTGGACACCTCCTCCAGCAGCAATAGCAGCGATGATAGGCTTGGAGTCGCATCATAGGCTAGAATGGCCTTAGCAACATTGGTGCCTGGCCTACTATTTGCAATTTCCCGTAGATTTCTTTTCACATCACTGAAGCTTCCATAATCTGTAAATAGACATACATACATAATTTGTTTGACTATTGCTTATTGTTGTTCTTTTTTTTTTGTTTAGCGAGGTGTATTTGAATTAAAATAACTCTGACTCAATCACCGTAACATGTGTCCGCGACTTGGCTTAGCCGCAGCCGATGAGAGTTCATGTCAAGAGAGTACAAAAGCAACTGACCAAGAGCAGACGAGCAAAAACGATCTTCATACATAACGCACTAACAACAACACGTGTATACGCACAAATATACACACACACACATTAACACACCTAACAACCCATACTAATATTCGTTAGTAGTAGGTATGTAACACAGAACTGGCGCCACATTCATAAATTGCAATTGAACACTTACCATCTTCAGTATCCGAGTCCATTTTACTGTTTCTTCAACGGTGATATCGAGAACTAAAAACAAACAATTACGGTTTGTGTATTTTGTCCGGAATTGCGTGCATGCTTCTGAAAATACATACATACACATACACAAACACAGAGTAACATGAGGCACGCCAACCGTTGCGGGCATCAAAAATGGTTGCACTAGATCGATTTGCTTGCTGCAAAATATGAAAATTAATATTTTTAAATCTATTTAATTTATATTTTCTATTTAGGAAATAAGAAATGGCGCGAACCCTGTTTTCTTCCCAATTAGCCCTATATACATCTATGTACTTACGATTTTGTTTTGCTCTCTCACTTTTCGACGCAGAAATTTTCTCGCAGGGCTGAAAAAGTGTGTACCTCAAAATGCACAAAAACTAAATGAACTAGTCCAACAAGCGATATGTATCACACAGATATGATGGTTGTACATGATTTGGTCACTCTTTACATTTATCGAACAAATAAATTTTAATTTAAATTACAAGTAAATGGGAAAATGGAATTTAGTAAAACCAAACATTTAAAATAATTAAAACGTTTCTGAAATCGCTTAAACATTTATTAATTCGAATTCACATATACCTATTATATAATTATCTGTTCACATATATATTGGGTTAGCAAGCTAACAAAATATAACACCCAGTGCATTAAAAGAGTGTAGCTTACGCAAAGACTTTTATAAACATTTGTGTTGATATCAACAGCCTAATTAATGCTAAGCATAGACTCGAAATTACCTTTGTAATTGTACTTTTAAATTCGTTATGAAAGCGTAATAGTGCAAGCTTTTTTCTAGTTATTAAAGAAACCCCACCGTAATATAAGTTACATTTCGTTGAACAAAATAATTATTACCGAGAATATCTGCATTTTTGATTTGTCAATTATATCCTTTTTCTTCGGAATGATCGACTCCATTCTGACATTTATGAATATGTTGTATATTTATATTTTTTGAAAATGGATCACTGTGTCCTCTCTCTTCTATGAATACAAAAATAATGCTTATTACTTTGCAAACTTTCATTATAGAAAAAAAATAAGAACAAGATTGCATTTCTAAAATTTACTTTAGAAAAAGTTTAAATTACAGACAAAATGTTCACTGGTGAAGTCTCCAAAAATACAGATTTTCGATGGCTCGCTGCAACTCTGATTTACATGGTCGCTTGCTTGTAGACTTTGACTCAATTTGGCGTTTCACAAAAAGTCTCCCATTTCTTTTCGGTATCAAAAACTAAGCGCTCAACATGGGTCGTATGCACGCTCCAGGGTAAAATACGCATATGATTGTTTAATTAGCAAGAATTCATTGGAAAATGTGCCTGCCTAATGTACTAAAGTGATTGCAATATTGTTAATCCGTACTTCACTCACGGATTAGAGGCCATGAAAGCCAGCACATGTTGCCAACGAAAACACTTGCTGTTGTTGTCGTCACTTACCAGCAATTCCATCAATATAATTTATTTCCAGCAAGGGTATTTCCCAATCAGCTCTTCCGTACAGACGCACGGTGCCATCCTGGCTGAAACTTAATTCCGAGGATGTCAAGGATCAGATTAAGAAACTTGGCAAGAAGGGACTGACACCCTCCAAAATTGGTATTATTGTTTGTTTACTATTTGAGGTTATGTTAACTGAGGTTCTTATAAACTATTTCAGGTATCATTCTTCGTGATTCCCATGGCGTGGCCCAGGTTCGTTTTGTAAACGGTAACAAAATCCTGCGCATCATGAAATCGGTTGGTTTGAAACCCGACATTCCGGAGGATTTGTATCACATGATCAAGAAAGCCGTGGCTATTCGTAAGCATTTGGAGCGCAACCGTAAGGATAAGGATGGCAAGTTTCGTCTGATTCTGGTCGAGTCCAGAATTCACCGCTTGGCTCGCTACTACAAGACAAAGAGCGTTCTGCCACCAAACTGGAAATACGAATCCAGTACAGCTTCAGCTCTAGTTGCCTAATTGGCGACGTATTTTTATACAAACTAAATAAACAAAACAAAACCGGATTAAATCAATTTTATATTGCTTACAATTTTTTTATTGTATTTCTAATACTTTTATTAGCTGAAGGATGTGCCCTGAAAAGCGATGTTGATTACAATATATATAGTGGTAAAAAACTAGGAAATGAATAAAATAATTAAAAAATATAAAACAGAATTATTACAAACAAATAAAATAGGTATGTATGTTCTAAGAAAAATAGTTTTCATGGATTAAAAGTAAATTTAACATTTGATTTAGCATTCAACGAAAGTGTGACCAATCTTTATTATTAATTTAGGTATATTTTAGTACCTCAGCTGTGCTAATGGCATGTAATGAAATTGACTTGTTTTTGAATTAAAATGGAATTGGAAGTTATTGTCGCAATACATTTGGAGGCTATTGAAGTCATTTTAAATCATATCCTTTACATCCGTGGTGTTTATCCTTCTCAAATCTTTAAGAAACGACGAGTATATAATACACCCGTCTTTATAGTGAGTTTTCCGGCATTAAATTGTTATCTCGCTAATGTGTTGAAGACAGTGAAGCAAATGTTGGTGAACCAGGTGCAAATATTGAAGTTAGAAGTTATTATATATGGAGACGAATGCGGGCACATGGAAAGTTACTTACTGGAGATGATGCCAGTCGTAACGGAAGATCACAAAGATCGGTATTTATTAGAATACGAGCAGCAACTGCGATGTGCCTTGTACAAGTTGGCGGAACGTGTGAAAAGCTTGCCAAAACTTGCTAAAAACTCAAAGTTTAAGGTTCATATTCATACCACACAGACAGCGTTTTCTCACCTCAGTCATGATGCACAATACCAGGAGTTTCCGTGGCTACAAACAGAATGGAGTACACAACAATCGGAGGCTCGGAAATTTTCGATTTTGCCTCTAGCAACAGTTAACAAAGTGGGATTCAAAATGCAGGCTCAAATATTTACATGTTAGTATTTTAGATTTTGTATTATGAATTAAATGTTTATTAAAACATATAAAACTAATATCTAGAGCAGTCCTTGTCGCTTCAAGTCCTCAAATGTCTTGCGATTAACTACGTTGCCCAGCGAATCCTCGAACTCCTCCTCTTGATCCGCAATCCAGCGTTCGCTTTGCTTTTGCGACTTCAGTTTCTCCCACAACGTGATGGCATCTTCGATTTGTGTGACATTTGCAAAATGCGCTGTATTCGGTATGCCCAGGCAGCGCATTCCATGGGCATGTCGCCATTCGGCGAAGTGCCGCTGAAATGCTTTGGGCCCCTTGTATGTGAAGTTGCCGCAAATCTCGCAGTTGTAGCTGATGTTTAAACCATGGAGCTTATACAGCCAGTATGGTATGGGTTTGCCGTCCCAACCAAGCGGCAAATTCTTGGGATTGAATGGAACGTCGTCTGCATCCGGATCATCATCGTTATCAGACTCACTGGCTTCTACATCACTGTCATCCCGTTCACCTCCAGTTCGGGCCTGTTTGCGTTGAACATTCTCTTTAGTCGCCGCACGTTGTTCAGACAGCAATTCAGCATATTTGTACAGAAGCGCTTCCAGCTGGGCTATATCTTTGTTTCGTTCGTTCTCTCGCGTTTGAGCATTAGCACTTTTTGTTGTTGGCTTTTTGGCCATGAGAGCTGGATCTAATGTACTCTTTCCTTTGGTTGTGAAGAGACGCTGTGCTCGTTCCTCCAAAGTGCCGCCACATTTGAGACCCAAGGCAACCAAACCAGATTTAAGACGATCCAACCCCAAAGATGCCAACTCTTCCCAGCTGGAAAAAGCGGACAAATCTAAATGAGCACCAGTATTTGCAAGGGCTGATTCGGTCTCCTTTAGTGACCATCCAGGAAATGTGCCTTGCAGCCATTGACGCTGGAATTCGAGTTCCACTTTAACCAGCTCACTCTCAAGATCAAGCAGTGGCTGAATACGTTGAATAAAGCTGTGTAGGTAATGGTTAAGGGTCTCAACATACTTTCGATACTCGCGATTCTTACGTTCACGTGGTATGTCAAAGACATGATCAAAGGACATGAGGTATGTTATGTAGTCCAATTTTTCAACTCCACGCAAGTTCAAATAGAGTTCATAGCACTCGTTCAAATCCAAATACCGTCCACCGCCTTCTTCATCGGTGAACTCCACCAGGGCGCCCATATCATCGGGATTATTGTAAACTTTTATCATTTCTTCAAACTCCACCGAAAGTGGGACACTGACCTCAGCTGGATGGGATTTATAGAATTGTTTGATTTGCTTTAAACGAGCATAGAACTCATTAAACTCATTTGGTCCAGATAGGGCAGCAATCTCAGCCTTTCGCTCATTATCTTTATCCTCATATAAGTCACGCAACTGTGTGGTGGCATGGTGATGCAGCTCCATTAGATACTTTAGCCGGTGCTCACTGTGAATGCGCTCCTTTTCACCGGGCTTTTTTGTTGCATGCTCATCAACCATAAGTTTGACGAGACGTTCACGCTCCTCATGGTATCGACGCTGCTGCTCCAGGAGCGTCTCCATTTTGCCAACTAGTTACAAATTTATAAAATTATATTTTTAAACGAACACAATTTTCGCAAAAAGCGTGTGTACATACGTATATTATAGCTGTACTACCAGCATCGATAACCAATATCGATAGGATTACATCTCTTTACATTCAAAGACATCGATAAAAATACAGCAAGCAAATTCAAGGGTAACGGCTTGCCACCTCTAATGTGTGTCGATACTATCGATAATAGTTTGCATCACTTTTGAGTATTTACCAACACCACCTATCACGAAGTAAAAATCATATGATCGATTAGAGGTAGTGAAAATTTCAGACGACGGGCAGAAGGCACAGTCACTGCAAGTATATTTTCTTTCCGTTTTTTTTCTCGTGTTGAATAGTAATTTTTATACCTTTGCATTCGGGTTGTATAATAAATAAATTCATTATTAAGTATAAAATATTTCAGGCACGGTAGTACGTGAATTCCTTCGGAACTATTGAATTTTCTTTTCGATTTTGTGCAACTGAGAAAAGGCAGTCAAGATGGCTTTGAGCGATGCTGATGTACAAAAACAGGTAAATAACAAGTGTAAAGCTTAACTTAATTAATGCAGGACAGATTTATGGACTATATCTTTACAAATTCGAAATGCTTTTCGAAGTGAATATAATTTCAATGCCACAGATTTTCGCAGCAAGAAGATGGCGAAGTCATGGGATTCTCGTCGAAGTCATGTGAATTTTTTCGGCCAACTTTCAGTTGCTATATATCCATATATATTCTCTTCGTTAAACACGAAATACTAGTCTGTTTAGCGCTGAAAGTCTTATTATTCTCCAAGTTAAATTGCAATAGTATTTTCTGTGTAGGAAAAAATATTGAAATTTTACAGCAAAAGCTAAAACGCTTATTGGTCATGTGACACGCACTACACTTGTGCCAATGTGTAGAAGCGAGATGGCTATTATGGCAAAGCCTCTATTGCCGACACTGTCACACGACTGGGTTGTTAATGTGACTGCTGTGTCTTATCAATGACACTGAATAATTTTAACTAAAAGTGAAAATACATAATAAATGCATATTTGATGTTAACGTAATTGTGTGCCGGTAACCAGCTGCTGCTGACGCTTAACTACAGCGGCAAATATGTTATATTGTACAATGTCTAATCATGTGATTAATATAGGGCTGCAAAAATAATCCAACAAGTTTATTAGGTTTGTTTTTAAAACTCATACTTAATACATTTTAGTTTAATAACTGATATTGATTTGTATTAACGTATTTGTAGATCAAACATATGATGGCATTCATTGAGCAGGAGGCCAATGAAAAAGCCGAGGAGATCGATGCCAAAGCTGAAGAAGAGTTCAATATTGAGAAGGGACGTCTCGTCCAGCAGCAGCGTCTCAAGATAATGGAGTACTATGAGAAGAAGGAGAAACAGGTTGAGCTGCAAAAGAAAATCCAGTCCTCAAATATGCTCAATCAGGCTCGCTTGAAGGTCTGCATTTAACTCATAACAGACATTTACCATATTGTATATACTAACTGGAATTTACCCATCTTCAACAGGTGCTCAAAGTACGCGAGGATCATGTGAGCAGTGTGCTAGATGATGCACGCAAACGTCTCGGTGAAGTCACCAAAAACGAGAACGAATACAAGGATGTTCTGAACAAACTGATTCTCCAAGGCCTGTATCAGGTAATGGAGCCTAAAGTCAACCTACGCTGCCGCCAAGTCGACGTGCCACTTGTTCGGTCAGTGCTCCAGACATCCATTGAGCAGTACAAATCCCAAATGAAGCAGGATGTTGAGCTCTTCGTTGACGAGAGAGAATTCCTTTCCGCGGATACCTGCGGAGGTGTCGAGTTGTTGGCTTTGAACGGACGCATCAAGGTTTGTACTATTCTGTGTAATTTATTAGAATGCCTCTCTAATCCAAGTATAACGTTTATAGGTACCAAATACCCTGGAGTCCAGATTAGAATTGATTTCACAGCAACTCGTGCCAGAAATACGTAACGCCCTGTTCGGACGCAACGTTAACCGCAAATTCACCGATTAAATTTGTCATTAAGTGCAAAAATAACAACAATAACACAAATACAACAAATATAAAATCCAATAAGAAAGTTCAAGCTCAGAACAACAATAAGAAAGCCCGCTAAATGGATGGACGAAACCCCATTCTCTTGAACTAATTTAACTAAATTGTGTCTATTAATTATAATTATTATTGCCGTTGTCTTTTTATAGTGAAACTGAGAAGAACCTTTGGTCAGATATGTAGATACAGATATGAGTTAATAATACATGTACTTACATATTTGCCAAAAAAAAATACTTACAATATATTTTAGAGAATATTTCAACAGATAAATCAAGTTCTAAGTGCATTCAAATCCGTCAAAAGAGTTTGTTAAAGTTTGTTTTTATGAACTATCCAGCGTTAACAATATTAAGCTAATCATAATAACATTCCTCAAAACATTATTTCGATCCGTTTTTAGTTATGTCGATGCGAATGCGTCTTTGCAATATTTTGTAATATTATCTTTTATTTTTGCTCTTTTCTCTGTAACTTTTGTTGTATATTTTTTATTTTTGTTTCGATTACTGTTTAATTTTTGTTATCCTTCTGTTTATACAAGTTATAGAAATATTGTAAAAAAACAGCAAATGAAATGAAAATGCAATGTGCGGTGCAGCGGTGAGGCACGTGGCACTTGCAAGCTGCACGGGCGCACACCCAGCATTATTACCCGCGCCCCACCGAAATTATATTGCAACAATTTCGCTGGTTCGTCGGTAATGTGCGCCTGAGCACTTGCAATTGGCACAATGTATAGTTCCCATATAAAACATATAATGTCTGTTGTTGATCAACAATAATCTTACACAGTTACCAAATGCACGCGAGATCAGTTAATGAAGTATTGCCAAGTGGCCAAGTAGCTAAATTTGTTGAAGTATATAAAAGCCCTAATGTTTTACCTGCTTCCAATTCCAAATCATATAAAGCATATATAAATATATATATATATACATAAAATATATAATTAAACAAAAAAAAATATATGAAAATGGAAATTAGTTGTAACAATTTGTGTAGCTGCCACTGATGCCGCACATTCGCAAAATTTAACGCACGTTCATATCTGGCTCTTAAAAACAAACACATTATTGTATTTAAATGTTTGCGTGTTCACGAAAAAAAACTATAAATTTAGCATAACAGAAAAATACAATAAAAATCAATAGCATATGCATTATTACATACATATATAACATCGAGTAAAATGAATTATAAATGCAACAAAATTACTTTTAAACTTAAAAAAAATTTATGTTGAATAAAAACAGTATTTCCAAAAACAAGTACACTACTTAATTCACCTTTAAGAAAGCTGACGAAATTTTATTGAATAAACCTGCACAGTTATGGATGTAAAAGAATTTCTACGAAAATAAAAAAGAAATTAGGTGAGTTAGCCTTTGAAAAGTTTAGTATACTAAAAACCTTTTTTTGGTTACCTGATGTCTAAATACAATGAGAATCTTACCTTACTTTACTACAACGACAAAAGATGCAGCGCAGTGTTTACTAGAGGTCAGGGTATGCAAGTAGGACCTCAAGTCCATTTAAATCAAAGGAAACGTCAATGTCTAGTGAATCTATAGCTTGTTTCGATTTATGACAAATTAAAATTTCCATTTGACCGCAAGCATCTGGCTACATTGTCTAATTATTAATTATGTTTAACTGTTGGTAATTTGTACGACCTCATAAGTAATTAATGAAAAACTAGAAAAAAGCATATATATTTTTTATAGGGAGAAGAGGTTATTAGACGGCTTGATTGTTTAAAATATTTAAATTAATGTCAAATACATTTCTCATAAACAAATTACGAGGACTGTTTAATTAATTGTTGACATTGCACAAGGAGAACTGAAACAATTTGGTTCTTGTTTTACATTTATTTATTTTAATTGTATATATTAATGTATGTATATTTTATTTTCCATGCCATTTTCATTTTTTTTTTCAATATATATTCCTCCCCATTTCAGAAGACTCCCAAGACATATGTTTTTCATCTATTCAAAGATGTTTCGCCAATTTATTATTGTTTTTCCTTTTTTGTGTCAACGTCAAGTAAATATCTATCAATTGTCTGACGATGCAGCTGCTATTTCCTGACAAGTTTGATTAGGTAAAACCCTCTCTTATTGATTTAAAATTAAGAAATTACATTAAATGTGATCTTTGCTGTTTAAATGCTACTGAAGTAACAGTATATATGCATGTATAGAGGGCAACCCTGGCGCACACACCCACACACACATATATAACAACGTGATTAGATTATAAAGCATTTATACACCGTTTGCTTGTTTTTTTTTATGGAATTCACTTAATGTTGATCAAAAGTTAAGTAATTTAACAATTCTAAGTGCACATTTTAAAATGATGAAATCAGTTTTATGGGAAATTAAATTAAACTGTGTACATTAAATTTCGAATTTTGCGGCTTAGCTTTCTTTCACTTTCCTCTCTCTCTCTCTCTCAACGTTGTAGATTGCATGGGTCTTGTAAACATCTAGGAAAAGTATTCCAAACGGGAGTGTAGTTCGGTTGGCTGTTGTTAATGCGAAATATTATGATGGTTGGTTTCGATGGCGATATTGGACCATTATTCGCCTAACTTTTGCTCATCCTCCGATTCAGATTCTGTAAATTAAAAAAATAAACAAAACAATTAGCATACTTGCACATTAGAAACAATTACACAGATTTGTTCGAACGATTATTGGCCAAATGTAACTATGAGTTTAGCAGTTATATGGACACCCAATCATTCTTTTGCTCTAGCATACTTTATATTAATGTATTGGTTTACTCATTGACAGAGTATACACAAATTAAATTATAAGTATGCAGAAAATATATATTATTCTTGAAGTTGGCTTATCCGAACAATTATTGGCCAAATGTAACTATGTATATTAAGTTATTTGGACACCCAACCACTTTCTTGCTCTAGCATATTTACCATAAGTTCCTTAAGATTCTCATTACAACTTAAAAACTTGCAAAGGAGAAATTGCATAGTGAAAATTAATGTTAACACAACTGTCCAGGTTTTCATTGGCCTGCGAAATTCATTGAAAAGAGACAACGAGGCAAGCAAAAAACCCAATTGATTTCGCAATTTTGTACAAGGTTTTTGCCACACGAGACAAGACCCTTCTCAAAAATTGCCAAGCATATTCAAAATGATACAGGAAAAATATTGAAGTCGGCTTATCCGAACAATTATTGGCCAAATTAACTATGTATATTAAGTTATATGGACACCCAACCGCTCTCTTGCTCTAGCATATTTACCATAAGTTCCTTAAGATTCTCATTACAACTTAAAAACTTGCAGAGGGAAATTGCTCAGTTTAAATTTATATAATCAATTGTCCAGGTTTTCATTGGCCTTCAAAGCCCATCGAATAGACAACGAGGCAAGCAAAAAACCAAAATGGCTTTTGCAATTTTGTACAAGGTTTTTGCCACAAGAGACAAGACCCTTCTCAAAAATTGCCAAGAATATGTAAATTGAATAATGCAATGAATACTAACCCTCTTCGGCGGATTGTAGCCATTCAACAAATTTTCGCATTTGCTCAAGGAAATGCATCTTGCCCTTATTGGAGTGTCCGTCCTTATACCAGCGCAAGATAATTTCCTCCGACAATACTTCGGTTTTGTAGAATAGCAAGATGATCTTTTGGAACGCTTTCATGAAATTCATGTTCTCATAGCAGAACTCTTGCACTTTCAATACCAATGCTAATTCCGAACGATCCGTTGAGGCAAAGGCTTGCAATAATGGGCAGTATGCCCTAAGATGACGAACGGCTTGATCAGTTACAAGCTCCTCTTTTTTATTCCATTCTCCCAACGACATGATTGTGGACCAAATCTATGAATTTATAATCAAATGAACTATTTAAAGAACAAAATTAATTTAAAAATTATCAAAACTTACAATAACAATTATCTCATGATCAGGAATGTTGTTGCGTAGTGCAAACTCTTTGATGTCTGCAGTTATTTCACTATGAGCCTTCTCGTCATTAATATCATCGATGAGAGTCTGTTGCAGCTCACGTTTGGCCTCTTGGCTGGCCTGTGCCTTATGCAATTTAATGATCTCATTTAGTTCTTTGTCAAGAAAAACTTGTTTAAAATATTCCTCAGTACGTTTGTTTGGTGGGAAAAAGTCCATAAGTCTGTGATAAAAGAAATTTAATAATAGGATTAATTGATATAAACAATAAATATTGTTTGTCCGTTGTTATTGTACGAAATGAAATGTGCACCCAAATGAAGCTAATGTTCATTTGCGAGTTGCATTAAATTCCGTTTGCTCTAGGAATGTCAATTAAAGATGCTAAACACAATAATTATAGCATCTTCCTGAGAATATTCCAGATGCTATAGTTGTATATGAACGAATGAACCTTTTATTTAGTTAAATCGTTCGTTCTAGTGACAATCAATGGAAAAAACGAACGAAGTTTTAGAAGAAGAACATTCGATACAACTCGAGCGTTATATTGATGCAACATTGGGACTTACTTGCTTTCCAGTCCACCCTTTTTAAGCGCCTGAATCAGATATGCAATGCCTTTCTCTTGCTTGAATGTCAAAAACAGCTCCAATAAAAACTCGAGTGCAATGCCATCCTTAATCAGATGCTCGTTGTTTAGTACCAACAATACATTTGGCGGTACAGAGCCATTAACTATAAAATATACGATACAGATGTATTAGAAAATCTATCCAACTATCTTATAGGTTATTTTTTGATGTCCTTGGGCTCGTGGCTTTTGCATTAGGGTTATAGTTTTAGATGCAAGAGTCAGTATACCAAGAGTATATTCAATCTTAGCCAACTTTATAAATGAGTTTATCATCAGTTTAATAAAACTCAACACAATATAGTTGACTTTAGGAATGAAATATATATATATAATATCTATGTTATAAATAAATTAGATGCTTACCTAACCACAGCGCAGTCATGCGCGCAAGCTTAATGCGTTCACTTGGCGTAAAGCCTTTTACGAATAACAAAACTTTACCCATCTCCTCCTCGAACATTTTCTCAAGGTACTTGTACCGTCTAATGAGTTTAACAAACACCTGCAATTTGCAATTATATAAATTAATTAAAATACACAGTTAGCAATGTAAGTATATAGTTGATATACATATAGAATAATGAACCTTTATCGCAACATTAGAAATCTTTAATGATCGAGTTTTAGCGAAAATTAAAGACAAGTAAAATGTGGCGTTTAATTTTGCATATTTTGACACCGATTAGATTACAAAGTATATCATTAACCGGTTCTAATAATACGCATACCAAGCTGGGTGACAGCTTATATATATATATTAATTTGTAACTGGTTTTGTCGCGATATTAGAAATCTTTAGATTGCATGCATATGTTTTTGTTAAACAAAATAAAGACAAGTAAAATATGGCGATTAATTTGGCATATATTGACACCGATTATCTGCATTGGCCAATAACCGGTTCTAATTATATGCACATATTATGATAGATCAGTTAACTAAGATTTACAAACCTGCTCATGGTTGCGCATTGATTCCATGTCCTCGGGTGCATCGAAGATGCAGTAATTTGTGCGGGGCTTTTCGCCATCCTGAGATATAGAACCGCCAGGCACTAATAAACCACCCGCAATCAATATATCAAAGAGCACTTCACCGTAACGACGGTAATCGAGCTTGTTGCCCGCACTGTCTAAATATTTAGAGATTTGGTCCAGGTCGCCTTCAGTTTTTTCGAGACCAGCAATGACCGCATCACGGAAGCCCGTTGGGTCATATTTTTCTCTTTCATCTAATTAAAAATGCATTTAATACTTAAATACCCAATCTTTTATCTCTGAACTTACCTCTTTTTCTGGTCTTGATGCGTTGACCCGATAGCACTGGTCTTTCAGTTTTTTGACTCATACAATAAATTGCTAAAAGATATAGAGTAAAAGAGAAACGTTTTTAATAAAATTGTGTTTTCTTAATTTAAATACACAAACGTATACTTAAGATCTATGACGTTATATACAAGGTTGCTGAGTTGAATGTGAAAACGCGTCGTCTACACGTTGAATCAAATCGAATGCCAATGCTATCTAACCTAAAAAAAAAAATTGCTTGCTTGCTTGATCGGCATTGTGTGCTTCACACATACATATGCGGATCCCATGTTCACGTATAATCTTTACAGTTTGATAATGAAGAAAGAGCGAATGAAAGGCAATTGAGAGAACTTGCCTATAGAGGAAACGAGCAAAGAAACATCAGAACAAAGTGAAATTTTTTATACGAAAATATGTATATAAGCGGGTAGACTTTGTTACTGACAGCGCAGCGCTGGGAAACGAGGTCAATGTACATAAATTTGTATGTATATGTACAAAAATTTGTATTCAAATATATATTTTACCACAAGACTGAAATAACTGCGATTTGAATTGCAATTACTTCAACTTACACTTTCACTTAAAGCAAATAAGGTTATCTTAGATCTTGCTACCGCTTGCGCTATCTAGTATAACTTAATTGTAGAATCTTATGTGAGCGCTTGAGAATGTATATATGTATGTATGAGTAGCCGTTAGTTTTAACAACTCTCGCACAGAAACTTGAAATGTCAACCTCGTATTGCAGACAATCGCAATTTTATTGAATTCTTTTTGTATTTTTCTATTTATTATGTTTTTTTTTTTTACCAAATATGTCATCTACTTAAAGATTTACTGTAAAATTGACACGCACACACACATACACACACTCAACAGTTGAAATAGAGAAAGAGAAAACTGCAGTTTTCTGCAGAATGTTTTTTCCGGTTTTAATATTAACTTTAACAATTTTGTAGATTCTGAGTTCAGTCTATGTCAAGAATTCTATTTTTAATAAATATCACAATCGGTTACTATGTACATACATATGTATTCTTTGCTGTTAAGAGTTTTGACGTCCGAGCGCCTTTTGCTTGTTCTGCGCACACCACTTTGTTAAACGAAATTCAGAAAGCAAATGACACGAATTCGTTGAATGCCGACGATAACGACACGACGACGACATGTGGTCGGCGCCATTTTGAAGCAATACAATGCCATTCAAACAGCACACATGTGTCCGTCCATGTGTTTTCGTCTGTGAACACATAAATTTCGAGGTTCTATTTGTCTGCTTTTTGCAAATCTTATGAAGCAGTTCGTATACTTAACACTGTGTTAAAAATACAGTTGTAAATACACAGATTACATTCTGTTCATATAATATGAGTTCTTGTCCGCCATTTAAATTATGAATTCAGCTTTCATGTTTTTTATTTAATTATATAGGTACAGTCATACTAGACTGTTGTGCCAGTGATAAACAGCAATTGATTATTTTTTATTGATTATGAATCACTATAACAAAAAATATGTATGTGTATATGCGATTCACTCAATCGTACATACACATATATATATGTATATACGTATATATGTATTTATAACTTTTCTCCTAAAATATGTGTATCCATGTAGACACATACAAAAAGGAGAAAGAAGGATGATCCGCGTTGTGCGCGCTTCATTAAAATACTTATATAATCAAAGGGAATTGAATTATTTTATATAAATATACAGATGTATAATTCAATTAATATTTCACAAAATTTTATGATGTACTTACGGTTAAAACAAAAAAAGCTGTTTTGCTGAAAAATTTAGCTGTTCGTCCGTGCTCGACTGTGTGAAAACCACTAATGCAGAGCTGTAATAAAAATTCTATCAAGGGAGATTTCAGATATATCGATATATTCCAAGTGCTTCAAACTATCGATGAAGTCAAATTCGTTTACAGCTGATATATTTTGGGGCACATTTGTTAAATATTTTTATTATGGATTCAAATATTAAGAATTTTAAATATTTACAACTGCGTAAAGTACTTTCAAGGTTAACTTCTCTCAACCACAGCTTTAACTGTGAAGAGTTAAACGAAGATTTGGAGACGCTGGAAGATTCACAGAAGGTGTTGTTACTTTACATTAATAGTCAAATAATTTCGTATAAAGCAACATTCATTTAATTTAATTTTAGCTCTGTGGTGAATTAGCACAGGCCCTGAAGAGAGACTTAAGCTTGGAAGAAATATCCTCGTTATATTCGGCTGTAATTATGTTGCTTCTATTAGGCGACCCTGAAATACTAAGTGAGCGTCTTGAACTCTTGAATGAATGCTTCAATTATTCTGATATGTTGAAACCAACAATGATTGACTATGCTACAAGAGAATTACTCGATAATTTTAAATTCGCTGCCAGCCTGGACGAGAATCATGAGACATATGATTATATGCTTTACCTGCTAACAGCTATACCACACATTATTACTGCAAGCGAAACTGGAAAGTTAATATCGCTTGGGCTTCTGCGGGCATTTATATCCGAGTTAACATTTCAGGATTCAGAAACGCCCATAATTATGCATATATATCGAAATGTAAGTCGAGTTAAATTGAATAATTGTCTTTACATTAATATAAAAGATTTTAGAAGTATGGCAAATGATAAAGTCAGTTAAAGTGGATACGATTCTGGATGAATGGTCACTGCACAAAATATACGCATTCATAAAGAGTGTTGGATTAATTTTGGCAACAGCTGCACTCAATTCAAACAATACGACATTGAAGCAAGCCGGATACCGGGGCTTTGAATTGCCTCAAACAGAGATTAAAATTGAAATATCAGAATGGTTCAAAACACTCAGAAACCAGCTGGATGAGAAGCAAAAAGTTGACAAATCTAAGTCAAGATTGATGGTAAGCAGATTTATTGAAAATAAAATAAGGAAATACTTATTTCTTTTAATTATTAATTCAGTTGGTGCGCTTCATAGACTTTAACATACTAAGTTTTTTAACAGAAGCTGGAAATGAAGTTGCTTCAGAAGCCGGAAACGATGCAGCAGTTTGATAATTAATTGAAATGTGATGTTTTTTTTTACTTACACAATGTATTTCTCATTTTACATATTACAAATTCGTACATAAAACATGAAATTTATTTGAATTTCTTGTTACTTTTCCGCAAAGGAGCATCCACAGCAATAACTGCGTTGTTATAATACTTAGATGAAATTCGATTCATAAAGTATAGTCCAACCAAAGAGAATATAATACTAAAATAAATTAAATGATCAATTTTGGACTTATAGCGAGGGCGTTGTAGTCGGCTTACCTAGTTGTCGCACAAACTCGATGGACAGCACCCGCTGCAGCTGCTGTCAGCGATAGGCACAGAATAATATCCGGCACAAGTTTAGCTTGAAAGTCAGGACCAAAAATGAGCATTTCTGCGTTTGATAGACAGGTAAGGCTTAATATAAACAACCAAGAAAACAGGTAGCCGCCAAACAAAATGTTTATTTGGGAGTCATTGAACCATTGCGCATAAAACCGCAACGTTGCAAATATAACTAAGCTCAATATGCCAGAAATAATTGCGGAGATAAATGTGCTCTTGGTAGTAATAGATGCCGCTATAATAAAAAGTTGTTAATAGCTACGTCTTATTCGATATATTACGGAAAAAACTACTTACACATATTTAAGCTTGGAATTCAATCACTGTATGTGTCGGCATAAAAAGAACGCATCTATCGATAGTCCCTGCAATTGATACCATTATTATATATCGATTATGTCCGATTCATCGATATATAAATTGAATAAGCATTGTAAAAGACACAAGTTGCTTATTTATTAAAGATATTAATGAAAATATGGCCACGCTATTAAAAGCTGCAACCACAACGCTTCGCAGTTCATTTTGGCAGGCTCGTAGCTTAACGACAACCCCATCATTGCTGATTAAAGAAAGTAAGTATATATAGTTGGGTGTTTCATAACCTTGTTGGGTTTGTTTTGATTGCAAGTTTCTCTTTTTAGTACACGAGAAAACGGAAAAAAATGTCCGAGTCTACGAGGGAGTAAACGTGGTGTCTCCACGATCAGAGAAAATGCTTAAACTGGCCTGTGACAGCACTTTTTGCCCAGAGTGCTCCTTAGGCTTGGACATAAAACACACCGATGTGCTTATCCTTTCCCAATACGTGCGATCTGATGGTTGCATGTTGCCCAGACGTATCACAAAATTGTGTCATCGGCAGCAAAAGAAAATGGGAACGCTTGTAACTATGGCACAGAAGGCCGGTCTAATGCCGAATCTTGCGCCTTCATGGAGTAAAAAGGAGCCAACGAAACGGTTCGGATGGCGCAAATATAACAAATACTTCCTGGAGTCAACTATTAAATACTAATGTTATTTACGATATTATTTGCGTGTACTGTTTTTCGTGGAGTGAATGATTAAAAATAAAAGTTGGTATTATTCCTAGTTACGTATAATAATTAGAGAATACAACTGAATAGTGTGTCCATTTCATTGTGTGTTAAACGAATGGGTGGAATCTGAGCCAGAAATTATCGATAATGAGCCACACAAAATCAAAATAATTGTGTCGGCTTCTTACGATACTTATCGAAACTTATCCTTGACTTACTGAATACAGTGCTTTGCTTGTTTTATAATTTGGTCACACTACCATTGACACACTTTAAAATTTTTACTTCATTCGGCGCGTTTTCTAAAAACAAATGAATTTCTTGAGCTGCAGTAATACGGTGCACGTTGAAGTGCGTTTGAAGCGCAACGAACAGTGAGTTATTTTACATGTTACAGTGGCAATATAATAAAGAATGTTGTATTCTCTTTTGCTTGTAGGCGGATTCAGACACTTCGAGCGGCAATTGAGCCTCAACTTATCGCTTATTTACAATCGGCAAAATCGCTACGCTGGAATGCGGCATTTGTACCGGACTCCAATATTGACTCGGTGGAGAGTGTTTTACTGGAAAAGGACACCGGTGAAAATGGACTTGTGCAAGAGGAGGAAAGCAATTGTAAATTTTGCTATCATTTCTATATGACTCAGCGTCCTGAAATGCGATTGGGTGCCGGGCTTTTTGATGGTCGCGGAGATGACGATCTCGATAATGTCATAGATGCTAATCACATTTTGCTGCCCGCAAACGAATTTGTTGGCCTCTGGGATAATTTAATTTACGAGGACGGTCTTAAGGAAAAGGTAAGGGTAAACTTGTTTATATATTTAGGCGTGTATCTATTTCTGTCATTTACAGCTGCTGAAATTCGCGCTTTCCGCCTTGAGCTTCTCGCAACACAGTGTGGACAGTAATGTGATTGCCTGCAACCGTCTGCTGTTGCTGCATGGCCCACCAGGTACTGGCAAGACGAGTCTGTGCAAAGCCCTTGCCCAAAAGTTGGCCATAAGAACGCAGAATAGTTTTGCTTACACTCATCTTGTGGAGATCAATAGCCACAGTCTATTTTCGAAATGGTTTTCGGAGAGCGGTAAATTGGTAGCACGCATATTTGGCAAAATCGGAGAGCTTGTAATAGATAGGAACAATCTTGTGTGCGTACTTATTGATGAAGTGGAATCCCTGGCATATGCACGCAGTGCAATGAGTAGCAATGAGCCGCGAGATGCGATGAGAGTGGTTAACGCAATGCTAACCCAGTTGGACGAGATTAAGTCCTGTCCAAACGTCCTCATTTTGGCTACATCTAATTTGGCGAATAGCATTGATTTGGCCTTCTTGGATCGAGCGGATATACGTCAGTTTGTTGGTTTGCCAGCAATCCCAGCGATAAGATCGATTTATAAGTCGATGCTGGTAGAATTGATGGCAAGGGGAATTTTGCAACCAGAGGACCTTGATGGCAGTCAAGCAGACTCAGAGGGATTGCTCACTAGTCTGGCGGAACGTAGCACTGGACTAAGCGGTCGCACCTTGCGAAAGTTGCCGCTTTTGGCTCACGCTCATCATACGAGCCGAGACTTGTTCGAGGTGAATCAAAAGATAAGCTTGTCGGATTTCTTGGACGCAATGCTGCTGGCTTTGGAGAAGCATTTGGCTGACCAGCGTCATTTAATGATTGATACTGCACCATCCCTAGAATAAATGTTAAGTTCCATCAATACAATCCTTAAGCTCTTTGCCTATTAAGTAAGCAACTTTTGTAATCTTCAATTTTGTTGCTTTTAAAAAATAACAAAACAAAACTGAAGAAGACTCGAAGTGTCAATTCTTTTGCTGCTTGGTTTCATTTTCGCACTATGCAGGGTTTTTTTCATTTATCCTGTTTTTGATGTGAAAACAAGCATGAAATCTTGTTACTTGAAATCAAACACACGCACACACACACACTGGACTCACTCATACATGACACCCCAAAGGGCAACACATTTGCTATTGCTGCTTTCGCTATTCTCCCATGTCCTGTGTCACTTTCGTGTCCAAGTAACAGAGAACGTATATTCTGGGGATTATCAAATTATACACCTTAGTTGACATTTCGTTAATGTTTATTTAAATTACAATTAAGTAGGATCTCCCACGTGACCTGGATAATTACCTAGGACATCTTCATTATATTCTAAATGCCCTCATTAACCCAAGAATTTTTGAAAAGTTAAATTTAACAATCAATTTTGTAGAATATAATTAATTCGCAGGTTATATTGTGTTTATACTTTCAAAACCTTCAAAACCAAGTAACAAATTGTATTCATTTATGCTGATCTGCTGCAAAGGTTCACTCTAGATATTATATACATTTAATATATTTATTATTATTGTTCCCAATATTGCAATCTTTTTGTTCTTTTTTATTCATTTGGGCTTAAAGTCATCAGTTGAATAAGCTGTAATCAAAACATGTCAATTTTGTATGGGATTAAAGTAGAAAAGGTATGAACATGTATCTCTTCAAACATGTATTTGCTTTTCTTGCCTTCTTTTGTATTGATTTCAACATATTCCGCTTGAAGCCTTGTTTATTGTGTGTTGTCAGGAGTATTATTATTTATTTGTTAGTTTACAACTGTGTACATTGTATTTATGTAACATATTTTATTGCTTGTGCGCTACGCTATGTGCTTACAGTAGATGGGAGTACTGTGCGTATGAACAGTATGTGAACTAGGACGAAATAGGAATCCTTTGCATAAATTGCAAAATAAATGCAAACGTTCAGGCCGATGTAAAATGGGTTGAAAATTGAACAACTATTGATGCTTATGTTCAATAAATTTGTATGCGAGTGTGAGAGTGTGTGTAAGTTGCGGTGGTATTGTGTGTGTAACTGTGTTGAACGAATGCAAATTCGCAGTGTAATTCCTGTTGCAAATTGTTGTTGCTATCGAAGTGCTTTAAGAGAGTGTCTGTATTTTCAGTGTATGTGTGTGTGTGTGTTGGCTACTTGTAATTCAGTAATGCAATTGTTTCATATTTATTGTTTGGATTTTTGAAATGTTAGCATTCGAATCAAGTGTAACAATTTGAGTTTTAGTTAAGGCTTTTGTATGTTTATGTTCAAACGCACCATCACCCAACTTTAATGGTTTAAAGCATATTTTTATTTTTATTTATTTATTTAACGTCGACTAATGGCAGTCGACCCAATATAACAAAAAATTAAATCAAATATAACAAAAATTAAATTAAAATTAGATTTAAATTAAATTTGAGTTTAAGCATTAAGTCTGGGGAACTCAAAAAATGGATTAATTGATCCAAAATTTGTTGCAAGAATTGCATTGCATATCAAGAAGTATTAAAATTAGTGTTAGTTTATACTACCTAAAGAGTGTAGAATGATAAACTTGACAGTAGGAAGAGAGGACTCTAAGTTGAATATACGAAAAAGTCTGTTTTAATCAGCACAGAGTAATCGAAAAGGTTCATGCAAAACATAGTTAGTAGAACAAGTGTTAAGAGCAAGAGGAGAAAAGTTGCGGGTAGGCCTAGAAGGAATAGAAACATTAATTTTATTTAATAAAACAGACGAGTTTATTTCCCCAATAATTAATTTAACAATAAACAAGACACCCACCATGATGCGGCGATTAGTTAGAGGCGGAAGGTTAATTAACAAAAGTCTACTAAAGTAAGAGGGCAAGTCAATACCAGAAACCCAGTTAAAGCCACGAAGCGCAAAAAGTAAAAATGATAGAGCTACATAAGTGTTGTAGTTGAGATGTAATAATTTTCTCCAACACCTTAGGTATAGCGGACAATTTGGAGATACCTCTATAATTTTAAACATTAAATTTAGATCCATTTTTATGAAGAGGAAGAATAAATGATTCCTTCCAAATGAATGGGAAAGAGTAGGAGTTAACCGAGAGTACAAAAAGAGAAAGCTCCGGTCTACTAAGAGAATCAGCACAATACCTAAGTATTCCATTAAATAATTGTAGTTAAAATATAATACTTTTATTGTTATTATTAGGATCTAAAGAATTTTGGACAATATTTATCATCAAATAAATATTCAGCAGGAATCTTATGGTCCCTCAGGTCGTGTCACGGTTCATTTCCTTTTGAACATTCTTGGCAAATTTAAGCATTACAAAAACTGGTTGATGCTTTAAGCCATAGATTCATGAAACCATTCCCCAAACCAAACCAAGCTAATATTCAACTTTGAACCGGCGAGCCGAAACTATCGAAAAACTTTTCATAACTTTATCTTCGTTTTGTAGCTATTTCAAACTTGAATATCTATTTTAAAAATATAGTAATTGATCTTTTTGTTGTTTCTTGTTTTTGTTAAAAGACCACGCAATTCTTTTGGTTAAATTTTAATTTAATTTGAATTCCTGCGGTGGCATCATCGAATTTAGTTTATGGAATTTCTTGCAAACGAGCCTCAAATTGTTTGCTTTTTAAATTACAACAAGTGTATGACAGTGGAAGCAAATTTATTTTTGATATGTATGTAATAGATATTTAGATATTTAAGTGATGCATATCATTAGGTATATAAGAATCGTAGATTTTTTTAAAATAATAATACAGAAAAAAGTTATTTTAGATTACGTCTTTAGAAAATTTGTCTTGATTTCCTGTTGTGTTGCGTTTGATAAATGTTTTAAGAAATCCTATTAAGAATTATGTTCATTCGTGAGTAAACTTTAATGTGCTTTGGAAGCAACTTATTCAGCTCAGTGTGGTAAAGCTATAAAAGTAATTTAAAATTAACTTAAAAAATTTACATTTTTCTAGAAATTAAAGTATATAAAGCATTTATGATTGCATTATAATAGAGTTAAAGTTTTGTAATTGCATTGCGTCATAAGAATGCTTGACAATTTAAACAGATTTAATCTTGTTAAATAAAATATACACAACATATAAGCATATGTGTGTGTGTGTGTGTGTGTGTGTGCATGTGTGCGTATATGTGTTATTTATGCTAAGAACGTGACTGGAAATATGAAATGCAGCAAATGTGTTTACTCAAATGAAGTAAGTGAGAATTGACAAATGCAGTCCGTAGGGGTCTGACGAGAAATTGAGAGAGCGAGATGGAAGAAGAGGAAACGGTATGGAGGTTGTGTGGAGGAACGAAAACGGAAGTCTTAGCAGTGGGTCATCCGAGTTTAAGGCATATGAAAAATGCTCAAAAATTGGCATTCCCTCTAATCCTTTAGACGTCACATACATGAACATTCCCATATATATATAACTGTGAGTGAGATGTGTGTGTGAGTGAATGTGAGTGTGTGTGTGTGTGTTGGTGTGTTGGTGTGTATACTGTATATAGTCGTATGTCAAATTCAATGCGAGTGTGACAAAGTGACGTGCAGCAACTGCGGCGCCAAGAACTCGACAATGGATGGACTCCCGTTTTGAGCCCCCTTTCCATGGGCGGCGTTCACTTCGCTGACCTTATAAGAATGTACGATTTTTCTTCATTTGATGAAATGAAATACAATTTCGCAACGAGAGAAAAACTTGGTTGCAATTGCAATTTTCTTCTTAGCTCACAAAAAGCAGTTGGTTCCTTGGATATTGACATTTTTATAAGTCAATATATATCCCTGAATTGCAACAGGGTTCGTATAGAAGCCACTGTATTGCTACTGGCTTTGGCAATCCAAGCAAAAAACTTTGCCAATACATATTTAAACTTTCTTTTATTTATTTATGTTGTTGTTGTTGTTGTTGTCGCTGTTGCTCTGGTTGGAAATTAATTTATTCACACAATAAGTCCAGAGACATAAATATCATTCACAATGTGAAAGTCGTGTTGCTTTAAATTAAATGTTGATAGACCACGCCGCAAAGTCCACAGTGCAAATGGCTCAGATGTGCACTTCTATGTATCTTTATGGCTATGAAGTTTACGAAAAACTTTGAGAAATCGTTTAATGATTCTGAAAATTCAAATGATTTGATGTGGCCAGAGTGCTTAATAGACAACAATTCATCAACGCGTTGCAAGGTTTCATCAACTCTGATAGGTTTTCAAAATTAGGTCAGGTTATTTTAACATCGAGTTGGTAATTTAAAAAAATTTAAAGTTAAAATTAATGTGAAAATTAAGAATTGGGCCAAGTTGTTGTAAGACTACAGACCAAGGAAGAGCAGTAACCTGGCAAAATGCAATCCCCCTGCTTCCATTTGACGCCTGCAATTACTTTGATTAATAGCGGTTTGGCATCCCATGGAAATGCTCCTGAAGCTATGCGAACAACTGAGGAGGTAGGCGTCAGATGGAGTAGACAGTGGAATAACTTTTTTAACTTTTGCAAATGAAAACTGCAAACGCAAATGAAATTAGTCGAAACTATTTTGTGCACATTTTCTGAATTCAACAGAAAGGCCTTTGGGCTGGGGAAATGCGTTGAAGTCAAGTTCGTGACGCGCGTATTTCTAATTAGATTAGGACAGCGCCTACCAGACACGCCTTGTCGGACTTGTTCGTGTCCATCTGATTGCCATTTGGTTACACGAGTGTGCTCTTACTTGCGTTTTTTATTTTTCATCCAATTTTAATTGAAAAAATTCTTCAATTTTGCCATCTATCTGACTGTCGGACTGTCCCTCCGCCCATTGTAAGCTCTGTCCGACAGACGTAAAAATGTAATTAGCCACGTTCTTTTGCTTTCATTTGTGTGTTTGTGTGTTTATGTCAACTTTTCAATTTTGCAGTCATAAAAATGCAATTTGCCAGCCAATTTTGCAATTAATGTTAAGTGTTGCATAAGCTCAGACGCCGCGCCTAAATGCCAATCTTTTTTCTCTGTCTCTCTCTCTCACTTTAACTCTCTTTCCGTTTGTATGTGTGAGTGTGTTGATGTTGTTACAACTTTAATTAAAATAGCCATCTGACATTGACTCAACGAACACTGTGCAAATGATGCGTTCTTTAAGGAGCCAGCCAGCTTTCTATTTCCAGTTTCCATCGCTAATTTTAGAGCACCGTCAAAGATTTGTCTTGCATTTCACGCGCGTTTTGTGCAAGCGAAATGGCGATAATTAATCATAGCCTTTGTGGCAACACTGCCAGTGCCAGACCTTCTCTCTCATCTCCCTCGTCCCCCTCTTCGATGTAACGAATGTGCGCTATACGCGAGCCAAAGCACAATCAGCGCGCATTTTCTCTACTCATTATGACCAGTGGTCGCAGATTACACTTTTTACAACTTGGCAATGGGTACTATAAACTCTTAATCAAATATGTAACTCAACAATAAATTACTCAATGACTACAATATCTATAGATTTATTACGATAAATAGCTGACAATTTCTAAGCATTTTCTTTTAATATATCAATCGATTTTGTAGCTTAGATTACAAATAAGTGCAGCAAAAGTTATATAAGATTAAGTCGGCTAGGGTATACAATTATCGGCATGTTGATAGTTAGTAGTTTTAACTTCCTTTGTATTTTTTGAAGCGATACTCTTTGTGTTGGACCACAAGCAACGTCTGTTGGTTGTTTAATTTAATTAGAAACCGCAACTGGTGTGTATTTGGCGTAAATGATTGCTGTGGCATGATTTGGCCAATTTCGTAATCACTCAGTAACCATTTTGTCATTCTCAGTTGCATTTGCTGCCTGCTACACACCGTATGAAGCTGGGCAAAAAAACAACTAGCTAAATTCTTAAGCTCTACTTATTCTCACATATTCCAGAAGGACTTATGACAAACTCGAATAGGTTCGCTTTCAATATAACACACATACATACGTACCTTGCTTAAAAGAACGACAAGAAGCGTATAGATAAGTACTAAGCTAGGTTTTTTTTTAAGCATATTCACATGATTATTGACTAACAGCTAATAGCTTTGCTTTTAACACTTGGAGCACAGCAAAAAAAAAAAAAGAAGGAGTATGACAAAAAGCTATCAGATAAGCGCCAGCATCAAAGCATGACAGAGAACTTACAGCTATGCAAATTCGAAATCTGCAAAAATCAGCATCCATCTTACTTCGAGTACATGGTGCGCAGCAGGGCAAAGAACTTATAGGAAAGTTGCAGTAACTGCAAAGGAAACATATTGGTTACATACACTACGATATGTGCGGCATTTGATCAGATTTAACTCACATCCGTGACGGTAATCAGCGATACATTGAGAAACATTGTGGCCTTTAAATAGCTGGGGCGTTGGGCGCGTCTGATGATCAACAGGAGCATCCTGCGATAGCGCAGTTCACCTCCAAACCAGTCATGATTATAAACAGCCTGTCCGATTTGCAAGCTCTGCAGTAAAGGATATAAATAACAGCATGTTTGCCAATGACTTGCAGTTATTACATACCGCATTGATTTGGCGCTGTGCGTAGGAACCAATCATGAAGACCTGCACCATGGAACAAAAAAAGAAAGAGCGCTAGCATAGCCAGACTGTCAATGTTGCCACCAATTGTAATTTGAAAGATCATAAAACAAATGATGAACGAGGAGCTGGCAAAATTGCAGAGCAGGGAAATACCGAAAATCTGGTTGATGTTCTCGCAGAGTAAGACCAGACGCTGATGGTATATGATGGCTTTCTGCAGAAAGGCCAAATCGTGATCTGGTGTCATCTGCCCTGCCACATACTGTTCGATCTGTGTGGCAAGGCGTTTAAAGTGCATGACCATTAGTGTCACCAGTGCACACATAAACATATCCGCTGCCAGTTGACCGGAAACACAGGCCTGTCCAGCCAAATTCTGCGAGATGTACAACAAATAGTAGCTCCAATTGCCCCTCCAATCCCAGGGAGTCCAGCAATAGTAGGGAAGCATACGCTTAAATGTTCGTATTCCCAACCAAAAATCATATATCAGATAGTAAACGGCCCAGTACAAATTGTAGGTCCAAATAAGCACCAGATGCATTGAGAAGTAGAAGATACTAACATATCTATAACCCCGTAGATAATCATCCATCATGTACTCCGCCTGCTCAGTTTGGGTGGTGGGATGTAGTTGCTGCAGATGGTTGACAACTCGTGTGATTTGTGATCTCTGATTCCAGATGTGTCGAATCTTTATAATGCCAATCACAACATATCCTATGAAGCAGAGGTTCATGGTGGCTTCCAGGAAGTTGTTGGCACTGGCAAAAGCCAAGACCACATAGATCAGCTCCGATACGAGCACAAAATTGAGATTAAGTACCTGACCGAAGAAATAACAATTCAGCAGGATGCGAGTCCATTTACGCACTGCTGTGGTACAATTGCTGTTACTATCCTCTTTATCGTAGGCCACCATGCCGATGGACAAGTAAAATATGTTAACATAACGGAAAAACCTATCTAACGATATGGTCTTGCCAGTTGTCGCAATTGTCTTTGAGTGTTTCCCGAATTTGCAGACCATTTTGGGTGTCTGTTGTCTGTGACTTGTTCATTGTGTTGTGCGGCTTGAGGAGCTTTTATAGCTGCCACGACGATTTGATAATTGACAGTTATGGCGCACAGCCACGCCCATTTGATTAGGCTTGCCCAAGAATCTCTCAATTAGCATTGGTCTTGTGAACAGTAACAGTTGGCTATTTGGCCTTGTGGGCGTGTTTAATTGTACCTAAGTCGAAATAAATTAGCCACTAGCAAATCGATGACATCCTCAATTAGTTAAGTGGACATCGATTAATCGTCTAAATGTACTCGCACTTTGGCAGACAACTAGAGCTAGAGTCATGCCTCTTGAATCGAATGCCTAATGCGGGCAAATAGTTGAAGTTTTCATATATACATTTAATTGTTAACAAAATAAAATGGTTAAATTTAAAAGTTACGTTAAAATAGTCAATATATTGCTCTCCCGTCTGTAATACATACGCATCTGCCTTTCACGACATAAAGCACGAACCATTTCCAGCTCTAGACATCAGAAAATGAATTATGCAATTCATTATTTATTAGGCAAGCTTTCTTGATTGAAATGATCGAATGCTTTGGCTTTTTGTTGATCCCTCTCTCAGGCATCTAAAACAAATTTAGTTTGCATTCAACTGCTTTTGACTGCTCCTGATGTCCTACTGGGTTTGTCAAATTCAATGCCAGAAGCCAAAGCTTAAGCCACACACATAGAGAAAACTAAATCCAAAGCCAAAGCCAAAGCTTTAGCTGTTGCTGTCTTCTGAGTTTTTGTTTTTCCAACCATATTTGTTTCTGACTGAGATTGCTGCTGAGATAAAAGCCACTAGCATTGTCACATAACCTAATACCCTATAAAGAGGGGACACTATGGGGTATCCCAAAATCAATTCAGTCTTGTTTTCCTGAGCTCGGATGTCTAAGATTACTTTTAGTTAAATTCATTGGTAACATGCATTGAAGGTATCTGTTAGTTGATCATTTTGTTTTGTTGGGTAGTTTTTGTTGTTTGCTCCTCATTATACCCTGTACAGGGATATATTAGCTTTGTGCAAAAGTATGTAACAGGCAGAAGGAGGCATCTCCGACCCTATAAAGTATATATATTCTTAATCAGTATCAATAGCCAAGTCGATTGAGCCATGTCCGTCCGTCCGTCTGAACCCGTCGATGTCAGCAACTATAA